>CM045994.1:78065769-78665769 GCA_025175895.1 Wurfbainia villosa | reverse complement strand
GACCGAGGTTGTGAGGGTGAACCCGCCAAGGCTTCATGTGCGAATTACTCAGTCCTGCAAGACTCCAACTCACATATCAAATAACAATACCGACCTAACTTAAACCCTTTGCCACACACATCAAAACCTTATCATGGCAAGAGATTGCCCTAACAGATAGGAGAGTGTGCTAGCGCCAAGGAAATGTGGGAGAAATTAATAGAGATCCATGAAGGCACATCCGAGGCAAAGCTAGCAAGGAGAGATGTCCTTCGCTCCCAATTGTCCAATATCAAACTTGAAAAGGGAGAGAAGGTAAAATCTCTACACTCTAGATTTAAGGAAGTTCTAACCGGTTTGACTAGTGTAGGTGAAAAGCTCTCCAACCGGGATATGGTAATGAAGGCCATAGATGTCTTTCCCCGGTCCTCAAAGTGGAGCTCCATGGTGGACTCCTTCTATATCTCGAAGAATTTAGAAGTGAGCACCTTGGAGGAGTTCTTCTCAACAATGGAACTCCACGAAACGAGGCTTGAAGGAATACAAGAAGAGCCAAGAATCCAACCTTCAAGGGGAGTAGCATTGATGGCAAATAAGGGGAAGAAGAAGATGGAGATCCCCTCCTCCTCCGATGATGAAGCCTCTTCCTCCTCCTCCATGGATAGCACGGAAGAAGCGTATATGGTAAGGAGGGTAAGACGTGCATTAAAAGGTTTTAGATTTAACAAATCAAATGATAGGAATAGGAGACCAAGAGGAAAGATCATATGCTACAATTGCCAAGGAGAGGGCCACATAAGGGACAATTGTCCCCTCCTAAACAAGAGCAAGGAAGAAAAGAAGAAGAAAAAGGGGAACAAGAAAAAGGAAGAAGAAAAGAAGGCAAAGGAAAAGGGGAAGGCCAAAGCATTCAAGGCCAAGACATGGGATGACCCTTCTTCCTCTTCCTCATCCGATGAAGAAGAGCATGTCTACTCCAACCTTGCATTGATGGCTTTCGACGACTTGGATTGCTCCTCCACCGAAAATGAAGAATCAAGCACAAGTGGAGAGAGCTCAAGTGAAGGGGGAGCCTCCTCTACCTCCTCATCCGAAGAAGAAGAGGACATGGAAACTATGGTAACCAATCTTTCACCTAGTAAAATAGTTTCTATTATTTCTAGCTTAACTAAGGATTTATTTAGAGCAAAGAAGAAAAATAAGAGCATGTTAGATCAAATTAAGGATTTAGAAAATAAGCTAGAAAAAGCATGCTTAAATGATAATATTTCTTCTAGCTTAAATGACGCATGCTCACATGATAACTATATGCCTTTGGATGTTAGTGATGCATGTATAGAAGAAAATAGGGCTTTAAGAGAGAAAGTAGATTATTTAACCAAAGCCCTAGAAAAGTTTACAATTGGCTCAAACACCTTGAACATGATCATAGGAAGCCAAAGAGCTAGCTTCAACAAAAAGGGCCTAGGTTATAAAGAAAAGAAAAATGAAAAGGCCTACAAATGCCTAATTGCTAGGGGACAAGATAAGAAGAAAGTAATAGCTAGGAAATGGATTCCTAAGGAGTATCTAGTGAACCCCATAGGCAAGAACTTATTTTGGGTTCCAAAATCCATCCTTAAGGGTTAGAAAACCCCTAGGGTAGTCAACCATATGCAATTGACCTATATCATATTTTGGTTGACTTAGGATGGCGGGACAACATTTTGAAATAGTGTTAGGTGATGATAACGTGCCTATAAATAGTTAATAATGTTTAAATCATGATAATCAATGTAATTGCTATGTATATGTGCAATCATGATTTATGATTTTGAAATTTGGCACATCATCATGAGAAATAAGGTTTAAATCATGCCTTAGGTGATATTTTGTTTATTATCATGATATAATACCTAATGCATGATAACAATTCAATGAATTCATGTGTTTCATGATCATAATGTAGAATTCATTCATATATGTCATTATGATCATGAGGATTGTTAGGGTGATACTTAACCTTGATAAAATTGCATGAATATAATGGTTAAGTATATACAAATACCCTCTAGGATGCATCTCACACTCACTATAGGCTACCATGATTGAAAACTTAGCATGGGTGAGATGTTAGGATGATACAAATGTCCACTAATGCCTATGGCATTTAGATGGTCATTTGATGTATCAAGATAGCAATAATAGACCAATCATGGGGAAGGCTTATGTTTAATTGATAGACATATTGCCCAAAGATCATGGTTGGATATTTCATAGGTTTTCAAAACAATTTCTTAATCTAAAATCTATGTATTCATGTTTTGAAACAATTGGAACCAAAACTATGTGGTAAACTTGATACTAGAATGATCAAAAACCTAGTGGTTTTTAAAGCCTTTGGATTTTTGGCAAATCTCAGAAAATATAATGATTTTTCATATAAAAAAAACTATTTTTCATTGATAGATATACTTAAAAGAAATGTGTTCCCCAAATTTCATGATTTTTCAAATTTTCTGGAAATTTTAATGCATTTCTGAATTTCGTCCCGAAAAATCAAAATTTCTGAAAACAGTTTGTCAGTCGACTGGTAGTCTGAACCAGTCGACTGGTAGCCTGATATTCCGAACAGTAAAGGCTGATTTCAATTATTAAACCAATTTTTGGTATTTTCCTTCTATTAGACTTGATGTCATGTGCTTATAACTTAGTTTTAATCTTTTTGATGGTGTCAAAGGGGGAGAAATAATTGTGTTTAAGTAAATTATGATAGGGGGAGAAATATGTATGGGGAAGTTTCATGGATTAAGGGGGAGTTCCATATTGCTATATCATGTTTATGTTTACATGCTTTCTTACCTTAGAAATTTTTATCAAATGTTTTTACCTAACTTAAACGGATTGCCACACATCAAAAAGGGGGAGATTGTTAGGGCAATCTCTTGCCATGATTAGGTTTTGATGTATGTGGCAAAGGGTTTAAGTTAGTTTGTTATGTTGATTTGATATGTGCGTTGAAGTCGTGCAGGACTTAGTAATTCGCACATGGAGCCGTGGTGAGTTTCACATCTCATGACTCAGTCCTTGAGTCGGTGAAGGATAGCTTTGCGGAAGCCATGCGCTTGGAGCATCCGAGGGACCGCCGGACGAGAAGCTTGGAGTGAAGCCGGAGGAAGTAGACTTCTAGGCAAGAGACATGAAGGAGCATTGCAGAGTCGTGCACCTGATGCTGCCGAGGGACGTGGCCGCGAACGAAGAGAACTTCGAAGGCGAGGGACTCCGAGAGATGAGAGTGAGCGAATGTAACCCGGGAAGGGGTAGCTCTTAGGTGAAACTTGGCCATTTGGCTAAGTGTCGGATGGGATTTCCCGACACCAGTCGACTGCCATGGAATGGCAGTCGACTGCAATGAGTCGAACGTGGTTCGACTGGTATTCTACTGGATATTTGAGGCGCGATGCATTATCATATGTGGGCGATCGGCCCAGACTGATCCCGATCATTCGCGATGATCGGTGATCGAAAGGGTTTGGCCATAGAATCGCTCGTAGCCGACTCGCGGTCGACTACGAGGCGTGATCGTGATGAGTCCATGAGGTCCATTGCCCGATCGCATGTTCCGTTGGACTACAACGGTCGGGATCCGACGTGTTCGTAGACCGTTGTAGTGGCGGCAGTCGACTGCCAAGGGCAGCAGTCGACTGGTGGCGGCCAACAGGAAGAAAAGCCTCCTCTCTATAAAAAGAGAGGGTGTGGAGCTTTGGGGGGCTAATGCTCTTACTCCAAACGACCATCCAAGTGCCCCACAAGCTCTAAACTCTTCTTACTTGCTTTTACTCCATTCTTATTGTAAGAAGAGTGATCTTGTTTGTAAAGGTTACCTCCACCTAGCTTGGTGCAAAGGAGAGACCAATAGTGATTGGCTTTGGAGGAGTGATTCACCTTGGACGAATCGGACCGTGGATTAGCGGCGTAGCCGTGAACTACGTTATACCATCGTGTTAGCGTTTGTTTTATTGTTTATCTTTTGCTTTGTCTATTTGTATATTCCGCTTGCGCTAATCTTTTGTAGACGAGCAATTTACGACATCCATTGGAAGAGGGCTATTCACCCCCCTCTAGCCGGCCATCCCGATCTTCCAACATGTGGAAGGAATGGGAATCAGATGTATGGCAGTATGAGGATAGCATAGTCTTTTAGTATAAGTGGGAGATTGTTGGGATGTATACTGAAAAGTCTATCTTTTGTATGAACATCTTTATTTTTGAAATAAGAATCACATGATCATTGTTTGCATATTTTTATGGCTATGCATATTGTCTAATATATTACATTGTAGATAACATGGTGTGTGGTGTCACACGGGAGATCATGTTATCGGTTCCTTGTAAAGTATAAGTAAAGGCTCACAATCGATATGGCTTTGGACAAACCATTAGAATGGTCGTAGTGTGATTTGGTATTGGTTTGTCTTGACCATAGAATCACACTAATGCACTTTGTGTGTATTGAGCAGGACCGACTTAAAGGTGATTCGATTTATTGCTGACTACATAATCGAATCAGACCTCAGATATTATATTGAACATGCTCTTAATCCCGATATAATAACGGGCGCATATACTTAGTATTCATTTCTTTGATTTACCAATGGGTGAGATTTATAGATTAAATCGATAGGCTCGGTAAGTTGGGAGATGATATTATTTATATGGTGTGTCATTGATTATAGGAGGAAACTGTGTCCTATATATTAGGATGATGATGTCCCCTTGAGGAGCTCATAAGGTTCATCATGTAAACCCTGCAGGTGGACTTGGTCCGGCATGATGAAAAGGTTGAGTGGTACTACTCATGGAGTTAGATGTTGATTAATTAATGGTCAGTAAATTAATTAATCGACGGACATTCGAGATCTTAAACACGGGGAGAAAATATACATATAATATATGGAGCCCATATTAACTTATGGGGGTCGGTGAGGTAGATCAATGATAATCCTCTAGTGGAATGGATAATCATTAAATGGATCGGACTTTATGTGGGCTTGATCCATTGGGTGGCCAAGATCCAACTCCTCCTCATGGTCCCTATTGTAGCCTATTAATACCTCATGAAGCCTAGATCTAATGGATGAAAACAAAACTCTAGATCCAAAGGTAGAGATTAAATCTCTAGATCTGACGGTTGAGATTAAATCTCTAGATCCGACGGTTGAGATTAAATCCCTAGAACCAATGATGGAGATTAAAACAAGGCTTATCCCTAAACCTATATATAAGCCTTAAGCGGGTGGGCGGCAACTAAATGCTTAGGATATTAGGGTTTGCTTCCTTGGGTGGCAAGGAATCCTAGTTAGGTTAGGATTAGGAGTGGGCGGCTAGGGTTTGAGAGGGAGCTTGGGCGGCAACTATGGAGGGTTTTCTTTCTTCTTCCTAAGGTGATTGCCAGCACCCATAATTCTCCTCTCTACCTTGGCCAGAGCTCAACCTATTCCTCTTCTTCTCCTTGGCTGGTGGAAACAAGAGCTAGGGATTCTTTCCTTGAAGCTTTTGGCCGACGCCTACACTTCTAATCTTCATCTCTTTGGGCCGGCGGCAAGCATCAAGCTTGGAGCTTGATGGTTGGTCCTAGATAAGAGAAGAGTTTAGTTTTTATGATCTTCCTTTGTTTGGAGTGAACAAGGAAGGAAGATTGGTGATCTAGGAGCTTCGACTTTTGGTAGATCGTCGTCCACACGACGTCCAAAAGGAGGAAGGACATACAATAGAAGATCGAGAGGTATATCGATTCTCTATTTTCATTTGTTACATGTTTATATTTGTTTTTCAATTATGTGCATGATATATTCTGTTTTGTGGCTAAATAATACTTGGATCCCGAACATAAATACAAATACTTTCGATCCATGCATCGTCTATTTCGCAGCTATTCGTGGAATAGAGGTTGGTCGCTTGAACAACAAGTTTGTTCAAGTGACTACTCTAAACGAATAGCACGACGTTGACAAGGTTGCTTGGGTGTTCTCTTTTGTCTAGGATTAAATTTTTAATCCAGGAACATCGATGGGATCGCCATGAACAAGCGACCGAGTTGAAGTGGAAAGCGAAGTTTCCCCCCACGGATCAAACCCAACACTTCATTCCTTCCGCATTATTATTTTCTTCATACTATTAGTTACACCAGAAAGCCAGCCTATCTCTAACACTCCTTCTCACAAAGTGATAGATTTAACTCTACTCCAAGGATCCGAGGTGATTCAAAAAAAGGATATTTCTTTATCTCATCTTTAACCTTCTTTGGTGACAGATCCAGCGATTCACAAGAAGGGGGAGGGAGATCTTGACAGACCGAAGAAGTGAACACCATCATAGTTCATTGTCTTTCCAAGAATATTATGTCTAATTGGACATTATTTCCTTAGAAATTTCTGTATCCTTTTCCTTGTACTATTATTTTTATGTGTTTGACAAAATCTCTTATGGTTATATTAAAATTGGGACATATATATGTAATCCCACTATTATTGTTCATATCCACTTCTATTAGTCATATAATTGCTTTTTCCTTGTCAGAAAATCTAGAATCATATAACGCCAGCAATACTTTTGTTCTTACCTTCATTCTTGTTAGTCCCCTGATACTGAAGACTATTAATCCTAAATGCACATAATTATAATGTCTGACCATAAGTTATCTACCATCATCCTCTGTCATAAGGGTGAGTCTTTCTTTTCCATCATCAAGTAGATGAAGAACTTCTACTCTATGGTGTTGGTAGATAGAGTTTGAAAAAGATAGAAGTTTTGTCTGTATAGTCTTCTTGGGTTTAATATATTTAATTGTTCGTTTGAGAATATTTCCACAGTTCTATTATATCTATGATTTCTTCGATTCTGTGTTGACTTGTATTATGGCATTGTAGGTTATCTAACTATGTCATGCTAGGAGTTCTTGAAATAGATCGTCTCCCACTAATTGTTCTGGAAGGTCTGGAGAATAAATTTGTAGTGGTTCTTTTTATTTTTTCTCGTGATATGTTACGAATGAATATGTTGTGGGCCTTCTTTTTATAATTCCTCATGTAGATAACTTTCCCAAGTCTTTACTTATAGTTTCTATTGTCTGATTCCAATTTTTGATATTACTTACTTATGTAGTATTCCTTTGTATATTAAGGATTTTTGTTTCTAGTATGGCTATTCTGTGATGTAGTGGTATGCTTTTCCTAGGAGTTCTACCTTAATGTAACCATCTTCTTTGGTTTTGGTAAAGCTCTACGAGTATTCTAAAACATCTTCATAATATGTATTTTTGAATGTTAATTTGTTCATTTAAGTAATAATTCTTCTAGTTGTTTTTGTAACTCTTTGAACTGGCACTCTATGGTTTTCAAAAGTTTCTCTACCCCGGATAGGAGGTACTTATTTTGGATCTCAAAATTTCTTCACTTTTGTTAAACTCAGGATGCCACTCCTTTTAGGCAAGTTTATAAAGTTTATTTGGCTTACTCTTCTGTTATGCCTACATGGGGTTCCACTTGTAACCATTGTAATGCTTCTTGTAGAATAATGAAGGTCCTCCGTTCTGCGCTTTCGGTTGTTCTTCTCATGTAGATTTCGAGATCTTGTGGTAGGTTGTTTAACATCCCCAAGTCTATTTTTGTATTCTATTTTTGTTCTTCTTTTTGGAGAATTCTTTTACCTTTGTTTTGAGTTATTTCAGCATAAGTCTATTGGGGGCGTGGCTTTGATCAAGTGTTTATTTTTGTTTATAGCTGATCTTAGGAAGTAATTAGGTCCTACTTCCTTTCTCATTGCTTCTAGGGCTAGTTCGAGGGAGTCAAACCCGCCCATTTCTTCGCCTTTTGCTTCTCCTAACAGGAGTTCTTTGCCTTCTCCCCATGTATAGAGTCCAACATGTTTTCTGATAAAATAACATAGTATGTATACCTGCCCATCTTTCATGCCTCACTGTGTATATCATTAAGATGTATAAAATATTAAATAAGAGCATTGATAGCTCCTATTTTGTAGGAGGAAACTCCTAGAACAGTAGGTATGTTCTATATGTTGTCAATTATATTTGTTTGTGTTCGGTTCAGAATTGTTCTTCCACATGAGAATAGACCCTTATTTCTTAGGGTCCTATTTTTGTTGTTTTATATTGCCCCCGTGTTTTATAGGAGGGGTCATATGTCTTCGATTTCTGCATTCTTTCCATATGCAAAAACATCATGTTAATAATATGGAAATTGTATCTGCTAGGGAGTTGATACTTCCCTTTATGTGTTCTCATTGTATTTTTATGCCTCTATTTATAATAGTATCTGTAAATTTTATCCATCGTTTGGTTGATAAGGTTTTCTTTATTCCCTTTGTTTGTTCATCGTATCTTACTATGGCTTCATAGTCCATTCTTATATTGACTTCTTTTTTGTCGCATATGAATAAATAAAATGCTTATAAACAGTATATTACTACTAGGATTTCATAGTCTAAAGAGGTTAGATGCCCCTTCTCTCGGAATTTTCCGTATGCATATCCGCATAGGCTTTCTTGGGTTTTCAGATCATATTTGTTGATTTTTTTGAACAAAGCTCCTCCCCACCAGGTGTCGCAACCATTTGTTTCAATAACTAGATAGACCTTACCTAAGGGTCGTGCTAATGTTGGTAAGGCTTTTACTTGTTCTTTTATGGTCATGACTAATTCTATATCTTGTTGGTTAAAGTGTCTTTGTCATTTAGGGCTTGTTTTATTATATAATGGCCTGTTGATTTTTCCTATATCTTTTATATATTGTCTAGCATAATTTAATAGCCCTAGAAACACTCTTAATTTTTTTATGTTTTCGATTTTGTCGGAAAAAATAAGAATTTCAGTTGTAATGTGTGGTTGTAGTTTAATTTTTTCTTTTTCCAATTTCTGCTCCTAAAAATTCTATATGCTTTGTTGCTATTTTCATTTTTTTCTTTGATAAAATAAGTTTGTTGGCTTATATTAGGTTAAAGATTAGGTGTAGATAAGCAAAATATTTTTGTTTTGTTTTTGGAAAAAATTAGAATGTCGTCTATATATATACAAGTAAAGCTTTTTGCTTCTTTAAAAATTTCTTCCATCTTCCTTTGAAAGATTTGAGGGTTGTCTTTATTCCGAACGACATTATCAGCAATTCAAAATGTCCTTTTGGACAAGTAAATGTTGTTCATTCAATAGACTCTGGATGCATTTTTACTAGATGAATGATCCCTTATACAATTCATTCGTGAGTATCCGTGAGTATCTTCATTATCCAACGTTCCGATTAGGTGAGTACTCTAACTGATACTGCTGTTACCTCTTTTCTATGAACCAGATAGGAGGGTTCGCATGTAAGGCATTACCCGAACCAAATTGTTGGGGATCGATACGGCCGGCTAGAGGGGGGTGAATAGCCCTCTTCTGATGGATGTCGGAATTCTCTCGTTCGTTTGCTCTTCTACACAATCGTTAGCGCAAGCGGAAGCATAAACAATAAAGAAAAAGCAATAAACAAAAATACAAACGCTAACAAAGAAGATGTAACGTGGTTCACGGCTACGTCGCTAATCCACGATCCCGATTCGTCCGAGGTGAATCACTCCTTCAAAGCCAATCACTATTGGTCTCTCCTTTGCACCAAGCTAGGTGGAGGTAACCTTTACAAATCAAGCACACTCCTTTTACAATAGATGTGAAAGAAAGCTAAGAGAAGGAGTTTGAATCTTGTGGAGCACTTGGATGGTCGTTTAGAACTTAAGCATTAACCTCCCAAAGGTCCACACCCTCTCTTTTTATAGAGAGGACTGATTTCTTCCCGTTGGCTGCCACCAGTCGACTGCTGCCCTTGGTAATCGACTGTCGCCACTCCAACGGCCTCCGAACACGTCGGATCCCGACCATTGTAGTCCAATGGAACACTTGGCGCGATCGTGATGGACCTCACCGGTCATCGCCTCCGTGAATCGGCCCCGATCGGTTCTGGCGGTTCGCGACATCCTCGGTAGTCGATCGCCATTCCATGGCGGATCGGCTGGGCATAAACCCATCAGTCGGATACCGATCGAATGCACTCGACTCGGCAAGCGATCGGCAGTGCGGTGAAACCCAAACTTAACATAAGTTTGAGCTTTCGGCGGTCGGGTAAACCTTAACCCTTGCGGTCAAGTCTCCGACACTCAGCCATTCAGCCAAGTTCACCTAATGAGCTACTTACATTTCACTCATTCTCTCATCTCACTTGAAGTCCCTCGCCGAAGCTCTCTTCGTTCGCGGCCACGTCCCTCGGCAGCATCAGGCGCACGGCTCTGCAATGCTCCTTCGCGTCTCTTGCCTCCGAAGTCTGCTTCCTTGGCTTTACTTCAAGTCATCTCGTCCGGCGGTCCCTCGGATGCTCCAAGCGCACGGCTTTCGCAAAGTCATCCTTCACTGACTCAAGGATCGAGGTTGTGAGGGTGAACCCGCCAAGGCTCCATGTGCGAATTACTAAGTCCTGCAAGACTCCAACGCACATATCAAATAACAATACCAACCTAACTTAAACCCTTTGCCACACACATCAAAACCTTATCATGGCAAGAGATTGCCCTAACAATCTCCCCCTTTTTGATGTGTGACAATCCGTTTAAGTTAAGTAAAAACATTTGATATAAATTTCTAAGGTAAGAAAGCATGTAAACATAAACATGATATAACAACATGAAACTCCCCCTTAATCCATGAAACTCTCTCTACAAATTCTCCCCCTATCATACACATTCTCCCCCTATCATAATTTACTTAAACACAATTATTTCTCCCCCTTTGACACCATCAAAAAGATTAATACTAAGTTATAAACCCATGGCATCAAGTCTAATAGAAGGAAAATACCCAAAACATGTTCAAAATCTGAAATCAGAAAATATTAGACTATTTTTCAGGTGAGCAATGATCTATCGATATGGCAATGACGCACAATGGTTTCCGAAATTCTGATTTTCTGGGCGAATTTTAGAAATGCATTAAAAATTCTAGAAAATTCAAAAAATCATGAAATTTGAAAAATATATTTCTTGTAAGATTCTTTATCAGTGAAAAATAGGTCTTCATGAAAAATCATTATATTTTCATGTATTTGCCAAAAATCCAAAAGCTTTAAAAACTACTAGGTTTTTGATTATGATAGTATCCATTTTAACACCTAGTTTCAGTTTGAATTGTTTCAAAACATGAATACACATATTTTAAGGTAAGAAATTGTTTTGAAAACATATGAAATATCCAACCATGATCTTTGGGCAATATGTCTATGAATTAAACATCGGCTTTTCCCATGATTGGTCTATTATTGCTATTTTGATACTTTAAATGACCATCTAAATGCCATAGGCATTAGTGGATATTTGTATCATCCTAACATCTCTCCCATGCTAAGTTTTCAATCAAAGTAGCCTATGGTAAGTGTGAGATGCATCCTAGGGGGACTTTGTATATACTTAACCATTATATTCATGCAATTTTATCAAGGTTAAGTATCAATCTAACAATCCTCATGATCATAAAGGCATATATCAATTGATTCTACATTATGATCATGAACCTAATGTATTCATCAATTAATAATCATGCATTAGGTATTATATGATGATAATAAGTAAAATATCATCTAAGGCATGATTTAAACCCTATTTCTCATGGTGATGTGCCAAATTTCAAAATCATAAATCATGATTGCACATATACATAGCAATCACATTGATTATCATGATTTAAGCATTATTAACTATTTATAGGCACGTTATCATCACCTAACACTATTTAAAAATGTTGTCCCGCCATCCTAAGTCAACCAAAATATGATATAGGTCAATTGCATATGGTTGACTACCCTAGGGGTTTTCTAACCCTTAAGGATGGATTTTGGAACCCAAAATAAGTTCTTGCCTATTGGGTTCACTAGATACTCCTTGGGGATCCATTTCCTAGCTATTACCTTCTTTTTATCTTGTCCCCTAGCAATTAGGCATTTATAGGCCTTTTCATTTTTCTTTTCTTTATAACCTAGGCCTTTCTTATTAAAACTTGCCCTTTGGCTCCCAATTATCATATTCATTGTGTTGGAGCCAATTGTGAATTTTTCTAGGGATTTTGTTAAATAGTCTACCTTTTCCCTTAAGGCCCTATTTTTATTTATACATGCATCACTAACATTAAATGACATATATTCATGTGAGCAAGCATCATTTAAGCTAGAAGAAATATTTTCATTTTCATTTAAGCATGCTTTTTCTAGTTTATTTTCTAGATCCTTAATTTGATCTAGCATGCTCTTATTCTTCTTCTTAGCTCTAAATAAATCCCTAGTTAAGCTAGAGACCATGGAAACTATTTTCTTAGGAGTTAGATTCATTACCATAGTTTCCATATCCTCTTCTTCTTCTTCGGATGAGGATGATGTAGAGGCTCCCCCTTCACTTGAGCTTGATTCTTCATTTTCGGTGGAGGAGCAATCCAAGTCATCAAAGGCCATTAAGGCCAAATTGGTGACAAAGGCATTCTCCTCATCCGATGATGATGAGGAGGATGAGGATGGGTCATCCCAAGTCCTTGCCTTTAGAGCTTTGGTCTTCCCCTTTTCTTTTGTCTTCTTCTCCTCTTCCTTCTTTTTCTTGCTCCCCTTTTTTTTCTTCTTTTCTTCTTTCTTTTTCTTTTCTTCTTTGCTCTTGTTTAGGAGGGGACAATTGTCCCTTATGTGTCCCTCTCCTTGGCAATTGTAGCAAATGATTTTCCCCCTTGGTCTTCTATTCCTATCATTTGATTTGTTAAAATGAAAACCTTTTAAAGCACGTCTTACCCTCCTTACCATATATGCTTCTTCCGTGCTATCCATGGAAGAGGAGGAAGACGCTTCATCATCGAAGGAGGAGGGAATCTCTATCTTCTTCTTCCCCTTGTTTACCATCAAAGCTACTCCTCTTGAGGGTTGTATTTTTAGCTCTTCTTGTATTCCTTCAAGCCTAGATTCATGTAATTCCATAGTGGAGAAAAATTCATCTAGAGTACTTACCTCTAGATTCTTTGAAATGTAAAATGAGTCCACCATTGAACTCCACTTGGATGATCGGGGGAAAGCATCTATGGCCTTCATTATCATATCGCGATTGGAGAGCCTTTCTCCTACACTTGTTAGTCCAATTAAAATTTCTTTGAATCTAGAATGCAAAGAAGTTACCTTTTCTCCCTTTTCTAATTTAATGTTGGATAGTTGGGAGCGGAGGAGATCTCTCTTTGCTAGCTTCGCCTCGGATGTGCCTTCATGAAGCTCAATTAGCTTCTCCCACATCTCCTTGGCACTTAGGCATTCTCCTATTCGGTTAATTTCTTATTGGGGGAGCACATTGAAAAGATGATGCTTTGCTTTTGAATTTGCAAGGTGCTCTTCCCTTTGCTTTTTGGTCCACCTAGATTTCTCTATTGGCTTCCCCTCTTCATCCCTAGGCAAAACGAAACCGGATTCCATTGTAATCATAATATCAAAATCCGTTTCGAAAAATACCTCCATTCGCTTCTTCCACCAAGCGAATTCTCCTTCAAACTTCGGTGGATGAATGTTGGAGCCGGTCATTTTGAATGTTGCTTGTTGTGGAGGTTAGTCCTCGACAAGCTTTCCTTGGCTCTGATACCACTTGTTGGGGATCGATACGGCCGGCTAGAGGGGGGTGAATAGCCCTCTTCCGATAGATGTCGGAATTCTCTCGTTTGTTTGCTCTTCTACACAATCGTTAGCGCAAGCGGAAGCATAAACAATAAAGACAAAGCAATAAACAAAAATACAAATGCTAACAAAGAAGATGTAACGTGGTTCACGGCTACGCCGCTAATCCACGATCCCGATTCATTCGAGGTGAATCACTCCTTCAAAGCCAATCACTATTGGTCTCTCCTTTACACCAAGCTAGGTGGAGGTAACCTTTACAAATCAAGCACACTCCTTCTTTTACAATAGATGTGAAAGAAAGCTAAGAGAAGGTGTTTGAATCTTGTGGAGCACTTGGATGGTCGTTTAGAACTTAAGCATTAACCTCCAAAAGGTTCACACCCTCTCTTTTTATAGAGAGGGCTGATTTCTTCCCGTTGGCCGCCACCAGTCGACTGCTGCCCTTGGCAGTCGACTGCCGCCACTCCAACGGCCTCCGAACACATCGGATCCCGACCGTTGTAGTCCAACGGAACACTTAGCGATCGGGATGGACCTCACCCGATCATTCTGCCCGCTCGTAGTCGACGCCCGATCGGCTACGAGAGGTTCTATGCGTGACATCCTCGGCGTCATTGTCATTCCATGGCGATCATTGCGGCATAAACCATCGATCGGATATCAAACTTAACATAAGTTTGAGCTTCCGGCGGTCGGGTAAACCTTAACCCTTGCGGTCAAGTCTCCGACACTCAGCCATTCGGCCAAGTTCACCTAATGAGCTACTTACATTTCACTCATTCTCTCATCTCACTCGAAGTCCCTCGCCGAAGCTCTCTTCGTCCGCGGCCACGTCCCTCGGCAGCATCAGGCGCACGGCTCTACAATGTTGTTTGGCGTCTCTTGCCTCCGAAGTCTGCTTCATTGGCTTTACTTCAAGTCATCTCGTCCGGCGGTCCCTCGGATGCTCCAAGCGCACGGCTTCCGCAAAGTCATCCTTCACCGACTCAAGGACCGAGGTTGTGAGGGTGAACCCGCCAAGGCTCCATGTGCGAATTACTAAGTCCTGCAAGACTCCAACGCACATATCAAATAACAATATCAACCTAACTTAAACCCTTTGCCACACACATCAAAACCTTTTCATGGCAAGAGATTACCCTAACACAAATGATTGGTTCGGCAGAGAAAGAGGGGAGGAATGGTTCGGGCACAAGCGCCTGAGACAATTGGCACAGGAGAGCTAGTGGAGGTAATCGACACGCAGTGGAAGCGCTTGAGGCTTGCTAGGAAATAAGAAAGAATCGGTTCAGCTAGATAGGCCTAAAAGCAGATGGGACGGATAAGAATCGACTCGGCCTAGTCAGTCCGGAGGTAGTTCGGTGTAGGAAGAAGGGGAGTTGGTTCGGGCTGGTGAGGAGCCCAAGGGTTATGCCACCCGTGAGCTATAGACCTAAGTTAGTTTCACCAAAAGCAGATGGTTGAGAGGGACAGGCTAACCTAGTTTTCCGAAATATAGATGAAGAGGTGTTATGTAACAGAAGGGGGGGGTCCCCACACAATATTTCGAGGAGATTTCGTTCCTCGTATCTGTAACAGAATTATTCTTCAGGTGGACGTGGTGGCCACGTGTACGATGGGGACAGCTCGTGAGGTAACGCTGGATCAGAGGATGAGGATAAAAGGGAGGAAGAGGACAGAAGGAGGGGGATCCGCATGATTCCAACTAGCAAGAAACGAAGACGCATCAGGAGAAGGAGAGCTACCACTACGTCGGAGAAGGAGAGTAGTGATCTTTACTTTGCGTGTACTCTTTCTTGTATCGTGATTTGACTGTAAGAGGTTTTCTCCTCCACCTCCGAAAGTTTCCTTTCTGTGAAGGAGGACGTTCATATTGAAAGTGCTTTGGCACTGCATCTGGTGAGAGAGCTCACTTCCGTGGAGTAGGAATCCTTATTCCGAACCACGTTACATCCTGTGTCTTGGTTTTGTTGCCTGTATTGGTTTTGCGTTTCTCTGCTTTACTCTTTCATCTTTACTGTTGCGGCCGGAGAGAACCCCCAAAGCTCCCGTTGTGCTTCATCGCATCGAAAGGAAGCGAACGAATCTTCCTCGCCGCATCAGTTGGCGCCGTCTGTGGGAAACTTCTGGACAAGATGTTGAGAAAATAATACGATCACCTGACTAGGATGCTTTAGGTCAGTGTTGATTCTTCTCAAGTTAATTCCTCACCAGAGTTTATTTATGGAATATGACTTTGCGATGGGGGGAAGACATCAATCCTCCTTGCGGATAAATTCAGTAAGTATGTGTATAAATGCTTATCTTTAATATTTTGTTGCATTCTTATACCTTATCATTTTTCTAGCTGTATTTCAAATTTTCTCTATTGAAGATACATTATATGAGACACTTAGAGAACAAATAGTATGGTTTATCTCCATTTAGAATGTCTTAAAAGCTTTAATTTAATTTAATTACCTCTGTTTAATATTTATCTTGAAAGTTTACCTTTAGTTAATCATTTCACTATTTCTTAGTCATACATACCAAGTCGACCACTTGGTCGCACAGTCAGTCGGTCACTCGGTTGCCTAGCTGGTTAGTCACTCGACCACATAATCAGTTTGTAATTTTACCGAGACACACTTCACTCCTTCCGACTACTCGGTTAGGGTAAGTATTTCCACTCAACCACTTGGCCGAGAGTATACTTTATTCCCTCTGGTCACTTGGCCGAGGTAAGTTGTTTCACTCGGTAGCTCATCCGAGAACGTACTTCATCCCTTCCAACCATTTGGTCAGGGTCATTACTTGTACTCAGCCATTCGGCCGAGTTAACATACTTCATCACTTCTAGCCACTCGGCTAAGGGTCATTACTTGTACTCAACTATTCGGCTGAGTTAACATACTACATCCCTTTTAACCACTTGGTCAGGGTAATTATTTACACTCAGTCATTCAGCTGAGTTAACATCCTTCATCCCTTTCGACCACTCGGTCAAGGGTTATTACTTGTACTCAGCTATTCGGCTGAGTTAACATACTTCATTCCTTTCGACCACTTGGTTAGAGTAATTATTTATAATCAGTCATTCGGCTAAGTTAACATACTTCATCCCACCCCGCCACTCGGCTAGGGTAATTATTTGTACTCAGCTACTATGCCGAGCTACTCACCTGTAAGAGATACATCTCTGAAAATCTTTATAACAATCACCAAATATATTGGATGCCTATCTAAAGAGAATACCTAACTCAGTTATTCATTTGTTTTGAAGTTTATTTATTGTCCAGTTACATTATCAACTTTGGGATTTCTAAGTATAAGAGGTTTTCTCAAAGTTCTCAGTGAAGTAATTCCAAACATAATCTATTATGGACTACTCCTATTTATCATATATGGATTATTATTCTCTATACGAATGAGTTGGGATTAAATGCACTGAAGAATACAACGGCGGAGTAAAAAATTATTCCGACTTGATCAGGCGAAGCCCTGAATCAAGTCGTCACTATTCTTTCTGCTTGTCTTCAAGGCAAGCAATTATCCCCGTGTGGTGGCGGAACAGAGGAGTTGGGTTTAAGGTAGAATACACTTTGTGAAGAATGGTAGAGTGAAAAAAAATCCTTCCGACCTGAGGGGGCAAAGTCCTAGATCATATCATCACACTTTTTTATGGCTCAGCATTAGCTGAAGCCGTTATCCCCGTAAGGTGGTGGAACGGAGGAGTTGAGTTTAAGGTAGAATACACTTTGTGAAGAATGCCAGAGTGAAAAAATCCTTCTGACCTAAGGGGGCAAAGTCCTATATCAGGTCGTCACACCTTTTTTATGACTCAGCATTAGCCGAAGTCGTCATCCCCGTACGGTGGTGGAACAGAGGAGTAGAGTTTAAGGTAAAAACACATGTGAAGAATGGCAGAGTGAAAAAATCTTTCCGACCTGAGGGAGCAAAGCCCTAGATCAGGTGGTCACACTTTTTTATGGCTCGGCATTAGTCGAAACCGTCATTCCCGTGCGGTGGTGGAACGGAGGAGTAGGGTTTAAGGTAAGAACACATGTGAAGGAGGGCAGAGTGAAAAAAAATTCTTCCGGCCTGATGGGGCAAAATCCTAGATCAGATCGTCACACTTTTCTTTGGCTCGACGTTAGTCGAAGCCGTTATCCCCATGTGATGGTGGATCAGAAGAGCTGAATTTGTATGCAGCTATATGCTATTTTTATCCCCGTGTGGTGGTGAATTGAAAGAGTTGAGTTTTTACTCAACTATACATTATTTTTATTCCCGTGTGGTGGTCGATCAGAAGAGTTGAGTCTTCACTCAACTATATATTATTTTTATCTCCGTGCAGTGGTGGATCGGAAGAATTAAGTTTTCACTCAATTGTATATTATTTTTATCCCTGTGTGGTGGTGGATCGGAAGAATTGAGTTTTCACTCAATTATATATTATTTTTATCCCCGTGTGGTGGTAGATCGGAAGAATTAAATCTTCACTCAATTATATATTATTTTTATTCCCGTGTGGTGGTGGATCGGAAGAATTGAGTCTTCACTCAATCATATATTATTTTTGTCCCCTTGTGGTGGTGGATCGGAAGAATTGAGTCTTCACTCAATTATATATTATTTTTATCCCTGTGTGATGGTGGATCGGAAGAATTGAGTCTTCACTCAATTATATATTATTTTTATCCCTGTGTGGTGGTGGATCGGAAGAATTGAGTCTTCACTCAATCATATATTATTTTTATCTCCGTGTGGTGGTGGATCGGAAGAATTGAGTCTTCACTCAACTATATATTATTTTTATCCCCGTGTGGTGATGGATCGGAAGAGTTGAGTCTTCACTCAACTGTATTATTATTATTATCCCCGTGTGATAGCGGATCGAAGGAGTTGGGTTTAAGATAAGATGCACTTTGGAAGAACAACGAAGTTTATTATCACGGTGAGCAGAGGCAATTCATAAGCCCTCCAATCAGTCTACATTCTTATTCAGCTCAATATTAACTGAAGTTTACATTCCTCGGGCAGTAGAAAATTGGGAGGAGTATGATTCTATATTTAGTCGATCGAGAAGAGGGGTATTCATTTGCCTATTTATGAAGTGTTGATATAGAGGGAGTTTTTATTTTTATTCAGCCGAGGCATTTCAATGTGGTTATTACTTCCTTTTATGAGTATGTTTTGAGGCAGCTCATGCGTTGTCGGGTCAATTCTTATTTTATTGAAGTATTGGGAGGTGTATATTATTTTATTCAGTACAGTCCAGGTGAAGCTAGCTAATTCTTATTTTATGGAAGTATTGTGAGGCGGACATTATTTTACTCAGTCTAGCTGAGATATATCAGACATTATTTTATTCATTCGAGGTGTTTTGAAGTGAAGATTATTTCGTTCAGTCAAGGCATTCTTAGCCAGCATCTATTCTATTCATCCGAACGGTTCTCAAAGGCGTATTATATTATTCGGTCAAGGTATTTTTGGGTCAACTTTTATTCTATGTAGCCTAAGTGTTATGTGGCGGATATTATTTTATTCAACTCAGGTATCTCGGGTCAGCTCTTATTCTATTAGGCCGAGGTGTTCTTGAATTTGCTGTTATGTCATCTAGCGCTGAGACGGATCTGGCTAGGGGTTATTTTATTTCTTTAGGGTGAAGTGGTCTGAGTTCAGGCGGTTCGGAGGTGTTCTAAAGTGGATCTTATATTATTCGATTGAGGCGTTCTCAGCTAGCTCTTATTTTATTCCTCCGAGTCAGGATTCGGAGGTCCTTCTCTTATATCTATTCGAGGCGATTCGTAAGTCCTCACTTCGAGTATTCTCTTATTCATCTGAGACTATTTGTAAGCCCTCGAATCAATTATTTTATTATATTCACCCGAGACTATTCCTGAGACAGATCTCCGGATGTTATAGATGTGTATAATATTTCTGAATATATGAACAATGAGTAGAGATATGATTTGATTCAAGACGATGAAATGATAAGACTAAAGTCAGACTTGTTAGAATGACTTGTCTGACTATTTAGGAGGGGGTTACCTGTGATATGGGATAAATATGGGTCCATGAAATGGAACATAGGTCCGGCCCATTGGAGGAGAAATAAAAGGATGGTTCGGATTTGGAGAAAGGGGATCTGTTCTTCTCTCGGAAAAACCTTGGAAAGGAAGCTGTCGCCGCAAGGAAAGGAGCTCCGGTTCACTCTCTCTACCGCCACGGCCTCTACTTCGACTCGCAGCCACCTCATCCCATCCTCAGTCTTGGGAGAGAGCAGGCGAAGACGAGCAATCAAAGAGAAATCGTAGGCGATGAAGACTTGTTTCATGAGATCCATGAGGTTCCATTTGGTGACACCCCTTACCACACCAAGCACCTTCAGATCGTCAGAAAGGATCCTGGGGCTGCTATTTGATGGTTTTGGAAGGTAATAAATCCAAGGGATAGAGGGGACAGTGCTTTGAAGGACATGGTAGTGGTTGTGAAGCAACATGATCGAGCAGAGGAAGCAATTGAAGCTATCAGATCTTTTAGACACCTCTGCTTAAAGCAAGCACAAGAGTCCCTTGACAATCTCCTTATTGATCTCTACAAGAAATGTGGAAGGATAGAGAAACAGGTATAGCTTCTCAAACAGAAGGTTCATATGATGTATCATGGGGAGGTTTTCCATGGGAGGACCACGAAAACAGCATGTTCACATGGAAAGAAGTTCCAAATCTCCGTTAAGCGAGAGACAACCTGCATCCTAGTCTTTTGCAGCACTAGGAAAAGGGAGGAGATTCATGTCTATGCTATCCGACATAGATTAAATTCATATATGGCGGTAGGCAATGCACTGGTGGATATGTATGCAAAATGTGGTTCCTCAAGCATTGTAAGATTGGTGTTCGATAGAATGTCTAAGCAGAATGTGGCTATCTGGAATGTTCTCATGATTACATGATGGCCTATGGGAGGCGTGGGCAAGGAGAGGGAGCAATGGGTCTTTTTGAGTTAATGTTAGCTAAAGGGAAATCTGATGAGGCATATCTGATACCTCTAGAATTGGGAAATGACTCAGATTGGTTGTGGGCATGTTTCGAATAATCCTTCTCTATTGCAATCAGGGCTTCCTTCTCCAGAGGTTGACTTCTTCTTTTTATGGCTCTGGATACGGTGGCTTCTTCGAGGACCCTTAGTACTATCTCATGGAAAGGCAGTTCGAGAGATTTCTTTCAAGCTCTCTCTCTCTCATATGTCTTTAGTTACACATAAGATAAGTCATTTTCTTATTTTATTTTACTGTATTTAAAATATTTTCTTTTATTAATGATCGGTTTAACTTAAGCATCGGAGGACCGTCGCCGGATAGACCGACAGCGATTTAATACGTGTTAACTTTTTCAGGACATTCAAATTTACTGATGCGGTCGGAGAGAACTCCTTCCTCGGTGTCACAAGATCAAGGAACAAAATAATCCGTGCCGCATCAGTAGTCAATCCTTGATCCCTAAGTGATCGAATGACGAATAATAAAATGCTCATGGATGCTATATATATATTCTGAGCGTCGTCCGTTGTGTGACTCGTGCATGACGATTTCTCCATCGTCCGATTGATCGCGATTGCATAGTGAATGAAACTTACAGTGTTTACTCCGCCGCGAATTTACTTGCCCACAGCCAGAATTCATTGGCGGCCGGCCAGATTCCGACCAGAATCCGGTCGTGATCTGATCGGCATCGGAGTCCGATCGGATCGTAGCCGGATTTCGACCAGACCGTACGTCGATGGCTTCCGATCGGATCGTGACTGGAATTCAGCCTTCCGCCAACGAGTTCGAGCAGATGTCAAACATGATTACTATGCATTTTCCATTTGTTGTGCACGAGCACACAACAACTAATGCTCAAGATATTAAAACTATATATATATATATATATATTTAATTTTATTCGTTTAATTAGTTTGCAGTCCTAATTCCCTGCGCTGCTCTTTAGATGCAACAAACAAATGTGCAGTTTGCAACCATCTAGGAAATATATATTGTAGCCAGTCCTAGCGTGTCGAGCTGGGTCGAGGTTTATATATTTCAACCATACAATAGTAAAGTTAAAAGTAAATTTTAAAAAAAAATCATAGATCAAATTTCAACTGTAACTTCTGTGACGGGAGGAAACTTTGAATATCAAAATTTTTTAACGGAATCACATATATTTTCTAAATTTATCTGATATACGTCTATGAGATCGGACACTTACCATTAAAATTAATCAAAATTGATGTTGAGACCGATGTCTCCCTCTGAACAGAAAATTATTCGGTAATTTATCAAAGGACGCATCTTAAGTTTGAAATTGTTCAAATATAGTTTCATAGTTTCATATTTATTAAAGAGCGCACCTCATTCCTTTTTTACCCCTTCCGTCAAATATGGATTTAATGCTCAGATATTGCATGTATCCGAGTCACAATTGGAAATCCCGAACCATCCAAATGTGGTACTGGAAATTCAAATCTCAGGACCACTGTATTTCCGGGAATATAATTTTCAGCACAACTTTTTTTCAGCCTGATTTTTTAAATATGACTGTGGATACCTAATAAAATCTTAAACATCATAAATTTAGATATGGATACACAGAGGGACACTTTCTAAATTCAATAGACTTGGATTGGATCGAAGAAGAAGTGAATAGGATCATCAATGAGTTTTGACTGAAATCCATTGATGGACCTAGAGGAGTTCAAATTCTGAAATCTTGACATGGATTAAAAGATCTTATAGCATAAATTGTTAATGTGTCGAGGAAATTTGGTTATGATCATCCTACCTCCTAGTTTTGGTCACGTGTCACGTATAAATTCAAGCTGGACGAGAAAAAAGATTATGCTGGAAATTATATTCTCATGAACACAGTAATCATGGGGTTTAAATCTCAAGAACACAGTGGTCCTGGAATTTAAATTTCCAGCAACAGTCCAATTTCAAACTGGCCGGAAAAAAAAGGTGATGTTGAGAATTATATTACCAGGAACATAGTGGTACTGGAAATTATATTACCAGGAACATAGTGGTGCTAGGATTTAAATTCTCAGCACCACGTACAATATCAAACTGACCGAGAAAAAAGGTGGTGCTAGAAATTATATTCCCAGGAACATAGTGATCCTGGGATTTAAATTCCCAGCATCACGTACAATTTCAAGCTGACCGAGACAAAAAGTAGTGGTGGAATTATATTATCAGGAACATAGTGGTGTTGAAATTTAAATTTCCAGCACTACTATAGTATTGGTACTGGTCTTGCATCGACACTATGGTGCTGGATTTGCAAATTCAACACCACCGTGGTATTGGAATTGCAATTCTAGTATCACACTATGGTTTGGTCTTGCAAATCCAGCTCCACGGTGGTGCTGAATTTGCAAGATCAATACCACCGTGGCGCTGATCTTGCAAAATCAGTACCACGTGTTGATTTTAATGCAGTGTTAATTTTAAGTCGGAGTTGAGATTCAGAATTCTTGATATGGTGGTGTTTGGTGCTGGTCTTGCAAGAAAATTCAAAAAATATTTATATTTGCATGAGTGAGAGAGTTTGAGGAAATCATTGGTGTGTACTAATCTTTATATTTTCAAGCCCCGCTGGCGATGATGCTCACAATGGAGGGACAACGATGCTCGACCGGGAAGGTCGCCAGCAGCATGCTGTACAAGGTAGTGTCAGCATTGCGCAAGGAGATTCGGTGCCGAGAAGAGGGGCAAATGGGTGAGGAGAAGAAACGAAAGGCAGCGGTAAGAAGAAAAGGGATCGAGAGGATTTTTGCATCGAAGAAACGAGAGACGATGAGGAGGAAGGGAGGGAAAGATAAGACTAGCACCACCTTTCATGGCTCGGATGCATGCAATATCTGACATTAAATCTACGTTTGATGGGAGGGATAAAAAAGGAATGAGATACGTCCTTTGGTAAATATGAAATTATGCAACTGTGTTTGGGTAATTCCAAACTTGAAGTGCGCACTTTGATAAATTATCGAAAATTATTTTAGATATATGAATTATAAAAAAACACACATGGCCTCCCATTTATTTATTTTCCTTTTTTCTATGAATCTGCCTTGTATATTTATGCAAAATCTTACCGTATTAATTTTTTTTATTACTCACAAAAAAATTGGAACCGTCAATCTAACAAATTTTATCGGTCTATTTCACGATCACTATAAGAAAAATAAATCACAGAAGATCTTAAAGATCTTGACATGGTAATCAAAATATATTAGAGTCATCTAAATTTAATACAATACTTTAAACGGTTCTGAAACCAATTCATTATCCGGAAACACCATTTAGCCATCACGCGGGATAATTTTTTTCATTACCCGAAATCACCCAGAGTGTCAATCAATCACTATAAAACTAAACCCTAACCAGACACTCCGCTTCCCTGTACTTTCCATTTCGATCACCTTATCCCCTTCGATCTCGCCGGAGCAATGCCGTCCGCGGCGGATGCGCCGTTGGAGAATCTCAAAGACGCCGTCTGGGCTCAGATCCGTATTGCCGACAGTCGCGACGTGCCCAACATCCGCCGGCTCATCAGGCAGATGGCGGAGTTCGAGCGGTTGACCCATCTCTACTCAGCCACCGAGGCCTCCCTCTCGGCCACCCTCTTTCCCTCTCCCGCACTTCCCCTCTTCCGCTCCTTCACCGTCCTCATCCTCGAGCTCTCCCCTACCCGTTCCCCACCTCCGACGCCAACGGAGGTTTCTCCCCGATCGTGCACCAGCTCCATCTGGACGCGCTGGTGGAGGATGCTGAGGCCGGGGAGTTCGCGTCTCCGCGCGGTGGGAGAGCAGTGGTTGTGGGATTCCTTCTGTGCTTCCCCAACTACTCGTCGTTCCTAGCGAAGCCGGGGCTGTATGTGGAGGACATTTTCCTGCGGGCAGCCTGGCGGCGGAGGGGCCTGGGGCGGATGATGCTGGCGGCGGTGGCGCGGCAGTCTGAACGGCTGGGGATGGAGAGGGTGGAGTGGTGCGTGCTCGACTGGAACGTTAACGCACTCAAGTTCTACGAGGAGATGGGCGCCAAGGTGTTGCCGATGTTGCGGATCTGCCGGCTCGCTAGACCGGCATTGCAGGCTTATCGTCATCAATTGCATGACCAGCAAGGAGAAGCTATGGCCAAAGAGGAGTAGCCATTTGGTTTTCTTTTATATGACAGTAAGAGCATCTCGGTGGAATTTTTATAGAGCTTTTTTTGGTCCCACGATGCCACTTAGATATCATTTCAAAAGTAAACAAGTTTTATTATCTCTCCATTGTAAAAAAATTTCTAGTCTAGCTCTTGTTAACTTCCGGTGATTTAGTTGATAAGTACAAAAGAATTTATTCATAATGAATAAAGATCAATTTTCAAAAAATTCATTACTTTGGACTATTGATGATCTCATTCTTTTGCACTTGTCAAATGGAATCCTGATGAACCCCCTCAAAAGTAAGAGCAATAATAGGAGGTTGCTAATATGATGGTTCTATATTTTTATGAGTCTCGCTCTTTTTATAAAATATTCATTTAATATAACATAAATTTTTTAAATATATCACAATTAATAAATTATTTTTTTATCGATTTCAATCGTAGCATATGTTCAACTAAGTCAGTTTGAAGTTGATGATGCAATTCAGTATTATGTATCTTGTAATTTCTTTGAAAGTATTTTTGAAATTTTTGAGTGGAGCGTTGAAATATTTGAGACAAAGAGTCTCCTTCAT
Source organism: Wurfbainia villosa (assembly GCA_025175895.1). Lineage (NCBI taxonomy): Eukaryota > Viridiplantae > Streptophyta > Magnoliopsida > Zingiberales > Zingiberaceae > Wurfbainia > Wurfbainia villosa. Next base: position 78,640,334 of record CM045994.1, on the reverse strand, counting down.
CATCCAACCAATTGACTACTCTGAAATATTTGTGACGAAGAGTCTCCTTCATCATCCAACCAATTGACTATTGCATTATCCTCATTTTCAATAATCACGTTGTGCAAAAAAATATATGTATATTGTTGGTGCAATCGTTTCATATCACTATTGACCAGACTCGAGTGGGACTCAAGTAATATTATGATGTTTGACAATGAGTTTGACCATTGTTTGACAATGGATTGATCATATGGTTGACGTGAGTTTGACCATATGAGGAGATAGCTTTATGGGAAAATTGTTGAAACAATCGGTCTCAGGTCAAGATTGACCTAGCTCGAGTAGGACTCGAGAGAAGTCTAAGTCTTGGGTATTTGACATGAAAAGTCCAAGCATGGGTCTTGACAATGGTAAAATCCAAGTCATTGGCACTTGACATGTGAAAGTCGAAGTTATGGATACTTGGCAATTGTAAAGTCCAAAGAATGGTCTTGACAATGGAAAGTCCAAGTATGAGTCTTGACAATGGAAAGTCCAAGTCATGGGTACTTGACAAGGAAAGTTCAAAGGTATAGTCTTGGTGGCATAGTCCAAGTGTGTAGTCTTGGCGACAAAAAGTCAAAGTGAACTTTATCGGTGAAAGTCTAAGTATGAATGCTTGACAATTGGGAAGTCCAAGGGTGTGATATTGGCAGCGTAAATTTCAAGTATGTAGTCTTGACAACATAAGTCTAATGTTTGACAGTGTAAAGTCTAAGCATGGAGTCTTGGCAGCATAAGTTCAAATGTACCTTGGCAAAAAACCCGGTTAGCATGACATAGCCGATGGAGGCACTTGAAGGCTAGTGCAATGATGAAGAGTCACGGACTCGAGGAATCCGAGAGGCATGAGGCTGATGGAAGTGGGCTGAAGGCTTTTAGGTCTTGGTTAAGGGTGTTTATCAAGCATGAGGGGATCATACTTGGGGTTAAACCTTATTGTTGAGGTTTATCAGTCGACTGGGATATTGGACAGTCGACTGACCGAGTATTTGACACTCGGGAGTCGACTGAGATTATGACCAATCGATTGGTTGTGTAGTCGACTGAGGCTCGACTGCTCGAGTTGTATGTGCTCTGACAGTCGACTGCCAGTTGTTGGCAATCGATTGGCCTTGAGTAGTCGACTGCCATAGATGACAGTCGACTTATGTTTATGGACTCGAGCACAGAACCATCGATAATCGACTGGGCAGTCGACTACTGGCTTGGCAGTCGAATGAGGGTTGATAACTGTTGACTGCCAAGGTATCCATTGGAGTAATCCAACGTGGATTAAGTTCGTTGTAAGACAATGACACTGTGGGCAGTTGACTGCCAGGTGGAAATCTAGGTCGCACAGAGGCTTTAAATGGATCTCGACGGAGGAGATTTCGGCCATGGTTCTTAGAGTGATTTGAGGTGAAGTGTTGGTGCATTTCAGGGTCTTTAAAGGCATTCCAAAGCAACCAAAGTGCAAGTAATCAAAAGTCCTAATTTGCAAAGTATTTTCTTTACTTGTATTCATTCTTATTATATTTATTTGTATTTTCATTCTTATTGTTGTAAGAACTTTGTAAGAGGTTTCTCCACCTCCAGTGTGTCACCGAGAAGAAGTTTGATAGTGGTGGTGTGCATCACTAGTGCTCACCCGTGGGGTAGGAACTCTAGGTTCCAAACCACATTATATCGTTGTGTGTGTGTGCTTATTGTGTGTTTGTCTATATTATTATATATATTCCGCTGCATACACTAACATCGTTGTGGACGAGCACACATCAAATGAGAGCTCGTGAATCACTATTCACCTCCCCTCAAGCACGACCATATCCGTCAATGATCACTCTACAATTGGTATCAGAGCCATATTCTCTTCAACGGACTGACCGTTGAGGGAGCAACGCTAGAGGGCAAGATGGACCCAAGTCTTGGTTTGGGATACGACATCAAAACTCCACCGCCATATGGACTCTATAGATTTGGGAGCTTTGACCAATGGAAGGGAAAAATGGAGAATTTCCTCATGATGAACATCGAAGATTGGTTCATCTTGGTGGATGGGTTCTAACCGCCATGGGGTCCGAAGGGAGGATATCTCAAGATGAAGATGTTGGGTTTCCGAGGCACCGACATGGGCGTTTGTTCGAACATTTTTCGTAAACATGCACAACGGAAGCAAATAAAAATGGTAATAAATAATTTTATTACAACACACACATGTAGGATACAACAGTGTAGACATAATCGCATATTTAAATTTTTCAATAAAGGAAATTTATACTAGGTATACCTGACGAATTACGTGTAGCGAAAATCACATCAACCTTAGAGACCCTTGTAAGTTTCGCCTCTATCTTAGTCCACACCGAGTATCGTCGGGATAGCTTCACTAAGTTACAAGCTCCGTCTTGACGAGAGATACTAGTCTCACATCGATCCGAGAGACGATTACAAAACAAGTTGTACGAACTTGTTTTATCGGAAGTACCGACCAATCAAATTGGTCAGTTGCAAAGAAGGTGGTCGATATAGCGGTCACTGGCGGGTGGCGATGCTATTGGCCGATGGTCGGGCTATCGGGCGGGCGGTGGTGGCACGGACTACCGAGCGGAGAGGCGACCAAGGTCGCGGCGTAACCATGAGCGCACAAGAGAGGAAGAGAGAAAGGTGGTTAGGGTTGTTGATGCAGTGAGCATCACTCATTAGTTTTGATGTATGAACCATAGTTAAAAGTTATGATTCACCGGTGTTCTAATATCAATGTTAAGTGTGCAGGCTTAACAGGAAGTCCTAGTAGGTCGTGTTGACAGGATACTAGATAAGTATCTTGACATATCAAGAGGTCTGGACACCAGACATGAAGTCCAAATGAGTCACATGGATCGGACATCTAGCATGAAGACCGATTGGGTTAGGAGACCGGACAATCGACAAAAAGTCTAGCTAGGTCAGACAGACCGGACAGCTGGTGGAATCCCTAGTGGGTCATATCGGATGTCAAGAGTGGTAAGTCCGACAGGTAGCCGGCAGGTAAGCCTCGAGTGAAGAGGTGAGGCCAAGTCCTCTGTTAGGGGACAAAGCTAGGCGTCGATTTGACGAAAAGTTCGCGTGGGACTTAGTAGTCCTGTTTTGCAGGGATCAGTTGATTGGATGGATTTGAGTCAATTGAAGTTCAGTCCACTGGATACCTATTTGGCAAGATCAGCTGGTGATCGATTGGAGATCGTGCGACGCAGATGGAAAGGGGTTCAGTCGACTGAAGGGTTTGCGTTGACTGAAGGGTTTGAGTCGACTGAAGAGGAAAATTTCCCGATACGGAGCCGGGTGACGTGGAGTCGACTGGAGATGGTTCAGTCGACTGGAAGACCACGAATTTCATATCGACGGGCTGATGTGGAGTCAGCTGGAAGACATTCCAGTCGACTGGAAAAGGTTTATAAAATATATGCTCGATCGGATTTGAGTAGAACATCGAATCTACGTCGAAGTGCTGTCTAAATCTACTCTCATCCACCAAAGCTAAATCTCCACAACAAGGCGATCTTCTGACACTCCGAGCAAACTTCAATCATCTACTTAGTGTCGGTATAAGCTCTTGTAATTGCTTCCTTTCTTTTTCGCTTTGTACTTAATTTCAAAGAGTGGGTAGTGTGTTACCCAACTCTACATTTGTAAAAAGGAAAACCCTTCGAAGTCGAGAGTTCTCGAGTCGGAGGGCATTTAGTGATTTCCCATTGAGGTAGCTCTCGGAAGAGCTACGGGCCTTAAAGTAGCAACTCAGTTAGAGTTGTGAACCAAGTAAAACAAATTGTCTTATTTTCATTTCTACTACATACTCACAATATTTTTTAAAATATTCTAAATAGTTTTTAAAGATTAAAATAATTTTTTAATTTCCGAGATTCACCCCCTCTCTCGGAGAAACACAATCTTACAATTGGTATCAGAGCGGGGGCGCTCCGAATTGGTGCAACCACTATCGTGAGCTTTAGAATATTTTTTTTTCTTTAGAATAATTTAGAATATTTTTTTCTTGCTTTAGAATATTCTAAAATATTTTTCTGCATTTAAAAAATTGCTAAAATATTTTTCTGCATTTAGATAATTGCTAAAACATTTTTTTGCATTTAGATAATTGCTAAAATATTTTTCTGCATTTAGATAATTGCTAAAATATTTTTCTTCATTTAAAAAATTGCTAAAATATTTTTTTGCATTTAAAAAATTGCTAAAATATTTTTCTGCATTTAAAAATTGCTAAAATATTTTTTCTCCATTTAAAAAATTGTCAAAATATTTTTTTCTGCATTTTAGATAATTTAAAATTCATTTTATGCATTAATTTTTCTTGTCTTAGAAAATATTTGATTTAATTTTCTTGCATTAGAAAATATTTAATTTAATTTTCTTCACTTAGAGAATATTTCGTTAATAATGTCACACTTAAAAGGATACAGCACCGTTCGCCCTCCTCTCTTCAATGGAGAGGACTTTTCCTACTAGAAAAGGCGAATGAAGTGCTACTTGAAGACCGACCTAGAGGTCTGGTTCTCAATTAGGAAAGGATTCGTAGCTCTAGTAGACGACTCGGACAAGTTGTTAGAACCGGAGAAATAGACCACGAATATTAGAAAGAGAGCTCAAGTCGATTACAAGACACTTAACACCTTGCAATGCAGACTTACCAAAGAAGAGCTCAATAGGGTAGGTCCATTCGAAAATTCTAAGAAATTATGGAAAAAATTAATTGAACTGCATGAGGGTACAAATGACAATAGGATAGCTAAAAGGGACATGTTATTAAATAAATTATTTAATTGCAAAATGAATGAAAATGAAAATACTAGTCAACTTCATACTAAAATTAAAGATATATTAAATGAATTACACTTAATAGGACACCAAATAGAAAATAGGGACTTAATTAGGTATATGCTTAAGGCATTCCCGAGAAATGCCTTATGGACATCGATTGTCGATGCCTATAAAGTCTCTAGGGATCTTCCACAATTAGGCTAGATGAACTATTTTGTGAACTTGAGCTACACGAACAAGCTAACTCGGGTCAAACCAAGAATGGTATAGCTTTGATGGAAGGTTCGACTAAAAAGGAAAGGAAAGTGAAGAGTGAATTCGAAGACGAGTCAGAGTCAGAAATAAACGGAGAAGAGGAGATCGTAAATATGGTCCGGAAGATATTCAACTAGAGGAAGAGATTTACGAAGAAAGATGCTAAAAAGGTCATCGACAACAAGCCGAGACCCTGATCGGAAGTGACGTGCTACGAATGCAACGAAAAGGGACACTACAAGTTGGAGTGCGCAAACTTAAAAAAGGAAGAAAAACCAAAAAAGAAAAAGAAGAAGAAAGCGCTTAAGGCGACATGGGATGAGTCGTCATTGGAAGAGTCAGACGCAGAAGAGACAAAGAGAAATTTCGTCGCATTTATGGCCGAATCAAGCTCCAGAGCCGAGTCAAGTTTCGAGTACGAGTCCGATTCCGAGTCCGAGAGAAGCCACAGATCCGTATCCGTTTCCGAAGGTTCAAATGAGGTAACTTCTCCCTTAGAAGATAAGTTGTATAATATTATTGCATGCTTAGGTAGAAAGTTAGCTAAGTCCGAGAATCGAGTCAACTCGCTACTTAAGGAAGTCCAAGTACTTAAGGAGCAAGTCAACTCGAAGACTTCAACTTGTCAAATTAAGGATAGAGACTCAACTCAAGTTGCAAAGCTTGAGAAAGAAAACTCGATCCTAAAAAGGCAAGTAGAAGATCTAATTGGATCTTTAGAAAGGTTCACTTCGGGTTCTAAGTATCTCAACATGATGCTTGGAACTCAGTGAGTCATGTACAACAAGTCTGGACTCAGATATAAAGCTAAGTCTTCCTATAAATCATACATGTCATTACTTAACTGAAACGCTAAGAATCGAGTCCAAACATGAATTCCTAAGTCTAGCTTAGTTAACCAAGTTGGACCAAATCAATTTGGGTTCCCAAGCGTCAACTTCACTTAGTGAACAAAACTCAATCTAGCTACCATTTAGGGGGAGCTAACACTTGTTTCCTTGTTTAGTTAAACACTTGCATGTTTTAGTTTACTTTACTTGCTTACTTTAGAATGGACTAGATAGGAAACAAAGTAATTTAAACTTGAACAACCTAGTACAAAGACAAGTGAACTGATAGTAAGTTAGGAAAGCTCTTCGAAGTGCATGTCAAGGAAGTGGTCGTTGCTCCGATAACCAAGAAGGTCATGTGCCTCGCCACGACCTGGTGCACTAAGTCGAGTGGAACTGACCGAAACTAACTCACTAAGTCTTTGACTAGTTATACCAAGGCTTAGTCCAAAGTGAATCAAGTACTTGATTCTTTCATTGACTTTGTCTAGGAAGTGGTCGTTGCTCCGATAACCAGGAAGGTCATGTGCCTCGCCACGACCTAGAAGTCAATGCTGGAAAAACCTACTTGACTAGCTCAAACCAAGCTTGAATCTAACACAAGTTTAAACACTTTGAAATTCCTCATTAAACTTAATTAAGATAAAAGAAATCCTCATCTCACAAAACCCATAGGAATAAGTGTATTGAAAACCTAGTTTGGGTGAGATGATTTAGAACGTAATTTAGATTAATTAGTTTAATTTAGCTTAACTCAACCTAATATACTTAAATCAAAATTAATAAATTTATCTTAACAACTTACCTTAATTAAACTTAAATTAATTCAAATTTATTAAACTAAACAAGCATACCTAAATAAACAAATTTACTTAACAAAACATAATCAACCCAACTTAATATACTCAACTAAAATTAACTTAACAAATTTACAACATAAATAAATTTAAGATGATTCATCTTATTCAAGGTATGAATTATCTTAAAAAGTTTTAATTCATGTAGGACTGCAAAATGAACCAATGGATTCTAGATAGTGGCTGCTCCAGACATATGACTGGAGATAGTCAAAAGTTCTCAGAATTAAGCTACAAGAACCTAGGAACAGTTGCCTTTGGAAACAATGACAAACTTAAGGTAATTGGATCATGCAACATTGAATTAGAGTCTAATTTTGTTATACAAAAAGTTTTGCTCGTAGATAATTTCAAATTTAACTTGTTTAGTGTAAGTCAGTTGTGTGATGCTGGTTATGTAGTGAAATTTTTATCGAATGAATGTTTGATTAACAATATTGAAAATTCAAAAATATTACTTAAGGGAATTAGGAATAAAAATATATATTCAATAAATTTAGAAAGATTCTCAATTAAGTGTCATATGACACAGCAAGAGGATAGTTGGTTGTGGCATAGGTGACTTGCTCACACCAACTTTAGGAATATAACGAAGTTAAGTGAAACTAATCTAGTTAGAGGGTTGCCCAAACTTAAAAATATTGAAAACAAAGTTTGTAATGCTTGCCAACAAGGAAAACAAACCAAGTCTTAACATAAATTAACTGATCAAGGTCGAACAAGTTCAATACTCGAGTTAATCCACTTAGATTTATTCGATTCACATGGAGTAAAATCACTAAGTGGTAATTTATATTGTTTAGTAATAATAGACGATCACTCTAGGTTTACATGGGTAAAATTCCTAAAACATAAAGATGAAACATTTGAAGTATTTAAAAATTTTAGCAAACAAATAGAAAACGAAAAAGACCATAAGATAAAAAGAATACGAAGTGATAACAGAGGAGAATTTAAAAATGAAAAATTCATAACAATGTGTTTAGAAAATGGATATCATCATGAATATTCATGCCCTAGATATTAAAATGGAATAGTAGAAAGAAAAAAAAATAGAACTCTAGGTATTCATGCAAGAGAATTAATTAAAAAATTTAGTATGGAAAATGCAAAAGATATTAAAACACCTATGGCTACGAATGTTATATTAAATGAAGATAAAGAAGGAAAGTCTGTAGATCTAAAGTACTATAGGAGTGCCATAGGTAGTTTACTTAACTGCAAGTAGACCCGACATACTATTTGCAATAAGTATGTGTGCTAGATACCAAACTTGTGATAAGGAGTCACATTTAGCACATGTCAAAAGAATATTAAGATACATTAAAGGAACAATTAATGTAGGTATGTGGTACCCAAGATCTAGTAACTTTGAGTTAATAGGATACTCCGACTCAGACTATGCAGGGTGTAAACTAGATAAGAAAAGTACTAGTGGAGGATGTCAACTCTTAGGATCATGCTTGGTAAGCTAGTTCAGTAGGAAGCAACACTGTGTTGCTCTTTCCACAACTGAAGCAGAATACATAGCATTAGGTGAATGTGTGACACAACTACTATGGATGATGCACACACTTAAGGCTTTCGAACTAGATTACAAAAAGGTAAAAACTTTAGTTGATAACATAAGTTCAATAAATTTAACTAAAAATCCAATCCATCACTCATGCAATAAACACATTGATGTTAAACATCATTTTGTAAGGGATCATGTGGCAAAAGGTAGTATTGAACTCAACTATGTTGAGTCTAAATCAAACCTTGCCGACATCTTCAAATTGTTGGTGCAACAATGCCCCAAGCATTTATATGTTTTGATGTTTGGATAATCATCTAAGTTAGACAATACTTTGTGATCTAATTGTGAATATGTTTAAGTGATAGAAAAATCCAAGTATGAAGACTTGGTAAAGGCAAAGTCCAAGTGTGATCTTGGCAAGAGAAGTCCAAGGAAAAGGCTTGGCGACGTAAGACCAAGCAAGTAGTCTTGGCGGCGTAAAGTCCAAGTGGACCTTGACAAAGGAAGTCCAAAGGCAAGTCTTGGCAGTGTAAGTCCAAGCATGTTGTCTTGGCAGCGTAAAGTCCAAGCGCACTTTGGCAAAGGGAAACCCAAGACATGACAAAACCGAAGGAAGCTCTTGGAAGCAAGCATAAAGGATGCACAAGTCGCGGACTCGGAGGGATCCTGGAGGCGCAAGGCTTAAAGAAGAGCTAGAAGGTTGAGTCTAAGTCTAGGGAGTCAATTTAAGTATGAATTACTCACACTTGACGAGTATCAACCGACTAATACGATGTAGAAGTCGACTGATAAGGTACTCGAAGTCAGCCGGTGAAAAGCCGAGCGATCATACTAGTCTAGTCTTGGTCTGGTCGATGTCACCATCGATGCCAAAGCGAAGTCGACTGATCAAGTCAAATCCGGGCATAGAATGGAGTCTCACTCGACTGCGCGCCGTGATCACTCGACTGATCACTCCATCAGTCGACTAATGGAGGGATCAGTCGACTGATGAGCTTGCCGTTGGATGATGACGCTTATGAATCCTACGGATTCGGCTGTTCAGAAGCCGTTAGCCACGACGGCAGTCGACTGATGTTGTATATCAGTTGACTGATCGTGGCCCAACGGGAAAAATAGCCCTCTCTCTATAAAAAGAGGGCTTGGGGTAGTTCAGAGGGTTAATGCAAGTAGACCCGACATACTATTTGCAATAAGTATGTGTGCTAGATACCAAACTTGTGATAAGGAGTCACATTTAGCACATGTCAAAAGAATATTAAGATACATTAAAGGAACAATTAATATAGGTATATGGTACCCAAGATCTAGTAACTTTGAGTTAATAGGATACTCTGACTCAGACTATGCAGGGTGTAAACTAGATAAGAAAAGTACTAGTGGAGGATGTCAACTCTTAGGATCATGCTTGGTAATCAAGTTCAGTAGGAAGCAACACTGTGTTTCTCTTTCCACAACTGAAGCAGAATACATAGCATAAGGTGAATGTGTGACACAACTACTATGGATGATGCACACACTTAAGGATTTCGAACTAGATTACAAAAAGGTAAAAACTTTAGTTGATAACATAAGTTCAATAAATTTAACTAAAAATCCAATCCATCACTCACGCAATAAACACATTGATGTTAAACATCATTTTGTAAGGGATCATGTGGCAAAAGGTAGTATTGAACTCAACTATGTTGAGTCTAAGTCAAACCTTGCTGACATCTTCAAATTGTTGGTGCAACAATGCCCCAATCATTTATATGTTTTGATGTTTGGATAATCATCTAAGTTAGGCAATACTTTGTGATCTAATTGTGAATATGTTTAAGTGATAGAAAAATCCAAGTATGAAGACTTGGTAAAGGCAAAGTCCAAGTGTGATCTTGGCAAGAGAAGTCCAAGGAAAAGGCTTGGCGACGTAAGACCAAGCAAGTAGTCTTGGCGGCGTAAAGTCCAAGTGGACCTTGACAAAGGAAGTCCAAAGGCAAGTCTTGGCAGTGTAAGTCCAAGCATGTTGTCTTGGCGGCATAAAGTCCAAGCACACTTTGGCAAAGGGAAACCCAAGACATGACAAAATCGAAGGAAGCTCTTGGAAGCAAGCATAAAGGATGCACAAGTCGCGGACTCGGAGGGATTCTGGAGGCGCAAGGCTTAAAGAAGAGCTAGAAGGTTGAGTCTAGGTCTAGGGAGTCAATTTAAGTATAAATTACTCACACTTGACGAGTATCAACCAACTAATACGATGTAGAAGTCGACTGATAGGGTACTCAGTTGTTTGAGGCAGCCGAGCGTCATTGCCTAGTCTTAATTTGTCGTGATGTCACCATCGATCAGCCAAGCGATGGAAGTCGACCGATCAAGTCAAATCGGGCATAGAATGGAGTCTCACTCATTGCGCGCGTGATCACTCATCGATCACTCCATCATCGACTAATGGAGGATCGATCGGTGATGAGCTTGCCGTTGGATGATGGCGCTTATGAATCCTCTACGACCGGGTACATTCGAGCGGTTAGCCTCGTGTACATCAGGAAAAATAGCCCTCTCTCTATAAAAAGAGGGCTTGGGGTAGTTGAGAGGGTTAATGCTTATATTCTGATCATTCTCTCAAGCTCCCACGAATTTTCTAAGCCTTCTAAGTGTTTTAATTCCCCTCCTCCTCTCTAATCTTAATCTTCATCTTTTGTAAGAAGAGGAGGATTTTGTAAAAGAGAAAGCTTCTTAGTGAAGATTGATTTGGGTTGATCCACCTTAAGGATCGCCATAGAGTAGGAGCGTTATCTCCGAACCACGTAAAGGCTTCCTTGTTAGCATTGTATTTTCGTTTATATTACTATTGTATTTGTTGTGCTTCCACTAACGATTTTTGTAGAAATCGAAAAAGAGGCTATTCACCCCCCTCTAGTCTTCCAAGGATTCCCAATAAGTGGTATCAGAGCCCAGATCGTGTCAGAAGATCTAACCATCAACCGAAGCATAATGGATTTTCAAGAGGGGTATAGCACGGCGAGGCCTCCATTCTTCGACGGCAACGACTTTGGCTACTGGAAAGGTAGGATGGAATACTACCTTATGAATGATATTGATAATTGGTTTAGTGTTGTAGACGGATTCGAGAAGTCGGTCGATGAACACGGAGCGCCTATACCAACTAAGGATTGGACGAGGGACATGGCCAAGAAGGCTCAAGCTAATGCCAAAGCAACAACCACACTTCAATGTGGTTTGTCCAAAGAGCAACTAAGTAAGGTGGGGCCTTTCGAATCGGCAAAGGAGCTTTGGGAGAAGCTAATTGAACTCAACGAGGGATCGAAGGAAATAAGAAGAGCTAAGAGAGATCTCTTGATAGGCCAACTCCAAAGCTTTGCCATGAAGACCAATGAGACCGTAAGCCAAATGCACGGTCGCTTCAAGGAAGTAGTTAACGGACTACATGTGATAGGTGAGAAGGTCGACAACCGAGACCTTGTGAGGTACATTCTCCAAGCTTTCCCTAGAACAACCTTGTGGGCTTCAATGGTAGATGCCTATAAGGTCTCTAGGGATCTTTCATTGGTTAAATTAGATGAACTCTTTTGTGAATTTGAGTTGCATGAGCAAGCTAATACTTCATCAAAAGAGAAAGGTTTAGCAATTTTTGTAGGGAAGAAGGACAAGAAGAAGAAGGAGAAGAAAGAAGTCTCTTCCTCATCCGAATCCGAGGAGGAGTCATCAAGTAGCGACGACGAGCTATCGGCTAGTGAGGTAGCTCACTATGTAAATAAGTTTGGTGGGAGGTCAAAGAAACTCACCAAGAAGGATGTGAGGAGGATGTTCCAATCCTCCAAAGGTAAAAATTCTAGTAGTTCAAATTCTACTCCTAATGTTGTTTGTTATGGTTGCAACAAGAAAGGGCATATCAAACCAAATTGCCCGGAACTAAAGAAAAAGGAGGAGAAGGAAAAGAAAAAGAAGGAAACGAAGGAGAAGAAGAAGAAGGAGGCAATGGTGGCACAAACATTGGACACACTAAGCATGGAGGACTCTTCCGATGATGAAGAAATATGTCATGCCACCCGGAACCTAGCTCTCATGACCTTGGAGGAGGAAGCCGGAAGCTTAAGTGAGGAGTCTTCATCCTCATCCTCAAGCGACGAATCATCATCAAGTGATGATGAGGTAAGAGACTCCCCTAGGATAGAGTTACTTTATAAAACCATTGCATGCCTTCAAATTGCCTTAAATAGATCAAAAACTAGGATTAAGGACTTAAAAGTAGAAATTAAGTCACTTAAAAATGTAGAACCTATTGGTGCAATCGGCCCAGGTCACGATTGACCAGGACACGAGCTTGGCTCGAGAGATATTTTAATGTTAGACAAAAAAAAATATGACAATGTAGTTGTCATGGTAAAGTCCAAGTCATGAGTACTTGGCATGGAAAGTCCAAGTGGGACACTTGGAATTTGGGAAAGTCCAAGCATGGGTCTTGGCAAGGTAAAGTCCAAGTCATGGATACTTTGCATGGAAAGTCCAAGTGGGACACTTGACATTTGGGAAAGTCCAAGTCTTGAGTACTTGGCGCAAGGGAAAGTCCAAACATGGGTCTTGGCATGGAAAGTCCAACATGGGTTGGCAAGGGAAAGTCCAAGCTTGAGTCTTGGCATTTGAAAAGTCCAAGGGGTTTGATATTGGCGGCATAAAATCCAAGGGTGAAGTCTTGGCAGCATAAGTCCAATGGTTGGCGGCGTAAAGTCTAAGCGGAGTCTTGGCAACGTAAGTCCAATGTGCCTTGGCGGTGTAGACACTGTTAGCATGACATAGCCGATGGAAGCACCTGAAGGCTAGCGAGATGGATGAACAAGTCATGGACGACTTGGAGGGATCCGAGAGACGTGAGGCTGATGGAGGTGGCTAGAAGGCTTAGGTCTAGGCTAAGGGTGGTCTAGCAAGTATGGGGGAACCATATTTGGGTTAAAACCTCATTTTTGAGGTTGGCAGTCGACTGACATTATGGCCGGTTCGACTGCCATGAGTCGACTTGAGTTCGACTGCCATTTAAGAAGCGAAATTAGCGCGATCACTCATTAGCGATCGATGTCGACGCAACGATCATCGAAGGAGCGACGATCGATTGCCGGTGAGTTGCGAGCACAAAATGCTCCGTAGCCGACTGGACATTCGGCTATGGGCGTTAGCAGTCGACTGCCAATGTTGGCAGTCGACTGGTGAGAGTACCGTTGGAACTTGTCCAACGTGGATTGAGCCGTTGTCTCACAGCTACAGTGTTGGCAGTCGACTTGTGACTTATGACAGTCGACTGCCAGACGGAAATCTAGCCCGATGGAGGATAAAAGCAGCTGTTCGTGGAAGGCTCAAGAAGCGGTTTTCTTGGGCGATTTGAAGGGGAATTGTTGGTGCTCTTCCAGTCCTTCAAGGCTAGTCCAAGGCAACCAAAGATCAAACAACCAAAGTGCTCTTGTAAAGTGTTTTTATTTACTTGCATTGTATTTCTTACTTGTATAAGTTTGTATCTTTTGTATTACTTAGTGTAATCCTTGTACGAGGTTTCTCCACCTTAGACTTGTGTCGAGAAGGAGTTATTTGTGATTAGTGAGTGCGTGTGCATCACTAGAGCTCTTTAGAGCTCGATCCGTGGAGTAAGAACCATTCGGTTCCGAACCACGTTATATGACTGTGTTGTGATTGTGTATCTTGTTATATTTATTTGTTACTACTATTCCGCTGTGCTAACAAGATTATAGACGATCAAACGCGAAAGAATTCCATCATCGTACCATCTGTTGGGTTTCTGGCACCACGGCGTGTGTGTGTTCGATCATTTTTCGTAAACATGAGCACAGCGAAAGCAATAAAAATAATAAATCTACATTTATTACAACACACACATCACACGCATGCATAGTACAACATGTGTAGACATAACCGTAAATTTAAATTTTGCAATAAAGGAAATTTAACTACGTATACCTTTCGTATCACGTGTAGCGAGAACGGCATCAATCGGAACGATCCTCGCTAGAATCGTCTCTATCCGTATCCATGCCGAGTATCCTTAGGATAACTTCGCTAAGCCACGAGCTTCATCTTCGTACGGGTTACTAGCCTCGTGTTGAAGACGACGTGATCGAGAGATGATCACGATCCGAATCCAAATTCGGATCCAAAACCGAGTTCTCAAAACTCGCTTCTCCGGAGAGGTATTCGTCAACCGATTGACGAATCCTTCGTCCTCCACCTCAGAGGATTACCGGAGATCGAATCCCCGGTAAATTATCCGCTGTCGGAGCTCTAACCATCGTCCAAACGACGCTCCGACGAGAGGAGAACAAGCTGTCCAGAAAACTGGACAGCTTTGGTGGAGGAGATAGGCGCCGGCCAACCAAGGGAAGATAAAGCTCACCTTGATGCCAAACCTAAAGGAGATCACCGGAGCAACAACCGGCAGCAGCTCGACGCCGGCGAGGGGGAAGGAAGGCTCCTTTTGGACTCCGGTTGGTGGAGAAGATGGGGCGGCAATGGAGTTGGCGCTGACTCCTTCAATGGGGTGGGCGGCAACTCTAGCTAGGATTTTTGATTAGGGTTTAATTATCCCTTAAGCCCTCTTTTATAGAGAACTAATTCTCTTAATGGTTATTGGATCATAACCATTAGGCCCGTTAACCCGCTCCATTAAGATAAGTTAAAATAAACCAAACCATGATGGTTTATTTTAAGTTAAAACGAACCGAACCAACTTTTGGTTCATTCGTTTAAAATAAACCAAACCCTTTGGTTTATTCTCCTCCATTGGATTAGAACCAAACCATTTTGGTTCATCCATTATGTCTTTATAAGACACGACCCATCCACGCTTCCATTGCGACTGAAACGATTTCATGCTCGCTTCATGTTTGGTCCAACCATACCTTGTTTCTCTCGGTCTGAGAATCCCATTCTCAAGCTCGTTTTAAATCCTTTGGATTACGCTCGTTGTGCGTGTGACCAAATAGGTTCTCGGTTTATGTTGACCGTCTATAATTAACCATTAATTATAGAATGATCATGAGTGGCACCTAGTAGTACATCATGATCCCCAATTAACCGAAAAGATCAACGGTTGATCCAGAACTATTTCTGAAACCCTTCAGTAGCTCGAATGATTTGTGCCCCATTCCCTTCACTCATCTTATACCCACTTGGTTCAGGACATGATCTATAGTGTCAGTCCCCACTAGGCTGACTACGTCACACCTAGCCCAAGTATCATTTCCTCGTCCTACGGATTCTATTTACTGCACATGTATCGAAGAGTACTTTACTCTAAACATGTAATGCTTTGGCCAAAGACTTTAGTAACAATCCGACGAGAGGCCATGAGTATACATCTCCTCGCAAGGAGTGGTGAATCCTTTATAGGCTATTCAAACACCTTCGATCATTTTGACTTATACCCAATCATCCCGGGTCCACATCTCCTTAGAGATGCTTGCTTAAGATGTCAAAGCATAAGTCTCCATGATCAAGATGACTTGAATACCGCAAGTCAAAGGAACATCGCACTTAAGCTATAGTAAGAACTTCATTGACATATCTATATATGCAGAGAACCATATGAAGTCTTACGGCTGGTCACTCCAATGAACTAGTTACCATAACTAGCATCCACGATCAACTCCGGACATCACAATGTCTCCAGCCAGTGAGAATCAGCTGCTTGGATACACCAAGGAGTATACCTCGTGCTAGTCTCGACAGAATTGATGGTGTCCAAATCCATCAATTCATCGACTAGGGATAATTCCGATACATCACAATTACACATGTAGAGATACTCACTAGTTGTGATCCAATCACAAATTCTCTCATGCTGTGAATCGTATCGAGGACATTCAGTAAATGAGTTTAAGATCCAATCAAATACATAAAACATGTATACTCAAATAGTGAATCTTCATTTATCATATAAATGGTTCATACATAAGGCGATTGCCTTAGGACATCTCTCATATATTACTAACACCATCATGCGCCGCTATTCACCCCCCCTCTAGCGGCCTCAAATCTCCTACAATTGGTATCATAGCCCGGGGCTCTTCTACGGATTAACAACCCGGAGTCAAGACGCTAGAGGAACAAGATGGAATTCAAGGAGAGATTGGGTGACGACATCAACGTTCCGCCTTCCTTCGACCGCGAAGATTTCACATATTGGAAAGGTAGAATGATGCATTTTCTAATGTGTGATTTTGATAATTGGATTAGTGTCTTAGTAGGTTTTGACACTCCAAAAGACGAAGAAGGAAGACAAATCAAGAAGAAGAATTGGAGTCAAGAGCAACTCCGATACTATAACATCAACAATAAGGTAATGGGTATTTTTCTTAATATAATCTCTAATGATATTTTGATCAAGATAGGGGATTGTAAAGACGCCGAGGATGTTTGGAACAAATTGGAAAAATTCCATGAAGAGCCTCACTCAATCCAAGAAGATGAGGAGGATGAGGAAGAGAGCTCATCCTCACAAGAAGGTGAGGATTTGGAGGTCGAGGAGTGTTCGACATCCGAGGAGGAAGAAGTGGTGGAAGAGGTAGAATTAGAAGAAACCTCAACCTCTAGGATTAAGGGGGAGGGGGTTAGAACATCTACACCGGAGCAACCCCAAGAAGAAGCTTCGATATCCGGTCAAGATGAAGAAGCTCAAAATCCGATTCCGGCACCTACAACCATCCAAGGTAACTCAAGCATATGTGTTAATAATAAAATGCATATAATATGTTTTGAGTGTAGGGAAACTGAGCACTGCAAAAGCAAGTGCCCAAAGAAGGTTAGGAAAGCTCCACCGGCACAAATAGTCAATGAAGCCGGTGCCCCCACTAGAAGAAGCAAAGAGCATGTCATTTGCTTCAAGTGCCAACAACCGGGACATTACCAGAATCAATGCCCGAAGGGGGAAAGGAAGAGGCAAAATGGAGCATCAGGGGGAGCCTCTAAGGCAAACCCTAAGGTATATCTAAATAATGCTCCTTCTAATTTAAATGTTAAAAAGCATGCTAGGAATTTTAATTCTCTTGCAATTCATCATGAAAAGCATGCTAGAGATAAATATTTGTGTTTAGGAGCTAAGAATGTCCACTTAGATAATAAGAAGAAATTTGGGACTAATGTCCCTAAAAATATTCTACCTAGGGAATCAATTAGGAAAATAGGAGAGCACCTAGGTTTTAACCCTAAATGGACTAGACATATGCCTAGAAAGTCCCATGCCCAAGAATTTAATCAAAAAACAATTGGGCAATTAGAGGTTGAAAATCAAGCCTTGAGGTCAAGGCTTGAAAAACTTGAAAAGACCCTTAAGGTTATGCAAAATCAAATTCAAGGGTCAATTAGTCAAACTTCTAGGTCAAAATCTCAAAGTCAACACTTAGGACCCAAGAAGCAAAAGTCATCAAAGGGAAAGAATTGTTTGGGTCACAAACCTAAGCCTAAAGTGGCTTATCATAGTGTTCCATTAGATTATGGAACACTAACTAGGTCTAGAAAGACCAAGGTCAATAGGGAAGTCATCCCTGGAGTTGACCATGGTGTGTGTCTAGTGGCTAGGGTTTCAAGGAAACCTAGGGTGGCCACTAAGAAGGTTGCAAGGAGAGTTACCCTTAGAGTCAACCTAGGTAAGACCCAAATGACCAAGGCTAACAAGCCTAGGAGGGTCATTAGGAGGGTATCTAGGGAGGTCATCCCTAAGGAATACCTAATTAACCCAATGAGCTCAAATAGATTTTGGGTTCCTAGGAGCGTGATAGATTCACGCTAAATGGGTTAGGGTGTGCC
Source organism: Wurfbainia villosa (assembly GCA_025175895.1). Taxonomy (NCBI): domain Eukaryota; kingdom Viridiplantae; phylum Streptophyta; class Magnoliopsida; order Zingiberales; family Zingiberaceae; genus Wurfbainia; species Wurfbainia villosa. Next base: position 78,622,251 of record CM045994.1, on the reverse strand, counting down.
AACATTAAATGGAAGGGTAGTTAACTCAACCATGGTAAAAGTGACATTTTAGGTAATTTTCAAGGTTATGGGTACCTTGGAAATAGGTTTGATGTTTAATCCTAAAAGATTTTAGGATGTGCCAATATACCTTGAAGACTATAAAAAAAAAATCAATTGAATTGGCACAATTTAGGTTTAGAGGTTAGTGTGCCAATTTGGGTTTTTGGTATACTAGGGAGAAAAGTAGAAATATGGCAAAATATAATTAATTATATGAAATGACAATTAGTATTAAAATTTAGGTATTATTATACCTATATATTTTATATGTCATGTTTTGTTTGCCATATGCCATGTCATGACATCATGCCTATTTTTATCATTTATATGTCATGATTATGTTTAGGAATTAGGATTGAATGTCATGAGTTTAAGTTTTATATCATATGCCATGACATCATGATCATTGGCCATGTTTTTATTTTGCTATTATTATGCCATGATCATTTCATGCATTTAATTGATTAAAATTGATTTAAGGACAATGACATGACTTGGAGTCCCATTTATAAGGGAATCAAGTAGAGTTGCCTTAGAAAAGTGCATGAAACCCTAGATTATATGAACCAAAACCCACATCTCACATTAAATTGACTTGTATGTGTATTTCATACACCCTAGATACATGTGAGATGCTAGGATATGAGTTGAGTTCAAGGTGCATAGTTTTTGCATCTAGATGGACTATAACACATCTAATTTCATTAGTGGATCATTGGGAAAGGTTGTGTACAAGTCATGTACATTGAGCCCAAGGAATATGATCCAATATAGGTTTTCAAAATAACTTTAAAATCCATTTAGAAAACCTTGGTGAAGTCTATTTTTTGATAGCAATCACCATTGATGAAATTGATACAAAGTGAGCTAAAACATTGAAGTTTTTCTTCACTTTTGAATTTTGTATCAATTTCGATATTTTATGGGTAAAATATTTTTCAAACATTTTTCACCCATTGTATTGACTATAAGTAATATACGTATCAAATTTCGTGATTTTTCGATATACATAGAATTACTTATGATTTTTTGAAATTTGATTCTGATAATTGAAATTCAGAAATTTCAGTTATCAGTCGACTGCCCTTGGTGGCAGTCGACTGATTACTCTCAGGAGTCGACTGCTAGGTCTGATTTCGGGTTAACAAAGTTTGTTTAGCCTGATTTCAGCTATGGTAAGGTTTCCTAACCACTCCTAACCCTAGGATATGGTTTGAGAAGCATTATAAAAGGTGAAAATCTATTGGATATGGATTAGGAGAGTTTTTAGGATAATGTATCAAATTTAAGGTGGGGAGAGTTCTTGTTTGAACTTTTAACCTTATTTTTGATGGTTTAGAGTTTCTATTGGCTTAGGGACTTCCCAAGGACATTATTGGTGCAATGGTCAACGGGGAGCAAGCCTTTAAGGGGAATAATCCATCTTGGGATGATGGATGTGTTTCTCTTCTTGAAGGGGGAGAAGTTATTGGGAGAGTATTATCAATTGGGAAAATTGATGGGTTTTTGATACCCAATTTGAAAATTGGGAGAGTGAATAGGATTGCCTCTCTTGAGTGATATGAGACTTATCACTAGGAAGATGGTAGGCATCCTAGGTATTTTTGGACCAAGGGGGAGATTGTAAGATCTCATTGGGACATGAGACATTGACCTCCTTGGAGAGATAACCTTTTTGATGTTAGTCAAAAAGGAGGAGAATATTTGGGGAAGAATATTTTGGAGAAAGTTAAATTACCAATTTGGGATAATTGGTAAGAAGTTTTTGAGTTAGATGGTCTAACTCAAATGGTTTGTTTGGTTTTTGTTAAACATCAAAAAGGGGGAGATTGTTGGTGCAATCGGCCCAAGTCACGATTGACCAGGACTCGAGCTTGGCTCGAGAGATGTTTTGATGTTAGATAAAAAAAACATATGACAATGTAATTGTCATGGTAAAGTCCAAGTCATGAGTACTTGACATGGAAAGTCCAAGTGGGACACTTGGCATTTGGGAAAGTCCAAGCATGGGTCTTGGCAAGGTAAAGTCCAAGTCATGGGTACTTGGCATGGAAAGTCCAAGTGGGACACTTGGCATTTGGGAAAGTCCAAGTCTTGAGTACTTGGCGCAAGGGAAAGTCCAAGCATGAGTCTTGGCATGGAAAGTCCAACATGGGTTGGTAAGGGAAAGTCCAAGCTTGAGTCTTGGCATTTGAAAAGTCCAAGGGGTTTGATATTGGCAGTGTAAAGTCCAAGGGTGAAGTCTTGGCAACATAAGTCCAATGGTTGGCGGCGTAAAGTCTAAGCGGAGTCTTGGCGGCGTAAGTCCAATGTGCCTTGGCGGTGTAGACACCGTTAGCATGACATAGCCGATGGAAGTACCTGAAGGCTAGCGCAATGGATGAACAAGTCATGGACGACTTGGAGGGATCCGAGAGGCGTGAGGCTGATGGAGGTGGCTAGAAGGCTTAGGTCTAGGCTAAGGGTGTTCTAGCAAGTATGGGGGAACCATATTTGGGTCAAAACCTCATTTTTGAGGTTGGCAGTCGACTGACATTATGGCGGTTCATTGCAGTAGAGTTGACAAGTTCATTTATCGTTTAGAGTTGAAATTGCTCTGGCGATGTTGCCAATGTTAGCGATGGGTGGTGAGAGTACCGTTGGAACTTGTCCAACGTGGATTGAACCGTTATCTCACAGCTACAGTATTGGCAGTCGACTACCAGGCGGAAATCCAGCCCGATGGAGGATTAAAGCAGATGTTCGTGGAAGGCTCAAGCAGTGGTTTTCTTGGGCGATTTGAAGGGGAATTGTTGGTGCTCTTCCAGTCCTTCAAGGCTAGTCCAAGGCAACCAAAGATCAAGCAACCAAAGTGCTCTTGTAAAGTGTTTTTCTTTACTTGCATTGTATTTCTTACTTGTATAAGCTTGTATCTTTTGTATTACTTAGTGTAATCCTTGTACGAGGTTTCTCCACCTCCGACTTGTGTCGAGAAGGAGTTATTTGTGATTAGTGAGTGTGTGTACATCACTAGAGCTCTTTAGAGCTCGATCCGTGGAGTAGGAACCATTCGGTTCTGAACCACGTTATATGACCGTGTTGTGATTGTGTATCTTGTTATATTTATTTGTTACTACTATTCCACTGTGCTAACAAGATTATAGACGATCAAACGCGAAAGAATTCCATCATCATACCATCACACGCCGCTATTCACCCCTCCTCTAGCGGCCTCAAATCTCCTACAGAACCGCCTTGTGATGATGCATGTACACTTAGGAATGAGAATCATGAACTTAGGTAAGAAATAGGTGATTTACATGCATGTTTAGAAAAGTTTACAAATGGGTCCAAATATCTTGATATGATTCTTAGGGACCAAAGAGTCATTTATAACAAGGCCGGTATAGGATATAAGCCTAAGGAAAAAGAAGTAGCCTACACATCTCTAATTAGTAGAAAACCAACCATTAAGAGCAAGGCTAAAAAGGCTTGGGTCCCCAAAAGTTATATAGTTAATGCTATCGGTCCTAAAATTTAGGTGCCTAAGGCTTGCATTTTTCATGTTGTATAGGTAGAAGAACCAAGCTTATGGATTGTTGATAGTGGTTGCTCAAAACACATGACCGGTGATGAGAGAAAATTTTCCACCATCAACCACACTAGCAAGGGGAAGGTGTCTTTTGGAAATAGTGGTAAACTTAAGATCCTAGGAAAAAGCACAATTGAGGTATCCCCAAATCTTGCCATTCATAAAGTGTTATTAGTTAAAAATATGAAATTTAACTTCCTTAGTGTAAGTCAATTATGTGATGCCAATTTTGATGTTCAATTTGATTCTTCAAAATTCTTCATAAGACCCAAAAATTTAAATGATTGCATGTTAGTAGGTTTTAGGAAATCAAATATATACTATGTTGATTTATCCTATGCTACTAATGCTTCTACTAAGTGTCTTATTGCAAAAGAAGAAGAGAGTTGGCTTTGGCATAAGAGGCTAGGGCATATCAATATGAAGAACATTGCTAAAATAGCCAAAATGAAGTTAGTCAAGGGGTTGCCAAAAGTCAAGTATCTCAAGGATAAAATGTGTGATGCATGCCAAGAGGGGAAGCAATTAAAATCATCACACAAACGTAAAACTTTACTTAGTACCGCTTTACCTTTAGAACTATTGCATATGAATTTATTTGATTGTCATTGTACTCCTTCCATGATTGGTAGTAAATATTGCTTAGTGATAGTAGATGATTTTTCTAGATTTACTTGGGTATTTTTCATGAAAGATAAGGATGAAACCCTAGGAGTAATCATAGGATTTAGCAAGAGAGTAGAGAATGAAAGAAAACTCAAAATCAACCGGATCCGTAGTGATCATGGTGGAGAATTTGAGAATTCTAACTTCTCAAACTTTTGCCTAGAACAAGGGTACAAGCACGAATTTTCTTGTCCTAGAACACCCCAACAAAATGGGATTGTGGAAAGAAAAAATCGTGCCCTACAAGAAGCGGCTAGGACTATGCTTAATGCATATTCTTTACCTAGCTACTTGTGGGCGGAAGCGATCAACACCGCTTGCTATATCCAAAATAGGGTTTTAATTCATAGGTTTTTAGGAAAAACCCCATTTGAATTATGGAATAGTACAATTCCACAAATTCACTATTTTAAGGTCTTTGGATGCAAAGTCTATATTTTAAACACCAAAGACAACCTAGGTAAATTTGAGTCCAAAGTGGATGAGGGAATCCTAGTTGGATACTCATCCACTAGTGTAGGGTATAGAGTTTATAATAGAAGAACTCAAAAGATTGAGGAATCTTCAAATGTCCAATTTGATGAAACCTCTAATACTTACCCTAGGAAATCCCCATTGACAATGATATCAATGACAAAAATCAAGAAATTACTAAAAAATTTCAAGATTTAACTTTAGGAAGTAATGATCAAGGGGGAGAGTTAAATCAAGGGGGAGTAAGAGGTGATTCCGATGATGAAAGAAGGGTTGAGGATAATCATGATCAAAATCAATTTAATACACTCCTAGAACAATAAGAGTTCATCAAAATCACCCTCTAGATCAAATTGTAGGTGAATTATCTCAAGGTGTTAGGACTAGGTCATTTCACAGAGATCCCTCTAGTCATATAGCACTAATCTCTCAAATTGAGCCCAAAACAATCAATGATGCATTACTTGATCCGGATTGGATCTTAGCAATGCAAGATGAATTGGCTCAATTTGAAAGGAGTCAAGTATGGGAGTTAGTTCCTAGACCTAATGACAACACCATCATTACTACAAGATGGGTCTTTAGGAACAAACTAGATTGTAGGGTCGATGGTGGTCGGCTAGAGGGGGGTGAATAGCCCTCAATTGTCGTACGGTGGAATACGATCGTTCTCGATGCGTGCTCATCTACAATTGTCGTTAGCACAGCGGAATAACAATGATAATGAAAAATACTAACAACACATACAAGCATACACAAGATATATGTGGTTCGGAACTGAATGGTTCCTACTCCACGGGAGAGCTCACCGAGCTCTAGTTATGCGCACGACACTAACTAACACTCCTTCTCAACAACACGTCGGAGGTGGAGAAACCTCTCACAAGCAATTACAATGTAATATAGAAATACAAACAAGAATACAAATACAATACAAAAGAACACTTTTTACCAATTGCTTTTGATCACTTGTTAGTTGCTTGCTTTGGTTGGCTCTTGAAGGACTGGAATGCAGTAGCAATTCCCCTTCAAAGTCTCCCTTAAAGTCTTGGCGAAATCCTCTCACTTGAGCTCCATTTATAACCTATATCAAGCTGATTTCGTGCCCATCAGTCGACTGATCGTGACCATCAGTCGACTGGTCCTGTAACCGTTGTATCACAACGACCAGATCCACGTCATCCAAGTTCTAACATATCACACATCAGTCGACTAATCATCCTATCAGTCGAGTGTTGGCGTGAGCATTCGATTGGAAACCCTTCTGTAGCTGAAATCACCCCGATCAGTCGACTGATCTATAGTGTCAGTCGACTGATGGCGTTATCAGTTGACTGCCCTCCCTCGACAGTCGACTGTTTAGTTAGAACCTGGTCAGTCGAACACTGGTCGAACCATTAGACCTAGAGCAGTCGACTGGCACCTATGCCAGTCGACTGATGTCACATAAAACCTCAAACATCAAGCTGTTTGAGCATCCGACACTCAGGCTTAGCCACTTGGCCAAGTCCACCTCATCCCTCATGGAGTTCCCCACTGAAGCTCTCTTCCCTCGGCCTACGTCCCTCGGATGCGCCAAGCGCACAGCTTCGCAACGCCATCCTGTGCGTCTCTTGCTCTTGAAGTATGCTTCCCTTGGGCCTCACTCTATTCGCTCCCCGTCCGACGGTCCCTCGGATGTACCAAGTGCACGACTTCGCAATGTCATCCTTCACCGACTCAAGGACCCCGAGCCTAGTGAACTTGCCAAGTCCTCAAGACTTCCCACATGCACCAAGCGCACGGCTTCACAATGCATTTCTCACCAAGCACCAAGCGCATGGCTTCGCAATGCTTTGGATTTTCCCACACCAAGCCCCATGCTTGGATTTTCCATGCCAACACCATGTTGGACTTCCCTATGACAATCCCATGTCATAAGTTTTGTCTATCATTAAAATACCGCTCGAGTTAAACTCGAGTCAACCTGGGCCGATTGCACCAACAATCTCCCCCTTTTTGATGATTGACAAAAACTATCCCTCAACTCTACCAATTCTCCCATATTGGCAATTCTCACATCCCAAATGAGAATTCCAAACCTAATTGGTAACTTGATAACTTCTCTCCCTTTTTGACATTACATCAAAAAGGTCCTCAAGGGTTTCAATGTCTCATATCCCAATGAGATCTTACAAGCTTCCCCTTGGCATGCCCTCAATCTTTCTAGTGATCCCATATCACTTAAGAGAGGCAACCCAAATTTCCTCCCATGAGGAAATACACATCCATCTTCCCATGATGAATGCCTCCCCCTAGAGACTTGCTCCCCCTTGACCATTGCACCAACAATGTCCTTGGAGAGTCCCTAAGCCAATAGGAACATTAACCAATCAAAATTAATGCAAAGTTCAACAATGAACTCTCATCCACCTTAAAATTGATACTCTCCCTAAACACTTCTCCTAATTCATATCCAATAGATTTCCACCCTTTCTAATGCTCTCCCAAGCATGTCCTAGGGTTAGGAGTGGTTAGGGGACTAAAACACAGTTGAACATGAGCCCAACCATCAAAGTTTACGACTCTCCGATCATTTGTCATCACCGACCGTCCTTATGTCATTGACCGATAATCAGATTTATAGATAATACTAAATTTCAGAAATTCATAAGTAAATATACATAAGTTGATAAATCTTAAAATTTGGTATGTATATTACTTATCACAATCATTATGGGTGAAAAATATTAAAAAATTATTTTACCCACAAAATAGCGAGATTGATACAAAGTCCAAAAGTTAAGAAAAGCTTCAATATTGAGCCTTCTTTGTATCATCCCATTCAATGGTGATAGCTATCAAAAGATAGACTTCACCAAGGTTTTTCAAAATGTTTTTGAAACCTTTAATTCATTTTTCCTAAACATCTCACTTGTATCTAGATGTGTAAAACACATACAAGTCAATTAATCTAGTGAGATGTGGGTTTTTGTTCTTTAATGATCTCATGTATATTCTAAGGCAACTTTATTTGATTCCCATCAAATCATGCCATAGTCCTTAATTTCATTTTAGTTTATGCATGATAATGATTATGACATAGATATGATATAGATAAAAGCATATGCCAAAATCATGATGTCATGGCATGTGAATGACATTTTAGCATACATGACATATAAAGAATAAGTCTAAACATGATCATGATATTTTTTGAGATAAAAAATGAAAATGATGTCATGACATGGCAAGGCAAATAAATCATGGCAAGTAAAATAAACTAAGGTATAAAATACCTAAGTGTTAAATCCAAAATGTCATTTCTTAAAATTAATTCCATTTTGCCTTAATACCATAATTCCCCCTAGTGTACCAAAAATCCAAAATGGTACACCAATACCTCTAAGACCTAATTGTGCCAATTTAATCAATTTTCAACTTCTCAAAGCATATTGGCACATCCTAATGTGTCAACTCTACTATGGTTAGGTTAACTACCCATCAACTTAGGGTTGACACACCCTAACCCATTTAGCGTGAATCGATCATGCTTCTAGGAACCTAATATCTATTGGAGCTCCTTGGGTTAACAAGGTATTCACTAGAGATAACTTCCCTAGATACCTTCCTAATGACCCTTTTAGGCTTTGAAGCCTTAGTCAAATGGGTCTTCCCTAGGTCAACTTTAGAGGTAACTCCTCCTTTGACCTTCCTAGTGGCTTTCATAGATTTTCTTGAGTCCTTAGCCACTAAGCAAACACCATGGCTAGACTTAGGGATAACTTCCCTATTAGCCTTGATTTTTCTAGACCTAGAAATTGTTCTATAATTAAATGGAACATTATGATATGTCTTCTTGGGCTTAGGTTTGTGAGCCAAACCTTCCTTGCCCTTAGACCGTTTTTGAAACTTAGGTCTTGACTTTTAGGCATTTGACCCTTGAATTGAATTTTCGATAATCCTAAGGGTTTTCTCCATTCTCTCAAGCCTTGACCTTAAGACTTGGTTTTCTAGCTCTAATTTTTCCAATTTTGATTTTTCATTAGGTTTTTGGGACATGTTCTTCCTCTTAGGCATGTGTCTACCCTTCTTGGGATTAATGCCTAGATTTTATTCTATTCTCCTAATTGACTCCTTTGGTAAAATATTTCTAGAATTATGAGTCCTAGGTTTGTCCTTAGTTACATGAACATGCTTGGCACCTAAGCAATAAACCTTATTATTTCTACTAGCATGCTTTTCATTAAAAATTGCAAGAGAACTAAAATAGTTTTTAGCATGCTTTTTAACTTTAGGAATTGAAGGTGCATAATTTAAATATACCTTAGGGTTAGCTTTAGAAGCTCCCCCTTCATGAGATACACCTTCTTGCCCTTTCTTCCTCCCCCTAGGGCATTGGCTTCGGTAGTGCCCCCTTTGGTTGCATTTGAAGCACACAATGTGCTCTTTGCTCTTTATTGTAGGGACTCCGGCATTTTTGACTTTTGGTGCCGGTTGAACCTTCTCCTTAGCCAATTTAGGGCATTTACTCTTATAATGCCCTTTCTCCCTACACTCAAAACATATTATGTGATCTTTATTTAAAATCATTATGCTTGAGTTACCTAGGGTGGTGGAGGATTCTTCACTCCTTCCGGAGGTAGAAGCTTCATTTCGATCTTGCTCTGGAATGGAAATCCATTCCTTCACCTCAATGCTAGAGGTGGAGGTCTCCACCAAATCATCAACATCTTCAAATGTGGTGGGTGCTTCTTCCTCGGCAATCTCCTCTACTTGTGCCGGTTGGAAATTTTCTTGGAATTTCATTACTTTATTCCATAGCTCCCTTGCATCCCTATAGTCACCCAATCTAGACCAAGTAGTGTTAGGGATCAAATCACTAAGTAATTTTATTACCTTGAGATTTGTCTTAAAGTCCTTGATTTGGTCTTGGGTCCACCTTGACTTCTCAATGAGCTTGTTGTTTTTGTCTCTAGGCATTTCAAAACCGTTTTCTATAATAAGCATGAAATCGAAATCGGTTTCGAGATATACCTCCATTTTTCATCTCCACCATAGAAAATCTCCTTCGAATTTTGGTGGTTGGAGGTTGTAGCTGACCATCTTGTAGTGCTTGTGTCGGCGGTTAATCCTCAACAAGCTCCTTGGCTCTAATACCACTTGTAGGGTCGATGGTAGCCGGCTAGAGGGGGGTGAATAGCCCTCAATTGTCGTACGGTGGAATACGATGGTTCTCGTTGCGTGCTCGTCTACAATTGTCGTTAGCATAGCAGAATAACAATGATAATGAAAATACTAACAACACATACAAGCATACACAAGATATACATGGTTCGGAACCGAATGGTTCCTACTCCACAGGCGAGCTCACCGAGCTCTAGTTATGCGCACGACACTATCTGACACTCCTTCTCTACAACACGTCGGAGGTGGAGAAACCTCTCACAAGCAATTACAATGTAATATAGAAATATAAACAAGAATACAAATACAATACAAAAGAACACTTTTCACCGATTGCTTTTAATCACTTGTTTGTTGCTTGCTTTGGTTAGCTCTTGAAGGACCGGAATGCAGCAGCAATTCCCCTTCAAAGTCTCCCTTAAAGTCTTGGCAAAATCCTCTCACTTGAGCTCCATTTATAACCTGCATCAAGCTGATTTCGCGCCCATCAGTCGACTGGTCCTGTAGCTGTTGTCTCACAATGACCAGATCCACGTCGGTCAAGTTCCAACGGATCACACATCAGTCGACTGATGATACCCATCAGTCGACTGATCATCCCATCAATCGAGTGCTGGCGCGAGCACTCATTCGAAACCCGTAGATGAAATCGATCGCGATAGTCGGATCTCGATTATCGGTTCTGATGGCGATATCGATCGTTGCCCTCCCTCGATGATCGACCCGGCACCACAGTCGGTCGAACAGTCGAACCATTCGACCTAGAAGCGGTCGGGCACCTATGGATCGATGTCAGATAAAACTTCAAACATCAAGATGTTTGAGTATCCGACACTCAGGCTTAGCCACTTGGCCAAGTCCACCTCATCCCTCATGGAGTTCCCCACCGAAGCTCTCTTCCCTCGGCCTACGTTCCTCGGATGCGCCAAGCGCACGACTTCACAACACCATCCTTCGCGTCTCTTTCCCTCGAAGTATGCTTCTCTTGGGCCTCACTCCATTCGCTCCCCGTCCGATGATCCCTCAGATGCACCAAGCGTACGACTTCACAATGCCATCCTTCACTGACTCAAGGACGCCGAGCCTAGTGAACTTGCCAAGTCCTCAAGACTTCCCACATGCACCAAGCGCACGACTTTGCAATGCATTTCTCACCAAGCACCAAGCGCATGGCTTCGCAATGCTTTGGATTTTCCCACACCAAGCCCCATGCTTGGATTTTCCATGCCAACACCATGTTGGACTTCCCTATGACAATCCCATGTCATAAGTTTTGTCTATCATTAAAATACTGCTCGAGTCAAACTCGATCAACCTGGGCCGATTGCACCAACATAGATGACCAAGGGAATATCACAAGAAACAAAGCTAGGTTAGTTGCAAGGGGCTTTAATCAAGTTGAAGGACTTGACTATGATGAAACATATGCCCCGGTTGCTAGGTTAGAGTCTATTAGGATCCTATTAGGGTATGCCTCTTACATGGGTTTTAAACTCCATCAAATGGATGTAAAATCGACATTCCTAAATGGGTTTATTAAGGAAGAGGTATATGTAGAATAACCTCCCGGGTTTGAAAATATGGACTATCCAAACCATGTATACAAGCTTAGGAAAGCTTTGTATGGTTTGAAACAAGCTCCCTGGGCTTGGTATGAAAGATTATCATCTTTCTTAATCTCTAAAAAATTTAGGAGGGGTAATGTAGATCAAACTCTAATTATAAAGTCAACATCAAAGGACATCTTTGTAGCCCAAGTATATGTTGATGACATTATCTTTGGGTCAACAAATGATGAACTCCTTCAAGACTTTATCAAGAATATGGAAAATGAGTTTGAGATGAGTCTAGTTGGGGAACTAAATTTCTTCCTAGGTCTACAAGTCAAACAAACAAATGAAGGAATTTATGTATATCAAACCAAATATGCTAAGAAAATGATTAAGAAATTTGGTTTAGAAAATGCTAAAGTAGTGTCAACCCCAATGGCAACTAATACAAAAATAGACAATGATCATGAAGGAAAATAAATTGACCTTACACTCTATAGGAGTATGATTGATAGCCTTTTGTACCTAACCTCTAGTAGACCCGATATATTATTTGCGGTTGGTATGTGTGCTAGGTACTAATCATGTGTCAAAGAATCTCATTTAATTGTCGTTAAGAGAATCTTAAGATATATTAAAGGCACACTAAATGTAGGACTATGGTACCCCAGGACTAAGTCTTTTGATTTGGTTGGGTATACCGATTCCGATTATGCCGGTTGCAAATTGGATCGGAAGAGTACAAGTGGTGGATGTCAATTCCTTGGGTCCTCCTTAGTTAGTTGGAGTAGTAGGAAGTAACCTTGTGTTGCCCTATCCACCACCGAGGCCGAGTATGTGGCTATGGGTGGCTGTGTAGCTCAACTATTATGGATGAGACATACTTTAGAGGACTATGAGCTATTTTACTTCAACATAAAAGTATTTTGTGATAATGTGAGCACCATAAATTTGACCAAAAATCCAGTGTATCACTCTAGGACCAAGCACATTGTAGTGAAACATCACTTCATTAGAGATCATGTGACTAAGGGGGACATTGAGCTCAATTATATTGAATCTAAGTCCAACCTAGCTGACATCTTTACCAAGCCTCTCCCCGAAGTAGAATTTTCATCACTTAGGAGAGAACTTGGAATGTGCTTAGTTGAATAAAGGTGTAGGTTTGCATGATCCTATAGAAATTCTAGGATTTATACCTTTAAGCATCTCACAAAACACCTAAAAAACCATGATTTTTGTATTGAGCCACTTAGACAACATGTGAGATGTTAGGAAGATGCACTTGGTTCGTCATGCTTGTTATGATGCATTACTTGCCATCTAGAGACATTAATCCTTCATTGGACCAATCATTGGGAAGGCATATGAACAATTAATGTGCATATAGCTCCGAGAATATGATTGGAAATGTCAAATAAAATATAATTTAAACTATGTTTATCATACTTTGAAAAACAATTTTCAAGTGGAATACAAAAGTGATACAAAGTTTGCAAAATACTTAAAGCTTTTGCTAGGTTTCAAAATTGTATCATTTTTGAAATTTGGAAAACATATATTTTTTAAATTATTTTTTCTTGATATAAAATGATTTCAGAAATGTGTACACAAAATTTCGTGATTTTTCGATGTTTCTAGAATTTTTGGTGCATTTATAAAGTTGGGCTAAAGAATCAGAAAAATGGACTTCGAGCGTAGCAGTCGACTGAATCAGAATTCAGTCGACTGATACACTGTGTTTTCTGAAAAATAACCCTATTTCCTGGTTTTAAGTGTATTTTTGAATGTCCTAAAACTATGATATGATAATCTTTAGTATAAAGAAGTTTTTAGGACTGTTTGATGCAATGTGTTAGGGGGAGTTTCATAATATATCTCTTTTTTCATCCCCTAAACTTATATTGTTGGTGCAAAGTTAGGATTTAACATCCAATCTTTTGTTAGGCTTTGCTCCACATGTTATTCACACATCATAAACCATATCTTGGATTAAGGGGGAGCTTAATCTCAATCTTATACCTTAGTTCAAGATACAACAAATTTAACTCTTTCATGAAATTTATGAATCTCTCTTTTTGATGTATGTCAAAGGGGGAGAAGGAATGTTTAAGTTAGAATTCATATTGGAAATATGATTATATGCATGTGTTAAAAACCTAACTTAAATGATTGCCAAACATCAAAAAGGGGGAGATTGTTGGTACAACAATGCCCCAAGCATTTATATGTTTTGATGTTTGGATAATCATCTAAGTTAGACAATACTTTGTGGTCTAATTGTGAATATGTTTAAGTGACAGGAAAATCCAAGTATGAAGACTTGGTAAAGGCAAAGTCCAAGTGTGATCTCGGCAAGAGAAGTCCAAGGAAAAGGCTTGGCAGCGTAAGACCAAGCATGTAGTCTTGGCGGCGTAAAGTCCAAGCGGACCTTGGCAAAGGAAGTCAAAAGGCAAGTCTTGGCAGTGTAAGTCCAAGCATGTAGTCTTGGAGGCATAAAGTCCAAGCGTACTTTGGCAAAGGGAAACCCAAGACATGATAAAACCGAAGGAAGCTCTTGGAAGCAAGCACAAAGGATGAACAAGTCGCGGACTCGGAGGGATCCTAGAGGCGCAAGGCTTAAAGAAGAGCTAGAAGGTTGAGTCTAGGTCTAGGGAGTCAATTCAAGTATGAATTACTCACACATGACGAGTATCAGTCGACTGATATGATGTAGCAGTCGACTAATAGGTTGCTGACTGAGTCTGGCTGAAAAGCTGATGAACACTCGATTACCTAGTCTTGGCAGTCGACTGATGTCACCATCAGTCGACTGCCAAATAGTGGCAGTGGACTGATCAAGTCAAACTCAGGCACAGAATGGAGTCTCACTCGACTATGCACCGTGATCATTCGACTGATCACTCCATCAGTCGACTAATGGAGGGATGAGTCGACTGATGAGCTTGTCGTTGGATGATGACGCTTATGAATCCCACGAATCCGATTGTTTAGAAGTCGTTAGCCGCGATGGCAGTCAACTGATGTTGTACATCAATCGACTGATCGTGGCCCAACGGGCAAAACATCTCTCTCTCTATAATAAGAGGGCTTGGGGTGGTTGAGAGGGTTAATGCTTATATTCTGATCATTCTCTCAAGCTCCCATGAATTTTCTAAGCCTTCTAAGTGTTTTAATTCCCCTCCTCCTCTCTAATCTTCATCTTCATCTTTTGTAAGAAGAGGAGGGTTTTGTAAAAGAGAAAGCTTCTTAGTGAAGATTGATTTGGGTTGATCCACCTTAAGGATCTCCGTGGAGTAGGAGCATTATCTCCGAACCACGTAAAGGCTTCCTTGTTAGTATTGTATTTTTGTTTCTATTACTATTATATTTGTTGTGCTTCAGCTAACCATTTTTGTAGAAATCGAAAAAGAGGCTATTGTTAGGATCTTTGTAATGGCTAGAGGGGGGGGGGGTGAATAGCACGTGTTTGTTCGTTGATGGAATTCGATCGTGATCGTGTCTATAAGTTTCGTTAGCACAGCAGAATATATATATATATAATAACAATAACGAAATACAATCACAACACAATAACACGAATATTTAACGTGGTTCGGAACCGAACGGTTCCTACTCCACGGATCGGGTTCGTACGAACCCTAGCGATGCCAATCACACACCACTATAAAACACTCCTTCTCGGAACAATCTGGAGGCGGAGAAACCTCATACAAGATGATTACAACAATAATCAAAAGCTACAAGCAAATACAATGAAATACAAAGCAAGACTAGTAAAGAAAAAAACTTTACAAATGCTCTTGAATGCTTGATCGCTAGGTTGATCGAGTAGCACTTGGAGACCCTGAATTGCGTGACAGAATCGCCCCCAAATCTCCTCAAAGAACCATGCCAAATTCCTCCATCACGAGCTCCTATAAAGCTTCAACCTATGGAAAAGTCGATCGATCGGTGATCGGGACCATCGATCGATGCCGCTGTCGTGAGACAACGGCTAGATCCACGCTGGATAAGTCCAACGGATCTACCATCAGTCGACTGATCAAACCCATCAGTCGACTGATGGTGTCCTCACTCGACTGCTGGTCCCAGCGGTCGAGTGAGACTACACTCGCGGGCCGAATTCGAGCACCGCCGACCGATCATGCACCGACGACTACTCGAGGCATCAGTCGACTGCCCACCTATGGCAGTCGACTGCTAGGCCACTTCTCGCAGTCAAACCCTAGTTGACTCGGTCCAGTCGACTGTCACATGGCACCAGTCGACTGGCACACCTCAAACATGAGGTTTTAGCCCAAGTATGGTGCCCCCATACTTGCTAGACCACCCTTAGCCTAGACCTAAGCCTTCTAGCTATGTCCATCAGCCTCACGCCTCTCGGATCCCTCCAAGTCATCCATGACTTGTTCATCCATCGCGTTAGCCTTCAGGTGCTTCCATCAGCTATGTCATGCTAACGGTGTCTACACCACCAAGGCACATTGGACTTACACTGCCAAGACTCCACTTGGACTTTACGTCGCCAACCATTGGACTTATGTTGCCAAGACTCCCGCTTGGACTTTACGCAGCCAATATCAAACCCCTTGGACTTCTCATGCCAAGACTCAATCTTGGACTTTCCCTTGCCAACCCATGTTGGACTTCTCAAATGCCAAGACCATGCTTGGGCTTTCCCTTGCCAACCCATGTTGGACTTTTACATTGCCAAGACCCATGCTTGGACTTTTCATGTGCTAAGTGTCCCACTTGGACTTTTCATGCCAAATACTCAAGACTTGGACTTTACCAAATGCCAAGTGTTCCACTTGGACTTTCCAGGCCAAGTACCCATGACTTGGACTTTACCTTGACAATTACATTGTCATATATTTTTGTCGAACATCAAAATATCACTTGAGTCAAACTCGAGTCCTGGTCAATTGTGACCTGGGCTGATTGCACCAACAGCTATTCACCCCCCTTAGCCTTCCAAGGATCCCCAACAGAGTCCAAATCAAACCTTGCCGACATCTTCACTAAACCACTTTCGGAATTAGAATTTAGTATGCTTAGAAGACAATTAGGTTTATGCTTGGTAGGTTAGAAAGTTTTCATGCTTAATATTTAGAATTTATTTTGAAAAGTAATATTATATTATTTTTTAAAGGAAAATGAAAATTAATCAAGATTAGGTTAATCTAGAGCTCATGATCCTATAGATTTAAGTTAGCCTTCGCATCTCACAAATACCTAGGATGACCTGTTTGTGTATTGAGCCACGAAGATAGGCGTGAGATGTTAGGACTACACCCCTAGTTCCAGATGTAGATCCAGTGTATCGACATGAACCAACACGGGGTTTATAAGAGCAAATTAATCACTTCGGTGACTAACTCTAATTCAAAGCTTGATGATTAATTCTATATCATTTGAGCTAGTAAAGAGTTAGACATTTGCTTTAAGGACGATTTTTAGATGTGTATTTTTAAAATATAAATATAATATTTAGGAATTCATGCTTGGACTTATTCCCTATCGTTTTTGCATCGACTTGAAAAATCTTGAAAATTTTGAAAATAAGTTGTTATTCAGGGGGAGTTTGAAAAGTTTGAATATTTTTAAAAAGTTTGAAATTTTTTGAAATTTTTGAAAATAAGTTGTTATTCAAGGGGAGAGAAAAATTAAATATTTTGAAAACTTTGAAATTTTAAATAATAAGGGGGAGTTAGAAAATTGTTTGAATATTTTTGAAAAGCTTAAATTAAGTTTTTGAAATCAAATTAAATTCGCGGGTGAAATATTATTTTGAGTTTGAAAATTTCTCATTTTTTCAATTCTACACTACATCATATTGGCATTTTTAAATTTGAGCATTATTTTGATTTATGCCAAAGGGGGAGAGAAGAGATATAAAGTTAGAGATTTATTGAAAGAAAGATGCAAAAATTTGATAAGGTTTTATGCATCCCATACATGGTTAATGTTATGCATCCATTATACATGTCAAAATTTGATAGTTCATCTCTTGTACATGTCAATTTTTGGATATTGGTATTTGATTCTCCTAACTTTAACTGATGTGTTATCATACATCAAAAAAGGGGAGATTGTTGATGCAGTGAGCATCACTCCTTAGTTTTGATGTATGAACCATAGTTAAAAGTTAGGATTCACCTGTGTTCTAATATTAGTGTTAAGTGTGCAGGCTTAACAAGAAGTCTTAGTAGGTTGTGTTGACCGAATACTAGGCAAGTATCTTGACAGATCAGGAGGATCGGACACCAGGCAAGAAGTCCAGATGGGTCACATGGACCGGATGTAAGATACCGAAAAATAAATACCCTTGTTAATTAAGAAATTATTTTATAGAATTTTTCAGGAATTTTTAGAAATTTTTCTAGATTTAAATGGAAGTTTTATGGACATTTTATGGGGATAAAGCAGATAGGCTTTTGTAAAGTCTGTTTAGACTATCTGCCATTGAGGAAATTAATAGGTTTAATTAACCTATGTTATAAATGTTGTACGGTTATTTTTCTCCCGACGCAGCTTTCCCCCTTCTTCCTTTCGATTTTCGCTGCTCCCTTTTCTCTACCCCGATTCTCTTCTCTTCCTTCCTGCACCATGCGATTTCTTTCCCCCTTCACCGTCGCCACCCAAGAGAGCTCACACGGTCACCCATCTTCACCGCCAGCCGATTAGCCTCCGGCCACGACGAGCAACCTCGACAGTCGACCTTCCTTGAGTTCCTCTGATCTTGCGGCGGTCATTATTGATTCGGATTGTCATTGACTCTTCTGCTTGCACAACACAGCTGATCAATGTGAGCCAATGTCGCCGGAGCTCAAGCCGTAACTTTCTTCTTCCTCTGGATTTCTTCGTCACGAGCCCAGCGATCATCGCCAACCACGGTGTGCTAGTAGCTACATGGGTGCATCCTGCCCTTCTGATTGTGTGCCTTGGTCAAGCGTTGTGAGCTCGGTCTGCCTCCGACAACAGCAGTGACTAGTTGCAGTTGATTTGCTGATCTCTCTGCCTCAATCGGCGATCTGTGAATTTCAGTTGGTGATTTATGTTCTTTGATTCGTCTCCTGATCCAGAGCGCAACTAAGGTTCGATTGTTTGATCGTTGTGATGGTGAATGCTACCATTCTAATTCACGGTGGTTCAAGAGGATGAGTCAGTGGATTTGCTGTGTGATCCCTTGTAGCCTATCTAGTCGGATTCTGGTAATACAATAGTTTTTTTCCTTTGGATCAAGGATTTGAAGATTAGTAGGTCAAGGGAACGTTAATTATGGTGTGGATTTTTCAGGTGATGAAGAGTTTGTTGGTGCAATCGGTCCGGACTCGAGTTTGACTTGAACTATATTTTGATGTTAGACAAAACACATGACATGGGATTGTCATGGGAAGTCCAACATGGGTTGGCCACGTAAATCCAAGTGTATAGCCTTGGTGGTGAAAAGTTCAAGCATAGGGTTTGGTGTTGGGAAAATCCATGCATAGGGCTTGGTGTTGGAAAGTCCAACATGGGTTGGCCACGTAAGTCAAAGTATGTAGCCTTGGTGGTAAAAATCCAAGCATGAGGTTTGGTGTGGGAAGTCTTGAGGACTTGGAAAGTTCACTAAGCTCGGGGTCCTTGAGTCGGTGAAGGATGGCACTGCGAAGTCGTGCTCTTGGTGCATCAGAGGGACTGCCGAACAAGGAGCGAATGGAGTGAGGCCCAAGGGAAGCATACTTCGAGGGCAAGAGACGCGAAGGATGGCGTTGCGAAGCTGTGCGCTTGGCGCATCTGAGGGACGTAGGCCAAGGGAAGAGAGCTTCAGTGGGGAACTCCATGATAGGATGAGGTGGACTTGGCCAAGTGGCTAAGACTGAGTGTCGGAGGCTCAAACGTGAGGTTTGAGGGTTTACCCGACGATCGGATGCTCAAACAACTTGGTGTTTGAGGTTTACCCGACAACAGTCGACTAGCATAGGTGCCGGTTCGACTGATCCAAGTCGACTAGGGTTTGACTGGTGTTAGACTGCAGTTTTATGGTTCGACAATGATCGCCAAGGATAGGCGATTGATCGATAGCCGATAGCCAATGATCGCTAAGGGATGACAATCGATGGAAGTGTCGAGGTATGCGCCCATAGCCGACTTGGCAGTCGACTATGAGGTCAACAGTCGACTGATGGTCATAATCAGTTGACTGATAGAGGATCCGTTGGAACTTGTCCAGAGTGGATCAAGCCTTTGTGAGACAACGACTACAAGAGCAGTCGACTGGGGCCTTTTGGTAGTCGACCGCTAGGCGCGTAATCAGCTCGATGCAGGTTATAAATGGAGCTCGAGATGGAGTATTTTTCCAAGACTTTAAGGGTGATTTTGGAGGGGAATTGCTGCTGCATTCCAGACCTTCAAAGGCAATCTAAAGAAAACAACAAGAAAGTGATTCAAAGCGATTTGTGTAAAGTGTTCTTTACATGTATTTCGTATTGTATTTGTATTCTTTCTTGTACTTTAGTATTTATGTTGTAATATCTTGTACGAGGTTTCTCCACCTCCGACGTGATGTCGAGAAGGAGTTTAGTTAGTGTCGTGTACATAACTAGAACTCATTGAGCTCGCCCTGTGGAGTAGGAACCATTCGGTTCCGAACCACGTATATCTTATGTATGCTTGTATGTGTTGTTAGTATTTTCATTTATATTACTATTCTGCTGTGCTAACGACAATCGTAGACAAGTGACACAAGAAGAACGAACGATTTCCACCGTACGACAATAAAGGGCTATTCACCCCCCTCTAGCTGGCCATCGACGTTCCAACAAGTGGTATCAGAGTCAAGTCACTTGTCGAGGACTAACCGCCAACACAAGCACGACAAGATGGCCGGCTACTACCTCCAACCACCAAAATTTGAAGGAGATTTTCAATGGTGGAGAAGAAAGATGGATGTATATCTAAAAATTGATTTTGATATTATGTTAATTCTAGAAAACGGTTTTAAATTGCCTAGGGATGAAGAAAATAGGCAAATTGAGAAGTCAAGGTGGACCCAAGACCAAATCCAGGACTTCAAGACAAATCTCAAGGTAATCAAATTGCTTAGGGATGCTAGTAGAACTCGTTGAGCTCGCCCTGTGGAGTCGGAACCATTCGGTTCCGAACCACGTATATCTTGTGTATGCTTGTATGTGTTGTTAGTATTTTCATTTATATTTCTATTCTGTTGCGCTAACGACAATCGTAGACAAGTGACACAAGAAGAATGAACGATTTCCGCCGTACGACAATAAAGGGCTATTCACCCCCCTCTAGCCGGCCATCGACGTTCCAACAAGTGGTATCAGAGCCAAGTTGCTTGTCGAGGACTAACCGCCAACACAAGCACGACAAGATGGCCATCTATTACCTCTAACTACCAAAATTCGAAGGAGATTTTCAATGGTGGAGAAGAAAGATGGATGTATATCTAAAAATCGATTTTGATATTATATTAATTCTAGAAAACGGTTTTAAATTGCCTAGGGATGAAGAAAATAGGCAAATTGAGAAGTCAAGGTGGACCCAAGACCAAATCAAGGACGTCAAGACAAATCTCAAGGTTATAAATGGAGCTCGAGATGGAGTATTTTGCCAAGACTTTAAGGGTGATTTTGGAGGGGAATTGCTGCTGCATTCTAGACCTTCAAAGGCAATCCAAAGAAAACAACAAGCAAGTGATTCAAAGCAATTTGTGTAAAGTGTTCTTTACTTGTATTTCGTATTGTATTTGTATTCTTTCTTGTACTTTAGTATTTCTGTTGTAATATCTTGTACGAGGTTTCTCCACCTCCGACGTGCTGTCGAGAAGGAGTTTAGTTAGTGTCATATGCATAACTAGAACTCGTTGAGCTCGCCCTGTGGAGTAGGAACCATTCGGTTCCGAACCACGTATATCTTGTGTATGCTTGTATGTGTTATTAGTATTTTCATTTATATTACTATTCTGCTACGCTAACGACAATCGTAGACAAGTGACACAAGAAGAACGAACAATTTCCACCGTACGACAATAAAGGGCTATTCACCCCCCTCTAGCCGGTCATCGATGTTCCAACAAGTGGTATCAGAGCCAAGTCGCTTGTCGAGGACTTGTTGGATCGATCGGATCGCTAGAGGGGGGGGGTGAATAGCGATAGAAACTTTTTAGTACGAATTCGTTTTAAAAAAAAACTTATATGCAGCGAAAAGATAAACAAAACAAAAAGTAAATGAGACAATAGACACAAGAGATTTACTTGGTTCGTAGCCGAAGGCTACTACTCCAAGGCTCTAGTGGTCCTTGACCACGTATGGAGGGCAAACTACTAAATAACTCCTCCTCGTTGGAGGTAGGAGTTAGACGGATACAAAAAGCTCAAGGTAGAAGGACACTCCCCCTCTCCTCGTTATAATGAAAGCTTTACTAAAAGGAATAAACTGAAATACAATTTAGAACTTTCGTTACCGACGACTTTAAAGGTTGGAGGTTGAAGCTCTAGTCGTTGTCTCGGCAGCGCTTCGTCGTTGGGATGTCGGAGAGTCGGAGCGTATCGGAAGCACTTGGAAGCTTTTTAATTGATTCAAAACCCTAGGGTTGACCCTCCTTTTATAGCCTTTGAGCCCCTCATCGAATGGGTCTTTAGCCAATCACAAATGGGCACAAAACCCCTTGAAAAATGGTGATAACTCTTGACTACTCGAGGCTGATCCTTTGACCATCGGATCTGATGGCCATCATCGATCGATTGATGGCGATCACGTCGATCGATTCTTGACCTGCCGAGTCATTGTTTGGCAATGATCGAGTCCTTCAAGGAAAGGTTAGCTCAACAAAAACATAATTTCGATGGTCGTCGACCATCCGATCTCAACCTAGACCATCTATAAGAAGTCTTTGGTCAGATCTACGCTTAAGATCATCCCCGTAAAGAGGATACGACCTTACTTACGCTCGCACACACGAGCTTACCTCAGTACTTATGTGTTGCTTTTGCTTCCGGCCATCCACTCAATTCCTTCGGCTCCCTCCGAAGTCTCTTGAGTGTCGCCCAACCACCGCGGCTTCCTCCGGGTGTCGCTAGCCTTCAGCTCCAGTGTTGAGACTTTTCTGCACACTTGATTCAGCTCATGAGATAACAATATATGCTTAACTTTGTATCGTTTGCTATAATTAAAACTTAGGTTCGACTTAGGTGCTTACTGCACCAACAATCTCCCCCTTTTTGATTTATGGCAAACCCACATACAAAGTTAAGTAAATAGCAAGCATGAAGAATAATGTGCATTAGAAACAAGAAATAAAGAAGATTAAGTTGGAGTAGTAAGGATTTTCTTCAAGTACTCCCCCTTGAGGAAACCTCCCCCTTGACCGAGGGTGAGTCTTGAAGAAAGACCTTAATCCTCCCCTTTGAGGGTTTCTTTAAGTAATTAACATTACTTAAAGTTGGCCTTAGTAAAATGTTTAAGTTAAGAGTTCTTCTTAACTTGGCCCTTTCTCCCCCTTAAGTAAAACATTAAGGGCATAATAAAAAATAAGTAAAACGTTGACGCCACAAATAAGTTTAAGTTAAGAATTCTCTTAACTTGGCCTTTAATAAGTTTTCAAAACTTAAAGTTAACTTTTGGTTTAAATATAAAGTAAGAGTTAAGTTATCAAAAATAATTTTGACCCCTTAACTTTGGCCTTTTTCTCCCCCTTTTGCCATATATCGAAAAGAGTGAGTGTGTGTGTGGAAAATAAAAATAAGTATTAAATTTAAAGTCCAAGCATGTTCCACATTATTTTGAAAATAATATACTGAAAATAAGTTCATCTATAAGATGTTCGACTCATATTTGGCTTGATTGATATGAAAAATCAACCAGTCCTGGTCAGAGTCGGTTAGTATGTATGATTATACTCCGTGGTTCATAGCGATGCACTAGCTCTACATCTGGAACCAGGAGTAAGGTCCTAACATCTCACGCCCATCTACGTGGCTAAGTACACAAACACATTAGTCCTATGTGTTGTGAGATGTACTGGCTCCTTAAATCTATAGGTGCATGATATCTAAGGTATGTCCTATGCTAGTTCCATAAAAATGAAATTAAAGAAATAGTAGTAAGAACATATAATTTGCATGTACCTATTCTATTATGCACATGCCCAATTTTCATCTTAATAGACTAAATTCGGCTTCGGGTAGGGGTTTAGTAAATAGATCTGCCAAGTTAGACTTGGATTCGACGTATTCGAGGTGTATGGCTCCGTTGGCCACATGTTCTCGAATGAAATGGTGTTTGACCTCTATATGTTTGGTCCTAGAGTGACATATCGGATTCTTTGTAAGATTAATTGAACTAATGTTATCTACGTGAAGTTTAGTATTCGTAAAGTCTAACTTAAAGTCGCGGAGAGTGTGCTTCATCCAAAGAAGCTGCGTGACACACTCACCCATCGCGATGTATTCGGCTTCGGTGGTAGATAAAGCAACACAGTGTTGTTTCCTACTGCACCAACTCACTAGACTCGAGCCAAGAAGTTGACAACAACCACTCGTGCTCTTTCTATCGAGCTTACTACTGGCATAATCCGAATCGGAGTAGCCAATTAGTTCGAACTCCGTAGATCTAGGGTACCAAATACCAACGTTAAGTGTACCCTTAAGATATCTAAGGATACGCTTAACTAGGGTTAGGTGAGACTCCTTAGCACAGGTTTGAAACCTGGTGCACATACTTACTGCGAATAGGATGTCGGGTCGACTCGCAGTTAAGTATAGGAGACTCCCTATTACGCTCCTATAGTATTTTAAGTCAATGGACTTACTTTCTAGGTCTTCTCCTATGTTAACATTTATCGCCATTGGGGTGTTTATTACCTTAGCGTCTTGCATTCCAAATCTTTTAATTAACTCCTTAGTGTATTTTTGTTGATATAGGTATATACCATCCTTAGTTTGTTTAATTTGTAGACCTAAAAAGAAACTTAACTCGCCTACCAAGTTCATTTCGAACTCACTTTCCATGAGTGAAACGAACTCGTTTAGTAAGGCTGAGTTAGAGGTTCCAAAAATTATATCGCTCGTAAATTTGAGCTATGAATATTTCTTTACCTAAGGTTTTTACGAAGAGAGTTGGGTCAACTAAGCCTTGGTTAAACCCTTTTGACTTAAGATGGATTGAAAGTCTCTCGT
The DNA here is from genome assembly GCA_025175895.1 of Wurfbainia villosa. Lineage (NCBI taxonomy): Eukaryota > Viridiplantae > Streptophyta > Magnoliopsida > Zingiberales > Zingiberaceae > Wurfbainia > Wurfbainia villosa. Next base: position 78,597,598 of record CM045994.1, on the reverse strand, counting down.
ACCAAGCTCGAGGAGCTTGTTTAAGTCCATAGAGAGCTTTCTTAAGTTTTAGAACATGGTCGGGTTTATCTAGATTTTCGAATCCGGGGGGTTGGCTGACATAAACTTCTTCTTTAATGTATCCATTTAGGAATGCCGACTTAACATCCATTTGAAACAGCTTAAATCCTCGATGTGCGACATAAGCTAGCAACATTCGAATGGATTCGAGTCTAGCTACTGGGGCATAGGTTTCGTCGTAATCTAAGCCTTCGACTTGGCTAAACCCTTTGGCGACTAACCTAGCCTTGTTTCTAACTACTTCACCTTTATCATCAAGCTTATTTCGAAACACCCACCTTGTTCCAATTATCGTTTTGTCTTTAGGTGGTGGTACTAATTCCCACACTTCATTCCTAGTAAATTGAGCTAGCTCTTCTTGCATTGCAATAATCCAATCGGGATCAAGAAGAGCTATTTCAATTGATTTGGGTTCTATCTTTGAAATTAAGGAAATTTGACTAAGGTTCCTATAGGATGCTCTAGTTCGAACTCCTAGATTAGGATCTCCTATCACTTGATCGATAGGGTGGTTAGTCTGAATCCTAGATTGGGTTGGGTTTGTGTCACCTAATGCTTGATCAATGGGGTGACTTGGTTGAACACTAGTTTGGTTGGAGTCATCTATCACTTGATCAATAGAGTGACTTGGTTGACTTAGGTTAGGATTAATACTAGACCTGATCTCCGGGTTGGAGACGAGTTTGGTATCAGTGGGCTCAACACTTGGGGTCATTAAGGGTTTTGTAGGTTCGGGTACTTCATCAAATACTACATTGATAGTCTCCTCGACTCTAAGGGTGTCGTGGTTATATACTCTATAAGCTCGACTTGTAGTCGAGTATCCTAGAAAGATTCCGGTCGTGGTTTTGGATGTAAATTTCCCTAGGTAATCCTTAGTGTTTAGGATATGTACCTTACACCCAAATACCCTAAAGTACTTGATGTTAGGTATTTTATCGTGATAAATCTCGTACGAGGTCTTAAGGTGCCTTTTTACCATAAGGATCCTATTTTGGACATAGCATGCCGTACTCACGGCTTCTGCCCAAAACCTATCGGGTAGGTCGTATTCGTTCAACATGGTCCTAGCGGCTTCTTGTAGAGTTCGGTTTTTCCGTTCCACTAGGCCATTTTGCTGAGGGGTTCTAGGGCGTTACAGAAGTCGGTGAACCTTTGATTTTTGAATTCACCACCATGATCGCTTCTAAGTCTTTTAACCTTAAGGTCTTTTTGATTCTCGATTAATTTGAATAGATTGATTAATTGATCTAGGGTATCATTTTTATGTTTGATGAACCTAACCCAGGTAAACCTGGAGTAGTCGTCAATTATGACTAAGCAATATTGACTTCTATTGAGTGACTTGGCTCCATGTGAATCGAATAGATCCATATGCAGGAGCTCAAGTACACTTGAGGTTCGTTCTTGGCTAGTTAACTTGTGTTGTGTCCTAGGTTATTTTCCTTGTTGACAAGCATTATAGATTTTATTAACCAAGTTGTTGAGGTTGGGTAAGCCTCTGACTAAGCCACTCTGACTCATCTTGTGGATGAGTCTTGGGTGCGAGTGACCGAGTCGTCGGTGCCACAACCATGATTCCTCTTCCTGTGTCATAAGACATTTGGCTGAGGAATTGATTAAGTTAATTGTATAAATGTTATTTGTCCTAGTTCCTTTGAGTATTGTTTTAGCTGTTTTATTTGTTTTAATTACACATTCATTTTCTAAAAATACGACCTTATAGTTATTGTCACATAATTGGCTTACGCTAAGCAGGTTATATTCAAAATTCTCTACAAGTAATACATTTTTAATAACAAAATTCGAGTTAAGCTCGATATCACCTTATCCGATGATTTTGAGCTTGCCGTTATTCCCAAAGGCTACCGATCCTTGTCGTTTGAATCGAAGCTTTGTGAATTTGAGTTGATCCCCGGTCATGTGTCAGGAGCAACCACTGTCCAACATCCATTGATCCTACACACAAGGTGGTTGGATTGGATGTTAGATTTTTTTTTTTAAAAATTGGTTGTAAGTTGTTAAACCTAGGTCATCTCACCTGTGTCTATATGATCAATCATGTTATACTTATGTGTTTTTTGTGAGATGACTTCCAATTAAGTTGATTAAGTGCCTTTAGGTTCAAGTAATTTTATGTTAGATTTGGATTTAAACCTAGGCTTGTCAAGTTTACCTTTTCAAGATCATGGCTTCCAGGTCGTGGCGAGGCACAGGGGCCTTCTTTTATCGGATCATCGACCACTTCCTTAGACAAAGCCTTTTTCAAGAAAAAGATGACTTGACTCACCTAAGACTATCTCCTAGTCTAACTGTTTATTTTTGAAAAGAGGCTCCCCGAGGCTCAATCTTTTCGAAGAATTTTAGTTGGTTATGTTTTTGAAAAGAGGCTCAATCTTTTGAGAGAATTTTAGTTGGTTATGTTTTTGAAAAGAGGCTCCCTGAGGCTCAATCTTTTCGAAGAATTTTAGTTGGTTATGTTCGTGTTCTAAGTGAGTTCACAAGTTTTAAAGCACAAATTTTCTAAGTTAAAGCATGCAATTTCTAAGTTAAAGCACACACTTTCTAAGTTAAAACATGCAATTTCTAAGTTAAAGCACAAACTTTCTAAGTTAAAGCATGCAATTTCTAAGTTAAAGCACAAACATGTTTTGTACTGGCTCCTCCTAGACCGTTGAATCGGTTCGGTCTATCCACATAGTGGATTTGGTCCTTGGGAATCCAGTACGGGTTGGATCCTAGAGTTGAAATCAAAAGGTTCTTAGGGACCCATGCTTGGACATGTTTCCTATGTCGACTTACAATCGACATATACGACCTATTAGTCGTGTTTGAGTTAAACCCTAGTCCAGCCTTGTTGTACACGGCCCTTTGAGATCCAAGTAGGAGGTCAAGTCCTTTGGATCCCGAAGTGAACCTTTCCAACGTGTTCCTAAGATCTTTGACTTGACTTTTCAAGAGAGAGTTCTCAACTTCGAGCTTTTCAACTCGAGTTGAGTCCTTCTCTTGAACTCGACTAGTCGAAGAGGTTAGGGAGACCTCGTGTTTGAGGAGTTTAACCTCCTCAACAAGGGTCTCGACCTTGGACTCGGACTTAGCTAACTTCCTAGACAAAAACCTAACCGTATTATGTAAAGTATTAAATAAAGTTCGACTTACTTTAAGGGTATCTTTTGAACCGGATGCGTATCCGTGGCTTGACTTGAAGGTAGCTTCGTAGTTCGAGTCATCCTCAGGTTCTGACTCAAGTTCAGGTTCGGTCTCCATGTCTGACTCAATCGATTTCGCCATGAAGACGTGGTCTTCGTCTTCTTCGGATGACGCTTCTTCCTCGGTTGGTGGTGGCTTGCTTACGATTTTCTTCTTCTTTGATCCTGCAAATAAGGCTATACCCCTCTCGGGTTCCGTGTTGGACTGCTCATGTAATTCGAAATCGGAAAAGAGTTCATCTAATCTAATTTTAGAAAGATCCTTGGAGACCTTGTAGGCATCGACCATGGATGCCCACAAGGTAGTCCTCGGAAACGAGTTTAGAACATACCTTATAAGGTCGCGGTTTTCGACCTTTTGCCCGATTGCGTGTAGGTTGTTGACTATGTCCTGGACTCGGGCGTGAAGTTGGGTCGCGGTCTCATGTTCCTGCATTTTTAGGTTATATAGTTTATTGAAAAGAAGATCACGCTTACATACCTTGGCTTCATCGGTCCCTTCGTGTAGCTCCACTAGTTTCATCCAAAGATCTTTTGCGCTTATGAAGGGGCCGACGCGATTTAGCTCCTCCTTGGATAGGCCGCATTGGAGGATTTGTGTTGCCTTGGCGTCGGCTTCGACTTGTCATTTTGTCGCAATGGTCCATTGATCATAATCCAAGGAGTCACCCACTTCATTAGTCGGAAGTGTGAAACCCGTTTGGATTATGATCCACATATCGATTTGGGTTTTGAGAAAGCATTCCATTCGACCCTTCCAATAACGGAAGTCATATCCATTGTAAAACGGAGGTTGGACGGTGCTAAAACCCTCGAGATGGGCCATTAGAACAAAAGACACAAATAGACGGAGACGAAGAAACTAACAACGATAAAAACACGAAAACAAGTACCAAGACTCGCGTCTTGGATTAGTAGTGCGGGAGAAAAACTTAACAAAGCGAAATAAAAAAAAAACAGAATTAAAAGAAAAATAAATCTGTAAAAAGGCTAGATTGGTGGTTTCACCAAATCTTAGCAACCCCCGGCTCTGATACCAATTGTTGGATCGATCGGATCGCTAGAGGGGGGTGGGGTGAATAGCGATAGAAACTTTTTAGTACGAATTCGTTTTAAAAAAAAAACTTATATGCAGCGGAAAGATAAACAAAACAAAAAGTAAAGGAGACAATAGACACAAGAGATTTACTTGGTTCGTAGCTGAAGGCTACTACTCCAAGGCCCTAGTGGTCCTTGACCACGTACGGAGGGCAAACTACTAAATAACTCCTCCTCGTTGGAGGTAGGAGTTAGACGGATACAAAAAGCTCGAGGTAGAAGGACACTCCCCCTCTCCTCGTTATAATGAAAGCTTTACTAAAAGGAATAAACTGAAATACAATTTAGAACTTTCGTTACCGACGACTTTAAAGGTTGGAGGTTGAAGCTCTAGTCATCGTCTCGGCAGTGCTTCATCGTAGGGATGTCGGAGAGTCGGAGCGTATCGGAAGCACTTGGAAGCTTTTTAATTGATTCAAAACCCTAGGTTTGGCCCTCCTTTTATAGCCTTTGAGCCCCTCATCGAATGGGTCTTTAGCCAATCACAAATGGGCACAAAACCCCTTGAAAAATAGTGATAACTCTTGACTACTCGAGGCTGATCCTTTGACCATCGATCGGATGGCCATCATCGATCGTGATGGCGGCATCGATCGATTCTTGACCTTCGGCGATCCTTGTTTGATGGCTCCGATCGATGATCGATGCTGCAAGGCAAGGTTAGCTCAACAAAAACATAATTTCGATGGTCGTCGACCATCCGATCTCGACCTAGACCATCTATAAGAAGTCTTTGGTCGGATCTACGCTTAAGATCATCCCCGTAAAGAGGATACGACCTTACTTATGCTCACACACACGAGCTTACCTCAGTACTTACGTGTTGCTTTTGCTTCCAGCCATCCACTCAATTCCTTCGGCTCCCTTCGAAGTCTCTTGAGTGTCGCCCGACCACCGCGGCTTCCTCCGGGTGTCGCTAGCCTTCAGCTCCAGCGTTGAGACTTTTCTGCACACTTGATTCAGCTCATGAGATAACAATATATGCTTAACTTTGTATCGTTTGCTATAATCAAAACTTAGGTTCGACTTAGGTGCCTACTGCACCAACAGGACTAACCGCCAACACAAGCACGACAAGATGGCCGGCTCCTACCTCCAACCACCAAAATTCGAAGTAGATTTTCAATGGTGGAGAAGAAAGATGGATGTATATCTAAAAATCGATTTTGATATTATGATAATTCTAGAAAAAGTTTTTAAATTGCCTAGGGATGAAGAAAATAGGCAAATTGAGAAGTCAAGGTGGACCCAAGACTAAATCAAGGACTTCAAGACAAATCTCAAGGTAATCAAATTGCTTAGGGATGCTAGTAGAAATACTAGGTGAATAGGGATGCTAAGGACCTATGGGACAAGGTAATCAAATTTCATGAAGAGCCCACATTGGTCCATGAAGAGGAAGAATGCCCATCAACATCCGGATCTGAGGATGTTGAAGAATTACCATCCACATTCGACGGTGTGGATGATTTGGTGGAGACCTCCACCTCTAGCATTGAGGGGGAGGAGAGGCCTTCCATTCCGGAGCAAAGTCAAGACGAAGCATCTACCTCCGGAAGAAGTGATCAAGAGACTTCCACCACCTCCCTAGGTAACTCATGCATTATAATTAATAATAAAGATCACATAATTTATTTTGAGTGTAGGGAGAAAGGGCATTACAAGAGTAAATGCCCAAAATTGACTAAGGAAAAGACACCGACACCAAAAGTTAATTAAAAGTCAAAGGATGCCGAAGTTCTCGCTAGGAAGAGCAAAGAGCACATTGTGTGCTTTAAATGCAATCAAAGAGGACACTACCAAAGCCAATGCCCTAGGGGGAGGAAGAAAGGGCAAGAAGGGACATCTCATGTAGGGGGAGCTTCTAAAGCTAACCCTAAGGTAAATTTTAATGCTCCTTCAATTTCTAAGACCAAGAAGCATGCTAATTATTTTAGTTCACTCACTATCATTAATGAAAAGCATGCTAGTAGAAATAAATATGTTTGTTTAGGTGTCAAGCATGTTAGTTTACCTAAGGACAAATCTAGGATTAATAACACTAGACAAATCCTACCTAGGGAGTCTATAAGGAGAATAGAAGAAAACTTGGGCATTAACCCCAAGAAATCTAGGCATATGCCTAAGAAGAAAAACAATTCCCAAAAATATTATGATAAATCAAAATTGGGAAGGTTAGAGGTGGAAAACCAAGCCTTGAGGTCAAAGGATCAAAATTTAAGGTCTAGGAAACAAGAAATGTCCAAGGGCAAGAGAGGTTTGGGTCACAAACCTATGTCCTATCACAATGTTCCATTTAATTATGGAACAATATCTAGGTCTAGAAAAACCAAGGTTAATAGGGAAGTTATCTCTAAGACTAGCCATGGTGTGTGTTTAGTGGCTAAGGACTTACGAAAAACCAAGAAAGCCACTAAGAAGGTCAAAGGAGGAGTCACCTCTAGAGTTGACCTAGGAAAGACCCAAATGACTAAGGTGTCAAAACCTAAAAAGGTCATTAGGAAGGTATCTAGGGAAGTTATCCCTAGTGAATACCTTGTTAACCCAAAGAGCTCCAATAGATATTGGGTTTCTAAGAGCGTGATCAATTCACGCTAGATGGGTTAGGGTGTGTCAACCCTAAGTGGATGGGTAGTTAACCTAGCCATGGAAGAGTTGACACATTAGGATGTGCCAATGTGGTTTGAGAAGGTGAAAAATGATTAAATTAACACTATTAGGTCTTAGGAGTAATGGTGTGCCATTTTGGTCTTTTGGCACGCTAGAGGGATAATTGACATTAAGACAAAAAATGACAATTTGGGTCTAACACTTAGGTATTCAATACCTTAGTATTTTATAATTGCCATGCTTTGTTTGCCTTGCCATGACATGACATCATATTTATTTTTTTTCATATAAAATGTGATGATCATTTTTAGGGTTATGTCATGTATATTTATATTTCATTCACATGCCATGACATCATGATTATATTGCACATGCTTTATTCTTGTATCATTATGCCATAATCATCATTCATGCATAAATAAATTGAAATTAAGGACTAAGGCATGATTTGAAGTCCCATGCATAAGGGAATCAAATAATATTGCCTAGAAATGTGCATGAAACCCTAAATAACAAAGACCCCACATCTCACTAATATTTGACTTGTATGTGTTTTACACATGTAGATACAAGTGAGATGTTTAGGAAACAGGGATTAAATGTTTTAAAATCATTTCAAAAACATTTTGAAAAACCTTGGTGAAGTCTATCTTTTGATAGCAATCACCATTGAATGGGATGATACAAAGAGGGCTCAATATTGAAGCTTCTCTTAACTTTTGAACTTTGTGTCAATCTCACTAATTTGTGAGTAAAATAATTTTTTAATATTTTTCACCCATAATTATTGTAATAAGTAATATACATACAAAATTTTATGAATTTTCAACTTATGTATATTTACTTACGAATTTCATAAATTCATTTCTGAAAAACCTAAAAACTGCGTTTACAATTATCAGTCGATTGCCATGAAGGCCAGTCGACTGATGAGGGTGGCAGTCGACTGGTATCTGATACAGTCGATTGCCCAAGCTGATTTTGAGTAAACCATGGTGGTTAGACCCATGTTCAGCTATGTTTTGGTCCCCTAACCACTCCTAACCCTAGGACATGCTATGGAGAGCATTAGAAAGGGTAAAAATCCATTGGATATGGATTAGGAGAAGTGTTTAGGGTGAGTATCAATTTTAAGGCAAATAGAAGTTCATTGTTGAACTTTGTCTTAATTTTGATTGTTTTAATGTTCCTATTGGCTTAGGGACTCTCCAAGGACATTGTTGGTGCAATGGTCAAGGGGGAGCAAGCCTTTAGGGGGAGGTGTCCATCATGGGAAGATGGATGTGTACTTTTTCCTCATGAGAGGAAAATTGGATTGCCTCTCTTAAGTGATATGGGACTTATCACTAGAAATATTGTAGGCATGTGTGTTCCTCTAAGGAAGAGATTGTAAGATCTCATTGGGATATGAGACATTCATACCCTTGGGGAGGACCTTTTTGATGTATGTCAAAAAGGGGGAGAAGTTACCAATTGGGATAGTTGGAATTCTCATTAGGATGTGAGAATTACCAATTGAGGATAATTGGTATACTTAGATTTGAGATTTTGTCCAACATCAAAAAGGGGGAGATTATTGGTACAATCGACCCGGACTCGAGTTTGACTCGAACTATATTTTGATGTTAGACAAAACGCATGACATGGGATTGTCATGGGAAGTCCAACATGGGTTGGCCATGTAAATCCAAGTGTGTAGCCTTGGTGGTGAAAAGTCCAAGAATGGGGCTTGGTGTTGGGAAAATCCAGGCAAAGGGCTTGGTGTTGGAAAGTCCAACATGGGTTGGCCATGTAAGTCCAAGTGTGTAGCCTTGGCGGTGAAAATCTAAGCATGAGGCTTGGTGTGGGAAATCTTGAGGACTTGGAAAGTTCACTAGGCTCGGGGTCCTTGAGTCAATGAAGGATGGCACTGCGAAGCCATGTGCTTGGTGCATCCGAGGGACCGCCAGACGGGGAGCGAATGGAGTGAGGCCCAAGGGAAGCATACTTCGAGGGAAAGAGACGCGAAGGATGGCACTGCGAAGTTGTGCGCTTGGTGCATCTAAGGGACGTAGGCCGAGGGAAGAGCGCTTCGGTGTGGAACTCCATGAGAGGATGAGGTGGACTTGGCCAAGTGGCTAAGACTGAGTGTCAGAGGCTCAAATGTGAGGTTTGAGGGTTTACCCGACGGTCGGATGCTCAAACAACTTGGTGTTTGAGGTTTACCCGACAGTAGTCAACTGGCATAGGTGTCGATTCGATTGATCCAAGTCGACTAGGGTTCGACTGGTGTTATCCTATAGTTTTATGGCCTGGCAAATGATCGCTAAGGACCGGCATCAACTAATGTCGGCACGGCGATGTCGGCGATAGTCGATCGCCAAGGGATGGCGATCGATGGAAGTGTCGCAGGCACAGAATGCTCTATAGCCGACTGGGCAGTCGGCTACAAGGTCAGCAATCGACTGATAGAGGATCCGTTGGAACATGTCCAGCGTGGATCAAACCGTTATGAGACAACGGCTACAGGAGCAATCGACTGCTAGGCGTGAAATCAGCTCGATGCAAGTTATAAATGGAGCTCGAGATGGAGGATTTTGCCAAGACTTTAAGGGTGATTTTGGAGGGGAATTACTGCTGTATTCCAGACTTTCAAAGTCAATCCAAAGCAAGCAACAAGCAAGTGATTCAAAGCGATTTGTGTAAAGTGTTTTTTACTTGTATTTTGTATTGTATTTGCATTCTTGCTTGTACTTTAGTATTACTATTGTAATAGCTTGTACGAGATTTCTCCACCTTCGATGTGTTGTCGAGAAGGAGTTTAGTTAGTGTCGTGTGCATAACTAGAGTTCGTTGAGCTCGCCTCGTGGAGTAGGAGCCATTCGGTTTCAAACCAGGTATATCTTGTGTATGCTTGTATGTGTTGTTAGTATTTTCATTTATATTACTATTCCACTGCACTAACGACAATCGTAGACAAGTGACACAAGAAGAACGAACGATTTCCACCGTACGACGATAAAGGGCTATTCACCCCCCTCTAGATTTCCTACCTAAATTGTTTGTGCAGATTTGGTACATTGAGTTGGTTCAAGAAGCTGTGGTTGATTAGGTAAGCTTATGTTTTGCTTAGGTTGGTGATGAATTATAGGGATGGATGTGAAGGGTCGATTAGGTTAATTTGATAACTAAATCAATTTTATGGATTGAGATACGATGTCGATGTGGGGTTCGATTCGATTATGTGATGTACGATAGAACTTAATTATGTTCTATGTTGTGTATGGGATGTTGATTTGAGATAGATTCTTGGACGTGAAGACAAATGATATTTTTAGATAAGTCTTCACATCAGGTGGGTAATTTTCTACCCTGGTCAGGTAGCAGCTAAACCCTGGAGTATATAACTCCATATTATTGTCACTTTGACCTTAAATCTACTCTAGTTTTTCAGATGCTTGATACTTGCCTTTGAACTTAAATACTCTATTATTGTTGTTATCTATTCATTCATCTTTGTTATGAATTATAGATATTATGGTAAGTGGACCTGTAGTGGTTTACCTATGTGTACGTAGCTAAATTCGGTTGTAAAACTGAATTGTGCAATTTAGATAAATCATCCGGGGTTAGATGATTCTAGAAGCAAAGTTGAGTTTTCATGTTAGATCCTGATGAGGTGTACATATCCACTATGGATCAGGTAGTCGTGTATGGACGTGTGTTTATCGATACAACATCGCTACGGACCGATGGTCCTAGCTTGGTTGTGATCAATTGAGTATGACTCTCTACAGGATAGAGAGTCTGTTGATCAGTCGAGTATCACTCTCTGCAAAATAGAGAGTGTTATGATCAGTTGTACGACTCTCTGTAGGATAGAGAGTATGTTGTTCAGTCGAGTATGACTCTCTGTAGGATAGAGAGTGTTATGATCAGTTGAGTATGACTCTCTACAGGATAGAGAGTGTATTGATCAGATTGGTATGACTCTCTGTAGGATAGAGAGTTTGTTATGGATATATGTTTGTGTGACTGTGCATTCATGTCATTTACATGGCTGGCGACTTGGTCTCCCTTGTGGTTGAGAGGGTCGTCAATCATCTTGCCTCCCATGTTACTCACGGAGGAGTAACTGGTGGGAGGGCAGAGCATTGTTGTGCCACACTCTACCACTATAGACGGTGGTAGTTGGAGTTGCATGCAATTGTCCTGCATGTGTGACACTCGACCACTCATGGGTAGTGACTGTCGGAGTGGCCAACAGCAGGGACCCCCATTGTGTAGGTAGCTCTTTATGCTTATATGCTACATGACCATACTGCCCACTTGATCACTCGAGAGTAGTGGTTGGTGTTGAGTTGGGACAGTTGTCATGTCGAGCCACCGATGCCACACTGGGGTCGTGGTAGCTTTAGGGTGAGTCGGCATGACCATGCATTCTGCATTGCCGTGTCTTATGACGTTTTGCATATATATATATATATATATATATATATATATATATATATATATATATATATATATATATATATATATATATATATATATATATATATATATATATTTATATATATATCGATGATTGTGATTAGTGTATATATCGATGCAGTCTATATGTATACTTACTGTGATATTGCATTTGTTTGTACTATGCTTGCTGCATTTGTTTATACATAATCATACATGCTACTGCATTTGCTATATGATAGTGTGTGGGATACCTGTGTATGAGTTGGTCAGAGTGTAGTATACCTTTGACCAGTACCTTGAGATGATACGGGATGGACCCGATTCATCGTTGTATTTGCCATAGGATGTTAGTATGGTGGTTTGTCACTTATAGAGTTAGATTTATTCTACCATGTTGTAGGTGTTATATTATGTTACTTATACTCAGGTGGTATGAGTTGCATCGTTATCGATCTTCAGGTATGTCAGTACCGTATGATGTTATTGTTGATCAGTTTAGTATACAGTTGTTATATCATGCTGGTGTATACCTGTTATACCATTAGACAACATATTATTGACTCGCATGTGATATATATAAATTATGCATGCACTTTTATTCTTATTATCGCTGAGTTATACTCACCACCACAGACCCTAAGTTTCTTGTCACCTAGGTAATAGCTACTCGACTCCATAATGGGCTTGGAGTTTTGCAGGCTGGCAATATCTCATTTCATCTCTGAGGGTCCCAGCATGGATTTATGTTTTCTTTTGATTTCGTATGTTTCTTATTTCAATCCGGATTTATGTGTTGGACTTGTTATGTGATGTATGTTGGTGCAGGGGCACTAGATAATCGAACCTGTGTTTTAATTATGGCAAAGACACAAAGTTAAGTTTACATCGTTATCTCACGAGCTATCGAGTGTGCAGAAAAGTATTAAAGCTGGAGCTGAAGGCTAGCGACATCCGGAGGAAGCCGTGGTGGTCGGGCGACACTCGAGTGACTTCGAAGGGAGCCGAAGGAATCGAGTGGAAGGCCGGAAGTGAGAGCTACTATCGAGGTAAGCTCGTGTGAGTGAGAGATTGTAAGGTCGTGTCCTCTTTACGGGGACGACCGTAGGCGACGATCTGACTAAGACTTCCTATGGAAGGTCTAGGTCGAGATCGGACGGTTAGAAACCGTCGTATTTATCATTTTCCGAGCTAACCTCTTATTGCAGGGAAGTGGCCAGTCGAGATCGACTCGACATGGAGCGGTCGATGATGCCCATCGATCGTGATGGGAGGCATCGATCGGTGGCGATTCAGCTTTTGCGCTAGGTCAAAACGGATAACGTTTGACGTGGCCACTTTGCGATAAAATTTGGACAACTTCATGATCCGTTCCGAAAAAAGAGGAGACAAATTCAGAGGCCAAAATCTATAAAAGGAGGAGAGGATTCCACTCCAAATATATCAAGTTTATTCATCAAGTGCTCCTACAACGTCAACGCTCCAACACCGTCATAACGTCGACGCGACGACAACCTCAGATCTTCTTCGTTGGCAGCAGCATCTAGTAATACTTTTTAATATTGTATTCGTTGTTTTTATTCGTAACGAGGTGAGGTAGGCTTGTTGCCTCATCCTCGTACTTCTGTATTTTGTGATCGTTGTCTCCTACCTCCAACGAGGAGGAGACGTTATAGTGCTTTGCCCTCCGTACGCGGTCTAGGACCAATAGGGCCTTGGAGTAGCAACCGCTGGGTTGTGAACCAAGTAAAATAAATGTGTCATTTTATTTTCTGCTGTGCTTACTCGTTTACTTGTGTCTCAACGAACGAATTCCAACGAAAGATTTACGATCGCTATTCACCCCCCCCTCTAGTGACGCTTCTCGATCCAACAATTGGTATCAGAGCAGGGGCGCTAAGATTTGGTGAAACCACTGATCTAGCACGTTTTGGTTTTCTATTCGTATTTTTAGATTCGTGTTTTTTTTAGGTCTTTTTCCTCCCGCACTACTAATCCAAGACGAAGTCTTGGTACGTTTCTTTTGGTTGTGTGCTTGCAAGTTTTCTCTCTTGGAGTAGCCGACGGTAAAACGGCCATAACTTTTCGCACAAGTGGACTCACATAACGATCTACCTACCAAATCGAAGCTCTCTGAGAGATCTACATTTATTATGAGGGTTTACCCTTGTAACAAGCTATTTCCAGCCCCAAAATTCAACGTCTAGTATCCTTTCGGGGACATCGAAGGTCGTAAGTTGTTAGTTTTTGTTAGTTTCTTATTTTTCTCATTTAATTCTGTTTATTTCCTATTTATTTCCCACATTACTAATCCAAGACGAAGTCTTGGAATTCCCCTTGGTTTTTATTTGTGTTTTGCAAGATACTTAATGACTCACATTGAGGGATATAGCACCACCCGACCTCCGTTCTTTAACGGAGATGATTTCCGTTATTGGAAAGGTCGGATGGAGTGTTTCTTGAAAACACAAGTCGAGACTTGGATAATAATCCAAACCGGCTTTGCTTTACCCACCAATGATCAAGGAGAGCCCTTGGATTTCAAGAAGTGGACAAATGCAACCAAGAGGCAAATCGAAGCCGATGCAAGAGCAACCCAAATATTGCAATGCGGCTTGTCCAAGGAGGAACTCAACCGCATCGGACCATTCATTAGCGCCAAGGACCTATGGAATAAATTAATCGAGCTACATGAAGGAACGTTCGATGCTAAGGTATGTAAACGTGACCTTCTTTTCAATAAGTTGTATAACCTTAAGATGCAGGAACACGAGACCGCGACGCAACTACACGCCCGCGTCCAGGACATTGTCAACGGCCTGCACACCATCGGACACAAGGTCGAAAACCGTGACCTACTAAGGTACGTTCTTAATTCATTTCCTAGGACTACCTTGTGGGCATCCATGGTCGATGCCTACAAGGTCTCTAAGGACCTTTCGAAGCTTAGGTTAGACGAATTATTTTCCGAGTTTGAACTTCACGAGCAAACTAACGTGGTTCGGGCCGAGAGAGGTATTGCTCTACTTGCAGGACAAAGAAGCAAGCCACCTACTAGGCAAGTAGATGAACTCGAACCCGAAGACGAATCGGAGTCCAAATCGGAAAAGGCGGAAGCAATAGTCAACGTAGTGCGGAAGATCGTTCGGAGGGAAAGGAGGCTACTAAAGAATCAAAAGAGGGCACAATTCAAATCAAATCGAAAGAAGGCTTTTCATGCAACATGGGACAACGGCGGTGCGGCATAGCATAGCATGTATGGCAAGACCAAGAGTCCGAGTCGAGTCCAATCCAATCCAATTACAACACCGACTCCGAACTCGAAGACTACTTCGAGAAGCAACTCAAAGCCGGACCAAAGGAGAAAATTAAGGTTAGCCGCTCACTAATTCATACGCTTTACAATACAATTAAAATGCTTAATAGGAAATTAACTAAGTCCAAGTCTAGGGTTGAGTCATTACTTGAGGAGGTTGAAACCCTCAAGCAAGAGGCTACTCTAACCCCTTCAACTAGTCAAGTTCAAGAGGGAAACTCAACTCAAATTGAAAAACTTGAGGAGGAGAATTTTCTCTTGAAATACCAAGTTCAAGAGGTTGAGGCTAGGTTGGAAAGGTTCACGTTGGGATCTAAGAACCTTAATCGACTACTTGGAACCCAAAGAGCCGTGTACAACAAAGCCGGACTCGGATTTAGGTCAACGACTACGAATAGGTCATATATGTCTATCGTAAATCATAGTCATCAAAGAGTCCAAGCATGGGTCCCAAAGGTTTTATTGAACTCACATATAAGGACTAATAAGTATTGGATTCCTCAGGATCAAGTTCATTATTTGAATAGACCATATTGGTTCAATGGTCCAGGGAGAGCTAACACTAAAATAGTATACCCGCTTACTTAGCAAAATCATTGAATATTTTACTTAATTTTTAGAATGGATAGATAGAAAAAATAGTTAGTCAACTCTTGACAACATAGTATCAGGACACGACGAGATGATAGTACGTTAGGGAAACAAAGTCTCGTGTATTCGAGCTAGATAAGGCGTATCTAGCTTGGTGCACTTGACCGAGTGGAACTAGCTGAAGCTACCTCGCCGTATCCTAAACTAGTTAGATCAGGAAGTAACCCTAAGTGACTTAAGTGATATTTTCTTGAATTTGGCTTTGTCTAAGGAAGTGGTCGTTGTTCCGATCAAAGAAGGCCCCTGTGCCTCGCCATGACCTGGAAGCCAGTTTCTCGAAAAGTTACTTAACGATCTAAAGGTTAAATCCGAATCTAACCCAAGGTTGACTATCTTTAATCAATTTAAAATCATCTCACAAAACATATAAGGTGAACAAATTCTGAGACACATAGAATGGGTGAGATGTTAAGGATAATTGAAATATACTTAAAACAATCTCTTCAAAATACTACTTATTTTCTCAACTATTGTACTTAACAACTCTTAGGCCAAAGTTTAGCGCCCCCTACATCTCTTATACTTCATATATTTGACTAAGGGGGAGAGCAAACTAAGCCTAAGGGTTATATTATAAACCTTTAGATTATTGGCGCAGAGGGACACACCTCGAACCAATCTATCTAACTACTGCTAGACGCATGCTTGGACTCATATTTGATTTATCTAGATGCATGCATATATGATGTTGTTTTCAAAACCCTATTTTATACAAAAACCCCATTTTTTTTTAATTATGGCAAAAGGGGGAGAAGAGCAAAAGTTAAGGGGGAGTAACATTTAAGGGGGAGTAACATAAAATTTAATTTTGAAAATTAAATTATCTCTTTCAACACTCACCTAGGGTTAAGGGGGAGTTTTGGTTGAGGGGGAGTTTTTGGAAATGATATTCATCTTCACATTCATCTTCTACTATACCTGTTTTATGCTTTAATTTCCCTTAACTTTGTGTTGGTTTGCCATAGATCAAAAAGGGGGAGATTGTTGGTGCAGGGGCCCTAGATAATCGAACCTGTGTTTTAATTATGGCAAAGACACAAAGTTAAGTTTACATCGTTATCTCACGAGCTATCGAGTGTGCAGAAAAGTATTAAAGCTGGAGCTGAAGGCTAGCGACACCCGGAGGAAGCCGTGGTGGTCGGGCGACACTCGAGTGACTTCGGAGGGAGCCGAAGGAATCGAGTGGAAGGCCGGAAGTGAGAGCTACTATCGAGGTAAGCTCATGTGAGTGAGAGATTGTAAGGTCGTGTCCTCTTTACGGGGACGACCGTAGGCGGCGATCCGACTAAGACTTCCTGTGGAAGGTCTAGGTCGAGATCGGATGGTTAGAAACCATCGTATTTATCATTTTCCGAGCTAACCTCTTATTGAAGGGAAGTGGCCGTGATAATCGATCACGGACATGGAGCGCGATCGATGCCCATCAGTCGACTGATGGGAGGCATCAGTCGACTGATGGCGACGATTCAGCTTTTGCGCTAGGTCAAAATGGATAACGTTTGACGCGGCCACTTCGCGATAAAATTTGGACAACTTCATGATCCGTTCCGAAAAAAGAGGAGACAAATTCAGAG
The DNA here is from genome assembly GCA_025175895.1 of Wurfbainia villosa. NCBI lineage: Eukaryota > Viridiplantae > Streptophyta > Magnoliopsida > Zingiberales > Zingiberaceae > Wurfbainia > Wurfbainia villosa. The sequence continues at coordinate 78,580,631 of CM045994.1, read as the reverse complement.
GCAAAAATCTATAAAAGGAGGAGAGGATTCCACTCCAAATATATCAAGTTTATTCATCAAGTGCTCCTACAACGCCAACGCTCCAACACCGTCATAACGCCGACGCGACGACAACCTCAGATATTCTTCGTCGGCAGCAGCATCTAGTAATACTTTTTAATATTGTATTCATTGTTTTTATTCGTAACGAGGTGAGGTAGGCTTGTTGCCTCATCCTCGTACTTCCGTATTTTGTGATTGTTGTCTCCTACCTCCAACGAGGAGGAGACGTTATAGTGCTTTGCCCTCCGTACGCGGTCTAGGACCAATAGGGCCTTGGAGTAGCAACCGCTGGGTTGTGAACCAAGTAAAATAAATCTGTCATTTTATTTTCCGCTGTGCTTACTCATTTACTTATATCTCAACGAACGAATTCCAACGAAAGATTTACGATCGCTATTCACCCCCCCTCTAGCGACGCTTCTCGATCCGACAATGTACACACTTGTGGATTCGGGTTTCGTCGATGTTTCCTTTATGTCATGGTGTCAGTCATACAGGTATGCACTGTGTGTAGTTTGTGTTGTCGTTGTATTAGTTTCTGCTGTGTTTTGTTGTATTTACATTTATATGTTGTTGTGATTGTGGCCGAATGGCCTTGTATAAACAGGATATGTTGCCACGTACAGGGGAGATGTTGTCCGTTTATTTTTCGGCTCAACATACTTTCGGGGTGTGACAACTTTAGTGGTATCAGAGCCCTAGGTTCTGCGATGCCATACAATGTTGTTTTTGTCGAGTCTTGGATTCTCGAGAGTCAACTTGTTTCGGTTTTTGTTTTGTGAGATGAGATTGACAGTGACCTGAGCTCCAAGCACCACGAAGTAAGTATTTCTTATAACTTATATTCTAGTTAGATATGTTAGTGAAAGCCCTAGAGCCAATCATGTGATGATTGTTGTATGGACTTTATTGTATCATATTCCTATTTATAAAGGCATGGTTATTATATTTACTTGTATTGGTGCCAAATAACTAAATATAATAATGTCCTTGAGTAGTAGGTTCTTATCTATATCAATCGATTGGTTGAATTGATAATGAGATGATATAGAAAACACTACTCTTAATCATTCCTAGTCGAGTATTAACATTCAGGGACAATGTTAATGCGTAGAGACTAGCATGTAGGTCAACACGATGACTTGATCTCACAAGTCATGGATATGAGATATCAAGTTGACACATGGGTATGCATTGGAGAATGTATACTGAATGACCCGCCATGAGAAAGTATCATGGATCGTTATATGAGTGTCATAACTTTCTCATGTGGCTATTAGTATGACTATTAGTCCTTAGACCTGAAGTCACCATGGTTCTCTACATAAGGAGTTGCATACTTTGGCTTCGTCAAACGTCACCCGTAAATGGGTGGACTAAAAAGGCGATTATTGGGTATGTAATAAATTATGCGGAGGGATGTGAGTGATGTAGATGGGATCTATCCCTCCTATATGATGGGGGTGACATCGATATTCTTGATAGTGTGAGACCACGAAGTGCATGGCCATGCCCAAATGAGTCAATATGAGATATTGAGCTCATTTGATTAGAGTGAGTCTACTTGGAGTTGAAGATATAGATTGTACCGAGGATGACACGGTCTATGCCTCAATTGGTCAATCTAGATGTCAAGGATAGAGGGACATTGTCACATATTGTGAGAGTCACAATTAGTAGTCACAAAGGTGATGTTGAAGCTCAACATTCTTGTAACTTGGGTAGCAATGATGTGTTGCTAGATACCGCTCATTGCTTATGTTCCTAAATCGGTTTAGAGAAATTGTCAATGTTACAAGAACCTATAGGGTCACACACTAAGGGAAATTAGATGGAGATTATGTTCATATGATGAACCATGAGGATTAGGTTCATGGGATGAACCAAATTGGATTAAGAGTAATCCTAATTAACCTAATTGAGTTGGACTCAATTTGATTCAAGTGTTGAATGAGTCTAATTTAGATTTGATTCATCAAATAAATTTAAATTAATGAATAGAGATTCATTAAATTAAATTGACTTGAATCAAATGGTTGGATTTGATCAACCATGGGAGATAAGAGGTCAAGTTTGACTTCACTTGAGAGGGAAGATGAAAGGTCAAGTTTGACTTGACCAAATGCCATGTCATGATGATGACTTGGCATGGCCGGCCAATGATGATGCTCCACATCATCATTGACTTAGCATGTGGTGCCACCTCATGAGGGAGACCAAGAGCCATTGGCTCTTGGAAGAGTTACATGCATGCATGTAACCTCCCAAGCCTTGAAGTGGCCGGCCACTCCATTAGATGGGTAATTGATTTTTGGTGAGTTACACAACTTCATCTTCTTCCTTGGATCACCCTCTCAATCTCTCCCAACCTCCTTGGCCGAAATTCCTAAAGGGTGCTAGCACACTCTAAGGTATTTTTCTCCACCTATTGCTTGTGTGGATACCAATAGAGGAGTGTGCACTTGACACTCGAGTTCCGACGAACCTTTTGGACGAGTAAGATTTGCGAAGGGCGTCGCATCGAGGGTAACTTCTTATCATGTAGATCTAGAGTAGATCTAAAGGTATTAAACACATACATGCTAGTTTTATATTTTATACTTCGCACGGATCCGTGGCTGGGGCTTCCGAGGTTTCCGTAACGCAAAAGCCACGTGCGAAGCATGTATGTGTGTATGTGTTTCATTTTTGTGGTTTTTATATTAGATATTAAAATTATAGAATTTTATGTTTCTGTAAATTTCCTATTTTTATAGAATTTTTGGTATTTTTCTCGAAGAGTCGAAGCAACGAGTGTTGGGACACTTGTCGGCTTCAACAACCGAGAAAAACTCTCCGAAACGACGAGTTCTCACTTTATGTTTTTGGGACAGCGACTTAAGTCGCTATAAGATCGTAGTAGGGACACTCACAAAGTTTATTTTGCGAGTAGGGGCGCTGCCCCTATCCCCGAAAGGGACCTTGTCCCGCGATCGCACCTGGAAATCATTTAGCGGGACCGTTCCGGAGAGGTGACTCATAAAATTGAAAAAAAAATAGGAAATATTATAGAAATTTTTCTGTAAAAAATAAATAATTTAGAATTATGTATAATTTTGTGATTGTCATGGCCCAATGACCCCAATTTGATTGGATTATGATGTGTTGTAATTCATAATACGACATGCGTGCCGTTTTTGTGGTTGTGCGTGTTGTATAGTGTATGAGACCAGCGCGTCGTACCTCTTCTTTTAAAATTCTAGTTGTAAATAATTTTAGACTCGAATGTAACTCGAGTTTCATATTTGTAATTTACAAAATGAAGTGGTGGAAAGTCCACTTGTAGACGAAGTAACGAGAAGGGTGCCGACGACACATGGCGGTCAAAGGAAGCGCTTAGAGAAGCCGCTAGCCTTAGGTTGACCGTCCTATCTTCTCATTGGCTTGAGAAGATCGTAGTAGGACCATGACTACATCATAGTTAATTATATATATATATATATATATATATATATTTGATTTTGCTTGTATGTATGTGATGCATGCTAGTAGAATAATGCTTGTATGTATATGATGCATGCTAGGATAATTTTCTTGTATGTATATGATGCATGCTAGAATAACGTATGTATGTATGTGATGCATGCTAATATAGGATAATAATGTTGGGGTTGATCCGTGAGCTCTCATGCCAATTGATGGGATTTCCCTTGTCGAGTCCGTGAGGGGAAACTTCGCTTCCCCTTCGCCTCGGTTGCTTGACCATGGTGATCCCTTCAATGTCCCCGGATTAAAAATTTAATCCTAGACAAAAGGGATTCCCAAAGCAACCAAGTCATCGTCGTGCTATTCGTTTAGAGAGGTCACTTGAACAAACTAGTTGTTCAAGCGACCATTCTCTATTCTACGAGTAGCCGTGGAATAGACGATGTCCGGATCGCCGGTTTTTGTGTTTATACTCGGGATCCAAGTATTATTTAGCCTATTTACAGAAATATAACATGCTTATATTTTGAAAAACAAACACAAGCAATGAATAAAAGAGATAGAAGAATAGTTATACCTCTTGGTCTTCTAATGTATGACCCTCGTCCTTTTGGACGTCGTGTGGGCGACGATCCACCAAAAGTCGAAGCTCCTAGATCGCAAAACTTCCTTCCTTGCTTTTACCAAGCAAGAGGAAGAAGAGAAACAATGTTTTTCTCCTTCAAAAACTCAACCAACAAAGAACTATAGAAGTTCTTGCCGCCGGCCAACTAGAAGGAGAAGAAGATGATGGAAAACTACCAAGACACCAAGGGAAACCCTATATCTTGTTTCCACCACCTAAGGAGAAGAGAGGGGAGTGTTTTGGGCGCCGGCCAAGGGCTGGGAAGGGATGGAATAGCTGCTGGACGTTGGCCACAAGGCAAGGAAGAAGAAGGAAAACTTGCCTTATTTGGCGCCACCCTTGCTTCCAAACCCTAACCCTAATTCCAATCCTATCTCAACTAGGATTGCCCTATTCTTGCCGCCCAAGCCTTGCTCCCTCTCTATCATGTTATCCACGACCACTTCCCATGCCCTCCTTTTATAGAGTTAGGGATAAGTCATGAATTAATCTCCTCCATTGGTTCTAGGGATTTAATCTCAACCGTCGGATCTAGAGATTTAATCTCAACCGTCGGATCTTAGAGATTTAATCTCTACCAATGGATCTTAGTGTTTTGTTTCTATCCATTGGATCTAAGCATCTTGAGGTGTTAATGGGCTACATTAGGGACCATGAGGAGGAGTTGGGTCTTGGCCACCCATGGATCAAGCCCACATAAAGTCCGATCCACTAATGATGGTCCAATCCACTAAAGGTCCATCATTGATCTACCTCACCAACCCCCATATGATAATATGGGCTCCATATATTATTTGTACATTTTCTCCCCATATTTAAGATCTCGAATGTCCGTCGATTAATTAATTTACTAACCATTAATTAATCAACATCTAACTCCTTGAGTAGTACCACTCAACCTTTTCATCATGCCGGACCTAGTCCACCTGCAGGGTTTACATGATGAACCTTATGAGCTCCTCAAGGGGACATCATCATCCTAATATATAGGACACGGTTTCCTCCTATAATTAACGGCACACCATATAAATAATATCATCTCCCAACTTACCGAGTCTATCGATTTAATCTATAAATCTCGCCCATTGGTAAATCAAAGAGATGAGTACCAAGTATATGTGCCCGTTATTATATCGGGATTAAGAGCATGTACTAAATAATATCTGAGGTCCGATTCGATTATGTAGTCAGCAATAAATCGAATCACCTCTGTGTCGGTCCTGCTCAATACACACAAAGTGCACTAGTGTGATTCTATGGTCAAGACAAACTAATACCAAATCACACTACAACCATTCCGATGGTTTGTCCAAAGTCATCTCGGTTGTGAGCCTTTACTTATACTTTACAAGGAGCCGATAACATGATCTCCCGTGTGACACCACACACCATGTTATCTACAATGTAACGTATTAGACAATATGCATAAATATATGCAAACAATGATCATGTGATTCTTATTTCAAAATAAAGATGTTCATACAAAAGAGCTAGGCTTTCAGTATACATCCCAACAATCTCCCACTTATACTAAAAGACTATCTTTGTCCTTATCTTATATGCCATACATCCGATTCCCCTTCCCTCCACATGCCTATCAAAGCTCTCGCTAGAAGGGCCTTTGTGAAAGGGTCTACAGTCATCCTCCGATGCAATCTAGGCGACAACAACTTCTACCTCCTTTACGATTTCGTATCGTGGTACTTAGCTCTATGTGTTTACTTGCCTTATGGGCTCGTGGTTCCTTCGAGTTTGCAACTGCACCACTATTATCACAATAAATTGTGATAGTTCTGGGCAAACCAGGAATCACATCCAAGTCCATCAGGAAGTTCCTGAGCCATACAACTTCTTTGGCCGCCTCATAGGCTGCCACATACTCAGCTTCCATGGTGGAGTCCGCCACGCATTTCTGCTGGGCACTCCTCCATACAATGGCTCCACCTCCCAAAGTAAACACAAACCCTGAGGTAGACTTACTATTATCCCTATCAGATTGGAAATCAATCCAGTGTAACCCAGGAGTAATTTATAATCCCTAGTCCTTCTCGGGCACTACAATATATGCTTTACCGCTCAATGTCCCTGTCTCTGGATTACTCGATATCTGGCACCATGCCTACGGCAGCGGATATCCTGGTCTCTATGAGCATCGCATACATGAGGCTTCCTACTGCCGAAGCATAAGGAACCGCCTTCATCTCTTCTATCTCCTCAGATGATCTAGGACACATCTCCTTAGATAAAGGAACTCCATGCCCGAAAGGTAGAAAACCCTTCTTGGAGTTCTGCATGCTAAAACGATCCAAAATCATGTCTATGTATGAAGCTTGGGATAAGCACAACAACCTTGATCCCAAGGTTGTGACCCACTTCTCTCAAGTCCTTCAAAACTGTTTGGACAACCATACCCCTACGTCTGATAACACTCTGATATTGTTGCCAACTACCAAAATGTCATCTACGTATAGTACAAGAAATACCAATACGTTTCCGTCACATCTATTGTATACACAAGACTCATCCGGACTTTGAATAAATCCATAAGTCTGGATTTACCTCATCAAAGCGGATGTTCCAAGACCTCAAAGCTTGCTTCAGTCCATCAGCGGACCGATTAAGCTTACATACAATACACTCTTTGCCTTTAGCAATGAATCCCTCTGGTCGCTTCATGTAGATGGATTCCTCAAGACTTCCACTAAGGAATGCTGTCTTGATATCCATCTGTCACACCTCATAATCCATATGAGTTGCTATGCATAAGAGCTCCCAGACCTGTCTTGAATCCATAGATTCAATCTCAGTATTCATTGCACTTTGTAAAGATGCTGTATTTATATCTTGAATTGCCTTGTCGTATGTCTAGGGATCAGGTTCATGTTTGCTAGGGACCAAATCAGAAGATTTGTCCAAAAACATGAATCTAAGAGGTTGTCTAACAACCCTCCCACTACGACGAGGTATCTTCTGTGTATCCTCTGTGACACGCTGCGCTGATATGTGGTATGTCCTCTTTGGTACTAAAGAAGTGACTTCCCTTTTTAACTCCTCCAGAACAATTTTACCTTTGGGCTTGTGGCTTAACACATAGTCTTCCTCTAGAAATCTGGCATTCGTGTTAACGATCACCCTCTGATCTCTAGGACTATAAAACAAGTCAGAATAACTCATCATCGATCTAACCATCTCCATAAGAGTCCTATTCCTTCGCTCTGCTACAGATTACGCTTGGGTGTGCGGTGCAGTCAATTGGGATTGAATCCCAACCTCTGATAAGTAGTTCCTAAACTCTCCCAAGAGGTTGTCACCACCATGATCAGATCGTAGTGTCATCCACATCTTGAATAATCATCTACAAAAGAGACAAAATATTCAAGATTACCTCTTGCCTAGATAGCCATAGGACCACACAAATCAGAATGAACCATTTCTAACACATCTTTGGCTCTATACCCCTTGGCCTTAAAAAGGCCTCTTGGTCATCTTACCTTCCAAGCAAGATTCATAGGTTGGGAGATCCTCCACCACTAATGAACCCAAAGGTCCATCAGCTATCAACCTTTGAATTCTGCTTACGTTAATGTGACCAAGCCTAAGAAGCCAAAGATATGTTTGGTTCATCTTCGAAGGTTCTTTTCTCTTATTGGAATTAGAAGATGAGTTATTAACTTCAATTTGCATCGTGGGAGGTTTTGGTTCAAATTTCCTTTCAATGTACCTGAATAGATATTCTCCCTATTCCTTTTTATAACAACTCTGTCATTAAAAGAAATAGAATATCCATCCATAATAATTTAGAAACTGAAACTAAATTCTTTCTAAATAAAGGTACATAAAGGGAATTTTCCAGAACCAAAGTTTTATTATTTTCAAGAGATAAATAAAACTTCTCCCACTGCAATAGCTGCCATCATCATGGTATTGCCCAAGTAAATGGTAATCTCCCCTTCAACTAGTCATCGGGTTTCCTGGAACCCCTGCAAATTGTTGCAGACATGATTAGTGGCTCCTGTATCTACTCACCAGGTGCCGGTAGATATCACCGCTAATCATGTTTTAATGGCTAGTCCAAAAGATATACCTATGTTCTGTTTTGGATTGGGACAGTCCTTCTTCCAATGTCCATCCTGCTTGCAAGTGAAGTACTTGCCTTTCGGCTTCTTCACTCTTCCCTGAGATCCTCCCACCATCTTTGCTTCACCTTGTTTCTTCTTCTTCTTGCCTTTCGGCTTAGAAGTAGAAACTCTTTTGAGCAATGATGGCTTGAGGACACTCTTCGAAGAGTGCATACTAGCAGATAAGACAATATTTGGATTCATTTCCAATCAATATAATTTGGGTACAATAAGTTTATTTCCTTTAATATCAAAATAAGTGGACTGAAAGTCAATTTTGAAAATCCTAAGAATCACATAGATCATTACTTTAGATTTCAAAAAATTATTGATTCCTTAAACAATAAAATTTCGAAATCAACCAACACCTCAAATCACCGAGAATATCGCATGCCACAATAGTGTGGACGTATACGAATTCTACATTTGTAAGAGGAGGTTTTACCCATTAATTTTATTATCTTGTCAACCTTACTTTTTGACAAATAAAATTAATAGTTGGTTCCTCTTTGGCCCTACAAATAAAAGCAGTGACTCCGATGGGGAGGATACTTTTTATTTGCATCTAAGTGTGCACCATTACATGGTACTAAGGGAATTATTTCGGATTATGTGCCTTACCGATGGGGAAGTACACACGCTCCTAAATAATTTCCTATAACCATTATTTGACCTAGTGATCCACAAACAAACTCATCCGATGGGGAGGAAGGCACTCAGAGCCGACGCGCAAGTTTGTTGCATCACATGTCAAATTGTAATGGAGGCCGCGAGAATTAATTAAAATATCCCTCTCCCACTTAGTAAATTGAAAATGAGGAATTTTCAAGCACACACAACATGCTTATTATTACTGTAGATTTCAATAAAAATTATTGATTCCTCAAACAATAAAATTTTGAAATCAACCAACACCTCAAACACCGAGAATATTGCATGCCACGATAGTGTGGACGTATACGAATTCTACATTTGTAAGAGGAGGTTTAACCCATTAATTTTATTATCTTGTCAACCTTACTTTTTGACAAATAAAATTAATAGTTGGTTCCTCTTTGGCCCTACAAATAAAACTACTTTTTATTTGCATCTAAGTGTGCACCATTACACGGTACTAAGGGAATTATTTCGGATTATGTGCCTTACCGATGGGGAAGTACACACGCTCCTAAATAATTTCCTATAACCATTATTTGACCTAGTGATCCACAAACAAACTCATCCGATGGGGAGGAAGGCACTCAGAGCCGACGCGCAAGTTTGTTGCATCACATGTCAAATTGTAATGGAGGCCGCGAGAATTAATTAAAATTATCCCTCTCCCACTTAGTAATTTAAAATTGAGGAATTTTCCTAGCCTACGACATGCATATCTAACAAAAAACAATAAATATGAAAAATAAATTATTTTCCAACTATTATGGCTTTTGTCTTCAATATGACTCCCGTCGCATGCATATCTCGGCCCGCTCCTCCTACGCCATGTACGAGCCATCCGGAGATCTGAGCCGAGACTAAATCCTATTTTAATTTACATCCATCGATCCTATACTCCACGAGGGAGTGTACATGAAATCTAGATCAAAAGTAAAATAAAATAAAGAGCGGCTAAACAATGCCGTATTTAATTTACAAAAACTAAATACTAGCCTCGTCAACCCCGAGGATTCAACAAAATAAACATTTACACACATACAATCACATACACACACATGCCATAATAGTCGGATCTTATGCCTGCAACCAAAGAGTTAACCTACGCATATCCTACTATTATCCGACACATTTAATATATGAAAAAGTGCATAAAAATTAACCGAATCCTAAACACACAAAACCGGAAACCTTGGCTCTGATACCAATTGTTGGGGTTGATCCGTGAGCTCTCATGCCAATTGATGGGATTTCCCTTGTCGAGTCCGTGAGGGGAAACTTCGCTTCCCCTTCGCCTCGGTTGCTTGACCATGGTGATCCCTTCAATGTCCCCGGATTAAAAATTTAATCCTAGACAAAAGGGATTCCCAAAGCAACCAAGTTATCGTCGTGCTATTTGTTTAGAGAGGTCACTTGAACAAACTAGTTGTTCAAGCGACCATTCTCTATTCTACGAGTAGCCGCGGAATAGACGATGTCCGGATCGCCGGTTTTTGTGTTTATACTCGGGATCCAAGTATTATTTAGCCTATTTACAGAAATATAACATGCTTATATTTTGAAAAACAAACACAAGCAATGAATAAAAGATATAGAAGAATAGTTATACCTCTTGGTCTTCTAATGTATGACCCTCCTCCTTTTGGACGTCGTGTGGGCGACGATCCACCAAAAGTCGAAGCTCCTAGATCGAAAAACTTCCTTCCTTGCTTTTCCCAAGCAAGAGGAAGAAGAGAAACAATGTTTTTCTCCTTCAAAAACTCAACCAACAAAGAACTATAGAAGTTCTTGCCGCCGGCCAACTAGAAGGAGAAGAAGATGATGGAAAACTACCAAGACACCAAGGGAAACCCTATATCTTGTTTCCACCACCTAAGGAGAAGAGAGTGGAGTGTTTTTGGCTACGCCCAAGGGCTGGGAAGGGCTGGAATAGCTGCTGGACGTTGGCCACAAGGCAAGGAAGAAGAAGGAAAACTTGCCTTATTTGGTGCCACCCTTGCTTCCAAACCCTAACCCTAATTCCAATCCTATCTCAACTAGGATTGCCCTATTCTTGCCGCCCAAGCCTTGCTCCCTCTCTATCATGTTATCCACGACCACTTCCCATGCCCTCCTTTTATAGAGTTAGGGATAAGTCATGAATTAATCTCCTCCATTGGTTCTAGGGATTTAATCTCAACCGTCGGATCTAGAGATTTAATCTCAACCGTCGGATCTTAGAGATTTAATCTCTACCAATGGATCTTAGTGTTTTGTTTCTATCCATTGGATCTAAGCATCTTGAGGTGTTAATGGGCTACATTAGGGACCATGAGGAGGAGTTGGGTCTTGGCCACCCATGGATCAAGCCCACATAAAGTCCGATCCACTAATGATGGTCCAATCCACTAAAGGTCCATCATTGATCTACCTCACCAACCCCATATGATAATATGGGCTCCATATATTATTTGTACATTTTCTCCCCGTGTTTAAGATCTCGAATGTCCGTCGATTAATTAATTTACTAACCATTAATTAATCAACATCTAACTCCTTGAGTAGTACCACTCAACCTTTTCATCATGCCGGACCTAGTCCACCTGCAGGGTTTACATGATGAACCTTATGAGCTCCTCAAGGGGACATCATCATCCTAATATATAGGACACGGTTTCCTCCTATAATTAACGGCACACCATATAAATAATATCATCTCCCAACTTACCGAGTCTATCGATTTAATCTATAAATCTCGCCCATTGGTAAATCAAAGAGATGAGTACCAAGTATATGTGCCCGTTATTATATCGGGATTAAGAGCATGTACTAAATAATATCTGAGGTTCGATTTGATTATGTAGTCAGCAATAAATCGAATCACCTCTGTGTCGGTCCTGCTCAATACACACAAAGTGCACTAGTGTGATTCTATGGTCAAGACAAACCAATACCAAATCACACTACAACCATTCCGATGGTTTGTCCAAAGCCATCTCGGTTGTGAGCCTTTACTTATACTTTACAAGGAGCCGATAACATGATCTCCCGTGTGACACCACACACCATGTTATCTACAATGTAACGTATTAGACAATATGCATAAATATATGCAAACAATGATCATGTGATTCTTATTTCAAAATAAAGATGTTCATACAAAAGAGCTAGGCTTTCAGTATACATCCCAACAAATAAATGCCTTAATGCGTATATGATACACATTACGATTAGATTAGATCTCAATCGAATCAACTCGTAAATGCCTACCAGGTCCTTGATACCCATCACTACCTCGATCATTTGTAGTTGTTGAATCTGCCAAAGTAGAGCAACGCATATTATCTTGGTAGGGTGCGGAGGGACAATCTTGGTCCCGCCTATCACGGCTTGGGTTAGAGTAAGCTCAATTAGATTGAGTAAAACTAGTTAACTCAATTGGATCGAGTAGAACTATAGACATATTTCAATCGTTGGAAAGATAGGATAAGATTGCATTTACACTAAATCTTGGGCGATTTAGCCAAAGCTAACTCAAGGTCTTTTGTAAATGTGGGTCTTGATCCTATAAACAAGAGTTGCATAGAGATGTAATCGGTAATGTTTTACCCACCGATCGTACTAAGTCTTGGGCGATTTAGCTAAAGCTAACTCAAGGCTTAGTATGATGTGGATCTTGTCTCGCAAGAATTATAGCTAGTTTGTATGAATCTAGTAATGTGGTTTGACCACATCTATAACTCGATTCTAAAAAATTCCTATAATTCAGTGGGAGCATCATTTGATTAAAGGCCTAATTAAATGATAAAAGGAATATGATATTAATTCTCTACATTGTATGTTGTAGATTACTATATCGACAAACACGAACACTCTCTCTTTGTGTTCTGTCCTTGAAAAGGACAAGCTCAATGGAGCAAATTTTTTGGACTGGTACAGGAACCTGAGAATTATTCTCACCCAAGAAAGGAAGTTGTACATCCTAGAGCAGCCCATTCTGGAGGCACCTCCTTCCACTGCCTCGCGAGCTGACAAAGATGCTTACAAGAAGCATCAAGATGATGCATTAGATGTGTCATGTCTAATGGTCACGACTATGAACTCTGAGCTTCAGAAGCAACACGAGTTCATGAATGCTTATGATATGGTTGGACATCTTCATCAACTATATCAAGGACAAGCAAGACATGAGAGATATGAAGTCTCTAAGGCATTGTTTGGGGTCCAAAATGCAAGATGGGACACTCGTAGGTCCATATGTACTCAAGATGATTGGGTACGTAGAAAACCTACAAAGCCTGGGATTCCCACTTGGCCAAGAGCTGACCACTGACCTGATCTTGCAATCTTTGCCACAAGCCTTTAATCAATTTATCATGAATTATAACATGAATGAAATTGATAAGCCACTGCTTGAGATGCTCAGCATGTTGAGAACTGCTGAGCTTAACCTTAAGAAGGGAAAATCTGACACCATTTTGATGGTGCACAAAAAGAAAGACAAGGGCAAGCCTAAAGGTAAGGGAAAGTCCCAAGCCAAGGGCAAAGGCAAAGAACTTAAACCCAAAGGAGGGGTAGCTAAGGAAGGGGCTTGCTTCCACTGTAAGGAAGCTGGACACTGGAAACGTAACTGCAAAGCTTACCTGAAAGATCTTAAGAAGAAAAGAAGTGAGACTTCTACTTCAGGTATAAATGTTATAGAAGTCAATCTATCTATTTCTTCATCATGGGTATTAGATACCGGATATGCATCTCACATTTGTACCAATGTGCAAGCGCTGAGAAATAGCAGGACATTGACAAAGGGCGAGGTGGACCTATGAGTAGGCAATGGAGCAAGAGTTGTTGCTATTGCTGTAGGAACTTATGATCTATCTCTGCCCTCTGGACTTGTACTAGAATTAGATGAATGTTGTTATGTGCCTGCTTTGACTAAGAACATAATTTCGGTTTCTTGTTTGGACAAGAAAGGATTTACATTTATAATAAAGAACAAATGTTGTTCAGTTTATTTAAATGATATGTTCTATTGTAGTGCACCTCTAATGAACGGACTCTACTTTCTAGACTTAGAGAGCCCTATCTATAACATAAGTACCAAGAGGTTCAAGTCAAATGAGTTGAACCAAACCTATCTCTGGCATTGTCGCTTAGGTCACATAAATGAAAGTCGCTTATCTCAGCTCCATAAGGATGGGTTGCTAGACTCATTTGATTTTGAATCATATGAGACATGCGAACCTTGCCTTTTAGGCAAGATGACCAAGACTCCCTTTAGTGGACACAGCGAAAGAGCAACAGATTTGTTAGGACTTATACATAGTGATGTATGTGGTCCTTTTAATGTTGCTGCTAGAGGTTGTTACAGGTACTTCATTATATTTACTGATGACTTCAGTAGATATGGTTATGTGTATCTTATGACACATAAATCAGAATCCTTTGAAAAGTTCAAAGAATTCAAGAATGAAGTACAAAACCAGCTTGGTAAGAGTATTAAGATACTTCGATCAGATCGAGGTGGTGAATACCTTAGCCATGAGTTTCGTGACTATCTAGCTGAGTATGGGATTATATCCCAACTCACTCCTCCTGGAACACCACAGTGGAATGATGTATCCGAAAGGAGGAATCGTACCCTATTAGATGTGGTACGATCTATGATGAGTCACACAGATCTTCCTATATCCTTTTGGGGATATGCTCTAGACACAGCAGCCTTTACCCTTAACTGTGTACCATCTAAGGCTGTCATAAAGACACCATATACGATATGGACAGGGAGAAATCCCAGGATGTCTTTCATGAGGATTTGGGTTTGTGAGGCTTACGTTCGACGTCAAGTCTCAGACAAACTGGGACCCAAATCTGATAGGTGCTATTTTGTTGGATATCCTAAGGATACAAAGGGATATTACTTCTACATTCCCAGTCAGCACAAAGTGTTTGTAGCAAAGACGGGTTTTTCTAGAAAGGGATTTTGTTTCTAGAAAAACTAGTGGGAGTACGTTCGATCTTGAAGAAATTCAAGATAAGGACCATAGCACTGAGGCCTTGATGGAGGTTGAATAGGAACCACAAAGTGTTGTGGGTGATGAGGTTGTTGCACAAGGAGTTGTGGAACAACCACCTGTTCAGGTAGACCTACCTCTTCACAAGTCTGATAGGGTACGTCGTCAGCCTGAGAGATACTCATTTCTCTTGTCTGACCATGATGACGTTATGCTCATTGAGAATGAGCCTACCTCCTATCAGGAAGCTGTGGTTGTTAGTAATATATGAGAGATGTCCTAAGGCAATCGCCTTATGTATGAACCATTTATATGATAAATGAAGATTCACTATTTGAGTATACATGTTTTATGTATTTGATTGGATCTTAAACTCATTTACTGAATGTCCACAATACGATTCACAACATGAGAGAATTTGTGATTGGATCACAACTAGTGAGTATCTCTACATGTGTAATTGTGATGTATCGGAATTATCCCTAGTCGATGAATTGATGGATTTGGACACCATCAATTCTGTCGAGACTAGCACGAGGTATACTCCTTGGTGTATCCAAGCAGCTGATTCTCACTAGCTGGAGACATAGTGATGTCCGGAGTTAATCGTGGATGCTAGTTATGGTAACTAGTTCATTGGAGTGACCAACCGTAAGACTTCATATGGTTCTCTGCATATATAGATATGTCAATGAAGTTCTTACTGTAGCTTAAGTGCGATGTTCCTTTGACTTGCGGTATTCAAGTCATCTTGATCATGGAGACTTATGCTTTGACATCTTAAGCAAACATCTCTAAGGAGATGTGGACTCAGGATGATTGGGTATAAGTCGAAGTGATCGAAGGTGTTATAATAGCCTATAAAGGATTCACCACTCCTTGCGAGGAGATGTATACTCATGGCCTCTCGTCGGATTGTTACTAAAGTCTTTGGCCAAAGCATTACATGTTTAGAGTAAAGTACTCTTCGATACATGTGCAGTAACTAGAATCCGTAGGACGAGGAAATGATACTTGGGCTAGGTGTGACGTAGTCAGCCTAGTGGGGACTGACACTATAGACCATGTCCTGAACCAAGTGGGTATAAGATGAGTGAAGGGAATGGGGCACGAATCATTCGAGCTGCTGAAGGGTTTCAGAAATAGTTCTGGATCAACCGTTGATCTTTTCGGTTAATTGGGGATCATGATGCACTACTAGGTGCCACTCATGATCGTTCTATAATTAATGGTTAATTATAGACGACGAACATAAACCGAGAACCTATTTGGTCACACGCACAACGAGCATAATCCGAAGGATTTAAAATGAGCTTGAGAATGGGATTCTCAGACCGAGAGAAATAAAGTTTGGTTGGACCAAACATGGAGTGAGCATGAAATCGAATCCAATGGAGGAGAATAAACCAAAGGGTTTGGTTTATTTTAAACGAATGAACCAAAAGTTGGTTCGGTTCATTTTAACTTAAAATAAACCATCATGGTTTGGTTTATTTTAACTTATATTAATGGAGCGGGTTAACGGGCCTCATGGTTATGATCCAATAACCATTAAGAGAATTAGTTCTCTATAAAAGAGGGCTTAAGGGATAGTTAAGCCCTAATCCAAAAACCCTAGCTCAAGTTGCCGCCCACCTCATCCCCTCTAAGAGTTGGCGCCAACCTCCATTGCCGCCCAACCTCTTGTGCCTCCGTCCAAGCTGTTGCCGGCGTCCAAGCTTCGGCCGGTGATCCTCCGACGGCCCTCCGGTGATCTCCTTTAGGTTTGGCATCAAGGTGAGCTTTATCTTCCCTTGGTTGGCCGACGCCTATCTCCTCCACCAAAGCTGTCCAGTTTTCTGGACAGCTTGTTCTCCTCTCGTCGGAGCGTCATTTTGACGACGGTTAGAGCTCCGACAGCGGCTAACTTACCGGGGATTCGATCTCCGGTAATCCTCTGAGGTGGAGGACGAAGGATTCGTCAATCGGTTGACGAATACCTCTCCGGAGAAGCGAGTTTTGAGGACTCATTTTTGGATCCGAATTTGGATTCGGATCGTGATCATCTCTCGATCACGTCATCTTCAACACGAGGCTAGTAACCCGTACGAAGACGAAGCTCGTGGCTTAGCGAAGTCATCCTAAGGATACTCGGTGTGGATACGGATAGAGACGATTCTAGCGAGGATCGTTCCGGTTGATGTCGTTCCCGCTACACGTGATATGAAAGGTATAACATAGTTAAATTTCCTTTTATTGCAAATTTAAATTTACGGTTATGTCTACACATGTTGTACTATGCATGCGTGTGATGTGTGTGTTGTAATAAATGTAGATTTATTATTTTTATTTCTTCCGTTGTGCACATGTTTACGAAACATGTTCGAACACACACTCGCCGCGGTGCCGGAAACCCAACAGTGGTATCAGAGCCCAGGTTGTGTTTCGACATAATCGTAAAATGGTTTTGCGATAGTCATAATGTTATTTCTGGAAATTTTCTAATTTTGGAAATTTAGAAGTATTTATGGAAATTTTTCAATTTTGGAAAGTCTAGATGTATTTATGGAAATCTTCCACTTTTGGAAAGTTGGAAGTATTTATGGAAATTGATATTTTCCATAAATAAAATATTTGATTAGATTATGGAAATTTGTTTCCTAATTTAATCATGATTTGATTTGGAGAATCAAATCTTAAAATATTTTATTTCCATAAGTAGTTTTGATGATTTAGGAAATTGGTTTCCTAAATTGATTTTCCTTAATCAATTATTTTCATAAATAAAATATGTGATTAGATTTGGAAATTTGTTTCCTAATTCAATCATGATTTGATTTGGAGAATCAAATCTTAAACATATTTTATTTCCATAAATAGTTATGACAAATAAGGAAATTATGTACATGACATAATTGTATGCCATGTAATTGCATTAGATGCATAACATTATGCCATGCGTGTCGTGACATGTAGATGTATGCCATGTATGTCATGTCATGTAGATAATAGTTATTTGCATGCAAAGAGGATGAGACATAAAACCCTAACTCAATATTAAAGCCTACACCTTCCATTAATATGGTTAGAACTAGTTCCGCTTTCTTGTTTGGGTTGTTGGACTCACTCCAAGCCCTACCAACTCGAACATGTTCAAATCATTGGAATAGTTTAACTCTAATATGGTAAGAGTCAGAGGTCAATCGTTAGTTTGGGTTGTTGGACTCACTCCAAGCTGGCTAATTGGTTGAATGCGCTCTAACCATATTAAAACTATTTCGATTAATGGGTCGGCTCTAACTTGGAGCATCGATTTGTTGGACTCACTCCAAGGTCGATGTGAAGAGAGGTGAAGTTGGGTGCTATGCATATGATGCATACTTGTTAATGTGTTAACAACCCAATGTATGTGTAAACATTCAATTAGTTGATAGCACATTGTGATAGTTACATATACATGATATGTAATCGGTATACTTGATACCCACCATCATAGCTAAGAATGGCTTGTTGGACTCACTCCAAGGTTGTTCTTATCTATATTGGATATCAGCCCATTCGGAGATTGACCTACGATCTCCCGAATTGATTTCAAGGGTTTTTGAATTCGAAAAATGAATGGGATTTATAAATGTATATTGATGCATTTTAAAAATCATCTTTCTCATATATGCTCGTTTTGTATTTCTAAAATTGATCATGTTGTCTTTTAATTTGCGTTCCATTTTGGATTCGAATAAATTGACTGGGCCAAACTTCTTGGACTGGCTTAGAAACTTGAGAATTGTTCTCAAGGTGAAAAGCTTGCGTATGTCTTCGAAGCGCCTCTTCTCGCCCATCCTAGTGACGATGCAACTCCGGACCAATTGTTGGTCTATCAGAAACATGTGACTGATTTTGAACTGACAAGTTGCATCATGCTAGCCGCGATGGAACCCAAGCTACGAAGCAGCATGAGCATATGGATGCTCATATCATAGTCCTTCATCTTTATGAGTTGTTTGATAAGCAAGTGAGATTCGAAAGGTTCGAAGTCTCCAAGCTCCTCTTCACCTCTGAGATGCAAGAAGGTTCATCTGTGGTACTGCTCAACATGCTGAAGACTGTGGAGCCTTCTGAGAAGCATGAGCAAGGGACGATGTTGTTAGTTGATTCCTCGAAGAAAGGTTATAAGAGGGAGTCAAAGGAACAACAGAAGGGGAAGAAGAAAAAGGCTAAAAAGGCAGAACCAGCTCAAAAGGGCACTTGCCATCATTATGGCAAGTAGGGCCATTTGCGAAGAAAGTGCAAGATTTATCTTGAGTCCGTGAAGAAGGATAAGGCATCAGATGCCCCATCTTCTTCAGAAATCTTCTTTATTGATTATCATTCTATTTCCTCAGACACTTGGGTATTTGATACTGGGTGTGGCTCACATATATGTAATGGCATACATGGGATAAGGAATAGAAGAAGACTCGTCAAGGGAGAGTCAAATTTACGTGTTGGGAATGGAGCAACGGTTGCTGCACTCGCCATCGGAACGTATTTGTTGGAACTCCCTGTAGGACTTGTCTTAGAACTGGACAATTGCTTTTATGTTCCTTCGTTGATAAAGAACATCATTTCTATTTCTTGTTTAAATAGAAATGGGTACCATTTGACTTTTAGTAACAATTGTTGTTACATAACTTTGAATGGAGTTCTTTAAGGGACTGGAACTTTAAGCAATGGTGTTTATACGTTGGACGTATCCAGTGATATTTTCAATATCGAAGCGAGCAACAAGCGTGCTCAAAAGAATAATCAATTAGACTCCTACATGTGGTATTGTCGTCTTGGCCATGTAAGCAAGAAATGCATGTCCGAATTACACCGATGTGGAATTCTGGAATCGTTTGAATTGGATTCATATGATACATGCGAATCATGCTTAAAAGGCAAGATGACTAAGTTACCTTTTACTGGAAAAGGTGAACGAGTGGGAGAGTTACTAGGTCTAATACATACTGATGTATGTGGACCTATGTCAACTCAAGCTTTAGGAGGCTATAGCTACTTCATTACCTTCACCGATGATCACTCACGATTTGGGTATGTGTTCTTGATGAAACACAAGTCTGAAGCCTTTGAAAGGTTCAAAGAATTCAGAAATGAAGTAGAGAAACAACATGACAAGAGTATTAAAATACTTCGATCGGATCGAGGTGGGGAATACTTAAGTCAAGAGTTTCTTGATTATCTAAGAGACAATGACATATTGTCTCAATGGACTCCGCCATATACACCACAACATAATGGTGTATCTGAAAGGCGTAACCGGACCTTGTTGTACATGGTCCGGTCAATGATGAATCATGCGAATCTTCCCAAGTCCTTTTGAGGCTATGCACTTCAGACAGCTGTTTACTTGTTAAACAGAATGCCTACCAAGGTAGTCTCTACTACTCCATATGAGATATGGAATAGTAAGAAACCTCATGTATCTTACTTGAAGATATGGGGTTGTCCTGCTTATGTGAAGCAGACAGTATCAGACAAATTGGATGCTAAGTCTGATAAATGTCTATTTATTGGATACCCTAAGGAAACAAGGAGTTACCAATTCTATCATTCTGAGGAACAAAAGGTGTTTGTTTCAAGGCATGCTGTGTTTCTAGTGAAAGAGTTTCTCTTGCAAGAAAACAGTGGGAGTGTCATCGAGCTCGAGGAGGCTCGAGAGACTCAAATAGACATTGATGAGATACCTGGTGAAGCACAACAGCTGACAACTCATAGTGATGAGCAATTGGCTGGACCTATTGTAACACCACATCTTCGTAGATCTGGTAGAACACGCAATATTCCCGAGAGATATGGATTTCTCGTAAGTGAATCGAACGACGTGTTACTCATTGATGATGAGGAGCCTACCAGTTATGAAGAAGTGCTGACAAGTTCAGAAAGGGATAAGTGGCTTGGTGCCATGAAGTCGGAAATGGATTCTATGTATGAAAACCAAGTTTGGAACTTGGTTGACCCACCTGAAGGCATAAAGCCTATAGGGTGCAAGTGGGTTTTCAAGAAGAAAACCGACATGAATGGTAATGTGATTACCTATAAGGCTAGATTGGTGGCGAAAGGATATCGTCAAAAGTAAG
Organism: Wurfbainia villosa; assembly: GCA_025175895.1. Taxonomy (NCBI): domain Eukaryota; kingdom Viridiplantae; phylum Streptophyta; class Magnoliopsida; order Zingiberales; family Zingiberaceae; genus Wurfbainia; species Wurfbainia villosa. Next base: position 78,559,639 of record CM045994.1, on the reverse strand, counting down.
GTGTTGATTATGACGAAACCTATTCGCCTGTAGCTATGCTTAAATCCATTCGGATGCTCCTGGCCATAGCGGCTCATTATGATTATGAGATATGGCAGATGGATGTGAAAATAGCTTTCCTTAATGGAAACCTGCTCGAGGACGTGTATATGATACAGCCTGAGGGTTTCACATCGGTTGATAAAACCAAGGTATGTAAATTACGATGGTCCATTTATGGATTGAAGCAAGCATCCAGGAGCTGGAATATCCATTTTGATGAGACATTCAAAAAGTTTGATTTCTCATAAAATCCAGACGAACCTTGTGTGTACAAGAAGGTTAGTGGGAGTGCAATCGTGTTCCTAGTATTATATGTCGATGACATATTACTTATAGGAAATGATGTTTCAGTCTTACAGTCAGTTAAGGTTTGGTTATCCAAGACATTCTCCATGAAAGACCTGGGAGAAGCAACCTACATCCTCGGGATTAAGATCTATAGAGATAGATCGAAACGGTTGCTTGGTCTTTCGCAGTCTACATATATAGACTGAGTGCTAAAGAGGTTTAGCATGTCGGAATCCAAGAAAGGTTTCCTATCCATCAGGCATGGGATACACCTTTCGAAGTCTATGTGTCCGCACACAGAAGACGAGAGGATTTGCATGAGTAAGATTCCCTATGCATCCGCAATAGGATCTATCATGTATGCTATGTTATATACGAGGCCCGATGTATCATATGCTCTGAGTATCACGAGAAGATACCAGTCTGATCCAGGAATGGATTATTGGGTGGATGTTAAGACGATCCTTAAGTACTTGAGAAGAACTAAGGATGTGTTCCTAATATATGGAGAAGGGTACATGGTGATACGTAGGTATACAGATGTTACCCGCATGCATAAGGATGATTCCATGTCTCAGTCTGGGTATGTATTCACCTAGAATGGAGGCGCAATAAGTTGGAAAGGTTCCAAGCTTGACGCTATAGTGGATTCTGCCACTAAGGCAGAATACATTGCAGCTTTGGAAGCAGCAAAGGAAGCAGTTTGGATCAAGAAGTTCATCTCTGAACTTGATGTGGTCTCATCAATGATCCAAACATGTGCTTCGCCGCTATCACCTTATCAGAGAGATCATCAGTAGGAACGAAATACAAATCGAGAAAATTCCCACTGAAAGGAACTTAGTGGATCCTTTGACTAAGGCATTACCTCAAAATAAGTTTGAGGGTCATGTTAGAGCTTATGGTATTGGATACCGTAGCGATTGGCATTAGGCCAAGTGGGAGTCTGTTAGTAATATATGAGAGATGTCCTAAGGCAATCGCCTTATGTATGAACCATTTATATGATAAATGAAGATTCACTATTTGAGTATACATGTTTTATGTATTTGATTGGATCTTAAACTCATTTACTGAATGTCCACGATACGATTCACAACATGAGAGAATTTGTGATTGGATCACAACTAGTGAGTATCTCTACATGTGTAATTGTGATGTATCGGAATTATCCCTAGTCGATGAATTGATGGATTTGGACACCATCAATTCTATCGAGACTAGCACGAGGTATACTCCTTGGTGTATCCAAGCAAATTGATTCTCACCGGGCCGGAGACATAGTGATGTCCGAGTTAATCGTGGATGCTAGTTATGGTAACTAGTTCATTGAGTGACCAACCGTAAGACTTCATATGGTTCTCTCGCATATATAGATATGTCAATGAAGTTCTTATCGTAGCTTAAGTGCGATGTTCCTTGACTTGCGGTATTCAAGTCATCTTGATCATGGAGACTTATGCTTTGACATCTTAAGCAAACATCTCTAAGGAGATGTGGACCCGGATGATTGGGTATAAGTAAGTGATCAAGGTGTTTGAATAGCCTATAAAGGATTCACCACTCCTTGCGAGGAGATGTATACCCATGGCCTCTCGTCGGATTGTTACTAAAGTCTTTGCCAAAGCATTACATGTTTAGAGTAAAGGTACTTTCGATACATGTGGAGTAACTAGAACTGTAGGGACGAGGAAATGATACTAGGTGTGACGAGTCGTCACTTAGTGGGGACCGACACTATAGACCATGTCCTAAACCAAGTGGGTATAAGATGAGTGAAGGGAATGGGGCACGATTCATTCGAGCTACTGAAGGGTTTCAGAAATAGTTCTGGATCAACCGTTGATCTTTTCGGTTAATTGGGGATCATGATGTACTACTAGGTGCCACTCATGATCATTCTATAATTAATGGTTAATTATAGACCAACATAAACCGAGAACCTATTTGGTCACACGACAACGAGCGAATCCAAAGGATTTAAAACGAGCTTGAGAATGGGATTCTCGCATCGAGAGAAACTAGGTTTGGTCGACCAAACATAAAGCGAGCATGAAATCGCTTTCACCGCAATGGAAGCGTGGATGGGCCGTGTCTTATGAAGACATAATGGATGAACCAAAATGGTTTGGTTCTAATCCAATGGAGGAGAATAAACCAAAGGGTTTGGTTTATTTTAAACGAATGAACCAAAAGTTGGTTCGGCTCATTTTAACTTAAAATAAACCATCATGGTTTGGTTTATTTTAACTTATATTAATGGAGCGGGTTAACGGGCCTCATGGTTATGATCCAATAACTATTAAGAGAATTAGTTCTCTATAAAAGAGGGCTTAAGGGATAGTTAAGCCCTAATCCAAAAACCCTAGCTCAAGTTGCCGCCCACCTCATCCCCTCTAAGAGTTGGCGCCAACCTCCATTGCCGCCCAACCTCTTGTGCCGCCGTCCAAGTTGTTGCCGGCGTCCAAGCTTTGGCCGGTGATCCTCCGGCGACCCTCCGGTGATCTCCTTTAGGTTTGGCATCAAGGTGAGCTTTATCTTCCCTTGGTTGGCCGGCGCCTATCTCCTCCACCAAAGCTGTCCAGTTTTCTGGACAGCTTGTTCTCCTCTCATCGGAGCGTCGTTTGGATGACGGTTAGAGCTCCGACAGCGGCTAACATACCGGGGATTCGATCTCCAGTAATCCTCTGAGGTGGAGGACGAAGGATTCGTCAATCGGTTGACGAATACCTCTCCGGAGAAGCGAGTTTTGAGGACTCGTTTTTGGATCCGAATTTGAATTCGGATCGTGATCATCTCTCGATCACGTCGTCTTCAACACGAGGCTAGTAACCCGTATGAAGACGAAGCTCGTGGCTTAGCGAAGTCATCCTAAGGATACTCGGCGTGGATACGGATAAAGACGATTCTAGCGAGGATCGTTCCGGTTGATGTCGTTCCCGCTACACGTGATACGAAAGGTATAACGTAGTTAAATTTCCTTTTATTGCAAATTTAAATTTACGGTTATGTCTACACATGTTGTACTATGCATGCGTGTGATGTGTGTGTTGTAATAAATGTAGATTTATTATTTTTATTTCTTCCGCTGTGCACATGTTTACGAAACATGTTCGAACACACACTCGCCGCGGTGCCGGAAACCCAACAGTGATGAGCCCATATTTTGAGAAATGGCTAGAGGCCATGAGATCCGAGATGGAATCCATGTACACCAACCAAGTATGGACTTTGGTTGATCCACCTGAAGGGGTCAAACCCATTGGGTGTAAGTGGGTCTTTAGGAGAAAGACTGACATGGATGGACTTACACACACCTATAAGGGCCGATTGGTGGCTAAAGGTTTCAAGCAGATTCATGGTATTGACTATGATGAAACCTTTTCTCCAGTGGCGATGTTTAAGTCCATTCGGATCTTGCTTGCTTATGCAGTATACCACGATTATGAGATCTGCAAATGGATGTCAAAACCACGTTTCTGAATGGAAACTTACTCGAGAATGTGTACATGACACAACCTAAGGGTTTTGAAGATCCACAGCATACTGGGAAAGTATGCAAGCTGCAAAGGTCCATTTATGGGCTAAAGCAAGCCTCTCGGAGCTAGAATTTTCGATTCGATGATGCGATCAAACAGTTTGGTTTCATCAAGAATGAAGATGAACCCTGTATCTACAAAAGGGTTAATGGGAATACAGTTGTCTTCCTTGTATTGTTTGTGGATGATATACTGTTCATTGGGAATGACATCCCTTCGCTACAGTCTGTGAAGACTTGGCTAGGAACGTGCTTCTCAATGAAGGACTTAGGTGAAGCAGCCTGTATTCTAGGCATCAAGATCTATAGAGATAGATCTAAGAGATTTCTTGGCCTAAGTCAGAGTACATACATTGACACGGTATTACTACGGTTTGCCATGCAGAATTCCAAGAAGGGACTTTTGCCGATGTTACATGGTGTGAGTCTTTCGAAGACTCAAAGTTCCTCTTCTAGAGAGGAGAGAGACCGCATGGATAAGATCCCTTATGCATCTGCTATAGGATCTATCATGTACGCCATGCTGTGTACTCATCCTGATGTCTCGTATGCTTTGAGCATGACGAGTAGATACCAGTTAGATCCAGGTGAGCGTCACTGGATAGCAGTCAAGAATATTCTTAAGTACTTAAGAAGGACTAAAGAATATTTCTTGATATTTGGAGGCGATGAGGAGCTAGCTGTAAAGGGTTACAGCGATGCCAGCTTCCAAACTGACCAGGATGATTATAGATCGCAGTCAGGGTTTGTGTTTTGCTTGAATGGTGGCGCTGTGAGCTGGAAGAGTTTGAAGCAGGACACAGTTACTGATTCTACAATAGAAGCTGAGTATATCGCTGCATCTGAGGTAGCAAAGGAGACAGTTTGGATCTGCAAGTTCATTAGTGAGCTTGGGGTGGTTCCTAGCATTGCAGATCCTATAGAGCTCTATTGTGACAACAATGGAGCGATTGCACAGGCTAAGGAACCTCGCTCACACCAGCGGACCAAACACACACTACGGTGCTTCCATCTCATTCGAGAGATTATCGATAGAGGAGATGTGAAGATTTGCAGAGTACCCACAGAGGCTAACATCGCAGATCCCTTGACTAAGGGTTTGACACAGAAAAAGCATGATGGTCACACTAGGTCAATGGGTATTAGATACTACGGTGATTGACACTAGTGCTAGTGGGAGATTGTTAGTGAAAACCCTAGAGCCAATCATGTGATGATTGTTGTATGGACTTTATTGTATCATATTCCTATTTATAAAGGCATGGTTATTATATTTACTTGTATTGGTGCCAAATAACTAAATATAATAATGTCCTTGAGTAGTAGGTTCTTATCTATATCAATCGATTGGATGAATCTGTAGGGAAATCTCGTATGCCAAATGGCATATGCGCAACGGAAAATAGGATCCCTTCCAAGTGATCCATGCGAAAGCAAACTCGTATAAAATAAATTTCTCTAAACCAAACCTATCTTATAGGAGAGGATTACCTTTGTTGCGTGCCCTTGTTAATCCCGCTTTTCCTTTCGGTTTGTTGGATCTTTAGCACGTTCAAGTGTCCGTGCCTCTATACGTATCCACACGAGCACGCTCTTTTCTCACAAAAGGAAAACTAGAAGAGCTCTCCTTTACTTCTTGCTAGAGAAGTCCCTAAAGGAGAGGAAGAGAGGGAAAAGGAGAAAGGAAGAAGAAGACTCCTCTTCTTGCTAGCCTACACTCACAAACCCACACAACCAAAGCTTCCACCAAGCTTTCTCACCACTAACACAACCAAAGCTTCCACCAACAACAAAAGCCAATGCTCTTTGGCCGGCCACTTAGGGTGTCTTTTATAGGGTTGGAAAAACCCTTCCACCTCCTTCACATTCAATGCAATCCATTGCATTGAGACACACTCAAAAAGGATTTGGCTTCCTTGTTTGGCCGGCCACTTAAGGAGACAAAACCATTTTGTTTCCTTCCACCTTAACTAGCTTAGGTGGATGCTTAGGTGGCATGCTTATGTGGCATTCTTATGTGGCATTCATGCATGTTGAATTAATCTTATTAATTCAATTAAGCTTATGTTATCATATTGAATTAATCTTATTAATTCAATTAAGCTTATGTTATCATATTGAATTAATCTTATTAAATCAATAAGGTAACATATTGAATTAATCTCATTAAATCAATTAGCTAAAATTCTCATTAAGCTTAAAGTCCAAAAACCATTTTGTACTTGAGCTTATTCCCAAATTATTCTAGTCAAACTAGAATACTCTAATTCCTCTAATTATCATGCTCTTTGTGTGTGACCCTATAGGCTCTCATAACGTTGGCAGTGGACCTAAACTCTTTTAGATACACAAGCAATGAGCGGCATCTAGCAATACATCATTGCTACCCAAGTTACGAGATAAGTCAAGATCCGACTAACCTTTCCGTGACTACTATAATATATGACCGTGTCCTTCTATCCTTGATATCAGATTGATCAATGAGGCATAGACCGTGTCATCCTCGATCAATCTATGTGTTTCTTGATCCCTGATTAAACTAACTCAAACAAATGAGCTCAATATCTCATATTGACTCATTCGAGCATGGCCATGCGTTTTAGTAGTTCTACTCAATCAAGGGGCCCACCGATATCACTCTCGTCATATGGAAGGGATAGATCCCATCTACATCACTCACATCCCTCCGCATAATTTGTTACATACCCGATGTCGCCTTTATGGTCCACCTCTACGGGTGACGTTTGTGATACCAAAGTACATAACTCCTTATGTAGGGAACCATAGTGACTTGAGTCTAAGGACTATTCATACCAATAGTCACATGAGAAAGTTTATGACACTCATATAACGATCCATGAAACTTTCTCATGGCGAATTGTCAGTTCGATTATATATTCTCCAATATATACCCATGTGTCAACTTGATATCATATATCCATGACTTGTGAGATCAAGTCATCAATTGACCTACATGCTAGTCTTTATGTATTAATATTGCCCTTGCATATTAATACTCGACTAGGAACATTTAGGAAAGTGTTCTCTACAGCCTCTCATAATCAATTCTGCCAATTGATGTGCTGTAGATAAGAACCTACTTTTCTAGGGCATTATTATATTTAAATTAGTCACAAGCAAGATGTAAATATAATAACCAATCCTTTGCCTTTATAGAATATGATACAAAATGTTCCCTATTCAACCATCACATGATTGGTTCTAGGGCTTTAACTAACAATCTCCCACTAGCACTAGTACCAATCACTATGATATCTAATACCTAGTGACCTAGTGTGACCATCATGCTTCCTCTGTGCCAAAGCCTTGGTCAATGGATCTGCGATGTTAGCTTCTGTCGGTACTCTGCATATCCTCACATCTCCTCTATCGATGATCTCTCGAATGAGATGGAAGCGCCGCAGTATGTGTTTAGTCGGGATGTGATCGAGGTTCCTTAGCTGCAATAGCCCCATTGTTGTCACAATAGAGGTCTATTGGATCTGCAATGCTAGGAACTACCCCAAGTTCAGCGATGAACTTGCGGGCCAAACGACCTCCTTTCTTTGCATCGGATCTTTGCAATATACTCATTGTAGAATCGATAGAAGCGTGTCTGCTTGAACTCTTCCACTCTCAGACTCCACCATTCGAGCAAAACACGTACCCGATTGCGATCTATAGTCATCCTTATGCATTTGGAAGCTTGCATCCTTTGTAACCCTTCTGATTAGCTCCTCATTGCCTCCAAATATCGAGAAAATATTCTTTCGTTCTTCGTAAGTACTTAAGAATATTTTTGACCGCTATCCGACTTTCACCGATCCGACCGGGTATCTACTCGTCATGCTCAAAGCATACGAGACGTCAGGACGAGTACAAAGCATGGCGTACATGATAGACCCTATAGCAGATGCATAAGGGATCTTATCCATGCGATCTCTCTCCTCCTTAGAAGAGGGACATTGAGTCTTGAAAGACTCACACCATGTGATAAAGCGTGAAACCCTTTCTTAGAATTTTGCATAGCAAAGCGATCTAGCACTTTATCAATGTATGTACTGACTTAGGCCAAGTAATCTTCTAGATCTATCTCTATAGATCTTGATGCCTAGAATATAAGGCACTTCACCTAAGTCCTTCATCGAGAAACAATTCCTAACCACATCTTCACAGATTTGGGTGAGGGAATATCATTTCGATGTCATCTACATACAAGACAAGAAATACAACTGTGCTCCCACTATTTCTCTTGTAGACACAAGGCTCATCTTCATTCTTGATGAAACCAAACTCTTTGATTGCATCATCGAATCGAAGATTCCAGCTTCGAGAGGCTTGCTTTAGTCCATAAATGGACCTTTGCAGTTTGCATACCTTTCCAGGATGCTTTTGATCTTCAAAACCCTCAGGTTGTGTCATGTACACATCCTCGAGTAGCTTTCCATTCAGAAAAGCGGTTTTGACATCCATCTGCCAGATCTCATAATCATGGTAGGCTGCAATAGCAAGTATGATCCGAATGGATTTAAGCATCGCAACTGGTGAAAAGGTTTCTTCATAGTCAATACCATGAATTTGTTTGAATCCTTTAGCCACCAATCTACCTTTATAGGTATGCTTATTACCATCCATGTCAGTCTTTACTTTAAAGACCCACTTACACCCAATGGGTTTTACCCCTTCAGGTGGATCAACCAAAGTCCATACTTGGTTAGTGTACATGGATTCCATTTCGGATCTCATGGCCTCTAGCCATTTCTCGGAATCTGGGCTCATCATAGCTTCTTTATAGGATGTAGGCTCGTTAAGATTGATAAGCAATACATCACCGTTGTCAGTCAAGAGAAAAGAATATCTCTCGGGTTGACGACGGATCCTATTAGATCTACGAAGAGGTTGGTCTACTTGAACAGGTGTTTGCTCCACAACTCTTTGGGCAACAAATTCCTCATCCACAACACTTTGTGGTGCCTGTTCATTTTCCATCGAAGCCTTAGTGTTATCATCATCTTGAACTTCTTCAAGATGAATTTTACTCCCACTAGTATTTCTAGAAATAAATTCTCTTTCTAGAAAGACAGCATTTCTGGCAACAAACACCTTGCCAAGTGTGGGATTGTAAAAGTAATATCCCTTAGTTTCCTTGGGATATCCTACAAAATAACACTTATCGATTTGGGTCCTAGTTTATCCGAGACTTGGACGTCTAACGTAAGCTTCACAACCCCAAATCTTTATAAAAGACATTTTGGGACTCTTCGGTCCATATCGTATATGGTGTCTTTTCTACTGACTTGATGGAACGCGATTAAGTGTGGCGGTGTCTCTAGAGCTAAACCCCAAAGGAAGTAGGTAGATCGGTCGGCTCATCATTGATCGTACCATATCTAATAGAGTACGATTTCTCCTCTCGGATACACCATTCCATTGTGGTGTTCAGTGGAGTGAGTTGGGATATTATCCCACACTCGGCCAGTGATCACGAAACTCTTGACTAAGGTATTCACCACCTCGATCGATCGAAGTAGCTTATCGCTTACCAAGTTGGTTTTGTACTTCATTCTTGAATTCTTTGAACTTTTCAAAGGATTCTGACTTATGTCTCATCAAATATAAGTAGCCAAATCTACTCATATCATCAGTGAAAGTAATAAAGTACTTATAGCCTCCTCTGGCTTTGACATTGAAAGGGCCACATACATCAGTATGTATGAGTCCTAACAAATCCGTCGCTCTCTCGCCATGTCCACTAAATGGAGTTTTAGTCATCTTTCCTAAAAGACAAGACTCGCATACCTCATATGATTCAAAATCAAATGAGTCCAATAATCCATCTTTATGGAGTTGGGATATGCGTTTTTCATTTATGTGACCTAGGCGATGCGAAGATATATGTTCAAATCATTCGATTTGAACCGTTTATATTTACGTTATAAATTGGGTTATCTAAATCTAGAACATAGAGACCATTCATAAGTGGTGCATTACAATAGAACATTTCATTTAAATAAATGGAACAACATTTGTCCTTTATTATAAAAGAAAAGTTTTTCTTGTCTAAACAAGATACAGAAATTATGTTCTTTGTTAATGCGGTACATAGAAGCACTCCTCTAGTTCTAAGATAAGCCCGGTGGGCAAAGACAAAGAATATGTTCCTCTGACTAGACAACTTTTGCGCCATTGCCTACTCGTAGAGTCCACTTCACCCTTTGCCATTATTCTACTATTTCTATCCACCGCACATTAGTACAAATGTGAGATGCACATCCGGTATCTAATACCCATGTAGAAGAAATAGATAGATTAACTTCTATAGCGTGTATACCAGAAGTCCCACTTCTCTTGTTCTTTACTTCCTCAAGGTAGACTTTGCGTTCCGCTTCCGGTGTCGATCTCACCACAATGGAAGCAGTCCCTTCCTTAGGTACTTTACCTTTACCCTTTGAAGTGGATGAATTGGCCTTGCCTTTGGCTTGGTCTTACCCTTGCCTTTAACCTTTGTCCTTCGACCATTAGTACATTACTAACTTTCTTCTTGAGATTTGGTTCAAGATTCTCAACATCTGAGAGAATCTCGAGCAAAGGTTTATCAATTTCATTCATGTTATAATTCATGACGAATTGATTGTATGCTTAGAACGATTGCGGGATAACATCGATTTCCAATTCTTGGCTCGGTGGAAAACCTAGTCTTTCAAGGTTCTCAACGTACCCAATCATTTTGAGTCGTGAGTTCCTACAGTGTTCCTTCTTGCATCTTGCATGCAAAAGAGCCTTAGACACTTCAAAGCGCTCGTGCCTAGCTTGTCCTTGATATAGTTGTTTCAAATGCTCAACCATATCATAGGCATCCATGTTCTCATGTTGCTTCAAGCTCGAGTTCATGGTGGCAAGCATAAGGCATGACACATCTAATCGTCATCTTGATGCTTCTTATAAGCATCCTTTTCAGACCACGAGTAGCCGTAGGGGCGGGTATTTCAGTGGGTAGCTGCTCTAGGACATATAGTTTACGTTCTTGCTTGAGGATAATCCTCAAGTTCCTATACTATCAAGAAAGTTTGCTCCATTGAGCTTGTCCTTCTCAAGGACAGATCGCAGTTGAGGGTGTGTGTTAGATGACATGGTGATCTACAACATTAAAATGCAAAGTTAAGTATCATACCTAAATCATTTAATTAGGCCTTTAATTAAATGAGGCTCCACTAAATTCTCATAGCTACTATTTAGCTATAAATTTATATGGGATAAAGATCCACATCATAATTCGTCTTGAGTTAGCTTTGGCTAATCGCCCAAGACGTAGTATAATTAGGTAGGCAATCTTTTGCCAATTACATCTGATGTAACTCTTTAATAGCTTTGGTTAAGTTTTAGATTAGTTTAATGTTTATTCCTAAACCGACTTCGGTGTGGCGAGTACAGGGCCTTCTTGGATATCGAGCAACGACCACTTCTAAGACAAAGCTGATGTTCGGAAATCACACAAAACTAATGTTAACACTTATGTTCAAAGCTAATATATGCCTCTACTTTCTTAACCAATTAAGAAAACACTTAATTAAGTCTTAACCAAGACTGATAGCGGGACATCATGATTGTCCACTCGCACCCCTCCAAGATAAAATGCATTGCTTTGCTTTGGCAAACCCAATAACAAATGATCGAGGAAGTAGTGAGTACCAACTTTGGTAGGCATATCGTTTAGACTTATTAAGAAATAAACATGTATCATATACATATTAGCATACATCACATATAAGCTAAACTAATCATGCATCACATACAAGCTAAACTAACATGCATCACATACATATTAAATTAACGTGTCATGGTTATGGCCCTTATTCTACAATCTTCTCAAGCCAATGAAAAGATTGATTGGTCAACCTAGGGATAGCATCTTCTCCTAAGTGCTTCCTTTTGGTTGTCTTGTGTGTTGACTTCCTCCTTGTAACCTCATCTTCCAATGGACCCTCCATCCTTGTTTTGTACATTACAAAAGGAGAAATACTCGAGTTACATTCGAGTCTAAAACTAATTTTACAACAAGAATATTAGGAGAAAGGCACGACACGCAGGCCGTATTAAGAATTACAACACACAATCACAAACTTTTTGGGACTAGGCCATAACCATGCACCATGTCATTTTAACTTTTAAAAGACATTGGATATTTTATTATGTTTGACAATTGCTAATGCAATTATCAACTCATAATAAAATTTATCCTACTTCTATATCACATATAAAATAGAGAAAACCTATTTTATACGATCTTTCGCAAGTGGCTATGATACCACTGTAGGGAAATCTCGTATGCCAAATGGCATATGCGCAACGGAAAATAGGATCCCTTCCAAGTGATCCATGCGAAAGCAAACTCGTATAAAATAAATTTCTCTAAACCAAACCTATCTTATAGGAGAGGATTACCTTTGTTGCGTGCCTTGTTAATCCGCTTTTCCTTTTGGTTTGTTGGATCTTTAGCACGTTCAAGTGTCCGTGCCTCTATCGTATCCACAGGCACGCTCTTTTCTCACAAAAGGAAAACTAGAAGAGCTCTCCTTTACTTCTTGCTAGAGAAGTCCCTAAAGGAGAGGAAGAGAGGGAAAAGGAGAAAGGAAGAAGAAGACTCCTCTTCTTGCTAGCCTACACTCACAAACCCACACAACCAAAGCTTCCACCAAGCTTTCTCACCACTAACACAACCAAAGCTTCCACCAACAACAAAAGCCAATGCTCTTTGGCCGGCCACTTAGGGTGTCTTTTATAGGGTTGGAAAAACCCTTCCACCTCCTTCACATTCAATGCAATCCATTGCATTGAGACACACTCAAAAAGGATTTGGCTTCCTTGTTTGGCCGGCCACTTAAGGAGACAAAACCATTTTGTTTCCTTCCACCTTAACTAGCTTAGGTGGATGCTTAGGTGGCATGCTTATGTGGCATTCTTATGTGGCATTCATGCATGTTGAATTAATCTTATTAATTCAATTAAGCTTATGTTATCATATTGAATTAATCTTATTAATTCAATTAAGCTTATGTTATCATATTGAATTAATCTTATTAAATCAATAAGGTAACATATTGAATTAATCTCATTAAATCAATTAGCTAAAATTCTCATTAAGCTTAAAGTCCAAAAACCATTTTGTACTTGAGCTTATTCCCAAATTATTCTAGTCAAACTAGAATACTCTAATTCCTCTAATTATCATGCTCTTTGTGTGTGACCCTATAGGCTCTCATAACGTTGGCAGTGGACCTAAACTCTTTTAGATACACAAGCAATGAGCGGCATCTAGCAATACATCATTGCTACCCAAGTTACGAGATAAGTCAAGATCCGACTAACCTTTCCATGACTACTATAATATATGACCGTGTCCTTCTATCCTTGATATCAGATTGATCAATGAGGCATAGACCGTGTCATCCTCGATCAATCTATGTGTTTCTTGATCCCTGAGTAAACTAACTCAAAAAAATGAGCTCAATATCTCATATTGACTCATTCGAGCATGGCCATGCGTTTTAGTAGTTCTACTCAATCAAGGGGCCCACCGATATCACTCCCGTCATATGGAAGGGATAGATCCCATCTACATCACTCACATCCCTCCGCATAATTTGTTACATACCCAGTAATCGCCTTTATGGTCCACCTATTCACGGGTGACGTTTGACGATACCAAAGTACATAACTCCTTATGTAGGGAACCATAGTGACTTCAGGTCTAAGGACTATTCATACCAATAGTCACATGAGAAAGTTTATGACACTCATATAACGATCCATGAAACTTTCTCATGGCGGGTCAGTTCAGTATATATTCTCCAATATATACCCATGTGTCAACTTGATATCATATATCCATGACTTGTGAGATCAAGTCATCAATTGACCTACATGCTAGTCTTTATGTATTAATATTGCCCTTGCATATTAATACTCGACTAGGAACATTTAGGAAAGTGTTCTCTACAGCCTCTCATAATCAATTCTGCCAATTGATGTGCTGTAGATAAGAACCTACTTTTCTAGGGCATTATTATATTTAAATTAGCTGGCACAAGCAAGATGTAAATATAATAACCAATCCTTTGCCTTTATAGAATATGATACAAAATGTTCCCTATTCAACCATCACATGATTGGTTCTAGGGCTTTAACTAACAGAATCGATAATGAGATGATATAGAGAACATTACTCTTAATCATTCCTAGTCAAGTATTAACATTCAAGGACAATGTTAATGCGTAGAGACTAGCATGTAGGTCAACACGATGATTTGATCTCACAAGTCATGGATATGAGATATCAAGTTGACACATGGGTATGCATTGGAGAATGTATACTGAATGACCCGCCATGAGAAAGTATCATGGATCGTTATATGAGTGTCATATACTTTCTCATGTGGCTATTACTATGACTATTAGTCCTTAGACCTGAAGTCACCATGGTTCTCTATATAAGGAGTTGCATACTTTAGCTTCGTTAAACATCACCCGTAAATGGGTGGACTATAAAGGCGATTACTGGGTATGTAACAAATTATGCGGAGGGATGTGAGTGATATAGATGGGATCTATCCCTCCTATATGACGGGGGTGATATCGATATTCTTGATAGAGTGAGACCACGAAGTGCATGGCCATGCCCAAATGAGTCAATATGAGATATTGAGCTCATTTGATTAGAGTGAGTCTACTTGGAGTTCAAGATATAGATTGTATCGAGGATGACACGGTCTATGCCTCAATTGGTCAATCTAGATGTCAAGGATAGAGGGACATTGTCACATATTGTGAGAGTCACAATTAGTAGTCACAAAAGTGATGTTGGAGCTCAACATTCTTGTAACTTGCGTAGCAATGATGTGTTGCTAGATACCACTCATTGCTTATGTTCCTAAATCGGTTTAGAGACATTGCCAATGTTACAAGAACCTATAGGGTCACACACTAAGGGCAATTAGATGGATATTAGGTTCATATGATGAACCATGAGGATTAGGTTCATGGGATGAACCAAATTAGATTAAGAGTAATCCTAATTAGACTAATTGAGTTGGACTCAATTTGATTCAAGTGTTGAATGAGTCTAATTTAGATTTGATTCATCAAATCAATTTAAATTAATGAATAGAGATTTATTAAATTAAATTGACTTAAATCAAATGGTTGGATTTGATCAACCATGGGAGATAAGAGGTCAAGTTTGACTTGACTTGAGAGGGAAGATAAAAGGTCAAGTTTGACTTGACCAAATGTCATGTCATGATGATGACTTGGCATGGGCGGCCAATGATGATGCTCCACATCATCATTGACTTAGCATGTGGTGCCACCTCATGAGGGAGACCAAGAGCCATTGGCTCTTGGAGGAGTTACATGCATGCATGTAACCTCCCAAGCCTTGAAGTGGCCGGCCACTCCATTAGATGGGTAATTGATTTTTGGTGAGTTACACAACTTCATCTTCTTCCTTGGATCACCCTCTCAAGCTCTCCCAACCTCCTTGGCCAAAATTCCTAAAGGGTGCTAGCACACTCTAAGGTATTTTTCTCCACCTATTGCTTGTGTGGATACCAATAGAGGAGTGTGCACTTGACACTCTCGAGTTCCGGCGAACCTTTTGGACGAGCGGGATTTGCAAAGGGCGTCGCATTGAGGGTAACTTCTTATCATGTAGATCTAAAGGTATTAAACACATACATGTTAGTTTTATATTTTATACTTCGCACGGATCCGTGGCGGGGGCTTCCGAGGTTTCCGCAACGCAAAAGCGGTTTTTGTGGTTCGGAAAACCCAACAAGATATTTATCTAAACTTATTCAACATGTGTATAGAGATTGAGTGATGGTACCTGTATAGACTTGTAATAGGGGTCATCCACCGAGGCGACCAGCCGGAGTTGCCTTTAGGGTTTATACACTTGGTTTTGTTGGCTATGCATTCAATGTTGATAACAGGGAATAACATGTAGTATGTTGGTTATTATTCATAATTGTGGTTTGATTTGACCACGGGAATGACCTGTTGAGTCTGTGAGTCTTGAACCTGTGTCAAAAAGGTAAATTTCCTTTGAGAGCCGACTGATACCGAGTTGGAAAGTAGAGATCAAGTCATTACATTTTGTGTGAAAATCAGACATTGTAGTCTTAGGGATTTTCACTAACGATGTTAGTCAGATCATTACCTGTTGGATAATGGACAAGACGTGTAGGCTATTGTTGATGCAGATAGTTGAGGGTTAGTTTATGATATTTCATAGGGATTTTAATCCCTGAGTTTGTCGTGTTGGGTTGTATAACTTTGAAGGTACTTTGAGTACTTAACTTGTGTTATACAAAGGAAGTAGAGTTAGCTGCATACCATTATCGGGATCAAGCCAGTACTTAGTGGAAGATGCAAGAAATAACCTTCGGGGAATAATATATCACTGATCATAGTTCAGTGATGTTGTGAGAGGATATTTTTCTTATGTTATTCCTTTGACTTATTATCTGGGAATTCTTGAGTTTCAAGTAGGGTGATCATCAATAATAGGAATACCATGCAGAGTCATTAGACTTGTAGAGTTTACGCTCACCTAATAGCTTAAGAGTGTAAATGAATGTCTTAAGCCACTCAGAGTTACTGGCTTACATTTGGATTAGGATGTTTGGATATTCTATCAGATCCTGCCGGAAGACATCGGATTGAGTCATGAGATTAGAAATGACTCCGTACAAGTGTTTAAGAGTTGTAGACCGACTAGCAGATATTGCAAGTCAGATGTTGGAATGAGAAGTCTCTGAATGCTGGATAAAAGGAGCAAGATCGAAGGCATAGGCCACGAGCTACTATGGGAGAGTTTTTTTCGATCATAGAGGACCAACCGTAGATCGTCAGAACTTTCTTAGGTTATCAGCGAAAGCAGAAGAAAGACTCCGAAGGGATTATGTGCGTGCAGTGCGGGACACGACGACACGCGAAGTCAGATTATCCGTTGGATCAGTTCATCTGTAGCTATTGTAAGCAACCAGTACATTTGAGTAGGTGAACTTTGAAGACTCAGTTGAAGACTCTCAAGGGTGTTCCGGGAGGATGATGCACCGTCTCAATAGCAGAGATCATCACAGAAGATTGAGTTATCTCACTAGCAGCGACCGACTACCTCAGGTGTGTTTGGAGTTCCCTGATACTTTCCTTTAGGGGAAGTGATTTACTTAGCAGTATCAGTAGAAGACAGCTTAGAAGACTCAGGCAGACAATAACAATAATTACCCTCCCAGATGTGGATTGACTTTGTACAGAGGAGAGAGTATACGACGAGGGTCGTATCTATTCCGTATTCTACAGATGCAGTTCGTAGGATTAAGTGATGGGATCAGATGATCTAGGAAAATCCCCGGGTCATTCGTCGTAGAAATGCGACCGCTTTATTGTGGACTGTTGGATATGATCCCGTTCAATTCGGGGAAAGACTGAGACCTACATGAAGCCTTTGGATCAGATTGACAGATAATTGATCGTTCAATGTATTTCTTTAGTTTACCCTCTGGGTTAATATATTGGGAGATACTTGTAGTTTACAGGTATCTTTGTCGAGAACATTCTTAGTTCGGATTAGAAGGATTCCTATACATAGACTTGTGGGTCGGTGGTATCTCTACCATTAGGTTATAATTTGATTGGTATAAGTGTTACTAAACACTATGAGAATTGGAAGAATGCAAGTTGCGATTACAGGAGATATTGGATGGGATATTTATCTGTCCCAGTATTTCTTCTTGAGAAGATCCTGAACTCTTTGTTGAAAGAGAGATGAACCTTTGAGATTATGCATCGATTATCGATGATGGAATGCGATAGTTGTTGAAAGTGAATATCCTTCGTTGTGGATAGATGATCTATTTAGATCAGCTATGGGCACCTGTGATATTGTAGTGACATACCTGTGGATAGATGATGTCATACAATTATCATTGTCGTTGTGATGATTGATATATCATCAGTGTAGAGTAAAGAGAATGCAGGTATGTAAAGATGACAATTTCATACTTGGTATGAATTTTATGAGTTTTGATTATGTTGTTAGACTATTAAATGATTTAGTCGTCCATGGATTTGAGAAATCGTGAATTCTAGACACGATTGGGTTAGTTTGTGGTTGTTGGAGTTGCGTAACTTGGCCACTGTTGATGGTGGTAGTTGGAGTGGCACACTCGGCCACCGTAGATGGTGGTTGCCTTGTATGATTTGGTTATTACTGTAGATGTGGATAGAATATTTTTTTAAGCATTACTATACCACGGACTTGTTTAACCAAGGAGATGATGGAAATCACTTGGTCAGAAGATTGTGAAACTAGGTTCCAGGGCCTAGATGATGATTGACGTTTACACCAGTGTTAGTTAATCCTTCTGGTGTAGATAAAAGGGTACTGTACACGGATGCATCATTGTAGGGATTAGAGTGAATTCGATACAGTTGCATGAGATGTATCTTACGCTTACGTCAGTTAAGAAATTACGAGATAAGTTGTTATGCACGTGATGTGGTTTTAGTAGATATGATCTTGTGTAGTAGTTGTATGGAGCAGAAGTGCTCATGGAGTTTTGACTAGCTACTGGGTAGCTACTATAGAGTTGCTGGAACACGAACAGTTGCAACAAGGGAGATTGGTCGCTATAGTCTCCCATGCACTTACAGAGGGTGCGGTGGAGTGGATTTTGGACGGTTGATGGATTTCTCTTGTGAGAAGATAATTCTCCATCTCTGAGGAGGATAGTGGTTTTTGGAGTAGTATTAGATTTAGGAAGAGTTACTTTTGATTCAGGATAGTAGACAAATCTCGGTTGCGATGATAGAGAGATTCTTCATCTTCGAGGAAGACTATGACCCAAAGTTGTTTCAGTTTCAGGACGAGTTGATTCAGGAGGTTCACCATTCGAGATTGGTGATGTATTCGGAAGGTGTCCGAAAATAGCAAGATCTGAAATGCTCTTGTTGATGGAACGACATGTAGGTCATGGTTTATTTCATAATTGAGGTTGTGTGTGCCAACAAGTAAAGGTGGAATATTAGTGACCCGTAGGGTTATGTATAAAGATGGAAGTGGGAGCCTAGTATAATGGACAGTGTTGGGAGATTATTTGGAATTCAGAAAGGATATGATACGATTTGGGGGTAATCGATGATCGATTAGCCAAGTCCGTTCATTTTCTTATGAGCCATAAGATGGAGTTCGCTGGGTCGCTCAACGGAATTACACTGTAAGGAGATTTTCAGTTTTCTTGGAGTATCTTTGAGTATCATTTCCGATAGTGATTCATGATTCATTTTATGATTCTAGCAAAGTCTTCAACAGGTCACGGATATAGAGCTATACTCTGGTACGATTATTTACCTTTTGATTGATGGTCGACTTTGGAAAATCTATTGAGAGTATATTGGTGATAGATATCGGAAGTGATATGAGAGCTAGAAAATAATATTCGAGTTCAGTACCCCCACCTAGTTATTTGAGGTATGTGATTTTCTTGAAGTACATGAGTTGAGCAGTGTGGTATTGCTTACTCATCGTACTTGAGTAAGAAATTTGGGGACCAAATTTTTATTAGTGGAGGAGAATGTAAGATACTAGAAAATAAATACCCTTTTTAATTAAGAAATTATTTTATAGAATTTTTTAGGAATTTTTAGAAATTTTTCTGGATTTAAACGGAAGTTTTATGGACATTTCATGGCGATAAAGCGGATAGACTTTTGTAAAGTTTGTTTAGACTTTCTGCTATTGAGGAAATTAATAGGTTTAATTAACCTATGTTATAAATGCTGGACGGTTA
Organism: Wurfbainia villosa; assembly: GCA_025175895.1. Lineage (NCBI taxonomy): Eukaryota > Viridiplantae > Streptophyta > Magnoliopsida > Zingiberales > Zingiberaceae > Wurfbainia > Wurfbainia villosa. Next base: position 78,539,920 of record CM045994.1, on the reverse strand, counting down.
TTTTTCTCCCGATGCAGTTTTCCCCCTTCTTCCTTTCGATTTCTGCCGCTCCCTTTTCTCTACCCCGATTCTCTTTTCTTACTTCCTCCACCGTGCGATTTCTTTCCCCCTTCACCGTCGCTGCTCGAGCGAGCTCACATGGTCACCCATCTTTGCTGCCAATCGATTAGCCTCTGGCCACCATAGGCAGCCTCGACAGTTGACCTTCCTTGAGTTCCTCTGATCTTGCGGTGGTCATCGCCGATTCGGATCGTCACCGGCTCTTCTGCTTGCACAACGCGGCTGATCGATGTGAGCCAACGCCGTCGGAGCTCAAGCCATAACTTTCTTCTTCCTCTAGATTTCTTCGTCGCGAGCCTAGTGATCATCGTCGACCACGGTGTGCAGTAGCCATGTCGGTGCATCCTGCCCTTTCGATTGTGTGCCTTGGTCGAGCGCTGTGAGCTCGGTCTGCCTCCGGCAACAGTAGTGAATAGTTACAGTTGATCCATTGATCTCTCTGCCTCAACCGACGGTCTGTGAATTTCGGTTGGTGATTTCTATTCTTTGTTTCATCTCCTGATCCAGAGCACAGCTAAGGTTCGACTGTGTGATCATTGTGATGGTGAATGCTACCATTCTAATTCATGGTGGTTCAAGAAGATGAGTCAGTGGATCTGCTGTGTGATCCCTTGCAGCCTATCTACTCGGATTCTGGTAATACAATAGTTTTTGTTCCTTTGGATCAAGGATTTGAAGATTAGTAGGTCAAGGGAACGTTAATTACGGTGTGGATTTTTCAGGTGATGAAGAGTTGTCATTTTCTACCTAAATTGGTTGTGCAGATTTGGTACATTGAGTTGGATCAAGAAGCTGTGGTTGATTAGGTAAGCTTTGATATAGTTATGTTTTGCTTTGGTTGGTGATGAATTATAGGGATGGATGTGAAGGGTCGATTAGGTTAATTGGATAACTAAATCAACCTTATAGATTGAGATACGAAGTCGATGTGGGGTTTGATTCGATTATGTGATGTACGATAGAACTTAATTATGTTCTATGTTGTGTACGGGATGTTGATTTGAGATAGATTCTTGGACGTGAAGACAAATGATATTTTTAGATAAGTCTTCATATCAAGTGGGTAATTTCCTACCTTGGTCAGGTAGCAGCTAAATCCTGGAGTATATAACTCCATATTATTGTCACTTTGACCTTAAATCCACTCTAGTTTTTCTGATGCTTGATACTTGCCTTTGCACTTAAATACTCTATTATTGTTGTTATCTATTCATTCATCTTTGTTATGAATTATATATATTGTGGTAAGTGGACCTGTAGTGGTTTACCTATGTGTACGTAGCTAAATTTGGTTGTAAAACTGAATTGTGCAATTTAGATAAATCATCTGGGGGTGGATGATTCTAGAAGCAAAGTTGAGTTTTCATGTTAGATCCTGATGAGGTGTACATATCCACTATGGATCAGGTAGTCGTGTATGGACGTGTGTTTATCGATACAGCATCGCTACGGACCGATGGTCCTAGCTTGGTTGTGATCAATTGAGTATGACTCTCTACAGGATAGAGAGTCTGTTGATCAGTCAAGTATCACTCTCTGCAGGATAGAGAGTGTTATGATTAATTGTGTATGACTCTCTGCAGGATAGAGAGTGTGTTGATCAGTCGAGTATGACTCTCTGCAGGATAGAGAGTGTTATGATCAGTTGAGTATGACTCTCTACAGGATAGAGAGTGTATTAATCAGATTGGTATGACTCTCTGTAGGATAGAGAGTCTGTGGTGGATATATGTTTGTGTGACTATGCATTCATGTCATTTACATGCATGCTAGCGACTTGATCTCCCTTGTGGTTGAGAGGGTTGTTAGTCATCCTGCCTCCCAGGTTACTCATGGAGGAGTAACTAGTGGGAGGGCAGAGCATTGTTGTGCTGCACTCTACCACTATAGACGATGGTAGTTGGAGTTGCGTACAGTTGTCCTGCATGTGTGGCACTCGACCACTCATGGGTAGTAACGGTCGGAGTGGCCAATAGCAGGGACCCCCGTCGTATAGCTCTTTATGCTTATATGCTACTTGACCATACTGCCCACTCGACTACTCGAGAGTAGTGGTTGGTGTTAGTAATATATGAGAGATGTCCTAAGGCAATCGCCTTATGTTTGAACCATTTGTATGATAAATGAAGATTCACTATTTGAGTATACATATTTTCATGTATTTGATTAAATTTTAAACTCATTTACTGAATGTCCACGATACGATTCACAACATGAGAGAATTTGTGATTGGATCACAACTAGTGAGTATCTTTACATGTGTAATTGTGATGTATCAGAATTATCCCTAGTCGATGAATTGATGGATTTGGACACCATCAATTCTATCGAGACTAACACGAGGTATACTCCTTGGTGTATCCAAGCAGTTGATTCTCACTGGCTGGAGACATTGTAATGTCCGGAGTTAATCGTGGATGCTAGTTATGGTAACTAGTTCATTGGAGTGACCAGCTATAAAACTTCATATGATTCTATGCATATATAGATATGTCAATGAAGTTCTTACTGCAGCTTAAGTGTGATGTTCCTTTGACTTGCGGTATTCAAGTCATCTTGGTCATGAAGACTTATGCTTTGACATCTTAAGCAAGCATCTCTGAGGAGATGTGGACCCGAGATGATTGGGCATAAGTGGAAGTGATCGAAGGTGTTTGAATAGCCTATAAAGGATTCACCATTCCTTGCGAGGAGATGTATACCCATGGCCTCTCGTCGGATTGTTACTAAAGTCTTTGGCCAAAGCATTACATGTTTAGAGTAAGGTACTCTTGGATACATGTGCAGTAACTAGAATCTGTAGGACGAGGAAATGATACTTGGGCTAGGTGTGACATAGTCAACCTAGTGGGGACTGACACTATAGACCATGTCCTGAACCAAGTGGGTATAAGATGCGTGAAGGGAATGGGGCACGATTTATTGTAGTTGCTGAAGGGTTTCAGAAATAGTTCTGGATCAACCATTGATCTTTCGGTTAATTGGGGATCATGATGTACTACTAGGTGCCACTCATGATCATTCTATAATTAATGGTTAATTATAGATGACCAACATAAACTGAGAACCTATTTGGTCACACGAACAATGAGCATAATCCGAAGGATTTAAAACGAGATTGAGAATGAGATGCTTAGACCGAGAGAATCTAGGTTTGGTTGGACCAAACAAGGATCGAGCATGAAATCGTTTCAGTCGCAATGGAAGCGTGGATGGGCTGTGTCTTATGAAGACATGATGGATGAACCAAATTGGGTTGGTTCTAATCCAATGGTGAAGAATAAACCAAAGGGGTTTGGTTTGTTTTAAATGAATGAACCAAAGTTGGTTCGGTTCGTTTTAACTTAAAATAGACCAACGCAGTTTGGTTTATTTTGACTTAAGTTATTGGAGCGGGTTAACGGATTTTGGTTATGAACCAATAACCGTTAGGAGAATGTGTTCTCTATAAAAATATGGCTTAAGGGTTTTTCGTGGATAACTTTTGGTGTTGGAAAACCTAGCCACCCTCTCCCTCTCTTCTCCTTGTCACCGCCCAAGGGTTCCAGCCGCCCAGTTTTTTGCCACCGTCCACCCTTGCTTCCGGCGTCTAGCTGCTGCCAACCACTCCCCCGGTGACCCTCCGGCGACAAACCTTGGTTCCGATGACCAAGGGTTGGCCGACCATCCTCTTTGCCCGGCGCAACATCCTCCATCAAGCTGTCCAGTTTTCTGGACAGCTTGTTTCCTTCGTGTCGGAGCGTCGTTTGGATGACGTTTGGAGCTCCGACAATGGCTACCTTGCCGGAGATTCGATCTCCGATAATCCTCATAGGTGGAGGACGAAGGATTCGTCAAACGGTTGACGAATTCCTCTTCGGAGAAGCGAGTTTTGGGGACTCGTTTTTGAATCCGAATTTTGATTCGGATTGTGATCTTCTCTCGATCACATCGTCTTTGACACGAGGCTAGTGACTCGTACGAAGACGAGGCTCGTGATTTTGTGAAGTCATCTCGATGATACTCGGCGTGGATATGGATAGTGGCGATTCTAGCGATAGTTGCTCCGGTTGATGTCTTTCCTGCTGCACGTGATACGTCAGGTATACCTAGAATAATTTCCTTTTATTGTAAAATTTAAAACTACAATTATGTCTATACATGTTGTACTATGCATGCGTGTGGTGTGTGTGTTGTAATAAATTAGATTTATTATTTTTTTTCTTTCGCTGTGCACATGTTTACGAAACATGTTCGAACACACACTCGCCACGGTACCGGAAACCCAACAATTGGTGTTGAGTTGGGATAATTGTCATGTCGAGCCACCGAGGCCACACTGGGGTTGTGGTAGCTTTAGGGTGAGCCGGCATGACCATGCATTCTGCATTGCCGTGTCTTATGGCGTTTTGCATATATATATATATATATATATACGGATGATTGTGATTAGTGTATATATATATGCAGTCTATATGTATGCTTATTGTGATGTTGCATTTGTTTGTACTATGCTTGCTGCATTTGTTTGTACATCATCATACATGCTATTGCATTTGCTATATGATAGTGTATGAGATACCTGTATATGAGTGGTTAGACTGTAGTATATCTTTGACCAGTACCTTGAGATGATACGGGATGGACCCGGTTCATCGTTGTATTTGCCATAGGATGTTAGTATGGTGGTTTGTCGCTTATAGAGTAAGATTTATTCTACCATGTTATAGGTGTTATATTATGTTACTTATACTTAGGTGATATAAGTTACATCATTGTCGATCTTCAGGTATGTCAGTATCCTATGATGTTATTGTTGATCAGTTTAGTATACAGTTGTTATATCATGCTGATGTATGCCTGTTATACCATTAGACATCATATTATTGACTCGCATGTGATATATATAAATTATGCATGCACTTTTATTCTTATTACCGCTGAGTTATACTCACCACCACATAACCTGAGTTTCTTGTTGACCAGGTAATAGGTACTCGACTCCGTGATGGCCTTGGAGCTTTGCAGGCTGGCAATATCTCATCTCATCTCCGAGGGTCCCAACATGGATTTATATTTTCTTTTGATTTCGGATGTTTCTTATTTCTATCCAGATTTATGTGTTAGACTTGTTATGTGATGTAGACACTTGTGGATTCGGGTTTCGCCGATGTTTCCTTTATGTCATGGTGTCAGTCATACCGGTATGCACTGTGTGTAGTTTGTGATGTCGTTGTATTAATTTCTGCTATGTTTTATTGTATTTACATTTATATGCTGTTGTGATTGCGGCCGAATGACCTTGTATAAACAGGATATGTTGCCACGTACAGAGGAGATGTTGTCCATTTGTTTTTCGGCTCGGCATACTCTCGAGGCGTGACACCGGACATCTGGCATGAAGACGGGTTGGGTCAGGAGACCGGGCAATCGGCAAAAAGTCCAGCTGGGTCAGGTAGACTAAACAGCTGGTGGAAGCCCTGGTGGGTCAAATCCGATGTCAAGAGTGGTAAGTCCGGCAGGTAGCCGGCAGGTAAGCCTCAAGTGAAGAGGTAAGGCCGAGTCCTCTATAGGGGGACAAAGCAAGGCGTCAATCTGACGAAAAGTTCACGTGAGACTTAGTAGTCAAGATCGAGCAGTATTACTATTGCTATCACATTTTTATATTATCTACTTGTGCTAATCCTGTTTTGCAGGGATCAGTAGACTGGATGGATTCGAGTCGACTGAAGTTCAATCAACTGGATATGGATCAGTCGACTGGATACCTATTTTGTAGGATCAGTTGGTGATTGATCGGAGATTGTGCGACGCAGATGGAAAGGGGTTCAGTAAACTGAAGGGTTTGAGTCGACTGAAGAAGCAAATTTCCTGATGCGGAGCCGGGTGACATGGAGTCGACTGGAGAGGGTTCAGTCGACTGGAAGACCACGAATTCCATATCGACGGGCTGATGTGGAGTCAACTGGAAAACATTCCAGTCGATTGGAAATGGTCTATAAAATATGTGCTCGACCGGATCTGAGCAGAACATCGAATCTATGTCGAAGTGCTGTCGAAATCTACTCTCATCCACTAAAGCTAAATCTCCACAACAAGGCGATTTTCCAACACTTCGAGCAAACTTTAATCATCTACTTAGTGTTAGTATAAGCTCTTATAATTGCTTACTTTCTTTTTCTCTTCTGTACTTAATTTTAAAGAATGGGTAGTGTGTTACCCAGCTCTACATTTGTAAAAAGCGAAACTCTCCGAACTCGAGAGTTCTCGAGTTGGAGGGCATTTAGTGAGCCCATCGAGGTAGCTCTCGGAAGAGCTACGAGCCTTGGAGTAGCAACCCAGTCAGGGTTGTGAACCAAGTAAAACAAATCATCTTATTTTCATTTCCACTGCATACTCACAATATTTTTTAAAATATTCTAAATAGTTTTTAATGATTAAAATAATTTTTTAATCTCAGAGATTCACCCCTCTCTCTCGGAGAAACACGATTCTACAAGGGTTTCACAAACTCTGACTCATCCACGAAATTTGTCTCAACCCTCTTACTTATAGAGAGCATGTTTCTTGACCATCAAGAAACCATCTCTCAACGGTTATTGGTTCACAACCAAAACCTGTTTACCCGCTCCATTTATTTAAATTAAAATAAACCAAACTGCATTGGTATATTTTAAGTTAAAATAAACCAAACAAATTTTGGTTCATTCGTTTAAAAAAAACCAAACTTCTTTGGTTTATTTTCCACCATTGGATTAGAACCAAACCAATTTGGTCCATCCATCATGTCTTCAAAAGACTCGGTCCATCCATGCTTCCGATGCGACTGAAACAATTTCATGCTCGCTCCTTGTTTAGTCCAACCAAACCAAGTCTCTCTCGATCTGAGAATCCCATTCTTAAGCTCATTTTAAATCCTTCGGATAACACTCATAGTGTGTGTGACAAATAGATTCTCGGTTTATATTGGTTGTCTATTATTAACCATTAATTATAGAACGATCATGAGTAGAACCTAGTAGTACATCATGATCCCCAATTAATCAGAAAATCAACGGTTGATCCCAGAATGACTTCTGAAACCTTTCAGCATCTACAGTGAATCGTGCCCCGTTCCCTTCACTCATCTTATACTCACTTGGTTCAGGACATAGTCTATTGTGTCAGTCCCCACTAGGCTGACTATGTCACACCTAACCCAAGTATCTTTTCCTCTTCCTATGGATTCTAGTTACGGTACATGTATCCAAGAGTACCATACTCTAAACATGGTATGCTTTGGCCAAAGACTTTAGTAATAATCTGACGAGAGACTATAGAGTATACATCTCCTCGCAAGGAGTGGTGAATCCTTTGTAGGCTATTCAAACACCTTCAGCTACTTCGACTTATACCTAATCATTTCGGGTCCATATCTCCTTGGAGATGTTTGCTTAAGATGTCAAAGCATAAGTCTTCATGACCAAGATGACTTGAATAAGGCAAGTCGAAGGAACATCGCACTTAAGTTTCAATAAGGACTTCATTGACATATCTGTATATGCAGAAAATCATATGAAGTCTTACAGCTAGTCACTCCAATGAACTAGTTACCATAACTAGCATCCATGGTCAACTCCAGACATCCCAATGTCTCCAACCAGTGAGAAAAAGCTGCTTAGATAAACCAAAGAGTACAACTCGTTCTAGTCTCAACAAAATTGATGGTGTCTGAATGCATCAATTCATCGACTATGGATAATTCTAATACAAAATAATTACACATGTAGAGATACTCACTAGTTGTGATCCAATCATAAATTCTCTTATGCTGTGAATCATATTATGGACATTCAGTAAATGAGTTTAAGATCCAATCAAATACATGAAAACATGTATACTCAAATAGTGAATCTTCATTTATCAAATAAATGGTACAACCATAAGGCGATTTCCTTAGGACACCTCTCATATATAACTAACAAACTCCCACTTTGCCTAATGCCAATCACCACAGTATCCAATACCATAAGCTCTAACATGACCCTCAAACTTACTTTGAGGTAAGACCTTAGTTAAAGGTTCCACTAAGTTCCTTTCAGTAGGAATCTTCTCGATTTGTATTTCCTTCATACTGATGATCTCTTTGATCAGATGATAGCGGTGAAGCACATGTTTGGATCATTAATGAGACCTTGGTTCTTTTTCCTATGCAACCCCTTCATTTTCATCACAGTAGATAGGTATTACTTCAATAATGGTTGAAACCATACAAAGTTTAGAGACGAACTTCTTAATCCAAACCGCTTCCTTCGCTGCTTCCGAAGCTACAATGTATTCTGCCTCAGTGGTAGAATCCACTACAGTGTCTTGCTTGGAACTTTTCCAACTTATTATGCCTCCATTAAAGGTGAATATGTACCCTGACTGAGACCGGGAATCATCCTTGTCTGTCTAGAAGCTGGCATCCATATACCCGCGTATTACCATATCACCTTCTCCATATATTAGAAACACATCCTTAGTTCTTCTCAAGTACTTAAGGATTGTCTTAATAGTCGCCCAATGATCCATTCCTGGATCAGACTGGTATCTGCTCATGACACTCAGAGCATACGATACATCGGGCCTCATACATAACATAGCGTACATGATAGATCCTATTACAGATGCATAGAGGATCTTACTCATGCAAATCCTCTCGTCTTCTGTGCACAGACACATAGACTTCGAAAGGCGTGTTCTATGCATGATGGGAAGGAAACCTTTCTTGAATTCTGACATACTAAACCTCTTTAGCACTCGGTCTATATATGCCGACTGTGAAAGACCAAGCAACCGCTTCAATCTATATCTATAGATCTTAATCCCGAGGATGTAGGTTGCTTCTCCCAGGTCTTTCATGGAGAATATTTTGGATAACCAAATTTTGACCAACTGTAAGATAGATATATCATTTCTTATAAGTAATATGTCATCGACATACAATACTAAGAACACGACTGCACTCCCACTAACCTTCTTATACACACAGGGTTCATCTGGATTTTATGAGAAATCAAACCATTTGATTGTCTCATCAAAATGGATATTCTAGCTCTTGGATGCTTGCTTCAGTCCATATATGAACCATTGAAGTTGGCATACCTTGGTTTTATCAACCGATGTGAAACCCTCGAGATGTATCATATACACGTCCTCGAGTAGGTTTCCATCAAGGAAAGTCATTTTCACATCCATCTGCCATATCTCATAGTCATAAGGAGCTGTTATGACTAAGAGCATCCGAATGGATTTAAACATAGCTACTAGCGAATAGGTTTCATCATAATCAACACTTTGTTTTTGACGATAGCATTTCACCACTAATCTAGCCTTATAGGTAATCACATTACCACCTATGTTGGTTTTTTTCTTGAAAACCCACTTGCACCCTATAGGCTTAATGACTTCAGGTGGGTCCACCAAGTTCTAAACTTGATTTTCATACATGGAATCCATTTCTGACTTCATGACTTTAAGCCATTTGCCCCTTTCTGAACTTTTTAGAACTTCTTCATAATTAGTAGGCTCCTCATCATCAATTAGTAACATGTCATTCGATTCACTTACGAGAAATCCATATCTCTCGGGAATGTTACGTGTTCTACTAGATCTATGAAGATGTGGTGTTACAATAGGTTCAGCCGATGGCTCATCACTATGAGTTATCAGTTGAGGTGCTTGATCAGGTATCTCATCAATGTTTATTGGAGTCTCTTGAACCTCCTTAAGTTCAACCACACTCCGACTGTTTTCTTGTAAGAGAAACTCTTTCTTTAGAAACACCACATATCTTGAAACAAACACCTTTTGTTCTACAGGGTGATAGAATTGGTAACCCCTCGTTTCCATAGGGTATCCAATAAATAGACATTTATCAGACTTAACATCCAATTTGTCTGATACAGTCCGCTTCACATAAGCAGGACAACCCCATATTTTTAAGTAAGATAAATGAGGTTTCTTGCTATTCCATATCTCATATAGAGTAGTAGAGATTACCTTGATCGGGACTATGTTTAGCAAGTAAACAATTATCTGAAGTGCATAGCCCCAAAAGGACTTGAGAAGATTCGCATGATTCATCATTGACCTAACCATGTCCAACAAGATTCAGTTTCGCCTCTCAGATACACCATTATGCTGTGGTGTATACGGTGGAATCCATTGAGATAATATACCATTGTCTCTTAGATAATCAAGAAACTCTTGACTCAAGTATTCACCACCTCGATCAGATCGAAGTATTTTAATACTTTTGCCAAGTTGTTTCGCTACTTTATTTTTGAATTCTTTGAATTTTTCAAAGGCTTCAGACTTGTGCTTCATCAAGAACACATACCCAAATCATGAGTGATCATCGATAGAGATAATGAAGTAGCTATAGCCTCCTAGAGCATGAGTTGATATAGGTCCGCATACATCAGTATGTATTAGACTAAGCAACTCTCCCATCGGTTCACCTTTTCCAGTAAAAGATAACTTAGTCATCTTGCCTTTTAAGCATGATTCTCATGTATCGAAAGAATCAAATTCAAACGATTCCAGAATTCCACATCGGTGTAATTTGGACATGCGTTTCTTGCTTACATGGCCAAGATGACAATGTCACATGTAGGAGTCTAATTGATTATCTTTTCGAGCACGCTTGTTACTCGCTTCGATATTGAAAATGTCACTGGATAGGTTTAACGTTTATATATCATTGCACAAAGTTTCAGTCCCATAAAGAACATCATTCAAAGTTATGTAATAATAATTGTTACTAAAAGTCAAATGATACCCATTTCTATTTAAGAAGAAAATAGAAATAATGTTCTTTATTAACGAAGGAACATAATAGCAATTATCCAGTTCTAAGACAAATCCTGTAGGGATCTTCAACAAATATGTTTCGATGGCGACTGCAGCAACCTTTGCTCCATTACCAATTCGTAAATTTGATTCTCCCTTGACGAGTCTTCTTCTATTCCTTAGCCCCTATATGTCATTACATATAAGTGAGTCACACATAGTATTCAAGACCCAAGTGTCTAAGGAAATAGAATGACAATCAATAACGAAGATACCTGAAGAGGATGGGGCATCAGATGCCTTCTTCTTCTTCATGGACTCAAGATAATTCTTGCAGTTTCTTCGCCAATGTCCCTCCTTGCCACAATGATGGCAAGTGCCCTTTTAAGTTGGTTCTGCCTTCTTAGCTTTCTTCTTCCCCTTGTGCTGTTTCTTTGATTTTCTCTTAGAACCTTTCTTTAAGGAATCAACTAACCACACCGTCTTCTCCTCATGCTTCACAAAAGGCTCCACAGTCTGTAGCATGTTGAGGAGTTCAGGGATGGTGGATTCAAGTTTGTTCATCCGATAGTTCATCACAAACTGTGAGTAACTCTTGGGCAAACAATGTAGAATTAAGTCAATACTTAATTCATGATCCATCAAACCCGAGTGTAGCTAATTGCTCGATGTACCCATTGCACCACAGATGAACCTTCTTGCATCTTAGAGGTGAAGAGGAGCTTGGAGACTTTGAACCTTTCGGATCTCGCTTGGTCATCAAACAACTCATGAGGATGAAAGACTATGGTATTAACATCCATATGCTCATGCTGCTTCTGAAGCTCGGGTACCATCGCGACTAGCAAGATGCAACTCGCCAGTTCAGAATCAGTCACATGTTTCTAATAGGCCAACAATTGGTCCGGAGTTGCATCATCCTTAGGACGGTTGGAAAGAGGCTCTTCGAGGACATATGCAAGATTTTTCACCTTAAGAACAATTCTCATGTTTCTAAGCCAGTCCAAGAAGTTCGGCCTAGTCAACTTATTTGAATCCAAAATAGAGCGCAAGTATAAAGATGTCATGATCAAGCGATTAACCTACCTAGAATTACAAATTGAGCATATATAAGAAAGATGATTTAAAATGCATCAACATACATTTATAAATCCCATTCATTTTTCGAATTAAAAACCCTTAAATTCAATTCGGGAGATCGTAGGCCCATCTCTGAATGGGTTGATATCCAACATAGATAAGAACAACCTTGGAGAGAGTCCAACAAGTTGTTCATAACTATGATGGTAGGTATCAAATATACCGATTATATATCACGTATATGTAACTATCACATTATGCTATCAACTAATTGAATGTTCACACAAACATTGGGTTGTTAACACATTAACAAGTATGCATCATATGCATAACACCCAACTTCACCTCCCTTCACATCGCCCTTGGAGATAGTCTAACAAGCCGATGCTCCAAGTTAAAGCCGACCCATTAATCAAGAAATAATTTTAATATGGTTAGAGCACATTCAATCGTTTAGTCAGGCTTAGAGAGAGTCCAACAACCCAAACTAAAGATTGACGTCTGACTCATACCATATTAGTATTAAATTATTTCAATGGTTTGAACATGTTCAAGTTCGAGTCGGACTTGAAGAGGGTCCAACAACCCAAACAAGAAACGGAACTCCGACTCTAACCATATTAATGGAAAGTGTAGGCTTTAATATTGTGTAAGGGTTTTGAGGTCTCATCCTTCTTTCCATGCAAATAACTATTATCTACATGGCATGACACACATGACATACATATGTGCAACTAATGCATCTACATGTCACGACATGGATGACATAATGATATGCATCTAATGTAATTACATGACATACAATTATGGCATGTTCAAGTAATTTCCAAATTGTCATGATTAATTTTGGAAAAAAATATGTTTGTGATTTGATTTCTCAAATCAAATCTCATTGATTAAAATAGTAAATAAATTTTCATATCTAATCACATACTTTATTTATGAAAATATTAATTAAGGAAATTCAAATTTAATTTAGGAAATAAATTTCCTAAATTCTAGTTTCCTAATCACAGTAGGAAATTCCTAATTTGAATTTCTTAACTAATTCAAATATCCATATTTTTTTTTAAACATTCCAAAAGTAGAAAATTTCTAAAATTACAATTATGACAAAACATTTATCGCAAAACAATTTTACGATTATGTTGGAACATAGCCGGGCTCTGATACCACTGTTGAATTTCTGGGGCACCGACGTGGGCGTGTGTTCGAATATGTTTCGTAAACATGCATAGTGGAAGCAAATAAAAATGATAATAAATAATTTTATTACAACACATACACCACACACATGCAGGATACAACAGTGTAGCGGAAATGAATTACGTGTAGCGAAAATGACATCAACCTTAGCGACCCTCGCAAGTTTTGCCTCTATCCGAGTCCACGCCGAGTATCGTCGGGATAGCTTCACTAAGCTACAAGCCCCATCTTGATGAGAGATACTAGTCTCACATTGAAGACGTTGTGATTTGAGAGACGATCACAAAACAAGTTGTACGAACTTATTTTCTCGGAAGTGTTGGCCAATCAAATTGGCCGATTGCAGCAAGGTGGCCGACAGTGGTGCTGCTGGTCGGCGGCTGGAGGGGGAGGCGGCCAAGGCTTGGGCGGTGGAAACCAAGGAGCCGACATACAAGAGAGGAAGAGAGGAAGAGAGAAAGGTGGTTAGGGTTTCATAAACTCTAACTCGTCCACGAAATTTGTCTCAAACCTCTTACTTATAGAGAGTGTGTTTCTTAACCATCAAGAAACTATCTCTCAACAATTATTGGTTGATAACCAAAACTCGTTAACTCGCTCCATTAATTTAAGTTAAAATAAACCAAACTGCATTGGTCTATTTTAAGTTAAAATAAACCAAAATAATTTTGGTTCATTCGTTTAAAACAAACCAAACCCCTTTAGTTTATTTTTCACCATTGGATTAGAACCAAACCAATTTGGTTCAAACATCATGTCTTCAAAAGACTCGGTCCATCTATGCTTCTGATGCAATTGAAACAATTTCATGCTCGCTCCTTGTTTGGTCCAACCAAACCAAGTCTCTTTTGATATGAGAATCCCATTCTCAAGCTCGTTTTAAATTCTTCTCATAACACTCGTAGTGTGTGTGACCAAATAGGTTCCCGATTTATGTTGGCCATCTATAATTAACCATTAACTATAGAATGATCATGAGTGGCACCTAATAGTACATCATGATCCCCAATTAATCAAAAAATCAACGGTTGATCCCAGAACGACTTCTGAAACCTTTCAGCAGCTACAGTGAATCGTGCCCCATTCCCTTCACTCATCTTATACCCACTTGATTCAGGAAATGGTCTATTGTGTCAGTCCCCACTAGGCTGACTATGTCACATTTAGCCCAAGTATGTTTTCCTCATCCTATGGATTCTAGTTACTGCACATGTATCCAAGAGTACCATACTCTAAACATATTATGCTTTGGCCAAAGACTTTAGTAACAATCCGACGAGAGGCCAAAGAGTATACATCTCCTCGCAAGGAGTGGTGAATCCTCTGTAGGCTATTCAAACACCTTCGGCCACTTCGACTTATACCTAATCATCCCGGGTCCACGTCTTCTCGGAGATGCTTGCTTAAGATATCAAAGTATAAGTCTCCATGACCAAGATGACTTGAATACTGCAAGTCGAAGAAACATCGCACTTAAGCTGTAGTAAGGACTTCATTGACATATCTGTATATGTAGAGAACCATATGAAGTCTTACAGCTTGTCACTCCAATGAACTAGTTACCATAACTAGCATCCATAGTTAACTCCGGACATCCCAATGTCTCCAGCCAGTTAGAAATAGCTGCTTTGATAAACCAAAGAGTACAACTCGTGATAGTCTCAACAAAATTGATGGTGTTTGAATACATCAATTCATCGACTAGGGATAATTCCAATACATCACAATTACACATGTAGAGATACTCACTAGTTGTGATCCAATCACAAATTCTCTTATGCTGTGAATCATATTGTGGACATTCAGTAAATGAGTTTAAGGTCCAATCAAATACATGAACACATGTATACTCAAATAGTGAATCTTCGTTTATCAAATAAGTGGTACAACCATAAGGCGATTGCCTTAGGACATCTCTCATATATAACTAATAGAAGAGATGTACCGAAGAGCAAGTCCAAGCTTTCGAGATAAATAAAAGGGTAACAAAAATTTTTGTTAATGTAATTCCTAATGATATTTTTTGTAGATTAAGAGATTATTGGGATGCCAAGATGCTTTGAAGCAAATTGGCAAAATATCATGAAGATCCATTATCGGCTCAATTAGAGAAGGAGCCCAAAGTGGAAGAAAACTCTTCATCCCTAGAGCTTGAAGAATCGAAAGTTGAGAGGTGTTCAACTTCCAAAGAAGAAGAAGTTGAGGAGGTTAAACAAGTCTCCACTTTAGGAATTGAGGGGGAGGAGAGACCTTCCTCAATGGCAGAGCAAAAGCAAGAGGAACCATTAATCTCCGGTGAAAATGAAGAACAAGATTCCGACCTAGGTAACTGAAGCATGCTAAGTAAAAATAAAAATCACATAACATATTTTGAGTGTACGGAGCAAGGATATTACAATATCAAGTGCCCAAAAAGAGTTAAGAAATTTCAACCAGCACCAAAGGTCAAGGAAGTCGGTGCACACATGCACAAAGATAAGAAACATGTTATGTGCTTCAAGTGCCAACAACGGGGGCATTATAGGAGCCAATGTCCTACGGGGAGTAACTCCAAGAAGGACAAGGGAGGAGCTACAAATGTAGGGGGAGAAGCTAAGGCAAACCCTAAGGTATATTTAAATAATGCTCTTTCTTTAACTAATGATAGGAAGCATGCTAGAAATGTATCATGTCATAATTTTCTTGCTATTCATCATGACAAAAAGCATGCTAGAAATAAATTTTATTGCTTAGGTGCTAAACATATTAATTTACCAAAGGACAATGCTAGGTCAACCTTACCTAAGGATAGGAAGGTAGAAAACAAGAACCTAGACAATAATCTCAAGAAATCTAGACACATGCCTAGGAAGAAAAATATCTCAAGAAATAATGAAAATTCAAAAATTGAGATATTAGAAAAGGAAAATCAAGCTTTGAGGTCAAGGATTGAAAAATTAAAAAAGACCCTTCAAATTATGAAAAATTCAATTAAAGGGTGTATGAGTCAAAATTTAGGGTCTAGGAGGCAAATATTGCCTAAGGACAAGAAATGTTTGAGTCACAAGCCTAAGTCCAAGATAGTCATGCCTACCTACCATAGTGTTCCATTTGGCTATGGAACCAACACTAGGTCTAGGAGTGTCAAGGTTACTAGGGAAGTCATCCCTAAAGCAAATATTGACAAGTGTTAAGTGACCAAGGCTTCGAAGAAGTCTAGGAAAGTCACTAGCAAGGTTACAAGGGGAGTTACCCCTAGAGTTGACCTTGACAATACCCAAATGACCAAGGCTCCAAAACCTAGGAGGGTCATTAGGAGAGTAGCTAGGAAAGTCATTGTTGGAGCAATCAGTCTAGGTCACGATTGACCAGACTCAAGTTTGACTCGAGTAGTGTTTTGATTTTTGACAAGGACTTGCCCATTGTTTGACAATGTGTTACTATATGATTGACATGGGGTTGGCCATATAATGGAGAATTCCAAGTGGGACACTTGGCATGGAAATTCCAAGCATGGGTCTTGACAATGATAAAGTCAAGTCTTGGGTACTTGCCATGGAAAGTCCAAGTCTTGGGTACTTGGCAATGGAAAGTCCAAGCACAGGTCTTGGCATTTGTAAAGTCCAACATGGAGTTGGCATGGAAAGTCCAAGGGAGTAGTCTTGGCCATGTAAGTCCAAGTGTGTAGTCTTGGCGGTGAAAGTCCAAGTCATGGGTACTTGACAATTGGGAAGTTCAAGGATTGATATTGGCGGCGTAAAGTCTAAGGGTGTAGTCTTGGCAGCATAAGTCCAATGTTTGGCGGCGTAAAGTCCAAGCGTGTGTCTTGGCAGCGTAAGTCCAAGAGAGTAGTAGGGTCTTTTTCCACCATGCCACTATCACACAGACATTGCCCCTCCTGCTACTTCCTCTAGTTCATGTTTCTTTTATCTGCAATATATGGACAACATAAACTATAAGCATATAGCTTAGTAAGATTCTTGCCTACTCACAAAAGCCACCAATTACCTCAAATAATTAGAAAACATGAGTATACTAGCATAAATAACATAAGTATTGCATAACAACACTAAACCTCAGCATACTAACGTAATGAAACATAAGCATGGCATAAAATTTACATAAGCATGCTAAACATAATTAAACCTAAGCATGGCATAAATTAAACATAAGCATTCATGACATCATCAATCCTAAACATGCATAAAGGACATAATCATAAGCATTCTTAAACTTAACCATAAGCATTCATGACATCATCAAACCTAAACATGCATAAAGGACATAATCATAAGCATTCTTAAACTTAACCATAAGCATTCATGACATCATCAATCCTAAACATGCATAAAGGACATAATCATAAGCATTCTTAAACATAACCATAAGCATTCATGACATCATCAATCCTAAACATGCATAACGGACATAATCATAAGCATTCTTAAACTTAACCATAAGCATTCACAATTTCCTACAAGTCATTTCTTTTCAAAAACATATACATATAGATACTTCAACATAATCATAACATGAAGGGGGGCCCCAGGCTAAGTACCACATAAAGTGCATTCCCTAATAGGCTGGGGTAGCTAGCCACCAGACCTACTAGAGCAAGACCTCTTACGTCTTACCAGAGCAAGACCTCTTACGTCTTCTTATGTCCCTTGGATTTGATTAATGACCACCTAACGGGTCAGGTACTTAACCTCTTACAAAGTAAAATACTTAATTTTCATTCTTTTCTTTCTTATCATAAAGAATGCTCTTAATCCCCAACATAAAAAGGGAAGCATCTCCGTCTTATCTTATCATAAGGAGAGCTCTTAATCCCAACATAAAAAGGGAAGCATCTCCGTCTTATCTTATCATAAAGAGAGCTCTTAATCCCAACATAATAAGGGGAAGCATCTTCTTAGACATTTCATAGCATATATGCATTCATAACATAAGAATACCCTAAAGGGGTCTTAAAGCAACATGTTCATCACATAAGCATATTTCATGGCATATCAAGCATAAACATGCTCATCACATAGGCATATTTCATGGCATATTAAATCATAAACATGTTCATCACATAGGCATATTAAATCATAAACATGTTCATCACATAGGCATATTTCATGGCATATTAAATCATAAACAGGTTCATCACATAGTCATATTTCATGGCATATTAAATCATAAACATGTTCATCACATAGGCATATTTCATGGCATATTAAATCATAAACATGTTCATCACATAGGCATATTTCATGGCATATTAAATCATAAACATGTTCATCACATAGGCATATTTCATGGCATATTAAATCATAAACAAGTTCATCACATAGGCATACATGCAATCATGCAACATATTATGAATTCTAAGGGAAATTCTTGTACACCAATTTAAGCACCTAATCTTAACCCTAGCTTAGGTACCCTAAGTGGCCGAAATCACTAGGGAGGGGTTCATACATTTTTTTGCACATGAAGCTTACATAAGTGTCACATAACATATCATAAACTTAGGGGGAGTATTTGCACATGAAGTTGGGTACTTAGACCCCACCCTAACCCTAACACCCTAGTTGGCCGAACCATTTGGGCACAAGAAGATTTATTTTTGCCACACCAAATTTATACATGAAGACATACAACATATCATAATTTCATAAGGGGTGTTTTCATGCAACCCTAGCCCTAAAACCCTAGTTGGCCGAAACATTAGGGGCACCAAAATCTTATTTTTGTCACATAAAATTCATACATGAAGGCATACAACATATCATAATTTCATAAGGGGTATTTTCATGCAAACCTAGCCCTACAACCCTAGGTGGCCGAAACATTAGGGGCACCAAAATCTTATTTTTGTCACATAAAATTCATACATGAAGGCATACAACATATCATAATTTCATAAGGAGTATTTTCATGCAAACCTAGCCCTACAACCCTAGGTGGCCGAAACATTAGGGGCACCCAAACTTTAGTTTTTTGTCACATAACATTTATACATGAATACATACAACATATCATAATTTCATAAGGAGTGTTTTCATGCAACCCTAGCCCTAAAACCCTAATTTGGCTGAAACTTGTAGGGTATCAAGCATCATATTTCTTTCATATATCATGTCCTACAAGAGCAAATATACTGCAGGTGAGGGAATCTTACCACTTATAATTTGGTTACCCCTTAATAAGAGAGAGACCTTGATTGGAGAGGAGACTAAAATAATAATCTTGCCCTAGAACCCTTCTTGGTGCTCTTGACCCTTAGATGGAGATTAGCCCCTTAGATGAACCCTTCTCTTTGCTTAACTCACTAGGGTGGAACCCTAGTTGGCTTTGGCCGAAACTCAAAGAAGGAGCCTTAGGGTTTCGGTGGAAGGAGGAAGAAGGAAGAAGAAGTGGTCAAGTGGAACCTTCCCTCTTCTTTATAAAGGGAGGAAGAGAAGTGTCTCTTCTCTTTTCATGCCTCTTCATTTACCCTCCTCACACTCATCTAACATTTCTCCTCTTTCTCCAACAGTAAGCTACTGCTGAGCACTTGGTCATCACATGCATGGTAAGAGTTAACTCTCACCAAGAGGTTTAAGGTTCAAACCTCACCTCTCCACTTTTTTTTTATTCTTTTATCATCATTTTCCAGGATTCCATATATAATCTACTAGACATGCAATTAAATTCTATAAAAAAATTTTGGAGAAAAATTTTGGGGTGTTACAATGAACAAGTCATGGATGACTTGGAGGGATCCAATAGGCATGAGACTGATGGAGGTGGCTAGAAGGCTTAGGTCTAGGCTAAGGGTTGTCTAGAAAGTATGAGGGCATCATACTTGGGGTAAAACTCATGGTTGAGGTGTAGCAGTTGACTGGGGTTATGGACCAGTCGACTGGTCAAGTGTTTTGACACTTGGCAGCTGAGTCGACAATGAGAATTCGACTGGGATTATGACCAGTCGACTGTCGTGAGTCAACTTTCGATCGATTGTGGCCAAGTGGCCTTGGCAGTCGACTGCTATGTTATGGTAGTCGACTGGCCTTGAACAATCAACTGCCATGGAGGGTAGTCGACTATTGGGTTTGGTCACGAGCGCAGAAAGTTTGATAGCTGATTGAATAGTCGACTACTGGCTTGGCAGTCGATTGCTGGTAATGACAGTCGATTGCTAGTGTATCCGTTGGCTGGAATACCGATGTGGATTAAGTCGTTGTGAGACAATGACTATAGGAGTAGTCGACTGATGATTATGAGACGTTGATTGCTAGGAGGAAATCAACCCGAGTTGTAGCTTTAAAAGGAGCACGAAGGGGAGGATTTTTGCAGCGATTTTTTGGGTGATTTGTTGGTGCAAGTCAGGGCCTTCAAGTGCGGATCAAGAAATCAAACAAGCAAGCATTCAAAAGAGTTTATGTAAAGTTTTCTTTACATCTTTTATTGTATTTCATTTGTAATTGCTTGTATTATTTTGTATTACTATTGTAATCGCTTGTACGAGGTTTCTCCACCTCCGGTGTGTTACCGAGAAGGAGTGTTATTAATTAGTGGTAGTGTGTGCATCACTAGAGCTCACTTGAGCTCAATCCATAGAGTAGGAATCCTAAGGTTCTGAACCACGTTATATCGCTTGTCGTATGTATGTCTTGTATTTTTGTATTTGTGTTAGTATTATTATTATTCTACTGTGTTAACAAGTGTTGTAGATGATCAAGCGCGATTAAATTTTAGCTACGTCAACGACGACTCTATTCACCCCCCTCTAGCGGTCATACAATCCCCAACAAGTGGTATCAGAGCCCGGTGGCTCTCAGAAGAAGAAAATGCTTCGATACCAACAAGTGGTATCAGAGCGGGTTGCTCTTCACCGTCTTCACAACCGAAGAAGCAAAAGCGCTAGAGGAGAAGATGGAGCTCAACGAGAGATTGGGCGATGACATAACAATTCCACCCGCCTTCGATTGCGAAGATTTCGCGTATTGGAAAGGTAAGATGAAATATTTCCTAATGTCCAATATAGAAAATTGATTTTTCGTGATTATAGGATTTGATGCTCCGAGGGGGAAGAACAGAGAAATCCTCAAGATGAAGAGATGGACCGAAGAGCAACGATAAAAATTCAAGACAACCGTTAAAGTAACAAAAATGTTAGTAAATTTGATACCTAATAATATTTTGTCTAGATTAGGAAGTTATAGGGATGCTAAGGATTTATGGAACAAGTTGGTCAAGTTCCACGAGAATCCCGAACCAACACAAGAAAAAGAAGAAGAGGAGTGCTCTTCATCTCAAGCTCAAGAAGATTCGGAAGAGGATGAATCATCATCGTCCTCACAAGAGCTTGAGGAATCGGAGGTTGAACGACCATCAACATCCGAGGAAGAGGAAGTTGAAGAAGCCTCCACTTCAAGGATTGAGGGAGAGGATAGAGCTTCAACATCGAAACAAGAATTGGGGGAGAGACCTTCTATTCTGGAGCAAAAACAAGAAGAAACGTCAACATCTGGGAGAAGTGAAAGACAAGCCCACCATTCTGACCTAGGTAACTCAAGAAATTTAATTAAAAATAACGATCATATATTTTCTTTGAGTGTAGGGAGCAAGGACACTACAAGAGCAAGTGCCCGAAAAGGGTCAAGAAGACTCAACCGGCGTCAAAAAGTCAAGAAACAATTAAGGATGTCGGAGCCCCAATTAGGAAAAGCAAAGAGCACATTGTGTGCTTCAAGTACGATCAACAGGGACACTACCAAAGTCAATGTCCTAGGGGAAGGACACCTAGCAAGGGTGAAGAAGGAGCATCAAATGTAGGGGGAGCTTCTAAAGCAAACCTTAAGGTGTACTTTAGTAATGCACCTTCGAATGTTTATGATAAAAAGCATGCTTTTAATCCTCTTGCAATTGTACATAATAATGAAAAGCATGTTAGGAATAGAGCTTATTACTTAGGTGCTAAATATTGTAATTTTAGGGTTAAGAACAAATCTAGATACAATAACCCTAAAATAATTCTACCTAAGGAATCAACTAGAAGGGTAGAAAACCATTTAAGCATTAACCCTAAGAAGGGTAGGCATATGCCTAAAATGAAGAACCATTCCCAAATAAAGAATGAAAATTCAAAATTGGAAGAATTAGAGTTAGAGAAACAAGCCATGAGGTCAAGGCTAGAGAAATTGGAAAAGACCTTTAGAAAAATACAAAATCAAATGCAAGAGTCAAATGGTCAAAATTTAGGATTAAGGAGTCAAAACCTAGGGTCTAGGAAGCAAGGTCCACCTAAGGGCAAGAAAGGTTTGGGTCACAAACCTAAGCCCAAAGGGACCTATCATAGTATTCCATTTGATTATGGAACCATTCATAGGTCTAGGAAGACCAAGGTTACTAGGGAAGTCATCCCTAAGGGTAACCATGGTAAGTGCCTAGTGGCCAAGGTTTCAATGAAACCTAGGAAGACCACTAAGAAGGTCACAAGGGAAGTTATCCTTAGAGTTTGTTGGTGCAATCGACCTAGGTCACGATTGACCAGATTCGAGTTTGACTCGAGTGATGTTTTGATGTTTAACAAATTGGTTTGACATAGTATGTTTGACATTGATGTCGGTTAATGTTTTGGGGAGATTTTTTATACAATCGACCCAGGTTATAATTGATCAGACTCGAGTTTGACTCGAGGGAGACTTTGATAGTTGACTAGGGTTGACCATGTGATTATGGGAAAGTCCAAGCATGGGTCTTGGCAAGGTAAAGTCCAAGTCATGGGTACTTGGCATGGAAAGTCCAAGTGGGACACTTGGCATTTGGGAAAGTCCAAGTCTTGAGTACTTGGCACAAGGGAAGTCCAAGCATGGGTCTTGGCATGGAAAGTTCAACATGGGTTGGCAAGGAAAAGTCCAAGCTTGAGTCTTGGCATTTGAGAAGTCCAAGGGGTTTGATATTGGCGGCGTAAAGTCCAAGGGTGGAGTCTTGGCAGCATAAGTCCAATGGTTGGCGGCGTAAAGTCCAAGCGGAGTCTTGGCGGCGTAAGTCCAATGTGCCTTGACGGTGTAGACACCGTTAGTATGACATAGCCGATGGAAGCACCTGAAGGCTAGCGCGATGGATGAACAAGTCATGGATGACTTGGAGGGATCCGAGAGGCGTGAGGTTGATGGAGGTGGCTAGAAGGTTTAGGTCTAGGCTAA
This sequence comes from Wurfbainia villosa, assembly GCA_025175895.1. Classification (NCBI taxonomy): domain Eukaryota; kingdom Viridiplantae; phylum Streptophyta; class Magnoliopsida; order Zingiberales; family Zingiberaceae; genus Wurfbainia; species Wurfbainia villosa. The sequence goes on along the minus strand of CM045994.1, from coordinate 78,516,617 downwards.
GGGTGGTCTAGCAAGTATGGGGGCACGATACTTGGGGTTAAAACCTCATGTTTGAGGTTGGCAGTCGACTGGCATTATGGCCGGTTCGACTGCTAAGAGTCAACTAGAGTTCGACTGCCACTTAGGGCTGAAATTGCTGTTGGTGCAGTGGGCACCAAAGTCGAACCGGTATTTTGATTATGGCAAAAGGCTCAATAGTTAAGGGTATATTTGTTATCTTACGAGCTCAATTAAGTGTGCAGAAATGCTAAAGTTGAGCGGAAGGTTCCGCGACACCGGTGGAACCGAGGTGGTCGGGCAACGCCAGAGGACTTGAGGAAGCCGAGGTACTGGGTGAAGACCGGAAGCGAGGCTACAAGGTAAGCTCGTGTGAAAGCGAAGCAAGGTCGTTAGCGTAGATCCGACCCAATACCTCCAATGGAAGGTCTAGGTCGAGATCGATGGTTAGAACCATCGCATTTTTATATTTTAAGCTAACTTGTATCTGCTCCAAAACCCTTTGACTACAACTGCTAGTCAAGTTCCAAATCGAGAAGAGCTCGAATTTCAAGGGGGTGAATTTGGACTTGACTCGTGTTTTGGTACAAAGGGTGATGTGGCATCAAGGTGGACATCCAAACCATCACCAAGCTTCCTTGTGGTGGACGCCCAAAATAAGGTGAGTTGGCACAAGATGGTTGGCTCCCATGATGTGACACAAGTTGAATGGCTCCAACAAGTTGGCGCCCAAGGAGGTTGGAGGTGGCACAAGGTGGTTGGATGAAACACCTCATCCTTGAGTTGGCGCACAAGAAGGTTGGAGGTGGCACAAGGTGGTTGGATGAAACACCTCATCCTTGAGTTGGGATAAGAACCTCACCTTGGACACTACCTATGTCTAAATTCATAGATCAATATCCATAAATAGACATGTTCAAGCCAAGCAAATAACAAGAATTCAAGAGCTCTCAACACGCCGTCAGATAACTTCCGCTTACTACTACTCACATTTGCTACGACGTGCCGACAACGAAAGCTACATCTTCTACTTATAAGAGTTGTCGGTATATTTATTTAAGTTCTACTTCTTTAAATTGTCTTTGTGCTTTAATCGTAACAAGGAAAGGGGAGTGTCCTTTGCCTTGATTTCTTTTGTAATCGTTGTCTACCTCCAACGAGGAGGAGTGGTTTTAGTGAATTGCCCTCCGTACGTGATCAAGGATCACTAGGGCCGTGGATTAGCAATCGAAAGATTGTGAACCACGTAAAAATATCTTGTCTACTTTATATTTCCGCTGTGCACTCTCTACTTGCTTTTTACTTATTGCAAAAGTTTTTAACGACATCGTATCGCTATTCACCCCCCCCTCTAGCGACACTTTCGATCCAACAATTGGTATCAGAGTCGGGCGCTAAGATTCGTGAAACCACCAATCTAGCTTTGTTTTTCTTTTTTACAGATTTTTATTTATTTATTTCTGTTTTCGTATAATTATTTCACTTGCTTATCTTCTCCTACATATAGAATTGCATTAGAGGCTTTAGGATCCGGATAAGGTTGTCCTTCGGGTTAGATCCCGAGTAAGGTTGTCCTCCGAACTTCAACGACATTCGCATTTGATTGTTTATTTCTTTTGCAAGTTACATTTTATATATCTTTTTTTACTTCTCAAGACTTACTAATCCAAGACGAAAGTCTTGGATATTCTTTCGTGTGTTTTGCAAGATTCTTTTCGCTCTTCTTCTTGTTTTTAAATGGACCATCTCGAAGGGTTTAGCATCATTGACCCCGTTTTACAACGGTAATGACTTTCGTTATTGGAAGGGTCGGATGGAATGCTTTCTTAAAACCCAAATCGAGATGTGGATCGTAATCCAAACCGGTTTCACACTTCCTATTAATGAAGATGGTGAATCTTTGGGTTACGATCAATGGTCAAATTCCATGAAAAACAAGTAGAAGCCGATGCCAAGGCAACTCAAATCTTGCAATGTGGGTTGTCCAAGGAAGAGCTCAACCGCGTCGGCCCCTTCATTAGTGCAAAGGACTTATGGACCAAGCTAGTGGAACTACACGAAGGCACCGATTTACACGAAGGTATGTAAAAGAGATTTACTTTTAAATAAATTGTATAACTTGAAAATGCAGGAAAACGAGACCACAACTCAACTACATGCTCAGATCCAAGACATCGCCAACCAACTCCATGCCATCGGACAAAAGGTCGAGAATCGCGACCTTATCGTATTCTCTTAACTCGCTTCCTAGGACCACCTTGTGGGCATCCATGGTCGATGCCTACAAGGTCTCCAAGGACCTTTCTAAAATTAGGTTAGATGAATTGTTTTCGAACTTGAATTACATGAGCAAACTAACGTGGTCGGGCCGAGAAGAGTATTGCGTTAGTTGCGGAGTTCCAAGAAGAAGAAGCCCGCAAGCAAGCCACCCCGAAGGAAGAAGACGAGTCCGAATCGGAAGTAGACTCGAAATAGAATCCGAACTAGTCAATCTAGTTCGGAAGATGACTCAAGAAAGCGCAAACGCGCTACTTGGGAGGAGTTGTCGGAGGAAGAAGACGATATCCAAGCTCTAATGGCCAAGCCGACCGAGCACGACTCCGAAACCGAAGAAGAGTCCGAGTCCGAATCCGATGATGAGCTTCCATTCAAGACAAGCCACGGATCCGTATCCGGTTCAAAAGAATCATTAAGGGTAAGTCGGTCGTTACTTAATACTTTGTATGGTGCAATTAAATTTTTAAATAAGAAACTAGCTAAGTCCGAGTCCAAGGTCGAGACCCTAATTGAGGAGGTTAACCTTCTCAAACATGAGGTCTCCCTAACCTCTTCGACTACTCGTATTCAAGAGGAGGACTCAACCTGCTGAAAAGCTTGAAGTTGAGAACTCGCTTTGAAAACACAAGTCAAGACCTTAGGAACACGTTGAAAGGTTCACTTTGGGATCCAAGGGACTTGACCTCTTATCACAAAGGGCCGTGTACAACAAGGCCGGACTCGGGTTTAACTCAAATACAACCAATAAGTCATATATGTCTATAGTAAACCAACATAAGAACAATGTCCAAGCATGGGTCCCTAAGACCACTTTGATTTCAACTTTAGGATCTAACATGTATTGGGTTCCCAAGGACCAAATTCACTATGTGAATAGACCCACTCGATTCAATGGTCCAGGGGGAGCCAATACAAAATGTATTTTTGTTAAGTCTTAGAAATTGCATGCTTAGTTTTTCCTTTATTTTTAGAATGGTTAGATAGGACTCATAACCAACTAAAATCCTATTTAAAAGATTGAGCCTCGGGAGCCTCTTTTCAAAAATAACTAGTTAGACCAAGACGTAGTCTCAAGTAAGTCGAGTTATCAATTTCTTGAAATTAGCTTTGTCTAAGGAAGTGGTCGTTGTTCCGATCAAAGTAGGCCTCTGTGCCTCGCCACGACCTGGAAGCTAATCTCTTGAAAAGATTACTTGATGAGCTTAGACTAAATCCGAATCTAACCTAATGTTGGTTAATTTAAATTCATTAAAATTAATCAAGTAAAATTGAAAGTCATCTCACAAAGAATACATAGGAATAACATGTTTTGATCATGTAGATATTAGTGAGATGATTTAGGTTTAAAACTTACAAACAACCCTTTAGTAATTCCATTGATCCTACACATAAGAGTCGAAGAAACCATTAATATAGTTTTCGAGGAAGGACACGAACCGTTCAATCCTTAACAAAACCAACTAGCAAATCAACTTATAGCGAACCCGACTCGATCTTGAACTTGAATCTCGTCCTAACCCAAGTCATCCTATCGACCAAGTGATAGATGACTCTAACTAAGTCAAACTAGAACTCACCCAAGTCATCCTATCAATCAAGTTATAGGTGATCCAAATTTAGGGTTCGAACTAGAGCTTCATACCGAAACCTTAGTCAAATCTCGTTAATTTCCAAAATCGAACCCAAAACTATTGAACAAGCACTTCTTGATCCCGATCGATTATTGCTATGCAAGAAGAGCTAGCTCAATTCACTAGAAATGAAGTCGAATTAGTACCACCACCTAAAGAAAAATCAATTATTGGTGGGTATTTGAAATAAACTTGATGATAAAGGTGAAGTAGTTAGAAATAAAGCCAGGTTAGTCGCAAAAGGGTTTAGTCAAGTCGAAGGTTTAGATTACGATGAGACCTACGCCCCCGTAGCAAGACTAGAGTCCATCCGAATGTTGTTAGCATATGCTGCACATCGAGGTTTTAAATTGTTTCAAATGGATGTCAAGTCAGCATTTTTGAATGGATACATTAAGGAAGAAGTTTACGTCAGTCAACCTCCCGGATTCGAAAATCTAGATAAACCTGACCATGTCCTTAGACTTAAGATTTGAAACATTTATACTGGTAGAAACAGTGTAAAGAGAGATATAGTAGATTTTGCTGCTCGATGTTTAGTATGCCGATGGTTAGTGCGGTGAGCGAGATTGCGTTGCCTTATCTACCAGCCGAATACGTTGCGATGGGTGAGTGTGTCTCTCAGCTCCTGTGGATGAAGCACACTCTCCAAGACTTTAGCTTAATCTTTAACAACATTAAAAGTTAGGTATGTGCGTAATAGAGTAGGATTTAAATTTTTATATATTTATATTGGGAACTTGCTTGGACTTACAAACCTTAAAATATATTTACAAACTTTTTGAGTTAAGGCAAAAGGGGGAGAAAGTCACAAAAGTAAGGAAGAAAGTAAACAAAATTATTACCTTTTATATTAAGTAATTCCGTTTACTTAAGCAACTATTAAGGGGGAGTAAAAATTATTTTTCAAGAACTCACCTTCGGTCAAGGGGGAGGTTACCTCAAAGGGGAGAACTTTAAACAATAATATTTCTCACTCATGCTTAATCTTTATGCTAGCTCACTCATGCTTAATCTTTATGCTAGCTCATTCATACTTAATCATTATGCTAGCTCATTCATATTTAATCATTATGCTAGCTCATTCATATTTAATCTTTATGCTAGCTCATTCATGCTTAATCATTATGCTAGCTCATTCATATTTAATCTTTATGCTAGCTCATTCATGCTTAATCATTATGCTAGCTTACTGTTATGCTTAATTTTTCCTTAACTTTTGTGTCGGTTTGCCATGAATCAAAAAGGGGGAGATTGTTGGTGCAGTGGGCACCAAAGTCGAACCGGTATTTTGATTATGGCAAAAGGCTCAATAGTTAAGGGTATATTTGTTATCTTACGAGCTCAATTAAGTGTGCAGAAATGCTAAAGTTGAGCGGAAGGTCTGCGACACCCGGTGGGAACCGAGGTGGTCGGGCAACGCCAGAGGGACTTCGGAGGAAGCCGAGGTACTCGGGTGAAGACCGGAAGCGAGGCTACAAGGTAAGCTCATGTGAAAGCGAAGCAAGGTCGTTAAGCGTAGATCCGACCCAATACCTCCAATGGAAGGTCTAGGTCGAGATCAGATGGTTAGAACCATCGTACTTTATATTTTAAGCTAACTTGTACTGCAGTCCAAAACCCTTTGACTACAGTCAACTGCTAGTCAAGTTCCAGCCTCGAGAAGAGCTCAAATTTCAAGGGGGTGAATTTGGACTTGACTCGTGTTTTGGTACAAAGGGTGATGTGGCATCAAGGTGGACATCCAAACCATCACCAAGCTTCCTTGTGGTGGACGCCCAAAATAAGGTGAGTTGGCACAAGATGGTTGGCTCCCATGATGTGGCACAAGTTGAATGGCTCCAACAAGTTGGCGCCCAAGGAGGTTGGAGGTGGCACAAGGTGGTTGGATGAAACACCTCATCCTTGAGTTGGCGCACAAGAAGGTTGGAGGTGGCACAAGGTGGTTGGATGAAACACCTCATCCTTGAGTTGGGATAAGAACCTCACCTTGGACACTACCTATGTCTAAATTCATAGATCAATATCCATAAATAGACATGTTCAAGCCAAGCAAATAACAAGAATTCAAGAGCTCTCAACACGCCGTCGTAACTCCGCTACTACTACTCACATTTGCTACGACGAAGTGCCGCCGACAACGAAAGCTACATCTTCTACTTATAAGAGTTGTCGGTATATTTATTTAAGTTCTACTTCTTTAAATTGTCTTTGTGCTTTAATCGTAACAAGGAAAGGGGGAGTGTCCCTTTGCCTTGATTTCTTTTTGTAATCGTTGCTCCTACCTCCACCGAGGAGGAGTGGTTTTAGTGAATTGCCCTCCGTACGTGATCAAGGATCACTAGGGCCGTGGATTAGCAATCGAAAGATTGTGAACCACGTAAAAATATCTTGTCTACTTTATATTTCCGCTGTGCACTCTCTACTTGCTTTTTACTTATTGCAAAAGTTTTTTAACGACATCGTATCGCTATTCACCCCCCCCCCTCTAGCGACACTTTCGATCCAACAATTGCCTTGGCAGTCGACTGCTCATTGGAGCAGTTGACTGATGGCAATTGACTGCCAGTTGAGTTGCGAGCACAGAATGCTCGGTAGCCGACTGGGCAGTCGGCTACGGGCGCTGACAGTCGACTGCCAATGTTGGAAGTCGACTGCCAAGAGATCCGTTGAAGTTTTTCCAGTGTGTATCGAACCGTTGTCTCACAGCTACAGTGTTGGCAGTCGACTGCCAGGCGAAAATCTAGCCCGATGGAGGATAAAAGCATCTATTCGTGGAAGGCTCAAAATAAGGTTTTTCTTGGACTATTTGAAGGGGAATAGTTGGTGCTTTTCCAGTCCTTCAAGGCTAGTTCACGGCAACCAAAAGCAAGCAAATCAAAAGCTCTTGTAAAGTAGTTTTCTTTACTTACATTGTATTTCTCTCTTGTATTTTGCTTGTATTCATTTCTTATTGTTGTAAGAATGTTTGTACAAGGTTTCTCCGCCTCTGACTTGTGTCAAGAAGGAGTATTTGTGATCAGTGATTGCATTGGCATTGCTAGAGCTCTTTAGAGCTCGATCTGTGGAGTAGGAACCTTTCGGTTCCGAACCATGTTATATCTCGTGTTGTGAATTGTGTTTGTCTTGTTTAGTTATTGTATTATTTCTATTTCCGCTGCGCTAACGAAATTGTAGAGACAAATGCAACAATTTCCATCTACGTACGAGCACGCGCTATTCACCCCCCTCTAGCGGCCTTAAATCACTTACAATTGGTATCAGAGCCCGGGGCTCTTCTACGGACTAACCGCTGAGAGCTAAAGAAGCTAGAGGGAAGATGGAAGTTTAAGAGCAACTAGGATGGGATATCAACACACCTATCCCTTATACCTTCTATGGACAAGAAGGATTTAGACAATGGAAGGCAAGGATCGAAGACTTCCTAATGATGAGGGACTTCGAAGAATGGCCAATTTTAATGGAGGGATATAGCTATCCAATAGGACCAAAGGGAGGGTTCCTCAAGAAAAAGAGATGGACCGAAGAGCAAGTCCAAGCCTTCGAGAAAAATGATAAGGTATTGAAGTTTTTAATCGATTTAATACCTAACAATATCTTGTGCATGTTAGGAAATTATGTAGATGCCAAGGAGCTATGGAGCCAAGTGGCAAAGCTCCATGAAAGTTCATCACCGGTCCAAGAGGAAGGGACCGAAGAGGCAAACACATCATCCTCACAAGGAAGTGAGGACTTGGAGGTTGAGAGACCATCAACATCCAAAGAGGAAGAGGAAGAGGAAGAATTGGAGGAGACCTCCACCACAAGGATTGAGGGGGAGGAGACTAGAGCACCTCAACACCGGAGCAACAAGAAGAACCATCTACATCTGGTAGAGAGGAAGAGCAAGCTCAAGAGATCCTCACCACCACTATTGACTTAGGTAACTCAAGCAATTCAATTTTAAATAAAAATCATATAATTTGCTTTGAGTGTAGGGAATCTGGACACTACAAGAGTAAGTATCCGAAAAGAGTAAGAAAAACTCCTCCGGCACCAAGACTTCAAGAAAAATCAAAAGATGTCGATATCCCCACTAAAAGAAGCAAAGAGCACATCATTTGCTTCAAGTGCCAACAACCGGGGCATTTTAGGAATCAATGCCCTAGGGGGAGCAAGAGAGTAAAAAATGGAGCATCACAAGTAGGGGGAGCTTCTATAGCTAACCCTAAGGTATATTTAAACAATGCTTGTTCTTTATATTCTAGTCAAAAGCATGCTAGGAATAATTTTAATAGTTTTTCTATTTATCATAAAGAGCATGCTAGAAATACAGAATATTGCTTAGGAGCTAAGAATGTCCACTTAGATAATAAGAAGAAATTTGGGACTAATGTCCCTAAAAACAATTTACCTAAGGACAAACCTAGGTCAAATAACTCAAGATCAATTTTACCTAGGGAGACAATTAGAAAGGTGCAAGAGCACCTAGGTTTTAATTCCAAATGGACTAGGCATATGCCTAGGAAGTCCCATGCCCAAGAACCTAATCAAAAATCAATTGGGCAATTAGAATTAGAAAATCAAGTCTTGAGGTCAAGGCTTGAGAAATTGGAAAAGACCCTTAGGAATATACAAAATCAATTTCAAGGGTCTAATGGTCAAAGTCAAGGGTCCAAATCTCAAAGTCAACACCTAGGACCTAAAAGACAAAAGTCAACCAAGGGCAAGAAAGGTTTGGGTCACAAACCTATGCCTAAGGTGGCTTATCATAGTGTTCCATTAGATTATGGAACACTAACTAGGTCTAGGAAGACCAAGGTTACTAGGGAAGTTATCCCTAAGAGTAACCATGGTAAGTGCCTAGTGGCTAGGGTTTCTAAGAAACCTAGGGTGGCCACTAAGAAGGTTATTAGGGAGGCAATCCCTAAGGTTAACCATGGCAAGACCACAATGACCAAGACTTCTAAGCCTAGGAGGGTCATTAGAAGGGTATCTAGGGAGGTTATCCCTAAGGAATACCTAATTAACCATAGGAGCTCAAATAGGTTGTGGGTTCCTAAGAGCGTGATTGATTCACACTAGATAGGTTTAGGGTGTGCCAACCTTGATTGGATGGGTAGTTAACTCAACCATGGCAAAGATGGCACTTTAGGATTATTTTCAAGGTTATTGATACCTTGGAAATAGATTTTATTTTTGATCCTAAAAGATTTTAGGATGTGTCAATACATTCTTGGAATTATGAAAAATCAATCAAATTGGCACAATTTAGGTTTAGAGGCTATAGTGTGCCATTTTGGATTTTTGGCACACTTGGGAGATTAGTGATAATATGGCAAAATATATTTAATTATATCAAATGACAATTAATATTAAAATTTAGATATTATTATACCTATATATTTTATTTGCCGTGTTTTGTTTGTCATATAACATGCCATGACATCATGCTTATTTTTAATTATTTTATATGTCATGTTCATGTTTAGGATTAAAGTTTTAAATGTCATGTATTTTTAGATTATATCTTATGTCATGGCATCATGATTATGAGCATGTGTTTATTTATATTATCTCTAATGCCATAATCATTCATGCATTTTATTAAAATTGAGTTAAGGACTTTGGCATGACTTGAAGTCCCATTTATAAGCGAATCAAGTAGAGTTGCCTTAGAAAAATGCATGAAACCCTAGATTAGGGAGAACAAAACCCACATCTCATATTACATTGACATGTATGTGTATTTATACACCCTAGATACATGATAGGATATGAGTTGAGTTCAAGGTGCATAGTTTTTGCATCTAGATGGACTATAACTCATCTAATTTCATTAGTGGATCTTTGGGTAAGCTTGTGTATAAGTCATGTACATAGAGCCTAAGGGATATGATCCAAAATAAGGTTTTGAAATCGTTTTAAAATCAATTTAGAAAACCTTGGTGAAGCCTATCTTTTGATTGCAATCACCATTGATGAGGTTGATACAAAGTGAGCTAAAACATTGAAGTTTTTCTTCACTTTTGGATTTTGTATCAATTTTGATATTTTATGGGTAAAATAATTTTCAAATATTTTTCACTCATTGTATTGACTATAAGTAATATACGTATCAAATTTCATAATTTTTCGATATACGTAGAATTACTTATGACTTTTTAAAATTCGATTCTAAGAGCTGAAATTCGAGAATTTCAGTTATCACGATCAGCACCGATGGCGATGACTTATGTGAGTGGCAATGATCGATTCTGTAAGTAGTCGATCGCTGTTGATTTCGGGAAAAACAAGGTTGTTTAGCCCATTTTCAGCCTTGGTAAAGGTTCCTAACCACTACTAACCCTAGGATATGCTTTTGGAAGCATTATGAAGGGTGAAAATCCATTGGATATGGATTTGGAGAGGTGTTAGGTCAAAGTATCAAATTTAAGGGTGGAAGAGTTCATGTTTTAACTTAAAACCTTAATTTTGATGGTTTAGAGTTCCTATTGGCTTAGGGACTTCCAAAGGACATTGTTGGTGCAATGGTCAGGGGGGAGCAAGCCTTTAGGGAGAGTTATCCATCTTGGGATGATGGATGTGTTTCTCTTCTTGAAGGGGGAGAAGTTATTGGGAGAGTATCATCAATTGGGAAAATTGATGGGATTTTTGAGAGACCCAATTTAAAAATTGAGAGAGTGGATATGATTGCCTCTCTTGAGTGATATGAGACTTATCACTAGGAAGATGGTAGGCATCCTAGGTATTTTTAGATCAAGGGGGAGATTGTAAGATCTCATTGGGACATAAGACATTGACCTCCTTGGAGAGATAACCTTTTTGATGTATGTCAAAAAGGGGGAGAAAGATAAGATTACCAATTTAGAAAATTGGTAAGGGAATTTGAGTTAGGGGCCTAACTCAAGATTTGTTTTGTCAAACATCAAAAAGGGGGAGATTGTTGGTGCAATCGGCCCAGGTCACGATTGACCAGACTCGAGTTTGACTCGAGTGATATTTTGATGTTTGACAAAGTGGTTTGACATAGTATGTTTGACATTGATGTCGGTTAATGTTTTGGGGAGATTGTTTATACAATCGACCCAGGTTATAATTGATCAGACTCGAGTTTGACTCGAGGGAGACTTTGATGGTTGACTAGGGTTGACCATGTGATTATGGGAAAGTCCAAGCATGGGTCTTGGCAAGGTAAAGTCTAAATCATGGGTACTTGGCATGGAAAGTCCAAGTGGGACACTTGGCATTTGGGAAAGTCCAAGTCTTGAGTACTTGGCACAAGGGAAGTCCAAGCATGGGTCTTGGCATGGAAAGTTCAACATGGGTTGGCAAGGGAAAGTCCAAGCTTGAGTCTTGGCATTTGAGAAGTCCAAGGGGTTTGATATTGGCGGCGTAAAGTCCAAGGGTGGATTCTTGGCAGCATAAGTTCAATGGTTGGCGGCGTAAAGTCCAAGCGGAGTCTTGGCGGCGTAAGTCCAATGTGCCTTGGCGGTGTAGACACCGTTAGCATGACATAGCCGATGGAAGCACCTGAAGGCTAGCGCGATGGATGAACAAGTCATGGATGACTTGGAGGGATCTGAGAGGCGTGAGGCTGATGGAGGTGGCTAGAAGGTTTAGGTCTAGGCTAAGGGTGGTCTAGCAAGTATGGGGGCACCATACTTGGGTTAAAACCTCATGTTTGAGGTTAGCAGTCGACTGACATTATGGCCGGTTCGACTGCCGAGAGTCGACTAGAGCTCGACTGCCACTTAGGGCTGAAATTGCCTTGGAAGTCATTTTCATTGGGCGATTGGTGATGGCGATCGCGCCATCGATTGAGTTCTGCACAGAATGCTCCGTAGTTGACTGGGCAGTCGGCTACGGGCGTTGGCAGTCGACTACCAATATTGGCAGTCGATTGCCAAGAGATCCATTGGAGTTTTTCCAGCGTGGATCGAACCGTTGTCTCACTACGGTGTTGGCGGATCGTGGGGCCTTATGGCGATCGTGCGGTAATCGGCCCGATGGAGGATAAAAGCAGCTGTTCGTGGAAGGCTCAAAACAAGGTTTTTCTTGGGCGATTTGAAGGGGAATAGTTGGTTCTTTTCCAGTCCTTCAAGGCTAGTTCAAGGCAACCAAAAGCAAGCAAATCAAAAGCTCTTGTAAAGTAGTTTTCTTTACTTACATTGTATTTCTCTCTTGTATTTTGCTTGTATTCATTTCTTATTGTTGTAAGAACGTTTGTACGAGGTTTCTCCGCCTTCGACTTGTGTCGAGGAGTATTTGTGATCAGTGATTGCATTGGCATCGCTAGAGCTCTCTAGAGCTCGATCTGTAGAGTAGGAACCTTTTAGCTCCGAACCACATTATATCTCGTGTTGTGAATTGTGTTTGTCTTGTTTCGTTATTGTATTATTTCTATTTCCGCTGCGCTAACAAAATTGTAGAGACAAACGCAATGATTTCCATCTACGTACGAGCACGCGCTATTCACCCCCCCTCTAGCGACCTCAAATCACTTACAGAGTTGACCAAGACAAGACCCAATTCACCAAGGCTTTCAAGCCAAAAAAGGTTCATTAAGAAGGTATCTAGGGAAGTTATCCCTAGTGAATACCATGAATGGCAGTCGACTTGTGTATGCAGGCACGAGCACAGAACAATTGGTAGTCGACTGGGTAGTCGACTGGGGGTTAATGGCAGTCGACTGGGCAGTCGACTGGGGGTTGATGGCAGTTGACTGCCAAGGTATCTGTTGGGGTAATCCAACATGGATTAAGTTTGTTGTGAGACAACGACACTGTGGCCAGTCGACTACCAGGCGAAAATCTAAGTCGCACGGAGGCTTTAAATGGAGCTCGATGGAGGAGATTTTGGCCATGGTTCTTGGGGCAATTTGAGGCGAAGTGTTGGTTCATTTTAGGGACATTCCAAAGCGACCAAAGTGCAAGCAATCAAAATCCCTAATTTATAAAGTGTTTTCTGTACTTGTATTCATTCTCATTATATTTGCTTGTATCTTCATTCTTATTGTCGTAAGAACTTTGTAAGATGTTTCTCCACCTCCGGTGTGTCACTAAGAAGGAGAAGTTTAATAGTGGTAGTGTGCATCACTAGAGCTCGCCCGTGTAGTAGGTGTTGGGTTTCCGGCACCGCGGCGTGTGTGTGTTCGATCATGTTTCGTAAACATGAGCACAGCGGAAGCAATTAAAAATAATAAATCTATATTTATTACAACACACACAACACACGCATGCTATTACAACAAGTGTAGACATAACCGTAAATTAAAATTTGCAATAAAAGAAAATTATCTACGTTATACCTTCCGTATGACGTGTAGCGGGAACGGCATCAACCGGAACGATCCTCGTAAGAATCGTCTCTATCCGTATCCACGCCGAGCTCCTCGGGATGACTTCGCTAAGTCACGAGCTTCGTCTTCGTACGGGTTACTAGCCTCGTGTTGAAGACGACGTGATCGAGAGATGATCACGATCCGAATCCAAATTCGGATCCTAAAATGAGTTCTCAAAACTCGCTTCTCCGGAGAGGTATTCGTCAACCGTTTGACGAATCCTTCATCCTCCACCTCAGAGGATTACCGGAGACCAAACCCCCGGTAAGTTAGCCGCTGTCGGAGCACTAACCGTCGTCCAAACGACGCTCCGACGAGAGGAGGAGAAGCTGTCCAGAAAACTGGACAGCTTGGTGGAGGATATAGGCGCCGGCCAACCAAGGAAAGAAAAGCCTCACCTTGATGCCAAACCTATAGGGGATCACCGGAAGGTCGCCGGAGTGTTCACCGGCTGAAGCTTGGTCGCCGGCAATGACTTGGACGGCGGCACAAAACCTGGGCGGCGACAATCCTAGGGTTGGCGCCGACTAGGGGAGGAAAGGGAGGGGCGGCAACACAAGGTTGGGCGGCAACTCTTGATTAGGGTTTTGGATTAGGGTTTAAGCACTATTTTATAGAGAACTAATTCTCTTAATGGTTAATGGATCATATCCATAAAGCCCGTTAACCCGCTCCATTAAGATAAGTTAAAATAAACCAAACCATGATGGTTTATTTTAAGTTAAAACGAACCGAACCAACCTTTGGTTCATTCGTTTAATATAAACCAAACCCTTTGGTTTATCCTCCTCCATTGGATTAGAACCAAACCATTTTGGTTCATCCATTACGTCTTCATAAGACACGGCCCATCCACGCTTCCATTGCGACTGAAACAATTTCATGCTCGCTTTATGTTTGGTCCAACCAAACATAGTTTCTCTCGGTCTGAGAATCTCATTCTCAAGCTCGTTTTAAATCCTTTGGATTACACTCGATGTGCGTGTGACCAAATAGGTTCTCCGTTTATGTTGGCCGTCTATAATTAACCATTAATTATAGATCGATCATGAGTGGCACCTAGTAGTACATCATGATCCCCAATTAACCGAAAAGATCAACGGTTGATCCAGAACTATTTCTGAAACCCTTCAGTAGCTCGAATGAATCGTGCCCCATTCCCTTCACTCATCTTATACCCACTTGGTTCAGGACATGGTCTATTGTGTCAGTCCCCACTAGGCTGACTACGTCACACCTAGCCAAAGTATCATTTCCTCGTCCTACGGATTCTAGTTACTCCACATGTATCGAAGAGTACCTTACTCTAAACATGTAATGCTTTGGCCAAAGACTTTAGTAACAATCCGACGAGAGGCCATGGGTATACATCTCCTCGCAAGGAGTGGTGAATCCTTTATAGGCTATTCAAACACCTTCGATCACTTCGACTTATACCCAATCATCCCGGGTCCACATCTCCTCGGAGATGTTTGCTTAAGATGTCAAAGCATAAGTCTCCATGATCAAGATGACTTGAATACCAAGTCAAAGAACATCGCACTTAAGCCCGCAGTAAGAACTTCATTGACATATCTATATATGCGAGAACCATATGAAGTCTTACTGGTCACTCAATGAACTAGTTACCATAACTAGCATCCACGATTAACTCGGACATCACTATGTCTCGGCCCGGTGAGAATCAGCTTGGATACACCAAGGGTATACCTCGTGCTAGTCTCGGCGAATTGATGGTGTCCAAATCCATCAATTCATCGACTAGGATAATTAGATACATCACAATTACACATGTAGAGATACTCACTAGTTGTGATCCAATCACAAATTCTCTCATCTTTGTGAATCGTATCGTGGACATTCAAGAAATGAGTTTAAGATCCAATCAAATACATAAAACATGTATACTCAAATAGTGAATCTTCATTTATCATATAAATGGTTCATACATAAAGCGATTGCCTTAGGACATCTCTCATATATTACTAACAGACTCCACTTGGCCTAATGCCAATCGCTCACGGTATCCAATACCATAAGCTCGAACATGACCCTCAAACTTATTTTGAGGTAATGCCTTAGTCAAGGGATCCGCTAAGTTCCTTTCAAAGTGGGAATTTTCTCGATTTGTATTTCGTTCCTCTCGATGATCTCTCGATAAGATGATAGCGTGAGCACATGTTTGGATCATTGATGAGACCACATCAAGTTCATAGATGAACTACTTGATCCAAACCGCTTCCTTTCTTGCTTCCAGTACGCAACGTATTACGCCTTAGTGGCGAGAATCCGCTATAGTGTCAAGATTTGAACCTTTCCAACTTATTGCCTCCATTCTAGGTGAATACATACCGGTGAGACATGGAATCATCCTTGCATGCGGAGTCGCATCCGTATACCGCGTATCACCATGTACCCTTCTCCATATATTAGGAACGCATCCTTAGTTCTTCTTAAGTACTTAAGGATCGTCTTAATGATCACCCAATGATCCATTCTGGATCGGTGAGTATCTGCTCGTGACACTCAGAGAGCATACGATACATCGGGCCTCGTACATAACATAGCATACATGATAGATCCTATTGCGGATGCATAGGGAATCTTACTCATGCAAATCCTCTCGTCTTCTGTGCGCGGACACATAGACTTCGAAAGGTGTACCCCATGCCTGATGGGTAGGTAACCTTTCTTGGATTCCGACATGCTAAACCTCTTTAGCACTCGGTCTATATATGTAGACTGCGAAAGACCAAGCAAACGTTTCGATCTATCTCTATAGATCTTAATCCCGAGGATGTAGGTTGCTTCTCCCAGGTCTTTCATGGAGAATGTCTTGGATAACTAAACCTTTACTGACTGTAAGATTGAAACATCGTTTCCTATAAGTAGTATGTCATCGACATACAAAACTAGGAATACGACTGCACTCCCACTAACCTTCTTGTACACACAAGGTTCGTCTGGATTTTGTGAGAAATCAAACTTTTTGATTGTCTCATCAAAACGGATATTCCAACTCCTGGATGCTTGCTTTAATCCATAAATGGACCGTCGCAATTTGCATACCTTGGTTTTATCAACCGATGTGAAACCCTCAGGCTGTATCATATACACGTCCTCGAGCAAGTTTCCATTAAGGAAAGCTGTTTTCACATCCATCTGCCATATCTCATAATCATAATGAGCCGCTATGGCCAGGAGCATCCGAATGGATTTAAGCATAGCTACAGGCGAATAGGTTTCGTCATAATCAACACCTTGTTTTTGACGATATCCTTTCGCCACCAATCTAGCCTTATAGGTAATCACATTACCATCCATGTCGGTTTTCTTCTTGAAAACCCACTTGCACCCTATAGGATTTATGCCTTCAGGTGGGTCAACCAAGTTCCAAACTTGGTTTTCGTACATGGAATCCATTTCCGACTTCATGGCACCAAGCCACTTATCCCTTTCTGAACTTGTCAGCACTTCTTCATAACTGGTAGGCTCCTCATCATCAATGAGTAACACGTCGTTCGATTCACTTACGAGAAATTCATATCTCTCAGGAATATTGCGTGTTCTGCCAGATCTACGAAGATGTGGTGTTACAATAGGTCCAGCCGATTGCTCATCACTATGAGTTGTCGGCTGTTGTGCTTCACCAGGTATCTCATCAATGTCTATTTGAGTCTCTCGAGCCTCCTCAAGCTCGACGACACTCCCTTTGTTTTCTTGCAAGAGAAACTCTTTCTCTAGAAACACAGCATGCCTTGAAACAAACACCTTTTGTTCCACAGGATGATAGAATTGGTAACCCCTTGTTTCCTTAGGGTATCCAATAAATAGACATTTATCAGACTTAGCATCCAATTTGTCTGATACAGTCCGCTTCACATAAGCAGGACAACCCCATATCTTCAAGTAAGATACATGGGGTTTCTTACTATTCCATATCTCATATGGAGTAGTTGAGACTACCTTGGTAGGCGATTACATTTAACAAGTAAGCTATGCAAGTGCATAACCCCAAAAGGACTTGGGAAGAGTCGCATGATTCATCATTGACCTGACCATGTCCAACAAGGTCCGGTTACGCCTCTCAGATACACCATTATGCTGTGGAGTATAGGGCGGAGTCCATTGAGACAATATGCCATTGTCTCTTAGATAATCAAGAAACTCTTGACTTAAGTATTCACCACCTCGATCCGATCGAAGTATTTTAATACTTTTGTCATGTCGTTTCTCTACTTCATTTCTGAATTCTTTGAACCTTTCAAAGGCTTCAGACTTGTGTTTCATCAGGAACACATACCCAAACCGTGAGTGATCATCGGTGAAGGTAATGAAGTAGCTATAGCCTCCTAAAGCTTGAGTTGACATAGGTCCACATACATCAGTATGTATTAGTCCTAGTAACTCTCCCACTCGTTCACCTTTTCCAGTAAAAGGTAACTTAGTCATCTTGCCTTTTAAGTATGATTCACATGTATCGTATGAATCCAATTCAAACGATTCCAGAATTCCACATCGGTGTAATTCGGACATGCGTTTCTTGCTTATATGGCCAAGACGACAATGCCACATATAGGAGTCTATTTGATTATCCTTTCGAGCACGCGTGTTGCTCGCTTCGATATTGAAATCGTCACTGGATACGTCCAACGTATAAACACCATTGCTTAAAGTTCCAATCCCATAAATAACTCCATTCAAAGTTATGTAACAACAATTGTTACTAAAAGTCAAATGGTACCCATTTCTATTTAAACACGAAATAGAAATGATGTTCTTTATCAACGAAGGAACATAAAAGCAATTGTCCAGTTCTAAGACAAGTCCTACAGGGAGTTCCAACAAATACATTCCGATGGCGAGTGCAGCAACCGTTGCTCCATTCCCAACACGTAAATTTGACTCTCCCCTTGACGAGTCTTCTTCTATTCCTTAGCCCATGTATGTCATTACATATATGTGAGCCACACCCAGTATCAAATACCCAAGTGTCTGAGGAAATAGAATGACAATCAATAAAGAAGATTTCTGAAGAAGATGGGGCATCCGATGCCTTATCCTTCTTCATGGACTCAAGATAAATCTTGCACTTTCTTCATGAAATGGCTCTCCTTGCCATAATGATGGCAAGTTTCCTTTTGTGCTAGTTCTACCTTCTTAGCCCTTCTCTTCTTTCCCTTC
Source organism: Wurfbainia villosa (assembly GCA_025175895.1). Taxonomy (NCBI): domain Eukaryota; kingdom Viridiplantae; phylum Streptophyta; class Magnoliopsida; order Zingiberales; family Zingiberaceae; genus Wurfbainia; species Wurfbainia villosa. Next base: position 78,498,206 of record CM045994.1, on the reverse strand, counting down.
TACTGTTCCTTTGACTTCCTCTTAGAACCTTTCTTCGAGGAATCAACTAACAACACCGTCCCCTGCTCATGCTTCTCAGAAGACTCCACAGTCTTCAGCATATTGAGCAGTACCACAGATGAACCTTCTAGCATCTCAGAGGTGAAGAGGAGCTTTGAGACTTCGAACCTTTGAATCTCACTTGCTCATCAACCAACTCACAAAGATGAAGGACTACGATATGAGCATCCATATGCTCATGCGCCGTAGCTTGGGTTCCATCGTGGCTAGCATGATGCAACTCATTTGTTCAGAATCACTCACATGTTTCTGATAGGCCAACAATTGGTCCAGAGTTGCATCGTCACTAGGACGGGCGGGAAGAGGCGCGTCGAGGACATTTGCAAGCTTTTCAACCTTGAGAACAATTCTCAAGCTTCTAAGCCAGTCCATGAAGCTCGGCCCAGTCAATTTGTTTGAATCCAAAATGGAACGCAAATTCAAACACATCATGATCAATATATTAACTTAGAAATACAAAATGAGCATATATGAGAAAGATGATTTTAAAAATGCATCAATATACATTTATAAATCCCATTCATTTTTCGAATTTCAAAAACCCTTAAAATCACTTCAGGAGATCATAGGTCCATCTCCGAATGGGCTGATATCCATCATAGATAAGAACAACCTTGGAGTGAGTCCAACAAGCCATTCTTAGCTATGATGGTGGGTATCAAGTATACCGATTACATATCATGTATATGTAACTATCACAATGTGCTATCAACTAATTGAATGTTTACACATACATTGGGTTGTTAACACATTAACAAGTATGCATCATATGCATAGCACCCAACTTCACCTCTCTTCACATCGACCTTGGAGTGAGTCTAACAAATCGATGCTCCAAGTTAAAGCCGACCCATTAATCGCGAAATAGTTTTAATATGGTTAGAGCGCATTCAACCAATTAGCCAGGCTTGGAGTGAGTCCAACAACCCAAACTAACGATTGACCTCTGACTCTTACCATATTAGAGTTAAACTATTCCAATGATCTGAACATGTTCAGGTTCGAGCCGGGCTTGGAGTGAGTCCAACAACCCAAACAAGAAACAGAACTCTGGTTCTAACCATATTAATGGAAGGTGTAGGCTTTAATATTGAGTTAGGGTTTTTATGTCTCATCCTCTTTGCATGCAAATAACTATTATCTACATGGCATGGCATACATGGCATACATCTACATGTCACGACACGCATGGCATAATGTTATGCATCTAATGCAATTACATGGCATACAATTATGTCCTGTATATAATTTCCTTATATGTCATAACTATTTATGGAAATAAAATATGTTTAAGATTTGATTCTCCAAATCAAATCATAATTAAATTAGGAAACAAATTTCCAAATCTAATCACAGATTTTATTCATGGAATTATTTGATTAAGGAAAATCTATTTAGGAAACCAATTTCCTAAATCATTAAAACTACTTATGGAAATAAAATATTTTAAGATTTGATTTCCCAAATCAAATCATGATTAAATTAGGAAACAAATTTCCAGAATCTAATCAAATATTTTATTTATGGAAAATATCAATTTCCATAAATACTTCCAACTTTCCAAAAGTGGAAGATTTCCATAAATACTTCTAGACTTTCCAAAATTGAAAAATTTCCATAAATACTTCTAAATTTCCAAAACTCAGAAAATTTCCAGAAATACATTATGACTATCGCAAAACCATTTTACGATTATGTCGAAACACAACCTGGGCTCTGATACCACTGTTGGGTTTCCGGCACCGCGGCGTGTGTGTGTTCGATCATGTTTCGTAAACATGAGCACAGCGGAAGCAATTAAAAATAATAAATCTATATTTATTACAACACACACAACACACGCATGCTATTACAATAAGTGTAGACATAACCGTAAATTAAAATTTGCAATAAAAGAAAATTATCTACGTTATACCTTCCGTATGACGTGTAGCGGGAACGGCATCAACCGGAACGATCCTCGTAAGAATCGTCTCTATTCGTATCCACGCCGAGCTCCTCGGGATGACTTCGCTAAGTCACGAGCTTCGTCTTCGTACGGGTTACTAGCCTCGTGTTGAAGACGACGTGATCGAGAGATGATCACGATCCGAATCCAAATTCGGATCCTAAAACGAGTTCTCAAAACTCGCTTCTCCGGAGAGGTATTCGTCAACCGTTTGACGAATCCTTCGTCCTCCACCTCAGAGGATTACCGGAGATCAAACCCCCGGTAAGTTAGCCGCTGTTGGAGCACTAACCGTCGTCCAAACGACGCTCCGACGAGAGGAGGAGAAGCTGTCCAGAAAACTGGACAGCTTGGTGGAGGATATAGGCGCCGTCCAACCAAGGAAAGAAAAGCCTCACCTTGATGCCAAACCTATAGGGGATCACCGGAGGGTCGCCGGAGTGTTCACCGGCTGAAGCTTGGTCGCCGGCAATGACTTGGACGGCGGCACAAAACCTGGGCGGCGGCAATCCTAGGGTTGGCGCCGACTAGGGGAGGAAAGGGAGGGGCGGCAACACAAGGTTGGGCGACAACTCTTGATTAGGGTTTTGGATTAGGGTTTAAGCCCTATTTTATAGAGAACTAATTCTCTTAATGGTTAATGGATCATATCCATAAAGCCCGTTAACCCGCTCCATTAAGATAAGTTAAAATAAACCAAACCATGATGGTTTATTTTAAGTTAAAACGAACCGAACCAACCTTTGGTTCATTCGTTTAATATAAACCAAACCCTTTGGTTTATCCTCCTCCATTGGATTAGAACCAAACCATTTTGGTTCATCCATTACGTCTTCATAAGACACGGCCCATCCACGCTTCCATTGCAACTGAAACAATTTCATGCTCGCTTTATGTTTGGTCCAACTAAACATAGTTTCTCTCGGTCTGAGAATCCCATTCTCAAGCTCGTTTTAAATCCTTTGGATTACACTCGTTGTGCGTGTGACCAAATAGGTTCTCGGTTTATGTTGGCCATCTATAATTAACCATTAATTATAGATCGATCATGAGTGGCACCTAGTAGTACATCATGATCCCCAATTAACCGAAAAGATCAACGGTTGATCCAGAACTATTTCTGAAACCCTTCAGTAGCTCGAATGAATCGTGCCCCATTCCCTTCACTCATCTTATACCCACTTGGTTCAGACATGGTCTATTGTGTCTCCCCACTAGGCGACTACGTCACGCCTAGCCCAGTATCATTTCCTCGTCCTCACGGATTCTAGTTACTCCACATGTATCGAAGAGTACCTTACTCTAAACATGTAATGCTTTGGCCAAAGACTTTAGTAACAATCCAGCGAGAGGCCATGGGTATACATCTCCTCGCGAGTGGTGAATCCTTTATAGGCTATTCAAACACCTTGATCACTTGACTTATACCCAATCATCCGGGTCCACATCTCCTGGAGATGTTTGCTTAAGATGTCAAAGCATAAGTCTCCATGATCAAGATGACTTGAATACCGCAAGTCAAAGGAACATCGCACTTAAGCCACGCAGAAGAACTTCATTGACATATCTATATATGCAGAGAACCATATGAAGTCTTACGGCTGGTCACTCCAATGAACTAGTTACCATAACTAGCATCCACGATCAACTCCGGACATCACTATGTCTCCAGCCAGTGAGAATCAGCTGCTTGGATACACCAAGGAGTATACCTCGTGCTAGTCTCGACAGAATTGATGGTGTTCAAATCCATCAATTCATCGACTAGGGATAATTTCGATACATCACAATTACACATGTAGAGATACTCACTAGTTGTGATCCAATCACAAATTCTCTCATGCTGTGAATCGTATCGTGGACATTCAGTAAATGAGTTTAAGATCCAATCAAATACATAAAACATGTATACTCAAATAGTGAATCTTCATTTATCATATAAATGGTTCATACATAAGGCGATTGCCTTAGGACATCTCTCATATATTACTAACAGTAGGAACCCTAGGTTCTGAATTACATTATATCATTGTGTGTGCACGCTTGTTATGTATTTGTCTTTATTATTATATATATTCCGCTGCGTACACTAACATTGTTGTAGACGAGCACACATTAAACAAGAGTGAAATCACGAATCACTATTCACCCTCCTCTAGCGACCATATCAGTCCCTACATATACTTGATGTTCTTTAAGTTATCCTTGTACCAAAATTGTCCTAGACCTCTAATTATTACTCATCGAGATTGAAGCACCTCAAATGGCCATTCAACATCCTTTCTCGAATTCTCCTATCGTTCTTTAAACATCTTTTTCTTAGGATCCTTGGGACATGAACATCTCTTGACGGAAGTAGCTCATTATGAATAGATCCCATCAGTTAGATAGTATCTTTTTGTATATTATATATTGTTGACCTCAAAATTAACCTTTGATCATTTCCTTATAAGACGTTGTTGAATAAAGATGATTCATTAAGTTATGTTGATATCATTACATGACCCTGCAATCCCAAAAAAGACATGCTAGATCCACAAGTCCACATATGCGATTGCTTCAAGAACAATTGTCGGAATCCCATGATCTCCCTAAGTAAACGGGTCTTTCCAGGTGACAGAACAAATTTTCCATTGTCAATGTATACAATCAAACTATTTAACATGCCAGGAAAGTCATATCTCTGCTCATACATTAGTAGCAACATTAGGTCTTCTCAATTATTTAGCCCCAAACACTCGAATTAATAACATTTGTTTCAGTAACCCGTAGGTACTCATCGTAAAGGTTGACACAGACTCCATATGACAATTGACGGATAGCTGCCATGCATTTTTGAAGTGGCAACAAATCCTTTTTTCCCATGACATCGATCCTTCATTGAAAATATTTAGAATGATTTTTTAAAGCATTGACTATATGAAGGAATAATCCTCTTTGCATCCGAAATCGATGTCGAAATACATCATTCGAATGTACTGGCTCATCAGAGAAGTAATCATTGAAAATACTAACATGTCCAACTTCTTGATTCCGATTCAAATACCTCTTCCTTTATATTTTGCTAGAAGAACTTTGAGCTCTTTGATGTATCATTTGTTGTTATTCATATAACCGAAGCATTATTTGTTCATATATATCCTCCATATTTTTCATGGATTCATTTCTGATTATAGATATGTTAGATCTATCTTTATTTTTATACATTTGGAATAAATGAAAATATATGTGCAATTGAAAAGATAATATTTGTAGAATAGAGGATTTGTAGAATGAGAAGACAATATCTATATAGTTTTCTTTGTTAGTGAAAGCCCTAGAGTCAATCATGTGATGATTGTTGTATGGACTTTATTGTATCATATTTCAATTTATAAAGGCATGGTTATTATATTTACTTGTATTGGTGTCAAATAACTAAATATAATAATGTCCTTGAGTAGTAGGTTCTTATCTATATCAATCGATTGGTTGAATCGATAATGAGATGATATAGAGTGTTAGGATCTTTGTAACGGCTAGAGGGGGGGTGAATAGCGTTTGCCCGTACATGGATGGAAATCGATCGCGTTCGTCTCTACAATTTTGTTAGCGTAGCGGAAATAGAAATAATACAATAACGAAATAGACAAACACACACGAACACGATAATATAACGTGGTTCGGAACCTCAAGGTTCCTACTCCACGGATCGAGCTCTACGAGCTCTGGTGATGCACACGCAAACACTAATAAACACTCCTTCTCGGAACAATCCGGAGGTGGAGAAACCTCATACAATATGATTACAACAATAATCAAATGAATACAAGCAATATAATGAAATACAAAGCAATACAAGTAAAGGAAACACTTTACAAATGCTCTTTGACTGCTTGATCACTTGGTTGCTTGATATCAACTTGGAGACCCTGATTTGCAACAGCAAATCACCCCAAATGCTCTCAAGAAAACCCTTGGTTTTTCCTCCATCACGAGCTCCTTATAAAGCTTCAACCTGTGCTAGAAAAAGTCGATCAGTCGACTAATCGGGACCATCAGTCGACTGATGCCACTGTTGCCGTGAGGCAACGGCTAGATCCACATTGGATAAGTCCAACGGATCCATCATCAGTCGATTGATTGTGACTATCAGTCGACTGATAGAGCTCCACTCGACTGCAGTCGAGTGAGACTCGATACGTGGTCAGAAATTTCACGAGCATCGGTCGGTGATCACATGATCGATCATTGCTCAACCATCGATCATTGCCCACCTCTGGCGGTCATTCTTGGGCCACTTCATGATGATCAAACCCTAGTTGACTACCACCCGGTCAGACTTCATGGCACCGGTCGTGGCACACCTCAAACATGAGGTTTTTAGCCCAAGTAGTATGGTTTCCCCATACTTGCTAGACCCACCGTTAGCCTGAACTGGCCTTCTAGCCACCTCCGTGACCTCACGCCTCTCGGATCCCTCCAAGTCATCCATGACTTGTTCATCCATTGCGCTAGCCTTCAGGTGCTTCCATCAGCTATGTCATGCTAACGGTGTCTACACCGCCAAGGCACGTTGGACTTACACCGCCAAGACTCCGCTTGGACTTTACGCCGCCAACCATTGGATTTATGCTGCCAAGACTACCGCTTGGACTTTACGCCGCCAATATCAATCCCCTTGGACTTCAAATGTTAAGACTCAAGCTTGGACTTTCCCTTGCCAACCCATGTTGGACTTTCCATGTCAAGTACTCAAGACTTGGACTTTCCATGCCAACTTATGTTGGACTTTCCATTGCCAAGAACCATGCTTGGACTTTACCAAATGCCAAGTGTCCCACTTGGACTTTCCCATGACAATTACATTGTCATATGTTTTTGTCGAACATTAAAACATCACTCGAGTCAAACTCGAGTCATGGTCAATCGTGACCTGGGCTGATTGCACCAACAATCTCCCCCTTTTTGATGTTTGATAAAAACCAAACAAATCATTGAGTTAGAACACTAACTCAAATCCCTTACCAATTATCCCAAATTGGTAAACACTCTCCAAATGTTCTCCCCCAAACATTCTTCCCCTTTTTGACTAACATCAAAAGGTTTTTTCTCCAAGGAGATCAATGTCTCATGTCCCAATGAGATCTTACAATCTCCCCCTTGGTCCAAAAATACCTAGGATGCCTACCATCTTCTTAGTGATAAGTCTCATATCACTCAAGAGAGGCAATCCTATTCACTCTCCTAATTTCCAAATTTGGGTATCAAAAACCCATCAATTTTCCCAGTAACTTCTCTTCTTTAAGGAGAAAAACACATCCATCATTCCAAGATAGATATCTCCCCCTAAAGGCTTGCTCCCCCTTGACCATTGCACCAACAATGTTCTTGGGAAGTCCCTAAGCCAATAGTAACTCTAGGCCATCAAAATTAAGGTTAGAAATTCAACATTGAACTTTCCAACACCTTAACATTGATATAAACCCTAAACAGCTCTCCTAATCCATATCAATGGATTTTCACCCTTCATCATGCTTCCCAAAGCATATCCTAGGGTTAGGAGTGGCTAGGGACCTTAACCGCAGCCGAAATTGGGTTAGACAAGCTTGTTTATCCCGAAAATCAGGCAATCAGTCGAGTGATTCAAAAATCAGTCGATTGAACCCCACATCAATCGACTGCCACTATGAGCAGTCGACTGATAACTGAAAAATCCGATTTTCAGTTATCAAAAATGAGATTTGGAAATTCATAAATAATTATACGTTTATCGAAAAATCACAAAAATTGATACGTATAATACCTATGACCAATACAATGGGTGAAAAATATTTGAAAAATATTTTACCCATAAAATATCGAAATTGATACAAAATTCAAAAGTGAAGAAAACTTCTAAGTTTTTGGTTCACTTTGTATCAATCTCATCAATGGTGATTGCCATCAAAATGATTTTAAAATGTTTTCAAAACCTTATTTTGGATCATATTCCTTGGGCTCTATGTACATGACTTGTACACAAGTTTTCCCAATGATCCACATTTTGAGTTAAGATGAGTTTGGATTCAACTAGATGCAAAAACTATGCACATTGAACTTAACTCATATCCTAGCATCTCACATGTATCTAGGGTGTATAAATACACATACATGTCAATTGGATGTGAGATGTGGGTTTCGGTTCATTTAATCTAGGGTTTCATGCATTTTTCTAAGGCAACCCTACTTGATTCCCTTATAAATGAGACTCCAAGTCATGTCATTGTCCTTAAATCAATTTCAATCAAATTATCTTAAATGCATGAGTGATTATGACATTAGAGATGATATAGATAAACACATGCTCATAATCATGATGTCATGGCATAATATGAAATCTAAAAACACATGACATTTAATCCTTAATCCTAAACATGTACATGACATATAGAATGATTAAAAATAAGCATGATGTCATGGCATGTTATATGGCAATCAAAGCATGGCATATAAAATATATAGGTATAGTAATACCTAAATTTTAATATTAATTGCCATTTCATATAATTAATTATATTTTGTCATATTTCTATTTTTCTCCCAAGTGTGCCAAAAACTCAAAATGGCACACTAACCTCTAAACCTAAATTGTGCCAATTTTGATCATTTTATCAAACTTCTCAAGTAATATTGGCACATCCTAAAACTTTTAGGATTAAGACTCAAATGTATTTCCAAGGTAACCATAACCTTGAAAATATCCTAAAGTGCCACCTTTACCATGGTTGAGTTAACTACCCATCCAATCAAGGTTGGCACACCCTAACCCCATCTAGCGTGAATCAATCACGCTCTTAGGAACCCAAAACCTATTTGAGCTCCTAGGGTTAATTAGGTATTCCTTAGGGATAACTTCCCTAGATACCTTCCTAATGACCCTCCTAGGCTTATTAGCCTTGGTCATTGTGGTCTTACCTAGGTTGACTCTAGGGGTAACTCCCCTTGCAACCTTCTTAGTGGCCACCCTAGGTTTCCTAGAAACCCTAGCCACTAGGCACAACCTTTGGTCAACCCTAGGGATGACTTCCCTATTGACCTTGGTTTTTTTAGGTTTAGTTCCATAATCAAATGGAACATTGTGATAGGTTTCCTTGTGCTTAGGTTTGCCCTTGGATGACTTTTGATCCTTAGGTCTTAAGTGTTGACTTTGAGTTTTTGACCTAGGAGTTTGATCATTAGACCCTTTAAATTGAGTTTGTATATTCCTAAGGGTCTTTTCTAGTTTCTCAAGCCTTGACCTCAAGGCTTGGTTCTCCAATTCTAATTGCCCCATTTTTGAGTTTTGATTTAAACCATGGGCATTGTCCTTTCTAGGTATATGCCTAGTCCATTTAGGGTTAAACCCTAGGTGTTCTCCTATTTTCTTGATAGATTCCCTAGGTAAAATATTTTTAGGGACATTAGTCCCAAATTTCTTCTTATTTCCTAAGTGGACACTCTTAGCACCTAAACAAATATGTCTATTATTTCTAGCATGCTTTTCATGTACAATAGCAAGACTATTAAAATTATTCTTAGCATGCTTCTTATCCCTAGAAATTGAAGGTGCATTAATACATTTTACCTTAGGGTTTGCCTTAGAGGCTCCCCCTACTTGTGTTGCTTCTTCTTGCCCTTTCTTCTTCCCCCTTGGGCAATGACTCCGGTAATGCCCCTTTGAGTTGCACTTGAAGCATATGATGTGCTCCTTGCCTTTAGATGTTGGGGAACCGGCATCCTTGACTTTTGGTGCCGGTTGAGCCTTCTTTACCCTTTTTGGGAACTTGCTCTTGTAGTGCCCATACTCCCTACACTCAAAACACAATATATGGATTTTATTTGAAATTTGAGTGTTTGAGTTACCTAGTTCGGTGGTGAGGATCTCTTGAGCTTGTTCTTCCTCTTGATCGGATGTAGATGTTACTTCTTGTTGCTCCGGTGTTGAGGATGCTCTAATCTCCTCAATCCTAGAAGTGGATACTTCTTCCACTTCTTCCACCTCTTCTTTCTCCGATCCGAAGGTTGACTCCTCACTTTCTTGTGAGGATGATGATGATTCTTCTTCGGTCTCCTCCTCTTCCAAGTCTTCTTGGACCGATTCGGGATTGTCGTGGAACTTGATCAACTTGTTCCACAACTCCTTGGCATCCCTATAGCTTCCTAATCTAGACAAAATGTCGTTAGGTATCAAATTAGTCAACATTTTTGTTACCTTAATGGTTGTCTTGAATTTTTCCCGTTGCTCCTCGGTCCATCGCTTCATTTTGAGGATTTCGCCGTTCTTTCCTCTCGGAGCATCAAAACCTATAGTCACGGCAAACCAATTTTCGATATTTGTCATTAGAAAATATTCCATCCTACCTTTCCAATATGCGAAATGTTCGCGGTTGAAGGAAGGTGGAATGTTGACGTCATCACTAAATTTTTCTTGGAAATCCATATTCTTCCCTCTAGCTTCTTAACTCCGGGTTGTTAATTCGTAGAAGAGCCCCGGGCTCTGATACGACTTGTTAGGATCTTTGTAACAGCTAAAGGGGGGGGTGAATAGCATTTGCCCGTACGTGGATGGAAATCGATCGCGTTCGTCTCTACAATTTCGTTAGCGCAGCGGAAATAGAAATAATACAATAACAAAATAGACAAACACACACGAACACGATGATATAACGTGGTTCGGAACCTCAAGGTTCCTACTCCACGGATCGATCTCTACGAGCTCTAGAGCAGTCGACTGCTTTGAGTCGAGTGTGTTCGACTGGTATCCGACTGATGGGTTTATGCCGTGCAGTTGGGATCGCCATGGAATGGCGATCGATGCCGAGGATGTCGCGCGCGGTACGCTCGTAGCCGACGGGACGATGACTATGGAGGCGACAATCGGGTGAGGTCCATCGGTCGGTAAGTGTTCCGTTGGACTACAACGGTCGGGATCCAACGTGTTCGGAGGCTGTTGTAGTGATGGCAGTCGACTGCCAAGGGCAGCAGTCGACTGGTGGCGGCCAACGGGAAGAAATCAGCCCTCTCTATAAAAAGAGAGGGTGTGAGCCTTTGAGAGGCTAATCCTTATGCTCCAAGTGATCTTCCTAGTGCCCCACAAGCTCTAAACTCTTCTTACTTGTTTTTACTCCATTCTTATTGTAAGAAGAGTGATCTTGGTTGTAAAGGTTATCTCCACCTAGCTTGGTGCAAAGGAGAGACCATTAGTGGATTGGTTTTGGCGGAGTGATTCACCGAGGACGAATCGGGGACCGTGGATTAGCGGCGTAGCCATGAACCACGTTACACCATCTTGTTAGCGTTTGATTTCTTGTATTTCTATTTTCTTGTCTTGCTTTATTGTTTCCGTTGCGCTAATCTCTTTGTAGACGAGCAAATACCGACATCCAACGTTCGAGGGCTATTCACCCCCCTCTAGCCGGCCATATCGATCCCCTACAAGTGGTATCAGAGTCAAGGAAAGCTTGTCGAGGACTAACCGCCACAACAAGCAACATTCAAAATGGCCGGCTCCAACATCCACCCACCAAAGTTCGATGACGAATTCTCTTGGTGGAAAAAGAGAATGGAGGTATTTTTTGAAACGGATTTTGATATTATGATTACAATGGAATCCGGTTTCGTTTTGCCTAGGGATGAAGAAGGAAAGCCAATAGAGAAATCTAGGTGGACCAAAAAGCAAAGGGAAGAGCACCTTGCAAACTCAAAAGCCAAGCATCATCTTTTCAATGTGCTTCCCCAACAAGAGATCAACCAAATTGGAGAGTGCCTAAGTGCCAAGGAGATGTGGGAGAAGCTAATTGAGCTTCATGAAGGCACATCCGAGGCGAAGCTAGCAAGGAGAGATCTCCTCCGCTCCCAACTCAACAACATTAAACTAGAAAAGGGAGAAAAGGTAATTTCCTTACATTCTCATTTCAAGGAAATTATAACCGGTTTGTCAAGTGTAGGTGAGAAGCTATCAAACCGGGATATGGTTATGAAGGCTATAGATGCCTTTCCGTGATCCTCAAAGTGGAGCTCCATGGTGGACTCCTTCTATATCTCGAAGAATTTAGAAGTGAGCACCTTGGAGGAGTTCTTCTCAACAATGGAGCTCCATGAAACAAGGCTTGAAGGAATACAAGAAGAGCCAAAAATCCAACCTTCAAGAGGAGTAGCTTTGATGGCAAACAAGGGGAAGAAGAAGATAGAGATCCCCTCCTCCTCCGATGATGAAGCATCTTCCTCCTCCTCCATGGATAGCACGAAAGAAGCGTATATGGTAAGGAGGGTAAGGCGTGCTTTAAAAGGTTTTCGATTTAATAAATCCAATGATAGGAGTAGAAGACCAAGGGGGAAAGTCATATGCTACAATTGCCAAGGAGAGGGACATATAAGGGATAATTGTCCCCTCCTAAACAAGAGCAAGGAAGAGAAGAAAAAGAAAGAAGAAAAGAGGAAGAAGAAGGGGAGCAAGAAGAAAAAGGAAGAGGAGAAGAAGGCAAAGGAAAAGGGGAAGGCCAAGGCATTCAAAGCAAAGACTTGGGATGACCCTTCCTCCTCATCTTCATCATCATCCGAGGAAGAAAATGCATTTGTCACCAACCTAGCATTGATGGCATTTGACGACTTGGATTGCTCCTCCACCAAAAATGAAGAATCAAGCACAAGTGGAGAGAGCTCAAGTGAAGGGGGAGCCTCCTCTACATCCTCATCCGAAGAAGAAGAAGAGGACATGGAGACTATGGTAACAAATCTAACTCCTAAGAAAATAGTTTCCATGGTCTCTAGCTTAACTAGGGATTTATTTAGAGCTAAGAAGAAGAATAAGAGCATGTTAGATCAAATTAAGGACTTAGAAAATAAGTTAGAAAAAGCATGCTTAAATGAAAATGAAAATATTTCTTTTTGCCATGATAATGATGCATGCTCACATGAATATATGCCATTTAATGTTAGTGATGCATGCATGGATGAAAATAGAGCTTTAAGGGAAAAGGTAGACTATTTGACCAAAGCCCTAGAAAAGTTTACAATTGGCTCAAACACCTTGAACATGATTATAGGGAGCCAAAGAGCTAGTTTCAATAAGAAAGGCCTGGGTTATAAAGAAAAGAAAAATGAAAAGGCCTACAAATGCCTAATTGCTAGGGGACAAGATAAGAAGAAAGTAATTGCTAGGAAATGGATTCCTAAGGAATTTCTAGTGAACCCCATAGGCAAGAATCTATTTTGGGTTCCAAAATCCATCCTTAAGGGTTAGAAAACCCCTAGGGTAGTCAACCATATGCAATTGACCTATATCATATTTTGGTTGACTTAGGATGGTGGGACAACATTTTTAAATAGTGTTAGGTGATGATAACGTGCCTATAAATAGTTAATAATGCTTAAATCATGATGATTAATGTAATTGCTATGTATGTTTGCAATCATGATTTATGATTTTGAGATTTGGCACGTCATAGGGTTAAATCATGCTTTAGGTGATAATTTGTTTATTATCATGACACAATACCTAATGCATGATAACAATTCAATGAATTCATGTGTTTCATGATCATAATGTAGAATTAATTGATATATGCCTTTATGATCATGAGGTTTGTTAGGTTGATACTTAACCTTGATAGAATTGTATGAATATAATGGTTAAGTATATACAAATACCCCCTAGGATGCATCTCACACTCACCATAGGCTACTTTGATTGAAAACTTAGCATGGGTGAGATGTTAGGATGATACAAATGTCCACTAATGCCTATGGCATTTAGATGATCATTTAAAGTATCAAAATAGCAATAATAGACCAATCATGGGGAAGGCTTATGTTTAATTCATAGACATATTGCCCAAAGATCATGGTTGGATATTTCATATGTTTTCAAAACAATTTCTTACCTTAAAATATGTGTATTCATGTTTTGAAACAATTCAAACTGAAACTAGGTGTTAAAATGGATACTATCATAATCAAAAACCTAGTAGTTTTTAAAGCTTTTGGATTTTTGGAAAATATGTGAAAATATAATGATTTTTCATGAAGACCTATTTTTCACTGATAAAGAATCTTACAAGAAATATGTTCCCCAAATTTCATGATTTTTTGAATTTTTTAGAATTTTTAATGCATTTCTGAAATTCGCCCAGAAAATCAGAATTTCGGAAACCATTGTGCTAGTCATTGCCATCTTGATAGCGATAAACTGATATTTTCTAATTTCATATTTTAAACATGTTTTTGGTATTTTCCTTCTATTATACTTGATGCCATGGGTTTATAACTTAGTATTAATCTTTTTGATGGTGTCAAAGGGGGAGAAATAATTGTATTTAAGTAAATTATGATAGGGGGAGAATTTGTAGAGAGAGTTTCATGGATTAAGGGGGAGTTGCATGTTGTTATATCATGTTTATGTTTACATGCTTTCTTACCTTAGAAATTTATATCAAATGTCTTTACCTAACTTAAACGGATTGCCACACATCAAAAAGGGGGAGATTGTTAGGGCAATCTCTTGCCATGATAAGGTTTTGATGTGTGTGGAAAAGGGTTTAAGTTAGGTTGGTATTGTTATTTGATATGTGCGTTGGAGTCTTGCAGGGCTTAGTAATTCGCACATGGAGCCGTGGCGAGTTTCACAACTCATGACTCGGTCCTTGAGTCGGTGAAGGATGGCTTTGCGGAAGCCGTGCTCTTGGAGCATCCGAGGGGCCGCCGGACGAGAAGCTTGGTGTGAAGCCGGAGGAAGTAGACTTCAGGGCGAGACGCGAAGGATGGCACTGCAGAGTCGTGTGCTTGGCGCATCCGAGGGACGTAGCCGGACGAAGATAACTTCGAAGGCGAGGGACTCCGAGGAATGAGAGTGAGCGAATGTAACCCGGGAAGGGGTAGTAGCTCTTAGGTGAAACTTGGCCATTTGGCTAAGTGTCGGATGGGATTTCCTGACACCAGTCGACTACCATGGAATGACATTCGACTGTTCTGAGTCAAGTGTGTTCGTATCCGTATCCGATGATGGGATGGCCAGCAATGATCGCTATGGAATGGCATATGACGCCGAGGATGTCATGCACGTAGGCGCCATACCGATCAAAGGCCGTGATCGAGGCGAATGACCGTGAGGTTCATCACGACCGCCAAGTGTTCCATTGACTACAATCCGACGTGTTCGAGGTCGCTAGTGATCGCAATGACCGCCAAGGGCGCAGCCAACCGTGGCGGCCAACGGGAAGAAATCAGCCCTCTCTATAAAAAGAGAGGGTGTGAGCCTTTGAGAGGCTAATGCTTATGCTCCAAGTGATCTTCCTAGTGCCCCACAAGCTCTAAACTCTTCTTACTTGTTTTTACTCCATTCTTATTATAAGAAGAGTGATCTTGGTTGTAAAGGTTACCTCCACCTAGCTTGGTGCAAAGGAGAGACCATTAGTGGATTGGTTTTGGCGAAGTGATTCACCGAGGATGAATCGGGGACCGTGGATTAGCGGCGTAGCCGTGAACCACGTTACACCATCTTGTTAGCGTTTGATTTCTTGTATTTCTATTTGCTTGTCTTTCTTTATTGTTTCCGTTGCGTTAATCTCTTTGTAGACGAGCAAATATCGACATCCAACGTTCGAGGGCTATTCACCCCCCTCTAGCCGACCGTATCGATCCCCTACAAATCTAGATGTCAAGGATAGAGGGACATTGTCACATATTGTGAGAGTCACAATTAGTAGTCACAAAGGTGATGTTGGAGCTCAACATTCTTGTAGATTGGGTAGCAATGATGTGTTGCTAGATACCGCTCTTTGCTTATGTTCGTAAATCGGTTTAGGGACATTGCCAACGTTACAAGAACCTATAGGGTCACACACAAAGGGCAATTAGATGGAGATTAGGTTCATATGATGAACCATGAGGATTAGGTTCATGGGATGAACCAAATTGGATTAAGAGTAATCCTAATTAGACTAATTGAGTTGGACTCAATTTGATTCAAGTGTTGAATGAGTGTAATTTAGATTTGATTCATTTAGTCAATTTAAATTAATGAATAGAGATTCATTAAATCAAATTGACTTGAGTCAAGTGGTTAGATTTGATCAACCATGGGAGATAAGAGGTCAAGTTTGACTTGACTTGAGAGGGAAGATGAAAGGTCAAGTTTGACTTGACAAAATGCCATGTCATGATGATGACTTGGCATGGTCGGCCAATGATGATGCTCCACATCATCATTGACTTATCAAGTGGTGCCACCTCATAAGGGAGACCAAAAGACATTGGCTCTTGGAGTTACATGCATGCATGTAAACCCCCCCCCCCCCCCCCCCTCCCCTTCCATGAATTGGCCAACCACTTATTCCATTAGATGGAATTGATTTTGTGAGTTACACAACTTCATCTTCTTCCTTGGATCACCCTCTCAAGCTCTCCCAACCTCCTTGGCCGAAATTCCTAAAGGGTGCTAGCACACTCTAAGGTATTTTTCTCCACCTATTGTTTGTGTGGATACCAATAGAGGAGTGTGCACTTGACACTCTCGAGTTCCGGCGAACCTTTTGGATGGGCGGGATTTGCGAAGGGCGTCGCATCGAGGGTAACTTCTTATCATGTAGATCTAGAGGTATTAAACACATACATGTTAGTTTTATATTTTATACTTCGCACGGATCCGTGGCCGGGGCTTCCGAGGTTTACGCAACGCAAAAAGCGGTTTTTGCGGCTCGGAAAGTCCAACAGTGGTATCAGAGCCACGTGCGAAGCATGTATGTGTTTCATTTTTGTGGTTTTTATATTAGATATAAAAATTACAGAATTTTATGTTTCTGTAAATTTCCTATTTTTATAGAATTTTTGGGTATTTTTCTCAAAGATTCGAAGCAACGAGTGTTGGGACACTTGTCGGCTTCAACCACCGAGAAAAACTCTCCGAAATGGCGAGTTCTCACTTTAGGTTTTTGGGAAAGCAACTTAAGTTGCTATAAGATCATAGTAGGGACACTCGTAAAGTTTATTTTGCGAGTAGGGGCGATGCCTCTATCCCTGAAAGGGGCCTTGTCCCACGATCGCGCCCGGAAACCGCTTAGCGGGACCGTTACGGAGAGGTGACTCATAAAATTGAAAAAAAATATGAAAAATTATAGAAATTTTCTATAAAAATACATAATTTAGAATTATATATAATTCTGTGATTTTCATGGGCCAATGACCCCAATTTTATTGGATTATGATGTGTTATAATTCATAATACGGCCTGCGTGCCATTTTTGTGGTTGTGCGTGTTGTATAGTGTATGCAACCTGCGCGTCGTACCTCTTCTTTTGATATTCTAGTTGTAAATAGTTTTAGACTCGAATGTAACTCGAGTTTTATATTTGTAATGTACAAAATGGAGTGGTGGAAAGTCCACTTGAAGACGAGGTTACGAGAAGGGTGACGACGACACATGGCGGTCAAAGGAAGCGCTTGGAGAAGCCGCTAGCCTTAGGTTGACCGTCCGATCTTCTCATTGGCTTGAGAAGATCGTAGTAGGGACATGACTACATCACATTTAATTATATATATATATATGTTGATATATATATATATATATATTTAATTGATTTTTCTTGTATGTATGTGATGCATGCTAGTAGAATAATGCTTGTATGTATATGATGCATGCTAGAATAATTTTCTTGTATGTATATGATGCATGCTAGAATAATGATTGTATGTATGTGATGCATGCTAATATAGGATAATAAAGGCCTAAATGCGTATAAGATACACATTTCGATTAGATTAGATCATAATCGATTCAACTCGAAAATGCCTACCGAGCCTTGATACCCATCACTACCTCGATCATTTGTTGTTGTTGAATCTACCAAAGCAGAGCAACGCATATTATCTTGGTAGGGTGCGGAGGGACAATCTTGGTCCCGCCTATCACGCTTGGGTTAGAGTAAGCTCAATTAGATTGAGCAAAACTAGTTAACTCAATTGGATCGAGTAGAACTATAGGCATATTCCAATTGTTGGAAAGATAGGTTAAGATCGCATTTACACTAAATCTTGGGCGATTTAGCCAAAGCTAACTCAAGGTCTTTTGTAAATGTGGGTCTTGATCCTATAAACAAGAGTTGCATAGAGATGTAATCGGTAATATGTTACCCACCGATCGTACTAAGTCTTGGGCGATTTAGCCAAAGCTAACTCAAGGCTTAGTATGATGTGGATCTTGTCCCACAAGAATTATAGCTAGTTTGTATGAATCTAGTAAAGTGGTTTGACCACATCCATAACTCGATTCTATAAAATTCCTATAATTCAGTGGGAGCATCATTTGATTAAAGGCCTAATTAAATGATAAAAAGAATATGATATTAATTCTCTACATTGTATGTTGTAGATAACTATGTCGACAAACACGAACACTCTCTCTCTGCGTTTTGTCCTTGAGAAGTACAAGCTCAATAAAGCAAATTTCCTGGACTAGTATAGGAACCTGAGAATTGTTCTCACCCAAGAAAGGAAGTTGTACGTCCTGGAGCAGCCTATTCCGGAGGCACCTCCTGCCACTGCCTCGCGAGCTGACAAAGATGCTTACAAGAAGCATCAAGATGATGCATTAGATGTGTCATATCTAATGCTCGCGACCATGAACTCTGAGCTTCAGAAGCAACACGAGTTCATGAATGCTTACGATATGGTTGGACATCTTCGTCAACTTTATCAAGGACAAGCAAGGCATGAGAGATATGAAGTCTCTAAGGCATTGTTTGGGTCCAAAATGTAAGATGGGACTCTCGTAGGTCCATATGTACTCAAGATGATTGGGTACGTAGAAAACCTAAAAAGACTGGGATTCCCACTTAGCCAAGAGCTTGCCACTGACCTAATCTTGCAATCTTTTCCGCAAAGCTACAATCAATTTGTCATGAATTACAACATGAATGAAATTGATAAGCCACTGCCTGAGATGCTCAGCATGTTGAGAACTGCTGAGCTCAACCTTAAGAAGGGAAAATCTGACGCCATTTTGATGGTGCAAAAGAAGAAAGGCAAGGGCAAGCCTAAAGGTAAGGGAAAGTCCCAAGCCAAGGGCAAAGGCAAGGAATTGAAACCCAAAGGAGGGGTAGCCAAGGAAGGGGCTTGCTTCCACTGCAAGGAAGCTGGACACTGGAAGCGTAACTGCAAGGCATACCTGGAAGATCTTAAGAAGAAGAGAAGTGAGACTTCTACTTCAGGTATAAATGTTATAGAAGTCAATCTATCTATTTCTTCATCATGAGTATTAGATACCGGATGTGTATCCCACATTTGTACCAATGTGTAGGCGCTGAGAAATAACAGGGCATTGACAAAGGGCAAGGTGGACCTATGAGTAGGCAATGGAGCAAGAGTTGTTGTTGTTGCTGTAAGAACTTATGATCTATATTTGCCCTCTGGCCTTGTACTAGAATTAGATGAATGTTGTTATGTGCCTGCCTTAACTAAGAACATCATTTCAGTTTCTTGTTTGGATAAGAAAGGATTTGCATTTATAATAAAGAACAAATATTGTTCAGTTTATTTAAATGATATGTTCTATTGTAGTGCACCTCTAATGAATAGACTCTACTTTCTAGACTTAGAGAGCCCTATCTATAACATAAGTACCAAAAGGTTCAAGTCAAATGAGTTGAACCAAACCTATCTCTGGTATTGTCGCTTAGGTCACATAAATGAGAGTCGTTTATCTCAGCTCCATAAGGATGGGCTGCTAGACTCATTTGATTTTGAATCATATGAGACATGCGAGTCTTGCCTTTTAGGTAAGATGACCAAGACTCCCTTTAGTGGACACAGCGAAAGAGCAACAGACTTGTTAGAACTTATACATAGTGATGTATGTGGTCCTTTCAATGTTGCTACTAGAGGTGGTTACAAGTACTTCATTACATTTATTGATGACTTCAGTAGATATGGTTATATGTATCTCATGACACATAAATCAGAATCCTTTGAAAAGTTCAAAGAATTCAAGAATGAAGTATAAAATTAGCTTGGCAAGAGTATTAAGATACTTCGATCAGATCGAGGTGGTGAATACCTTAGCCATGAGTTTCGTGACTATCTAGCTGAGTGTGGGATTCTATCCCAACTCACTCCTCCTAGAACACCACAGTGGAATGGTGTATCTGAAAGGAGGAATCGTACCCTATTAGATATGGTATGATCTATGATGAGTCACACAGATCTTCCTATATCCTTTTGGGGATATGCTCTAGACACAGCAGCCTTTACCCTTAACCGTGTACCATCCAAGGCTGTGATAAAGACACCATATACAATATGGACAGGGAGAAATCCCAAGATGTCTTTCATGAGGATTTGGGGTTGTGAGGCTTACGTTCGACGTCAAGTCTCAGACAAACTGGGACCCAAATCTGATAGGTGCTATTTTGTTGGATATCCCAAGGATACAAAGGGATATTACTTCTACATTCCTAGTCAGCACAAAGTGTTTGTGGCAAAGACTGGGGTTTTTCTAAAAAGAGATTTTGTTTCTAGAAAAACTAGTGGGAGTACGTTCGATCTTGAAGAAATTCAAGATAAGGACCATAGCACTGAGGCCTTGATGGAGGTTGAACAGGAACTACAAAGTGTTGTGGGTGATGAGGTTGTTGCACAAAGGGTTATGGAACAACCACCTGTTCAGGTAGACCTACCTCTTCGCAGATCTAATAGGGTACGTTGTCTGCCTGAGAGATACTCATTTCTATTGTCTGACCATGATGACGTTATGCTCATTGAGAATGAGCCTACCTCTATCGAGGGAAGGATGAGCCAGTTACGAGAAATGGCTAGAGGCCATGAGATCGAGATGGAATCCATGTACACCAACCAAGTATGGACTTTGGTTGATCCACGAAGAATTAAACCCATTGGGTGTAAGTGGGTCTTTAGGAGAAAGACTGACATGGATGGACTTACGCATACCTATAAGGGCCGATTGGTGGCTAAAGGTTTCAAGCAAATTCATGGTATTGACTATGATGAAACCTTTTCTCCAGTGGCGATGTTTAAGTCCATTTGGATCTTGCTTGCTATTGCAGCATACCACGATTATAAGATCTGGCATATGGATGTCAAAACCGCATTTCTGAATGGAAACTTACTCGAGGATGTGTACATGACACAACCTGAGGGTTTTGAAGATCCACAGCATACTGGGAAAGTATGCAAGCTGCAAAGGTCCATTTATGGGCTAAAGTAAGCCTCTCAGAGCTGGAATCTTCGATTCGATGATGTGATCAAACAGTTTGGTTTCATCAAGAATGAAGATGAACCCTGTGTCTACAAAAGGGTTAATGGGAATACAGTTGTCTTCCTTGTATTGTATGTGGATGACATAATGCTCATTGGGAATGACATCCCTTCGCTACAGTCTGGAAGACTTGGCTGGGGACGTGCTTCTCAATGAAGGACTTAGGTAAAGCAACCTATATTCTAGGCATTAAGATCTATAGAGATAGATCTAAGAGATTGCTTGGCCTAAGTCAGAGTACATATATTGACACGGTATTACTACGGTTTGCCATGCAGAATTCCAAGAAGGGAATTCTGTCGATGTCACATGGTGTGAGTCTTTCGAAGACTCAAAGTCCCTCTTCTAGAGAGGAGAGAGACTGCATGGATAAGATCCCTTATGCATCTGCTATAGGATCTATCATGTACGCCATGCTGTGAACTCATCATGATGTCTCGTATGCTTTGAGCATGACGAGTAGATACCAGTCAGATCCAGGTGAGCGTCACTGGATAGCAGTCAAGAATATTCTTAAGTACTTGAGAAGGACTAAAGAATATTTCTTGATATTTGGAGGCGATGAGGAGCTAGCTATAAAGGGTTACAGCGATGCTAGCTTCCAAACTGACCAGGATGATTATAGATCATAGTCAGGGTTCGTGTTTTGCTTGAATGGTGGCGCTGTGAGCTAGAAGAGTTCCAAGCATGACACAGTTGCTGATTCTACAACAGAGGCCGAATATATCGGTGCTTCCATCTCATTCGAGAGATTATCGATAGAGGAGATGTGAAGAGTTGCAGAGTACCCACAGAGGCTAATATCGCAGATCCCTTGACCAAGGCTTTGGCACAGAAAAAACATGATGGTCACACTAGGTCATTGGGTATTAGATACTACAGTGATTGGCACTAGTGCTAGTGGGAGAATGTTAGTGAAAGCCCTAGAGTCAATCATGTGATGATTGTTGTATGGACTTTATTGTATCATATTCCAATTTATAAAGGCATGGTTATTATATTTACTTGTATTGGTGACAAATAACTAAATATAATAATGTCCTTGAGTAGTAGGTTCTTATCTATATCAATCGATTGGTTGAATCGATAATGAGATGATATAGAGAACACTACTTTTAATCATTCCTAGTCGAGTATTAATATTCAGGGACAATGTTAATGCGTAGATACTAGCATGTAGGTCAACACGATGACTTGATCTCACAAGTCATGGATATGAGATATCAAGTTGACACATGGGTATGCATTGGAGAATGTATACTGAATGACCCGCCATGAGAAAGTATCATGGATCGTTATATGAGTGTCATATACTTTCTCATGTGGCTATTAGTATAACTATTAGTCCTTAGACCTGAAGTCATCATGGTTCCCTACATAAGGCGTTGCATACTTTGGCTTCGTCAAACGTCACCCGTAAATGGGTGGACTATAAAGGCGATTACTGGGTATGTAACAAATTATGCGGAGGGATGTGAGTGATGTAGATGAGATCTATCCCTCCTATATGATGGGAGTGACATCGATATTCTTGATAGAGTGAGACCACGAAGTGCATGGCCTTGCCCAAATGAGTCAATATGAGATATTGAGCTCATTTGATTAGAGTGAGTCTACTTGGAGTTCAAGATATAGATTGTACTGAGGATGACATGGTCTATTCCTCAATTGGTTAATCTAGATGTCAAGGATAGAGGGACATTGTCACATATTGTGAGAGTCACAATTAGTAGTCACAAAGGTGATGTTGGAGCTCAACATTCTTGTAACTTGGGTAGCAATGATGTGTTGCTAGATACCGCTCTTTGCTTATGTTCGTAAATCGGTTTAGAGACATTGCCAACGTTACAAGAACCTATAGGGTCACACACAAAGGGCAATTAGATGGAGATTAGGTTCATATGATGAACCATGAGGATTAGGTTCATGGGATGAACCAAATTGGATTAAGAGTAATCCTAATTAGACTAATTGAGTTGGTCTCAATTTGATTCAAGTGTTGAATGAGTCTAATTTAGATTTGATTCATTTAGTCAATTTAAATTAATGAATAGAGATTCATTAAATCAAATTGACTTGAGTCAAGTGGTTAGATTTGATTAACCATGGGAGATAAGAGGTCAAGTTTGACTTGACTTGAGAGGGAAGATGAAAGGTCAAGTTTGACTTGACCAAATGTCATGTCATGATGATGACTTGGCATGGTCGGCCAATGATGATGCTCCACATCATCATTGACTTATCAAGTGGTGTCACCTCATAAGGGAGACCAAAAGACATTGGCTCTTGGAGTTACATGCATGCATGTAACCCCCCCCCCCCTTCCATGAAGTGACCAACCACTTATTCCATTAGATGGAATTGATTTTGTGAGTTACACAACTTCATCTTCTTCCTTGGATCACCCTCTCAAGATCTCCCAACCTCCTTGGCCGAAATTCCGAAAGGGTGCTAGCACACTCTAAGGTATTTTTCTCCACCTATTGTTTGGGTGGATACCAATAGAGGAGTGTGCACTTGACACTCTCGAGTTCCTGCGAACCTTTTGGACGAGCGAGATTTGCGAAGAGCGTCGCATCGAGGGTAACTTCTTATCATGTAGATCTAGAGTAGATCTAATGGTATTAAACACATACATGTTAGTTTTATATTTTATACTTCGCACGGATCCGTGGCCGGGGCTTTCGAGGTTTCTGCAACGTAAAAAGCGGTTTTTGCGGCTCGGAAAGTCCAACATTCTTATATATATATATAATCATTGTTCAATGACTAATTTTTGACCATTAAACAATGGTTCTACTGAATTTTAATTAATATTATTTTTTTACAAATAAAATAAAATTTAGATTAATAAAATTATTTTATTAAAAAAAAGTGCAGCTCCATTAAAGGCTCTCTATGGGAGGGAGCGACTCCTCCTTGACAAGATGCCCTAAGCAATTTATTTTGTTGGCTATGCACTCATACGATAAGTTTTTTTCGAAAAATAGCTTAAATAAGGACCTGAAAATTACTTGCATGCAGTAGGGTTTTGAGTAATATCAAAGTTGAATCTTACATTTTAATTTTAGCATAGATTAATTTTTTATATTAGATATTCGTTGCTCAAGTGTAGCATTGTTTGTTTGTTAACGTGACTTTCAAAATCAAAAACATATAAGATGAGAATGAAAAAAATCAACTCTCCTTTGTGGAAACAGAAAGAGTAAACAATGGGAAAGCACTCGAGAACAAATAAGGAAAAGGAATAAGTCGTCTTGAGAATCGAGAGAAGTCCATCAGCCTAGAAGAATAATAGTCTTTAAGGATACTTATAAATATCCTTATAGTATATTTTTAATGACACTAATATTTTAGTGACATCATTGAAAAAACCCTATATAGTGATGTCATTTTAGACCCTACTCGCATTCCTGACATTTTATAATGTCATTATACAATATAAATATTAACGTCAAAAGTGTCTCGATTTAAATATATAACGACACTCTAAAATATTAAGAAAAGTCATATTTTAAGGATATCTATGTATGTCTATCATCGTAATAAGGACAAAACTAAATGTTACATAAAATCATTTATTTTGATATTTACAAATGTCTTATATTTTTTATAAAGACTATAAAAGTTGTCAATAAATATAATTTATAAGATCATTTTAAAATATCACCTTAACTAATCTATAATGACATTTATTAACATCGTTATAATAATTTATAAAGATATTAAAATGATCACTAATATTTATTTAGAATATATAATATAAATATAATATTTACACATCATCACAATTCATCCACCATGTAGAATAAAAAAATTATAAAATACAATTTAAAGTGCTAATAGAAAATATAAATTCATCTAACAATCATTTGAGTGAGTCTTTTACATCCAAAACTAACTACACACTACACTTAAAATATTAAATTTTAGAACTAACAAAGTCTTGTAAATAAAAACTCAACTAGGCAAACTATCTTCAACCATAATAGTGATTCACAAAAATTCAGGTATCTATAAACTACAAATACAATGAATATATTTGTATTAGTATTGAAATAAAATAATAAACATCGAAAATTAATAGAAATAATGATAAACATTGGATATCATACCAAATGAGAAAAATATAAAATATCATTCTATATGCACCTAATAGTGATCTTCGCTTATTGTTAGCTGCAAATATATTTCATATTTATTTAAAATTATAATAACACAATAAATATAAAAATTAATAATATTTCAATGAAAGATTAAAATTATATTAGATGATAAGGCCAAGCTATCATTCCTCAAAGTTTATCATCAAATTTCTATAAAAGATCATAAGATCTAATTAAACTCTCTTTTGGTTTTAAGACAACTTGTATTCATACTTCACATCAATTTGATCCTAGTGTTTGTCCCCCTACTAAGTATTTGAATTCATACTATGGAGCACACCTTTTGCCACAATCTTTGTTGAATCAAATAAATTTTGATCAAAACAGAGCAACCGATCTACATAAAAGTGAAAAAGAGATAAAAGTTTGAAGATGTGTGAAACCGATAATAAAAAAAGAAATTAAACAAACCTTATCCGTAAAGATGAATGATGAGAAACAGAAATTTATAGATTACTACTTGATGATGCGTGTTGATTACTATTGCAATTTGAAAGAGGATTTTGATTTGATTGATTAGAAATATTTGCTTCTAGCATTGTAATATGTTGGCCATGCTTTTTAATTTGTTTATCCACTTTTTCTAATTTTGTCTATTGTTCCATCACTAGTCGATTGCATATGCCACAATTAGAAGCTTCTCCCCATAAATTAGATGGGCTAACACCATCACCAAGCATACGTACACAAGGGCGTAAAGTCAGTCCATTTATGTTTGCATTAGAAAAATACAAAATGTAGGAAACTCTCAACTCCATTTCTATACTCAGATTGTCTCGGTAAAAACATCCAATTCATATTCATAAAGGTTCTACAAAAAAAAACTTATTAAAATAAGTTAACATTATGATAAATTGATAAATTTTACAATGCATGTATATTAAATTTAACACTCACAACATAGTCATAATAAAACAATGCAGATTCTTCATCTTACAACCAATGAAAATTCTCACTTTTAGGGCAATACAACTCAATGAAACATGCTCAACAAAGCACAATGGAAAGAACAGTTTAGATGACTATGATGGATTAGATGGTGTAAATAGTAAACAATGAGTTTATCTTGGACTCTTGTACTATTTCGATCTTATGTTGGCATTTCCTTGAGAACAAAATATGCAACTCTTCAATACCTCTAAATCAGATTTTCTAAAACAAAACACCACGACAACTACCACAACTAAACTGTCACAAAAATTTCATGTGATTCAAATACGTAGATTGCACAACTGATGAGTGAGAATCATATGCACTGTTTAGAATTTATTTATCATATTTTTCTAGTATTTTATTCACCTATCATGGATAAAACATAGCATTTACTTTCCTTTTCATATTTTCTTAGTTCAGATGGCTGCGAGATATTTTTTTCTATATGCAGGAGTCATTTTAGGGTTTAACACGCCTTAACCTGCCAATTGGCATGACC
Organism: Wurfbainia villosa; assembly: GCA_025175895.1. Classification (NCBI taxonomy): domain Eukaryota; kingdom Viridiplantae; phylum Streptophyta; class Magnoliopsida; order Zingiberales; family Zingiberaceae; genus Wurfbainia; species Wurfbainia villosa. The sequence goes on along the minus strand of CM045994.1, from coordinate 78,471,336 downwards.
ATGCTATCCACAACGATTCCAGCACACTCATGGATGAAGCCAACAACCGACACTCCTAGACCGTGCTAATTAGCACGGTCACATGTCAGCCCTAGAGTCTGGCATGGGCAGGATGTGCCAATCGGCACACCCGTTCTAGACTTCCTGACCTCCAACCCTGGCCAAACTAAGAGTAGCATGGGCAGGCCATGCCAATTGGCACGGTCGTGCTACGACCCACTCGATGTGCAATTTCTTTGGAAATAATGGGTTTCTACCTTTAAAAAACATCCTAGGGCATGCAAATAGGAGATCCGCAGAGGAGATTCGAAGGAGCCATCAAGGAACATCCTAGGGCGCATTGCGGAGCAAAAGAGAATAAGTTCTAATCTGAAGGAGGCCTTCAGGGACGTCGATAAATCTGTTTGGAGTTCTTTTCTTTTTTTTTTAGATTTATCGAATGTCTTTCTGCATATTGTTTAAATTTTTCCTCCTTATTATGGAGTAATTCTCTGTGATCTTTAGATTAGAGAGTAGCTCTTTGTTTAGTTGTCTTAGATTATTGAAAACTCTTCTATTTAATCGTAATTATCTTGAGTCGATTTTACTAAACATACTGATTATCTTGTGAGTTTGTTGGCCATCTATTCGTTTGTATTTAGGGTTTAAATGATAAACCAAAAGGTGAACCTTAATCCCAGATTTGTAAAATTGATCATGGGGCATTATTACAAGTAAAGGTATTTGATTTGATTGACCCGCTGGGGTTCTAGTGATAAGTACCCATTGCGAATAAGGCCATCTATACTCAAATATCATGAAAGTAATTAGGACATCTCTAGGATTTTATACGCTATCCTAGAACATAATAATTGGACTAATCTCGAGTTTTATGAGTAAAGGTAGTAAGTACTAAAATTTGATCCGCTGGGGTTCTCATGACATGTTCCCATTGTGACCAAGGTCATTTTAAGTACAAATATCATGAAAGTAAGATCCAAGTTAGATAGATAGGTTGGATCTATCTTGAAAAACGTGTCCAATATCCTTTAAATAGTTTTCCTTCAGGAATACATATTGATATAAAAGAGAACTACCAAGGCATTAGATATTGTAGCGAAATCGAAGTCCTAAGATTGTTCCTTAACCATCTTTTTAATCATCTCTTGTGTTGGGGCAATCATCCCAGGTCATGATTGACCAGACTTGAGTTGGACTCGAGTAGTATTTTGATGTTTGACATTGATATTTGACAAAGGAGTTCACTATTGTTTGATAATGGGTTGACTAAATGGTGACTTGGGGTTGATCATATGATGGAGAAGTCCAAGTCTTGTGTACTTGGCATGGAAATTCCAAGTCTTGTGTACTTGGCATGGAAAGTCCAAGCATGAGTCTTGGCAAGGAAAGTTCAAGCTTGAGTCTTGGCAATTGAAAAGTTCAACATGGGTTGGCAAGGAAAGTCCAAGTCATGGGTACTTGGCAATAAGGAAGTCCAAGGGTTGATATTGGCGGAGTAAAGTCCAAGCGTGTGTCTTGGCAGCGTAAGCTCAATGTGCCTTGGTGGTGTAAACTAACTTAGCATGACAATAGTCGATGGAAGCACCTGAAGGCTAGCGTATGGATAAACAAGTCATGGATGACTTGGAGGGATCCAATAGGCATGAGGCTGATAGAGGTGGATAGAAGGCTTAGGTCTAGGCTAAGGGTGGTCTAGCAAGTATGAGGGTATCATACTTGGAGTAAACGTCATGGTTGAGGTGTAGCTGTCGACTGGGGTTATGTACCAGTCGACTGGTCAAGTGGTTTGACATTTGGCAACCGAGTTGACTCCGAGTAATTAACTGGGATTATGACAAGTCGACTATCCTGGAGTCGACTGGCATTCGACTGTGATTGTGGCCTTGACAATCGGCTGCCAGCATTAGACAATCGACTGATGTCTTGATCAGTCGACTGATGTGGAGGTCAATTGACTAATGGTCGAGGACACAGGCACAGAAGGTTTTCGAAGTCAATGCTAGGGTTTGGCAGTTGAGTGGAGGCATGATCAGTTGACTGATTGGTATGATCAGTCGACTGATGGTCTATCTGTTGGAACTTATCCAATGTGGATTAAGTCATTGTCTCACAATGACTACAGGAGTAGTCGACTGATGGTCTTGAGTAGTCAATTGCTAGGAGGAATCCAGCCCAAGTTATAGGTTTAAAAGGATCTCGAGGAGAGGGATTTTGTCATGGTTCTTTGAGATGATTTGGGGCGATTTGCTGGTGCAATTCAGGGTCTCCAAGTGTAGCTCAAGCAACCAAATAAGCAAGCATCCAAAAGAACATTTGTAAAGTTTTCTTTACGTGTTTTTGTGTATTTCATTTGTATTTGCTTGTATTAATTGTATTACTTGTTGTAATCACTTGTACGAGGTTTCTTTGCCTTCGACTTGTTGTCGAGAAGGAGTGCTTTTGATTATTAGTGGTGTTTGGCATCGCTAGGGCTCATCCGAGCCCAACTCGTGGAGTAGGAACCCTAAGGTTCTGAACCACGTTATATTCTCATGTTCTTGTGTGTTGTGCATCATGTTATTTGTATTTGTTATTATTATTCTATTGTGCTAATAAGAGTGTAGATGAACACGAACGAATTCTGTCAAGTCGATGAAGATGCGCCATTCACCCCCCCCCTCTAGCGCTCACGGATGTTCCTACAATTGATATCAGAGTGAGGCTGCTCTTCAAGTTTTAACAACTAAGGGAGCATGCTAGAGGAAGGAAAATGACGATTGAAGAAAGATTGGGGGATGATATCAACATGCTGCCATCATATGAACTCTATGGAGCAAAGGATTTTAAGCTATGGGCGGTAAGGATGAAATATTTCCTTATGTGCGATTATAATAATTGGATTAGTGTGATGGTAGGATTCGACGCTCCAAAGGACGAAGAAGGAAAAAGGCTTAAGAAGAAGAAGTGGAGCAAAGAAGAACTCCGATATTACAACATAAATAACAAGTTAATGGGTATATTACTTAGTGTAATCCCTAATGATGTTTTGATCAAGATAGGAGATTGTAAAGACACCAAGGATCTTTGGAGCAAGTTGGTGAAATATCATGAAAACCCATCACCAGCTCATGTAGTAGAGGAGAAGTCCGGGGAGGAGTCCGAGGAGGAGTGCTCGTCCTCTCAAGATCAAGAAGAAGCAAGAATATCGTCATCTCAAGAGCTTGCAGATTCGGAGGTGGATAGGGAATCAACATCCGGATCGAAAGAGGTGGAAGAGGTAGAGGAAGCCTCCACCTCTAGGATTGAGAGGGAGGAGACTAGGGCATCTTCAATACCGGAGCCAACTCAAGAAAAACCATCTACCTTCGGTCGAGAAGATGAAGAAGTCCAAAAGTCCACCACCATTGACCTAAGTAACTCAAGCAATTTAGTTAAAAATAAAAATCATATAATTTGCTTTGAGTGCAAGGAATATGGGCACTATAAGAGTAAGTGCCCTAAGAAGGTTAAGAAAGCTCAACTGGCACCAAAGATCAAGAATGTCGTTGCCTTAACATATAAGAGCAAGGAGCATGTAATGTGTTTCAAGTGCCAACAATGGGGTCATTATAGGTGTCAATGCCCTAACGGGAGGAAGAAGACTCAAGAAGGAGCATCACATGTAGAAGGAGTCTCTAAGGCAAATCCTAAGGTAACCTTTAAGTATGCTTCCTCTTCAATTAATAGTAAAAAGCAGGCTAAGAAAATTTTTAATGCTATTGCTATTACTCATGAACAAAAGCATGTTAAAAATAATAGATTTTATTACTTAGGGGCTAAACATGTCAATCTTAGAACTAAGGAGAAATTTAAGACTAATGTCCCTAAAATAATTTTACCTAAGGAAACTATTAGGAAGGTAGAGGAGCATCTAGGCATTAACCCTAAGAAGGGTAAGCATATGCCTAAGAGGAATCCTTCCCAAAGGATAAATGAAAAATCAAAATTGGGATTATTAGAGTTGGAGAACTAAGCCTTGAGGTCAAGGCTTGAGAAACTTGAAAAGACCCTTAGAAATATGAAAAATCAAATTCAAGGGTCTAGGAGTCAAAGTCAAGGGTGTAAGAGGCAAAAACTATCTAGGAGGCAAGGTTTGGGTCACAAGCTTATGTCCAAGAAGGTAATGTCTGCTTATCACAATGTTCCATTTGATTATGGAACTCAACCTACGTCTAGGAGAGCCAAGGTTACTAGGGAAGCTATCCCTAAGGCTAACCATGGTGTGTGCCTAGTGGCTAAGGTTTCGAAGAAACCTAAGGAAGCCACTAAGAAGGTTACAAGGGGAGTCACCCCTAGAGTTAACCTAGGCAAGACCACAATGACCAAGGCTACCAAGCCTAGGAGGGTTATTAGAAGGGTATCTAGGGAGGTCATCCCTAAGGAATACCTAGTAAACCAAAAGAGATCCAATAGGTTTTGGGTTCCTAGGAGCATGATCGATTCACGCTAAATGGGTTAGGGTGTGTCAACCCTATGTGGATGGGTAGTTAACCTAACTATGGTAGAGTTGACACTCTAGGACATTTTCAAGGTTTTGGGATACCTTGGAAATAAGTTTTGATTATAATCCTAAAGGATTTTAGGATGTGTCAATATAACTCATGGAAATTGAAAAATCAATCAAATTGGCATAAATTAGGTCTAGAGGTCTTGGTGTGCCATTTTGCATTTTTGGCATATTTGGGAGAAGAATGGTAATATGGAAAAATGGAATTAATCCGAACAAATGGAAACTGATATTACAATTTAGGTATTCTTATGCCTTATATCTTATTTTCCATGCTTTGATTGCCATATACCATGTTATGACATCATATTTCATCTTTATCATATAAAATGTCATGATTAATTTCTAGGGTTTAATTTTGTTTCATGTATGTTTAGTTTTTATTTATATGCCATGACATCATGATTTTTAGCACATGCTTATTTATGCTATCATTATATGCCATGATCATATCTCATGCATTTAAGTTAATGAAAATTGATTTAAGGACAATTGACATGACTTGAAGTCCCATGCATAAGGGAATCAAGTAGTGTTGCCTTAGAAAAATATGTGAGACCTTAGTTTAGGATAACCAAAACCCACATCTCACATCACATTGATATGTGTGTGTATTGATACACCCTAGACACATGTGAGATGCTAGGAAATGAGTTAAGTTCAAGGTGCATAGTTTTTGTATCTAAATGAACTCAAACTCACCTTATACCATGGATGAATCATGAGGAAAGCTTGTGTACAAGTCATGTGCATTAAATCCATAGACCATAGTTCAATATAAGGTTTTAAAAACATTTTTAAATCATTTTAAAAAACCTTGGTGAAGTCCATCTTTTGATAACAATCATCATTGATAGAGTTGATACAAAGTAGGGCCAAAACATTGAACTTTTCAATAGTTTTGAACTTTGTGTCAATCTCATTATTTTATAGGTATTTTATTTTTCCAATATTTTTCACCCATAATGATTGACATAAGTATTATACATATGAAATTTCATGATTTTTTGTATTATGTATAATTACTTATGATTTTCGTAAATTCATTTCTGAAATTGAATTTTTACATTTGCAGAAATCAGCCGACTGCCACTATTAGCAGTCGATTGGCATCAAGGGAAGTCGACTAGTGACTATCAGAGTCGACTGCCAACACTGATTTCAGGTAAACAAGGATGTTTATCCCATATTTCAGCTGTGTTAGGCTACCCTAACTCCTCCTAACCCTAGGATATGCTTTGGAAAGCATTAGAAAGGGTGAAAATCCATTGGATATGGATTAAGATAGTTGTTTTGGGTGCGTATCAAGTTTAAGGTGTGTGAAAGTTCAAGGTTGAACTTTTAACCTTAATTTTGATGGTTTAGTGTTCCTATAGGCTTAGGGACTCTCCAAGGACATTGTTGGTGCAATGGTCAAGGGGGAGCAAGCCTTTAGGAGGAGGTTATCCATCATGGGATGATGGATGTGTTCTTCCTCATGAGGGGGAGAATTTTGGAGAATGTGAGATGCCAAATTTGAAAATTGGAAGAGTTTGAAGGATTACCTCTCTTTAGTGATATGGGGGTTATCACTAGGAAGAGTGAAGACATCCTAGATATTTTTGGACGAAGGGGAGATTGTAAGATCTCATTGGGATATGAGACATTGACACCTTTGGAGAGAGCCTTTTTTATGTATGTCAAAAAGGGAGAAAATTGATGTGGGAGAATTGATAGGAGAAGTTGAGATACCCAATTTGGACAATTGGGAGGATTAGATTGAGTTAGTATTCTAACTCAAAGATGTTGGTTTTTGTCATACATCAAAAAGGGGGAGATTGTTGGTGCAATCAGCCCAGGTCATGATTGACCAGACTCGAGTTGGACTCGAGTAGTGTTTTGATGTTTGACAAAGGAGTTGACCATTGTTTGACAATGGATTGACTAGATGGTTGACCATATGATGAAGAAGTCCAAGTCTTGTATACTTGGCATGGAAAGTTCAAGTATTGTGTACTTGGCATGGAAAGTCCAAGTCTTGTGTACTTGGCATGGAAAGTCCAAGCATGGGTCTTGGCAAGGGAAGGTCCAACCTTGAGTTTTGGCAATTGGAATGTCCAACATGGGTTGGCGGCATAAAGTCCAAGTAATGGGTACTTGGAAATTGGGAAGTCCAAGGGTTGATATTGGCGGCGTAAAGTCCAACCGTGTGTCATAGCAGCGTAAGCCCAATGTGCCTTGGCGGTGTAGACCAGTTTAGCATGACAATAGCCGATGGAAGTACCTAAAGGCTAGCGTATAGAAGAACAAGTCATGGATGACTTGGAGGGATCCAATAGGCATGAAGATGATGGAGGTGACTAAAAGGCTTAAGTCTAGGCTAAGGATGGTCTAGTAAGTATGAGGGCATCATACTTGGGGTAAACCTCATGATTGAGGTGTAGAAGTCGACTGGGGTTATGTACCAGTCGACTAGTCAAGTGTTTTGACACTTGGCAGCCAAGTTTACTCTTAGTAGTTGATTGAGATTATGACTAGTCAACTGTCCTGGAGTCGACTGGTGTTCGACTGTGGCTGTAGCCTTGACAGTCGACTGCCAACATTGGATAGTCGACTGATGTCTTGATTAGTCGACTGATTTGGAGGTCAGTCGATTGATAGTCGAGGACACGGTCACAGAAGGTTTCCGAAGTCAACTGCTAGGGTTTGACAGTCGAGTGGAGGCATGATCAGTCGACTGATTGATATGATCAGTCGACTGATGGTCTATTCGTTGGAACTTATCCAATGTGGATTAAGTCGTTGTCTCATAACAACAATAGGAGCAGTCGACTAATGGTCTTGTGCAGTCAACTACTAGGTGGAATCTAGCCTAAGTTAAAAGTTTAAAAGGAGCTCGAGGAGAGGGATTTTGTCATGGTTCTTTGAGGTGATTTGGGGCGATTTGCTAGTGCATTTTAGGGTCTCTAAATGCAGCTCAAGCAACCAAACAAGCAAGCATCCAAAAGCGCATTTGTAAAATTTTCTTTACGTGTTTTTGTGTATTTCATTTGTATTTGCTTGTATTCATTGTATTACTTATTGTAATCACTTGTATGAGTTTTCTCCGCCTTTGATTTGTTGTCAAGAAAGAGTGCTTTTGATTATTAGTGGTGTTTGGCATTGCTAGGGCTCATCCGAGCCCAACCCATGGAGTAGGAAACCCTAAGGTTCTGAACCACGTTATATTCCCGTGTTCTTGTGTGTTGTGCATCTTGTTATTTGTATTTGTTATTATTATTCCACTGTGCTATCAAGAGTGTAGACGAACACGAATGAATTCTGTCAAGTCGACGAAGATGTGCCATTCACCCCCCCTCTATCGCTCACGGACGTTCCTACATCTTGATCACTCAATTTCATTCTCATTTAATCATTGTTTAATCATTGATTCTTCTATATAATCTTTCTTTGCAATCATTTTGTACTTGATCGGTCCCTATGAGATTGATATTTTTATTACTTGACGACGATTGTGTGCTTGTAGAAATCACACTGTCAACAACTAACCAATATTGGCTAAGAAAATTAATTTACTAATCTATAAATTATAAGTTAATTAGGATTTAACTAACTATTTATTTAGTATCCATTTAATCAAATCAAACATTTAATCAAATCTTATAACATTAGAAAGTCTTTTACGTGTAGTTGGATGGAGGTTCGTAGGTGGCCAACAGCTCTACATGAAGGTGGCCTATAGTTCTGTTTGTGGCAAGGGGAAAGGCGACTTTGAAGGTCATTGATTGCACCGGAAGAACAGTGGTGGCAAGCGGTGGTTACCGATTGCATCGGATGAACGACTTAAATATCATTATAAGTGGTCTAATCTGACACTGATTTTAAATAAATATCATGAAAAAGGATTTATAACTACACTATAAATTAATTGTCGTTAAGAAAATATCACAATAGACTATTATTCTTATAGTAACCTACTTGGATTATTAGATTATAAAAAAGGAAGAGTATTTTTCATGCAATTTTATTTGCAAATGCAAGAAATATTGAGATATTTTGAATTTTATTTTTTGACTAAGATATTTTGATTGAAGGGGAGTTTCGATGCAATGATAAAATTATTACCGTGTGATTTATAAGTTACAGATTTGAGTCTTGAAAATATCTTTTTCAAAAATGGTAAGAAACAACGTACAATAAATTCTTCTTAGAAATTCTATGTTGACCAGATTTAAAATTGTTGGATAATGCCCATGTAGGGGCATGTCTGGTGGGATCATGGGGTAGTGTTTGCCCCAATTATCCTATGTTCATGAACCTCATACTCTCTTCCTAATAAATACTTCTTGTGAAGAAGTATAGGTTGATGGTGGATAAAGAGTTTTGTGTGCACGGTGTGGAGTAGAGTTTTGTGTGCATGTGATGTGCATGTAGGTAAGAAGTGCAAAAACTCTTGTTGAGAAGAATAAGAGATCGTTGTCATCATCGAGTTTTACGGTTACGAAGTTGTTATACTGTGATGATAGTTCGTTCTACGTGATTGTCATCCTGATTACGAGCTAGAGATTGAAGATTATAATCTGGTAGTTCCAGACCGATCGACATATATAGATTTGAGGTATACTTTAATTTCCACAAAGATTTTATGTGTTAAGATCATGTATACCTAACATTGGTATCAGAGCCAGGTTGAATGCGAAATCGAGTTCACATTCAACATTTTCTTGAGTTAGAACTCGAGAATGGCTATTGGGTCGGAGATCGCGCAGCGCGATTCTCGTCTGTGTCGCTATCTTCGCAGAGAAGACGATGAACAATGTTGAGTGTCAAGTAACACTCCTGAGTGAGAAAGGTGCTCAGGTTGCGCACGAGGTTTTCGGGCACGTGGAGGTGCTCGGGAGACCCACATGCATGTAGTTACGGGTGCTTGGGATTCTTACTTGGGCGCTCGCAGTGCACTAAGGTGCTCGGGCATGCACAGTGATCTGGCAACGCTGATGTGATTTGGCGACGTGAGGCGGTCAGGCATGCAGAGGTGCTCAAGACACAAGTAGACGTGAGATGTTCGACATGCAGAGGTGCTCGTGATGCCTGCGCACGTGAAGTTCTCGGGCACGATGAGCTGAGTGTCACGGTGCTCGGGATGCCTAAGCACAAAGAGGTACTTGGGAACCCCAAGTAGCATTCGTTGCTCTGGTAGACATGTCTACTCAAGAAAGGCTTCGTGGTGCTCGGGAGCCAGGTTGTTCGGGAGAAATGTGATGATCGGGAGCACAGAATGAGCATCGGGGTGTGGTGCTCAGGATGCCTGAGAACGCAGAGTTGCTCAAGACATGCATGCAGCATGAATTGCTCAGGCATGCGAAGGTGCTCGGGGCCACATGCGTGAAATGCATGGGTGCTCACAGTTCTCGAGTGCACTGTGACGCTCTGGTGCACTGAAGTGCTCAGGCACGCATAGTGCTTGGGCATGAGGAGGTGCTCAGGTCATGCGCGTGTGGTTCTTGAGCGTGAAGAGGTGCTCGGGCTACGCGCATGAAGTGTTCAAGCACAGTGAGAAACCCGAAGTCGAATGTCGCGGTGCTCGGGCACAGAGTTGCTCGACCAAGTGACATGGTACTCGAGCCTGCTAAGGAACTTGGGCGTGAAATGGTGCTTGGGCACACTGCAATGCTCAACGGTGTTCGAGCAACCCTGAGAAGAGGTTCTCGGGCAAGATGTGGTGCTCGGGTACACAATGGCGCTCAACGCTAGAGGTGCTCAGGAAAACCGCGATTCTCAGTCGAAAGTGGTATATAAATGCTTGGCAATGGTCAGCGAGTACTCCGCAAAGCTTGAAATAGTCGGCAATGTGGTTGGCAACACTCGAGAGTGCTCTAGAAGAGTTGAGGTGCTCAAGAGCTCGGGACACCGGACATGGGTAGAGATTCTTGGTACCCAGGAAGAGCCGAGGAGCTCTAGAGCTCATCACGAGCAAGGTTATTGGTGCTCGAGGTTGCTAAGTATTTCGAGAGCTCGACACGAGTAGAAGTACTTGGGTTGTATTGAGTTGCTCGACACAAGTGACAATGCACGACAAATATCCGAATTCATTTAGACTTTGCCCAAAGAGTGGGAGTAGTCCACTCAGTTCAGGCCTAAGCCGAGTGTCTTGGAGAAGATGAAGAGGTCTAATTCTGAGATGTGTGACAAAAAGACTGGCGGTGTATGGCGATGTGTAGACCCTCAAAGTGGCACATAGGCTTACCGAGGGTATTATAGTACAAGTGACTATTTATGTACCGCATCTTAATTCGAATGGTGAGATGCAATTCTAGGTTGTGGTGTATGGTGTCCGTTGTGATTCATATGCTCGCCTTGGAATTTGAATTCGAGCCATTTTGAGTTTTGATGATTAGTAGGGTCCACAAAGTTGAAATATTAAGCATCAATAGTCACTTACGTCTCTCTTTTCTATGTGTTAGAGATATGACTGCAACAAAAATGTCATACTAGATCTCGTGAAGGAAGACAAGCTGAACTGTGACAACTACGACATTTGGCACTAGAAGGTTTAGTTCGTTTTTAAGGAATAAGAATTCGGGGAGGTTCTTAAGCATGAGATGGTGGACCTTGGGGAGGGTACCACAGCTTAGGCGAAATGGGAACAAGAGGTATATCATGCTTGGAAAAAAAAGGATGACCAAGTCAGGGTAATTCTTCTAAGCAACATGTACAATGAGCTAATCCTGATCTATGAGTAGTATCCTACAATGATGTCAGTCTGGCTTGCTCTTAAAGAGCAATATGGCGCCCCTCAGCTCCTAAGTTGAGGATGCTGACTTATAAGTTCATCACTTATAAGAAGAGACCCGATCATACTATGAAACAACATTTAATATATATGTCGAGTATGATTGCTTCTCTGAAGAATATAGAGGAGCTGATGTTGAATGAGCTTCAGGTACTAGGAGTGATCCAATCATTATCTGACTCCTGGGATGTAGTTAAAACCTACCTCACATGGACTAAAAATATCCATACTTTCATGGATGTGAGTAGGAACTATGAGCTTGAGGAGGAGCACCAGGAGGTGACCAAGTTTGCTTCGGGTCATGCTAACTTTGCGGAGTCGAGTAAGGGATCCAAGGGTACAAAGAGCAAGTGGCACAAGCATGAGAAGAAGACTAAAGGTCTTGGCAAGAAGAAGCCATTCGTTAAGACAACTGAATAGGGATAGAAAAGCAAGAATAAAGAGCTCGTAAAGAGAAAAATCCAATTGTATGTATGTGGTAAACTTGGGCATTTCGCACGCGAGTGTAGCGAGTGAAAGGTATATCCTTCTTCTTTACATGGTTTGAGTTATGTGTCATCTAGTGTGATGTTAACTAACTCTTCTCCTTTGTGGATTTGTAGACTCAGTAGAAACATACCATGTAGCTCGAGATAGGAGTGCTTACGTAGAATTTCACCATTTAAGTCCATATGCGAGAAGGCTATATGTGGGGAATGGGGTATTCTTGGAGGTGAGAGGGATTAAAATTTGCAAGCTATTGCCGCAAAGTAATCAAGTCTTATATCTTCATGATGTATTGTATGCTCCAGATATTCGACGAAATCTCATCTCTGTCCATTATCTAGACAAGTTAGGATACAATATTTCAATTGGAAACTCTAAAGTTTCCTTCTCATATGACAATACTTTGTTGGTGCAATCGACCCAGGCCACGATTGACCGTACTCGAGTTTGACTCGAGTAGTATTTTGATGTTTGACAATGGGTTGACCATTGTTTGACAATGAGTTATTTATATGGTTGACATGAGGTTGATTATATGATAGAAAGTCCAAGTCATGGATACTTGACAATGGAAAGTCCAAGTCATGGGTACTTGGAAAGGAAAGTCTAAGTCATGGGTACTTGGCATGGAAAGTCCAAGCATGGGGCTTTCCATTTGGAAAGTCCAAGCATGGGTCTTGGTATTTGGGAAAGTCCAAGGGTGTGATATTGGCGGCGTAAAGTCCAAGCAGTAGTCTTGGTTGCATAAGTTTAATGTTTGGCAGCGTAAAGTCCAAGCGTGTGTCTTGGAAGTGTAAGCCCAAATGTACCTTGGCGGTGTAGACTAGCTTAGTATGATAATAGCCGATGGAAGCACTTGAAGGCTAGTATGTGAATGAACAAGTCATGGATGATTTGGAGGGATCCGATAGGCGTGAGCCTGATGGAGGTGGCTAGAAGGCTTAGGTCTAGGCTAAGGATGGTCTATCAAGTATGAAGGGATCATACTTGAGTTAAACCTCATGTCAGTCGACTAGGGTTATGGACCAGTTGACTAGCCCATTGTTTGACACTTGAAAACCTAGTCTACTTGGATCAGTCGACTAGGGTTATGAGTAGTCGACTGGTGGGAGTTGATTGATGCTCTACTGCTATTCTGTGGTTCAGCAGTTGACTGATCATAGCAATCGACTACCATGAAGGGCAGTCGACCGTTCTAAGTGGACACAAGCATAGAAGCTTCGGTAGCCAATTGATCAGTCGACTGTCTGCCCATCAGTTGACTGCTGATAAGGGTAGTCGACTGCTAGGCTATTCATTGGAGCTTTTATAGCATGGATCAAGCTATTGTGAGACAATAGCTATAGGAGCAATCGACTGTTAGGTATGGGCAGTCAACTGCTAGGTGAAAATCATCCCAAGTTGTAGTTTTATAAGGAGCTTGAAGAGAAGGATTTTGGCTATGGTTCTTGGGGAAATTTGAGGCAATGTGCTGGTGCAATTCAAGGTCTTCAAGTGTAGTCCAAGGAACCTAACAAGCACGTAAGATCATTCTTTGTTGTAAGATTTTCTTTACTTGTTTTTCATTGTATTTTCTTGTAATTATCTTTTTTATTGTTGCAAACATTTTATGAGGTTTCTCCACCTCCGAATTGTTCCGAGAAGGAGTGCATTAGCAGTGTGTGCATCACTAGAGCCCATTTGAGCTCGCCTCGTGGAGTAAGAAACCTAAGGTTCCGAGCTATGTTATATTCTTGAGTTTTTGTGTGATTATTTTGTCTTTTGTCTGTGCTTTTATTTTCCGCTGTGCACTAATCATCTTATAGAGACAATCACGAACAAATTCCATCAAGCGAACAAACATGCCATTCACCCCCTCTAGCACATCGCCAATGGTCCTACAAGTGGTATCAGAGCAAGTCCGCTCTTCAAGGCTTAACAACCAAGGGAGCACCGCTAGAGGGAAGAAGAAGATGAAGGAGCCAAGTTTTAGACTAGGTCGGGACATCAACACACCACCATCCGTCGTGGACCGGCCAACGTGGATTAGCGGCGTAGCCGTGAACCATGTTATATATCGTGTTAGCATTGGTTTTATTCTTGTTGTTTTAATTTGCTTGTCTTGTTTATTAGTATTCCGCTTGCGCTAACGATTTTGTAGACGAGCAAATTCCATCATCCAACGAAGAGGGCTATTCATCCCCCTCTAGCCGGCCAATACACACCAATCGATCCCCTACTAACTTCTTAATGATGGTAGATATCAAGCTATGGTCCGCCTTGATAGAAGGTTGGAAATTCCAAAGAGGCAAGAACTGTGGAATCTTCACGGTTGAAAATTGGACCAAGGAACAACTCAAGGAGTTCAAGATAAATATTAAGGTAATCAAAATTCTAAGTGATTTAATTCCTAATAATGTCTTGTCCAAATTAGGTGAATATAAGGATGCCAAGGAGCTTTGGAGAGAATTGGCAAAGTTCCATGAAAATCCATTATCAACTCATGAAGTAGAATTGGAGTCCAAGGAGGAATGCTCATCCTCCCAAGCTCAAGAAGAAAGCACATCATCATCATCTCAAGAGCTTGAGGATTCGGAGGTTGAGAGGGAATCAACATCCGGATTAGTAGAAGAGGAAGAATTGGAAGAAGTCTCCACTTCAAGGATTGAGGGGGAGGAAATACTTTCCATTCTAGAGAAAAATCAAGAGGAAGCTTCAACCTCCGGGAGCCAAGACAAGACCAAGATTCCCCTACCGATCTAGGTCACTCAAACACCATAATTAAAAATAAAAATTATATTATATGTTATGAGTGTAGGGAATATGGGCACTATAAGAGCAAGTGTCCTAAGAAGGTCAAGAAGGCTCAACCGACACTAAAGGTCAAGAATGTTGGTGTTCCCACTAGGAAGAGAAATGAGGACGTAGTGTACTTTGTTAGGGCAATCAACCCATATATGATGTGGTTTTGATGTGTGTGGCAAAGGGTTTAAGTTAGGTTATTAGGTTGATTTGATATGTGTGTTGAAGTCATGCAGGACTTAGTAATTCACACATGGTTAGCTTGGCAAAGCATTGACAAGATCAACATCTCATGACTCGGTCCTTGAGTCGGTAAGGAAGACATTGCAAGCCGTGCGCTTGGTGCATCCGAGGGACCACCGGACGAGGAGCATTGGAGTGAAGCCAAGGAAGCAGACTTCAGGGCGAGACGCGAAGGATGACATTGCGAAGCCGTGCACTTGGTGCATCCGAGGGACGTGGTCGGACGAAGAGAGCTTCAAGGCGAAGGACTCCAAGGGAGATGAGAGTGAGCGAATGTAACCCAGGACGAGATAGCTCATGGGTGAACTTGGATGAATGGCTAAGTCAAGTGTTGGATGCTCAACCAAAGGTTGGTTTGAGGTTTTACCTGACACCAATCGACTGCCATAGATGGTAGTCGACTGCTCTAGGTCAATGAAACTCGATCGGTGTTCGACTGAACTATTTTTAGCCCAACAATGATCGCTAGGGTTCGACCATCGCAGATCGCGGTTTAATACCAACTGATCGAGGCAAGTTCGAGCAAAGAAGGTCTTTCAGTCAAGTGATCACTTCGATCACTCGACTGTTGGCTCCATCAGTCGATTGATGGGAAGATCAGTCGACTGATGTGGGAGTCGTTGGCTGGAAGCCAACATGGATAAGGCCATTGCGAGGCAATGACTATAACATCAGTCGACTGATGACTGCATCAGTCGACTGCTTGGTGTCCAACGGAAAGAATGACCTCTTCCCTATAAGAAGAGGCCTTGGGTCACTTGGGGAGGCTAATGCTTAACTCCTAAAGTTCTCCCAAGTGCCCAATATGTTTTTACTCCACTTCCTTGAGTTTATTTCAATCATATTGTAAGAGGAGTGATTCTTGTAATAAAGGTTTACCTCCACCTAGCTTAGTGCAAAGGAGAGACTAGTGGATTTGGTTAGGCGTGATTCACCTGGAATGAATCAGGTCATGGACTAGCGGCAAGGGCCATGAACCACGTTACACACTTGTGTTCGCATTTGCCTTCTCTCTACTTTGTGTTTTGGTTTTAATTGTCTTTAGCTTTATTATTCCATTGCGTTAACTCTAATTGTAGATGATCAAGCGAGCAATCAACATCATCATACACGAAGGGCTATTCACCCCCCTCTAGCCAGCCACCGATCCTCCAACAAGTGGTATCAGAGTGAGGAGCTTGTCGTGGACTAATCACCAACACAGGCATGACAAGGGATGGCCGGCTCCAACATTCATCCGCCTAAGTTTGAGGGAGAATTCTCTTGGTGGTAAAAGTGAATGGAGGTATTTTTTGAAACAAATTTTGATATTATGATTACAATGGAAACCGGTTTCGTTTTGCCTAGGGATGGAGAGGGGAAGCCAATAGAAAAATCAAGGTGGACCAAGAAGCAAAGAGAGGAGCACCTTGCAAATTCAAGGGCCAAGCACCATCTCTACAATGTGCTTCCTCAACAAGAAATCAATAGAATTGGAGAGTGCCTTAGTGCCAAAGAGATGTGGGAGAAGCTAGTGGAGCTTCATGAAGGCACATCCGAGGCCAAGTTAGCAAGAAGAGACCTTCTCCGCTCTCAATTGAACAGGGAGAAGGTAACATCTCTTCACTCTCAATGCCCTGCTATTTCTTAGCGTCTGCACATTGGTACAAATGTGAGATGCACATCCGGTATCTAATACCCATGATGAAGAAATAGATAGATTGACTTCTATAACATTTATACCTGAAGTAGAAGTCTGACTTCTCTTCTTCTTAAGATCTTCTATGTATACTTTGCAGTTATGCTTCCAGTGTCCAGCTTCCTTGCAGTGGAAGCAAGTCCCTTCTTTGGCCACCCCTCCTTTCGGTTTCAGTTCTTTGCCTTTGCCCTTGGCTTGGGACTTTCCCTTAACTTTAGGCTTGCCCTTGCCTTTCTTCTTTTGTACCATCAAAATGGAGTCAGATTTTCCCTTCTTAAGGTTGAGCTCAGCAGTTCTCAACATGCTGAGCATCTCAGGCAGTGGCTTATCAATTTCATTCATGTTGTAATTCATGACAAATTGATTGTAGCCTTGTGGCAAAGATTGCAAGATCAAGTCAGTGGCCAGCTCTTGGCCAAGTGGAAATCCCAGCCTCTGTAGGTTCTCGATGTACCCAATTATCTTGAGTACATATGGACCTACGGGAGTCCCATCTTGCATCTTGGACTGAAATAGTGCCTTAGAGATCTCATATCTCTTGTGCCTTGCTTGTCCTTGATATAGTTGACGAAGATGTTCAACCATATCATGAGCATTCATGAACTCGTATTGCTTCTGAAGCTCAGAGTTCATGGTCGCGAGCATGAGGCATGATACATCTAATGCATCATCTTGATGCTTCTTGTAAGCATCTTTGTCAGTTCGCGAGGCAGTGGCAGGAGGTGCCTCTAGAATGGGCTGCTCCAAGACGTACAGTTTCCTTTCTTGGGTGAGAACGATTCTCAGGTTCCTGTACTAGTCTAGGAAATTAGCTCCATTGAGCTTGTCCTTCTCAAGGACAAAATGCAGGGAGAGAGTGTTCGTGTTTGTCGACATGGTAATCTACAACATACACAATGCAGAAAATTAATATCATATTTTATTTATCATTTAATTAGGCCTTTAATCAAATGATGCTCCCACTGAATTATAGGACTTTTGTGTTGGATCGAGAAGCGTCGCTAGAGGGGGGGTGAATAGCGAGCGTAAATTTTTTTGTTCAATCGTTCGATACACAAGTAAGCGCAGCGGAAAATAAAGAAACACATTTATTTTACTTGGTTCACAATCCAACGGTTGCTACTCCAAGGCCCTATCAGTCCTAGACTGTGTACGGAGGGTAAAGCACTATAACGTCTCCTCCTCGTTGGAGGTAGGAGACAACAATCACAAAACTGAAAATACGAGGATGAGGCAACAAGCCTACCTCACCTCTTTATGAATAAAAACAAAAAATACAGTATCAAAATATATTACTCGATTCTGCTGTCGACGAAGAAGATCGAAACTTATCATCGCGTCGGCGTTATGATGGTGTTGGAGCATTGGTGTTGTAGGAGCACTTGAGAATAAACTTGATGATGTTTGGAGTTGGAATCCTCCCCTCCTTTTATAGATTTTAGCCTCTGAATGTGTCTCCTCATATTTCGGAATAGATCACGAAGTCATACAAATTTTATCGCGAAGTGGCCACGTCAAACCTTATCCATTTTGACCTAGCACAAAGGTTGATTCGTCGCCATCAGTCAACTGATGCCTCCCATCAGTCGACTAATGAGCATCAATCGACTGCCCAATGTCCAGCAGTCGACTGCCAGCCTGGCCACTTCCCTGCAGTAAGAGGTTAGTATGGAAAATGGTAAATGCGACGGTTTCTAACAGTTCATTCTTGACCTAGACCTTCCACAGGAAGTCTTAGTCGGATCGTCGCCTATGGTCATCCCCGTACAGAGGACACGACCTTACCATCTCTCACTCACACGAGCTTACCTCGATACTTACTGTGTCACTTTCGCTTCCGGTCTTCCACTCGATTCCTTCAGCTCCCTCCGAAGTCACTCGAGTGTCGCCCGACCACCGTGGCTTCCTCCGGGTGTCGCTAGCCTTCAGCTCCAGCTTTAGTACTTTTCTGCACACTCGATTTAGCTTGTGAGATAACGATGTAAACTTAATTTTGTGTCTTTGCCATAATCAAAACACGGGTTCGATTATCTAGTGCCCCTACACCAATATTTTGTAGAATCGAGTTATGGATGTGGTCAACCCACATTACTAGATTCATACAAACTAGTTATAATTCTTTCGAGACAAGATCCACATCATACTACATCTTGAGTTAGCTTTGGCTAAATCGCCCAAGACTTAGTACCATCGGTAGGTAATACATTACCGATTACATCTCTATGCAACTCTTGTTTATAGGATCAAGACCATTTACAAAAGACCTTGAGTTAGCTTTAGCTAAATTGCCCAAGATTTAGTGTAAATGCGATCTTATCCTATCTTTCCAACGGTTGGAATATGCCTATAGTTCTACTCGATCCAATTGAGTTAACTAGTTTTACTCAATCTAATTGAGCTTACTCTCACCCAAGTCGTGATAGGCGGGTCAAGATTGTCCCTCCGCACCCTACCAAGATAATATGCGTTGCTCTACTTTGGCAGATTCAACAACAACAAATGATCGAGGTAGTGATGGGTATAAAGACTTGGTATGCATTTTCGAGTTGATTCGATTAAGATCTAATCTAATCGTAATGTGTATCATATACGCATTAAAGCCTTTATAACCCTACACTAGCATGCATCACATACTTACAAAGAAATATACTGGCATGCATCACATACATACAAGCAAATAACCTAGCATGCATCATATACATACAAGCAGAATTTACTAGCATGCATCACATGCATATATATATATATATATATATATATATATATAAATTAATTGTGATGAGGTAATGGCCCTACTACGATCTTCTCAAGCCAATGAGAAGATCGGACGGTCAACCTAGGGTTAGCGGCTTCTCCAAGTGCCTCCTTTGACCACCATGTGTCGTCGACACCCTCCTCATAACTCCGTCTAGTAGTGGATCTTCCACCGCTCCATTTTGTACATTAAAAACATGAAACTTGAGTTACATTCGAGTCTAAAACTATTTACAACTGGAATTTTAAAAGAAGAGACACGACGCACAGGTCGCATACCCTATACAACATGCACAACTACAAAAACGGCACGTAGGTCGTATTATGAATTACAACACATTTATAATCCAATCATATTGGGGTTCTTGGGTCATGACCATCATAGAATTATACATAATTCTAAATTATGTATTTTACATAAATTTCTATAATTTTTCCTATTTTGTTTCCAAATTTTATGAGTCGTATCTCCGTAACGGTCCCGCTAAGCGATTTCCGGGTGCGATCGCGGGACAAGGCCCCTTTCGGGGATAGGGGAAGTGCCCCTACTCACAAAATAAACTTTGTGAGTATCCCTTCTTGATCTTATAGTGACTTAAATCGCTGTCCCAAAAACCTAAAGAGAGATTTTGTCGTTCCGGAGAGTTTTTCTCGGTGGTTGAAGCCTACAAGTGTCCCAACACTTGTTGCTTCGACTCTTCGAGAAAAATACCCAAAAATTCTATAAAAATAGGAAATTTATAGAAACTTAAAGATCTGTAATTTTTATATCTAATAAAAAAACTACAAAAATTAAACACATACATGCTTCGCACGTGGCTCTGATACCACTGTTTGACTATCCGAGCTGCAAAAACCGCTTTTTGTGTTGTGGAAACCTCGGAAGCCCGACCACGGATACGTGCAAAGATATATACAAAATAAATTCATGTACGTGTTATGGAAACCTAGATCTACCTTAGATCTACATGATGAGAGTGTTATCCTCGTAGCGACGCCCTTCGCTTATCCCGCTCGTCCAAACGCTTTGCCGGATCTCGAAGAGTGTTAAGTGTACACTCCTCTACAAGTATCCACATGGACAAATGGTGGAGAAGACACCTTAGAGTGTGCTAGCACCCTTGAGGAATCTCAGCAAGAAAAGGATGAGGGAGAGAGCTTGAGAGGAGCAAGGAAGAAGATGATGTTAATTCCAATAACTTCACACTCTAATGCAAAGTGGTCGGCCACTTCTTTTTGGGGGGTTACATGCATGCATGTAACTCCAAGAGCCAATGGCTCTTGGTCTCCCTCATAAGGTGGCACCCCATGATAAGTCCATGATGATGTGGAACATCATCATTGGCCGGCCCCCATGCCAAGTCACCATGACATGGCAATTGGTCAAGTCAAAATTGACCATTCATCTTCCCTCTCAAGTCAAGTAAAACTTGACCTATTATCTCCCATGGTTGATCAAATATAACCACTTGATTCAAGTTAATTTGATTTAATGAATCTCTATTCATTAATTTAAATTGACTCAATGAATCAAATCTAAATTAGACTCATTCAACACTTGAATCAAATTGAGTCTAACTCAATTAGTCTAATTTGGATTACTCTTAATCCAATTTGGTTAATTCCATGAACCTAATCCTCATGGTTCATCATATGAACCTAATCTCCATCTAATTTCCCTTTGTGTGTGACCCTATAGGTTCTTGTAACGTTAGAAATGCTCCTAAACCGATTTAGGAACATAAGCAATGAGCGGTATCTAGCAACACATCATTGCTACTCAAGTTACAAGAATGTTGAGATCCAACATCACCTTTGTGACTACTGATTGTGACTCTCACAATATGTGACAATGTCCCTCTATCCATGAAATCTAGATTGACCAATTGAGGCATAGACCATGTCATCCTTGGTACAATCTATATCTTAAACTCCAAGTAGACTCACTCTAATCAAATGAGCTCAATATCTCATATTGACTCATTTGGGCATGGTCATGCACTTTGTGGTCTCACTCTATCAAGAATAACGATGTCACTCCCGTCTTATAGGAGGGATAGATCCCATCTACATCACTCACATCCCTCCGCATAATTTGTTACATACCCAGTAATCGCCTTTATAGTCCACCCATTTACGGGTGACGTTTGACGAAGCTAAAGTATGCAACTCCTTATGTAGGGAATCATGGTGACTTCAGGTCCAAGAACTAATAGTCATACTAATAGTCACATGAGAAAGTATATGACACTCATATAAAGATCCATGATACTTTCTCATGGCGGGTCATTCAGTATACATTCTCCAATGCATACCCATGTGTCAACTTGATATCTCATATCCATGACTTGTGAGATCAAGTCATCGTGTTGACCTACATGCTAGTCTCTATGCATTAACATTGTCCCTAAATGTTAATACTTGACTAGGAATGATTAAGAGTAGTGTTCTCTATATCATCTCATTATCGATTCAATCAAACGATTGATATAGATAAGAACCTTCTACTCAAGGACGTTATTATACTTAGTTATTTGGCACCAATACAAGTAAATATAATAACCATGCCTTTATAAATAGGAATATGATACAATAAAGTTCATACAAAAATCATCACATGATTGACTCTAGGGCTTTCACTAACAAAATGAAATTAAGGTCCTAGAAGAAAAACTAGCAATTGCATGCTCACATGTTAATGAGAATTCTTCTAGTGTTAATGATGAATGCTTGGAGGAAAATAGGGTTTTGAAAGAAAAGGTAGATATTCTAACTAAGGCCCTAGAAAAATTTACCATTGGCTCCAACACTTTGAACATGATAATTGAGAGCCAAAGAGCAAGTTTCAATAAGAAGGGTCTAGGATATAAGGGTTCCAAGAATGAGAAGGCCTACCATTGTTTGATTGCTAGGGGACAAACAAAAACTACAATGGTAGCTAGGAAATGGATTCCAAAAGAATACTTAGTGAACCCTATTGGAAAGAATCTATATTGGATTCCTAAGTCCATCCTTAAGGGTTAGAGAGACCTAGTATAATCAACCATGAGTGGACTTATTTTATATCATGTAAAATAGTTGACTTATAAGGATGTGGGTGATGATTTTTGATTTAGTGTTGGGTGATGATAATGTGTAATCCATAAATTGAATGCTTAAATCATGATTTATGCTTGATTTTATACTTGATAAATAATCATGATTTATAATTTGGATAATAATATTTGATTCATGATCATAATATGAAAATTAAATGATAATCTTATGTTATGATCATAATGGGGGCTTATACATGATACTTAATCTTGGGTAGAATTGCATAAAATTTTGGTTAAGTATAAATACCTTTAGGTGTAGGGATCTTGTATGCAAAATAGCATACGCGCAACGGAAAATTAGGATCCCTTCCAAGTGATCCTTGCGAAAGAAAACCTCGTACAAAATAAATTTCTCTAAAAGAAAACCTATCTTATAGGAGAATTCTACCTTTGTTGTGTGCCCTTTGCAATCCCGCTTTTCCTTGGATGTGTTGGATCTTTTAGCACATTCAAATGTCCGTGCCTCTATATGTATCCACACGAGCAAGCTCTTGTCTCACAAAAGAAAAATAGAAGATCTCTCCTTTACTTCTTGCTAGAGAAGTCCCTAAAGGAGAGGAAGGTAGGGATGAAGAGAAAGGAAGAAGAAGACTACTCTTCTTGCTAGCTTACACTCACAAAACCACACAACAAAAGCCTTTCCCACCAAGCCCTCACCAAGCCTTAAGCTCCAACTCAACTCATTTGGCCGGCCACCCCATGGGGTGTTTTATAGGATTTGAAAAACCTTTCATCTCCTATCACATTCAATGCAATCAATGACATTGAAAGTTAATTAAACAAGGAGTTATCCTCCTTGTTTTGGCCGGCCACATGTGGAGGAAATCCAAGGGTCAAAACCCTTTGTCTCCTTCCAACTCATCAAGCTTAGGTGGCATGCTTAGGTGGCATGCTTATGTGGCATTCATGGATGTTGAATTAATCTTAATAATTCAATAAGCTTATGTTATCATATTGAATTAATCTCATTAAATAAATAAGGTAACATATTGAATTAATCTTATTAAATCAATTAAGCTTAGCATATTGAATTAATCTCATTAAATCAATAAGCTAAAATTCTCTTTAAGCTTAAAGTCCAAAAACCATTTTGTACTTAAGCTTATTCCCAAATAATTCTAGTCAAACTAGAATGCACTATCTCTTCTAATCATCATGCTCTTTGTGTGTGACCCTATAGGCTCTCATAACGTTGGCAGTGGATCTAAACTCTTTTAGATACATAAGCAATGAGCGGCATCTAGCAATACATCATTGCTACCCAAGTTACGAGATAAGTCAAGATCCGACTAACCATTCCGTGACTACTATAATGTATGACCGTGTCCTTCTATCCTTGATATCAGATTGACCAATGAGGCATAGACCGTGTCATCCTCGATCAATCTATGTGTTTCTTGATCCCTGAGTAAACTAACTCAAACAAATGAGCTCAATATCTCATATTGACTCATTCGA
Source organism: Wurfbainia villosa (assembly GCA_025175895.1). Classification (NCBI taxonomy): domain Eukaryota; kingdom Viridiplantae; phylum Streptophyta; class Magnoliopsida; order Zingiberales; family Zingiberaceae; genus Wurfbainia; species Wurfbainia villosa. Next base: position 78,447,541 of record CM045994.1, on the reverse strand, counting down.
GCATGGCCATGCGTTTTAGTAGTTCCACTTAATCAAGGGGCCCACAGATATCACTCCCGTCATATGGGAGGGATAGATCCCATCTACATCACTCACATCCCTCCGCATAATTTGTTATATACCCAGTAATCGCCTTTATGGTCCACCCTGTTACGGGTGACGTTTGACGATACCAAAGTACATAACTCCTTATGTAGGGAACCGTAGTGACTTCAGGTTTGAGGACTATTCATACCAATAGTCACATGAGAAAGTTTATGACACTCATATGACGATCCATGAAACTTTCTCATGGCGGGTCAGTTCAGTATATATTCTCTAATATATACTCATGTGTCAACTTGATATCATATATCCATGACTTGTGAGATCAAGTCATCAATTGACCTATATGCTAGTCTTTATGTATTAATATTGCCCTTGCATATTAATATTTGACTAGGAACATTTAGAAAAGTGTTCTCTACAGCCTCTCATAATCAATTCTCCCAATTGATGTGCTGTAGATAAAAATCTACTTTTCTAGGGCATTATTATATTTAATTTAGCTGGAACAAGCAAGATGTAAATATAATAACCAATCCTTTGCCTTTATAGAATATGATACAAAATGTTCCCTATTCAACCATCACATGATTGGTTCTAGGGCTATAACTAACAATCTCCCACTAACACTAGTACCAATCACTATAATATCTGATACCTAGTGACCTAGTGTGACCATCATGCTTCCTCCGTACAAAGCCTCGTCAATGGATCTGCGATGTTAGCTTCGCTGTTGGTACTGCATATCCTCACATCTCCTCTATCGATGATCTCTCGAATGAGATGGAAGCGCCGCAAGATGTGTTTGGTCCGACGATGTGATCGAGGTTCCTTAGCTCGCTAATAGCCCCATTGTTGTCACAATAGAGGTCTATTGGATCCGCAATGCTAGGAACTACCCCAAGTTCACTCGATGAACTCATGGAGCCAAACACCTCCTTTGCCGTGATCGATGCAAGCAATATACTCGCTTATTGTAGAATCAAGAATCGTGTCCTCGCCAACTTTTCCACTCACACCTCCACCATTCGTGCAAAACACGCACTCGATTGCGATCTATAGTCATCCTTGTCTGTTTGGAAGCTTGCATCACTGTAACCCTTTACAGTGAGCTCCTCATTGCCTCCAAATATCAGAAAATATTCTTTCGTTCTTCGTAAGTATTTAAGAATATTTTTGACTGCTATCCAGTGACTTTCACCTGGATCCGACTGGTATCTACTCGTCATGCTCAAAGCATACGAGACGTCAGGACGAGTACAAAGCATAGCATACATGATAGACCCTATAGCAGATGCATAAGGGATCTTATCCATGCGATCTCTCTCCTCCTTAGAAGAGGGACATTGAGTCTTTGAAAGACTCACACCATGTGATAAAGGCAAAAATCCTTTCTTGGAATTTTGCATAGCAAAACGATCTAGCACTTTATCAATGTATGTACTCTGACTTAGGCCAAGTAATCTTTTAGATCTATCTCTATAGATCTTGATGCCTAGAATATAGGCAGCTTCACCTAAGTCTTTCATCGAGAAACAATTCCCTAACCACATCTTCTCAGACTGGAGTGAGGGAATATCATTTCCGATGAGAAGTATGTCATCTACATACAAGACAAGAAATACATCTGTGCTCCCACTATTTCTCTTGTAGACACAAGGTTCATCTTCATTCTTGATGAAACCAAACTCCTTGATTGCATCATCGAATCGAAGATTCCAGCTTCGAGAGGCTTGCTTTAGTCCATAAATGGACCTTTGCACAGATACCTTTCCAGATGCTTTGGATCTTCAAAACCCTCAGTTGTGTCATGTACACATCCTCAGTAGCTTTCCATTCGTAAAAGCGGTTTGACATCCATCCGCCAGATCTCATAATCGTGGTAGGTCGCAATAGCAAGTATGATCCGAATGGATTTAAGCATCGCAATCGGTGAAAAGGTTTCATCATAGTCAATACCATGAATTTGTTTGAATCCTTAGCCACCAATCTACCTTTATAGGTATGCTTATTACCATCCATGTCGCTCTTTACTTTAAAGACCCACTTACACCCAATGGGTTTTACCCTTCGTGGATCAACCAAAGTCCATACTTGGTTAGTGTACATGGATTCCATTTCGATCTCATGGCCTCTAGCCATTTCTAACTGGGCTCATCATAGCTTCTGATAGGATGTAGGCTCGCCAAGATCGACAAGCAATACTTCACCGCTGTCGCTAAGAGAAAAGAATATCTCTCGGGTTGACGACGGATCCTATCGATCTACGAAGAGGTTGGTCTACTTGAATGTGTGTTTGCTCCACAACTCTGGGCAATAATTTCTCATCCAAACAACACTTTGTGGTGCCTGCTCATTTTCCATCGAAGCCTTAGTGTTATCTTCATCCCGAATTTCTTCAAGATGAATTTTACTCCCACTAGTTTTTCTAGAAATAAATTCTCTTTCTAGAAAGATAGCATTTCTGCCAACAAACACCTTGCCAAGTGTGGGATTGTAAAAGTAATATCCCTTAGTTTCCTTGGGATATCCTACAAAATAACACTTATCTGATTTGGGTCCTAGTTTATCTGAGACTTGACGTCTAACATAAGCTTCACAACCCCAAATCTTTATAAAAGACATTTTGGGACTCTTCCCAGTCCATAATGTGTATGGTGTCTTTTCTACGGCTTTTGATGGGACGCGATTAAGTGTGAAAGCAGCTGTCTCTAGAGCTAAACCCCAAAAGGAAGTAGGTAGATCAGTCTGGCTCATCATTGATCGTACCATATCTAATAGAGTACGATTTCTCCTCTCAGATACACCATTCCATTGTGGTGTTCCAGGTGGAGTGAGTTGGGATATTATCCCACACTCAGCCAGGTGATCACGAAACTCTTGACTAAGGTATTCACCACCTCGATCTGATCGAAGTAGCTTAATACGCTTACCAAGTTGGTTTTGTACTTCATTCTTGAATTCTTTGAACTTTTCAAAGGATTCTGACTTATGTCTCATCAAATATAAATAGCCAAATCTACTCATATCATCAGTGAAAGTAATAAAGTACTTATAGCCTCCTCTGGCTTCGACATTGAAAGGGCCACATACATCAGTATGTATGAGTCCTAACAAATCCGTCGCTCTCTCGCCATGTCCACTAAATGGAGTTTTAGTCATCTTTCCTAAAAGACAAGATTCGCATATCTCATATGATTCAAAATCAAATGAGTCCAATAATCCATCTTTATGGAGTTGGGATATGCGTTTTTCATTTATGTGACCTAGCGGCATGTTGCAGATATGTTTGGTTCAAATTATTCGATTTGAACCGTTTGGTATTTACGTTATAAATTGGGTTTTCTAAATCTAGAACATAGAGACCATTCATAAGTGGTGCATTACAATAGAACATTTCATTCAAATAAATGGAACAACATTTGTCCTTTATTATAAAAGAAAAGTTTTTCTTGTCTAAACAAGATATAGAGATTATGTTCTTTGTTAATGCAGGTACATAAAAGCACTCCTCTAGTTCTAAGATAAGCCCAGTGGGCAAAGACAAAGAATATGTTCCTACAGCTACAGCAGCAACTTTTGTGCCATTGCCTACTCGTAGGTCCACTTCGCCCTTTGCCATTATTCTACTATTTCTCAGTCCCTGCACATTAGTACAAATGTGAGATGCACATCTGGTATCTAATACCCATGTAGAAGAAATAGATAGATTAACTTCTATAACGTGTATACCTGAGGCAGAAGTCCCACTTCTTTTCTTCTTTACTTCCTCAAGGTAGACTTTGCGACGCTTCGGTGTCGATCTCACCGCAATGGAAACAAATTCCCTTCCTTAGGTACTTTACCTTTACCCTTTGAAGTGGATGAATTGGCCTTGCCTTTGGCTTGGGTCTTACCCTTGCCTTTGCGCTTACCTTTGCCCTTCTTGACCATTAGTACGTTACTAACTTTCTTTTTGAGATTTGGTTCAGCAGTTCTTAACATGCTGAGAATCTCAGGCAAAGGTTTATCAATTTCATTCATGTTATAATTCATGACGAATTGATTATATGCTTCCGGCAACGATTGCAGGATAACATCGGCTGCCAATTCTTGGCTCAATGGAAAACCTAGTCTTTCAAGGTTCTCAACGTACCCTATCATTTTAAGTACGTGAGTTCCTACAGGTGTTCCTTCTTGCATCTTGCATGCAAAAAGAGCCTTAGACACTTCAAAACGCTCGTGCCTAGCTTGTCCTTGATATAGTTGTTTCAAATGTTCAACCATACCATAGGCATCCATGTTCTCATGTTGCTTCTGAAGCTCAGAGTTCATGGTGGCAAACATAAGACATGATACATCTAATGCGTCATCTTGATGCTTCTTATAAGCATATTTTTCAGCACGAGTGGCCGCATGGGCGGGTGTTTCAGGGATAGACTGCTCTAGGACATACAGTTTACGTTCTTGCTTGAGGATAATCCTCAAGTTCCTATACCAGTCTAGAAAGTTGGCTCCATTGAGCTTGTCTTTCTCAAGGACAGATCGCAAGTTGAGGGGGTGTGTCGTGTTAGATGACATGGTGATCTACAACATTAAAATGCAAAATCTAGTATCATACCTAAGTCATTTAATTAGGCCTTTAATTAAATGAGGCTCCCACTAAATTCTCATAGCTTTGATATGAGCTAATCATTGATGTAGGCAAACACATTTTGCTTACATGATTAGTGATGTGGGTAAATCATGCTATGTTTTCACTACTTTATATATGTGCATTTTATCTCATTTCATATCCTAGGCATGTATTTTATCACGATTCAGTTAAGTTTAGCATATGGAAAAAAAAGAGACTGCTTTTGGTGTTTTTGTGTTAACAGGGCGAAGAAGAAGGGCGTATCAAAACAACACAGGCGTGTTGGGAATCGACACGCCTGTGTCATGAGAGCCAGCGGACAACACGCCCGAGTTCAAAGCGCAACACGCCCGTGTCGGTGATTCCAGCAGCCAACACGCCCTAGTGCAGCCGCGACACGCCCCAGTTCAAACCGTAACACGCCCTGTGGGAAACCCGCGACACGCCGGTGCCCTCATGTGGCATGGGCGTGTTACTGATTTCACCTTCCTTTTACAGCAATCAGGATCTTCGTCTCAATTAAAAAGGGAATCTATTGCCTTAAATTGAAGAGGAGGCAAGGCTATAAAAGAGAAGATATTCTAACCCTAAAGGAAAGGAGGGACGACGGGTGGTCATAAAGGACGACAGAAGACGGCGAAGGAGTCGACGACGGAGGAACGCAGATGGCGACCAGTATCGTAATTTCTTTCTCTAGCAATTCTTGTCAGATTATGGAGTAGTGTCCTATAATCTTAGGATGGGGGAGTAGCCCTTTGACGATTTACGATGATGATATAATCTATACTACTTAAATTATTGTTTGTGTTGATTTGGTTTTCGTTGGATTCTTATTGACAAACCTAAGGAGCTAAGGGGAAGTACCTAACAGTGAACCCAAGTTCCCGAAACCCCGAACCAACTAGGGATAAACTCCTGTCAAGTAGCGGTAGTGTATCTACGAGGGCTTGCGGGGGTCTCGTGACAGGTCCCCTTAGCTGATTATGGTCCCGTGTGCAAACCTACCGTGAAAAAGGAAATTTGACTCTAGAGGAACTCTTATGGACTTAATGGATCTATCAAATCCAGTTTCTACCTAGTAACAGAGGTAAGAATAGGGAGGTTTGCGGGGGTCTCGTGACAGGTCCCCTTAGCTGATTATGATCCCCTATGCTTGAACACTGTGACAGGTAAATTGAGTTTGATAGGTACAGTTAGCGTAGACCTCGAAAGGGGCCGTTGATTTACCTTAGGATAGGTTCCATCAAAACAAACTCTAATAGGTGTAGGAAAGAATTAAATCACCTTATAAATCATCGACGTGGTGAAACCCATATCACGAGATTCTCCTCAACTATCGACTTTTAGCTGCGTTCTTCTCATTCATTGTTATTATTGCTCGGTTTCTTTGCTTAAACCATAAATTGATTTACTAGATAACTTGGTATCACGATCATTCGTAATTGTTCCAATCACTCGTGGATCGATATTTTTATTACTTGGACGACAACCGCACTTGCGAAAATAACACATCAAGTTTTTGGCGCCGTTCTTAGCACTCAATATTGAATTGGCGTGATTTAGTTAATCTAGATTTACAAATTCTTGTTCTGAATATTGATTGTTCCTATTTTTCTTTCGTATCTATTCTGAATTCTTGTTTTGGGAGCCTCTCTTGTTGTTGCATGCACAGACTTAATAGGGAAATTCTCGATATTGATCCTGAGATAGAGAGAACTTTCCTTGCTAGAAGACGATTTCAGCAACCTCAGGAAAACAATCTGACCTCTGACATGGCTGACCAGAACGAAAATAAACCTTTAAGGGATTATGCAGCACCTAGTACAAGGGGATTGAGATCGAGTATTAGAAGACCCCCTATTGAAGCAAACAATTTCGAATTAAAACCGGCGCTACTATCTATGGTCCAACAGCATCAATTCGGAGGAGCACCTACTGAAGATCCAAATCTGCACTTGGAAGTATTTTTGGAATTTTGCGAGACTTTAAAACTGAATGGAGCCTCAGCTGATGCTATTAGATTGCGCTTGTTTCCTTTCTCATTGCGGGACAAAGCCAGAGCTTGGCTACACTCTCTTCCAGCAGATTGTATAACTACCTGGGATCAGCTGGAGCAAAGATTTTTAGACAAGTATTTTCCACCCAGCAAAACTGCAAGTCTTCGCCATCAAATCACTAATTTTGCGCAAAAGGATGGAGAAACATTATTTGAAGCCTGGGACAGATTTAAGGGATTACTACAGCAATGCCCTCATCATGGGCTGGAGAAGTGGCTCATTGTTCATACTTTCTACAATGGAATCTCGTATGCTACTAAGGTTTCTCTTGATTCTGCAGCAGGAGGAGCTCTTATGAACAAAACATTGGATGAAGCGTTTGAGATCATCGAGAATGTGGCAATGAATTCTCACCAATGGGCTACAGAACGAGGATATCAAACTAAAATGCCAGGTAAGTTTGAGGTAAGTACCATTGATCTACTCAGTGCAAAAGTCGATGCATTAACTCAAAAGCTCGAACATTTTAATGTATCAGCTGTAAACTCATCTAATGTCACTTGCGAGATCTGTGGTGTAACAGGACACGCAGCGATGATGAATCACAAATCCTACACGCACATCATCGGAGGCCGGGATTGAGCAAGTTGATCGTTGAATAATTTTAATCGAAGCCTAATGGTGGCAACCCTTACTCAAACACGCATAATCCGGTTGGAGAAATCATCCCAACTTTTCAGTATAGAGCCCATCAAAATTCTTCTCGAGAACAACTTTGGAGCACCTTCGATTTCGGCCAGACCCAAGTCGAGCTTAGAAAAGATGATGGAAAATTTTATCACGTGTCTGGAAGATAAATGATGAATTTGACATATTGTAGAATCAAATAGGCAACATCAAAATAATACCGAGGCAATCAAGCAATTGGGAAGCAAGGTTGATAATTTGACTAATCACACAAGAATCTTTGGAAAATCAAATTTCCCAAATTGCACCAAGATCAAGGATGCCCTGATTTCTGGAAATTGAAGTAAACCCGAGCATTGTAATTCTATAAGTTTGAGAAGTGGAAGGATTTTAGAAGGAGACAGAGCTAAACAAGCAGCCTCTGACACGAGCGTGTCGGAGTTGGAAGAAGAAAAGAAGCTGGGTTGAGCAATGAGGCGAACCCACACACCGACCGAGCGTGTTGTTCAACACGCACAGGCCCACAGCGTGTCGGCCGACACACCCGTGTCGGGTCATTCCGGAACAACACGCCCGGTGTGCCAAACAACAGAACATATAAGCCCCCTATCCCGTTCCCTCAAAGGCTGATTAAGGAAAAATTGGATGAACAATTTGGTAAGTTCCTTGAGGTAATTAGGAAGCTATATATCAATATACCTTTTATAGAAGCTCTTCAACAAATGCCTACATACTCCAAGTTCTTGAAGGATATCTTAACCAATAAAAGAAAAGTCGAGGAGCATGTAACAGTAGCTCTTACTGAGGAGTGCAGTGCTTTAATTAAGACATGGTATCTCCCAAACTAAATGATCCGGGTAGTTTTTCTATCCCTTGCATAATTAATAACTCAAATTTTGATAAGGCTTTTTGCGATTTGGGCGCCAGTGTAAATCTGATACCTCTTTCCATATGCAAGAAATTGGATTTGGGAGAAATGAAACTAACTACTATGGCCTTGCGGTTAGCCGATCGCTCCATTAGATATCCTTTGGGAATCTTAGAAGATGTACGGTCGGTGGGAAATTTTATTGTTCTCATGATTTTTGTAGTACTAGACATGGATGAACCCATGTATTCCACTCATTTTGGGGAGACCTTTCTTGGCTACTGCAGGGGCAATGATAGACGTCAAGAACCACAAACTCTCACTTGCATTTGGAAATGACAAAATTGAATTCGACCTTTCAAAAGCTGTTAAACAACCTTCTGTTTTTTATGTTTGTTGTAGGATTGACAGTTTCCAGTCAAAAGCACTAGAAGGAGCACCAGAACAAACTTATCTTAATAAGCTCGAAGGGGATTTTGAGGATACAGAGCCGGAGATTTCCGCCCCCAACCTAATACCAAGAAGAACGAAGAGAAGGAGGGGCAGAGCATACCCCTCGAGCCATATCCCCAAAACTAGGGAGTAATTAAGGGGTCAAGCTAATGACCTTAAACAAGCGCTTCTTGGGAGGCAACCCAAGCTATTTTCATTTTTTTTGTCATTTTATTTTTATTTTATTTGTTTCAGGATTACAGGACACGACATGTTAAACGTGCCACTGCGTGCCAAATTGACACGACCTGCCTATGCCGAACGACACAGGCGTGTTGAGGTTGCTCGAAGATAACACAGGTCGAGCGTGCTGATAAGCACGCCCGTGTCGCACACTTCTCAACCCAGGCACGCCTGGGGTCGACTCTTGACGCATACGGGCCGGACGGAACACGCCTATGACCACCTTGAGCAATTTTGTGAGTTTCGATGCACATCCTTTACTTTACTATTCTGTCTCAACTTAGATTTTTAGTTTGGTTAGTGCTATTTTTGTTTGCATCTTTTCATATATCATAACATTGCATTTTTTATATATCATCTAGCGTAATGCAACTGAATATTGGTCAGATCATGATGTTCCTTTTTGCCTATTTGATAAGAACCCTATTTCACTTCTAACACGGTCTATAGGTCTGAGGTATCCAAAGAAAAGATTTAAATCCCCCATATCGGACGAGTACTCGATTTTCCATTGGAGACTTACTTGCGCAACTTGGTTACTGGAGAAACACTTTCACTAGAAGTTGAAAAAAAAAAAAAAGGGTTATGGGAATTGTTTTCAAGCACCCCTTTGAGACCAAGTAGTTACTGGGGAAACACCTAAAAGGTGCCCCTTTGAGACTAACTAGTTACTGGGGAAATGCTCTCTATAATTCCTTTCCTTCTCTCTTCTTGGAAAGTGCTCCTTTGAGACCTTTTGATGATAGGTAAGAATGATCCATGCATTAAGGCAGGTAAGTGCCTCTATGCCGGAAATAAGAATATTCTACGATAGAAGGGATGTCAAGTCCAGATTGGTGTCCAATGACTTTAGTCCACCTTTTCACGTGCACTATATAGGGATCTTTCGAACTTGGCAACTAGGAATGATTTGAAAAGATTAAGATCAGACTGTATACCCCTAGATGATGCCTAGTATTCCCACAAATAAGTTGTCTTTTGAGTTTTCTTTGCTTGAGGACAAGCAAAAGTTTAAGACTAGGGGATTTTGATGTGGGTAAATCATGCTATGTTTTCACTACTTTATATATGTGCATTTTATCTCATTTCATATCCTAGGCATGTATTTTATCACGATTCAGTTAAGTTTAGCATATGGAAAAAAAGAGACTGCTTTTGGTGTTTTTGTGTTAACAGGGCGAAGAAGAAGGGCGTATCAAAACAACACAGGCGTGTTGGGAATCGACACGCCTGTGTCATGAGAGCCAGCGGACAACACGCCCGAGTTCAAAGCGCAACACGCCCGTGTCGGTGATTCCAGCAGCCAACACGCCCTAGTGCAGCCGCGACACGCCCAGTTCAAACCGTAAATACACTGGAAACCCGCGACACGCCGGTGCCCTCATGTGGCATGGGCGTGTTGGCCTGATTTCAGCCTTCCTTTTCTGCGAGCAATCAGGATCTTCGTCTCAATTAAAAAGGGAATCTATTGCCTTAAATTGAAGAGGAGGCAAGGCTATAAAAGAGAAGATATTCTAACCCTAAAGGAAAGGAGGGACGACGGGTGGTCATAAAGGATAAGAGAGTCGACGACTGAGGAACGCAGATGGCGACACCAAGATCGTAATTTCTTTCTCTAGCAATTCTTGTCAGATTATGGAGTAGTGTCCTATAATCTTAGGATGGGGGAGTAGCCCTTTGACGATTTACGATGATGATATAATCTATACTACTTAAATTATTGTTTGTGTTGATTTGGTTTTCGTTGGATTCTTATTGACAAACCTAAGGAGCTAAGGGGAAGTACCTAATAAAGTGAACCCAAGTTCAAAACCCCGAACCAACTAGGGATAAACTCTGTCAAGTAGCGGTAGTGTATCTACGAGGGCTCATGGGGTCTCGTGACAGTCCCCTTAGTGATTATGGTCCTGTGCAAACCTACCGTGAAAAAGGAAATTTGACTCTAGAGGAACTCTTATGGACTTAATGGATCTATCAAATCCAGTTTCTACCTAGTAACAGAGGTAAGAATAGGGAGGTTTGCGGGGGTCTCGTGACAGGTCCCCTTAGCTGATTATGATCCCCTATGCTTGAACACTGTGACAGGTAAATTGAGTTTGATAGGTACAGTTAGCGTAGACCTCGAAAGGGGCCGTTGATTTACCTTATGATAGGTTCCATCAAAACAAACTCTAATAGGTGTAGGAAAGAATTAAATCACCTTATAAATCATCGACGTGGTGAAACCCATATCCTGAGATTCTCCTCAACTATCGACTTTTAGCTCGTTCTTCTCATTCATTGTTATTGACTGCTCAGTTTCTTTGCTTAAACCATAAATTGATTTACTAGATAACTTGGTATCACGATCATTCGGTAATTGTTCCAATCCCTGTGGGATCGATATTTTTATTACTTGACGACAACCGTGCACTTGCGGAAAATAACACATCAATTAGCTTCTATTTAGCTATAAATTTATATGGGATAAAGATCCACATCATAATTCGTCTTGAGTTAGCTTTGGCTAATCGCCCAAGACGTAGTATGATTAGATAGGCAATCTTTTGCCAATTACATCTGATGTAACTCTTTAATAGCTTTGGTTATGTTTAGATTAGTTTAGTGCTTATTCCTAAACCAGCTTCCAGGCCGTGGCGAGGCACAGAGGCCTTCTTGGATATCGGAGCAACGACCACTTCTAAGACAAAGCTGATGTTCGGAAATCACACAAAACTAATTTTTAAAACTTATGTTCAAAGCTAATATATGCCTCTACTTTAAAAACTTAATTAAGTCTTAACCAAGTTTGATAGCGGGACATCACGATTGTCCACTCGCACTCTTCCAAGATAAAATGCATTGCTTTGCTTTGGCAAACCCAATAACAAATGATCGAGGAAGTAGTGAGTACCAAACTTTGGTAGGCATATCGTTTAGACTTATTAAGAAATAAACTTAAACATGCATCACATACATATTAGCATACATCACATATAAGCTAAATTAACATGCATCACATACAAGCTAAATTAACATGCATCACATACATATTAAACTAAGCGTGTCATGGTTATGGCCCTTATTCTACAATCTTCTCAAGCCAATGAAAAGATTGATTGGTCAACCTAGGGATAACATCTTCTCCCAAGTGCTTCCTTTTGGTTGTCTTGTGTTGTTGACTTTCTCCTTGTAACATCATCTTCCAATGGACCCTCCATCTTTGTTGTATATTACAAAAGGAGAAATACTCGAGTTACATTCGAGTCTAAAGCTAATTTTACAACAAGAATGTTAGGAGAAAGGCACGACACGCAGGCCATATTAAGAATTACAACACACATTCACAAACCTTTTGGGACTAGGCCATAACCATGCACCATGTCATTTTAACTTTTAAAAGACATCGAATATTTTATTATGTTTGAAAAATTTCTAATGCAATTATCAACTCATAATAAAATTTATCCTACTTCTATATCATATATAAAATAGAGAAAACCTATTTTTATACGATCTTTTGCAAGTGGCTCTGATACCACTGTAGGGATCTTGTATGCAAAATAGCATACGCGCAATGGAAAATTAGGATCCCTTCCAAGTGATCCTTGTGAAAGAAAACCTCGTACAAAATAAATTTCTCTAAAAGAAAACCTATCTTATAGGAGAATTCTACCTTTGTTGCGTGCCCTTTGCAATCCCGCTTTTCCTTGGATGTGTTGGATCTTTTAGCACGTTCAAATGTCCGTGCCTCTATATGTATCCACACGAGCAAGCTCTTGTCTCACAAAAGAAAACTAGAAGATCTCTCCTTTACTTCTTGCTAGAGAAGTCCCTAAAGGAGAGGAAGGTAGGGAAGAAGAGAAAGGAAGAAGAAGACTACTCTTCTTGCTAGCTTACACTCACAAAACCACACAACAAAAGCCTTTCCCACCAAGCTCTCACCAAGCCTTAAGCTCCAACTCAACTCATTTGGCCACCCACCCCATGGGGTGTTTTATAGGATTTGAAAAACCTTTCATCTCCTATCACATTCAATGCAATCAATGGCATTGAAAGATAATTAAACAAGGAGTTATCCTCCTTGTTTTGGCCGGCCACATGTGGAGGAAATCCAAGGGTCAAAACCCTTTGTCTCCTTCCAACTCATCAAGCTTAGGTGGCATGCTTATGTGGCATGCTTAGGTGGCATGCTTATGTGGCATTCATGGATGTTGAATTAATCTTATTAATTCAATAAGCTTATGTTATCATATTGAATTAATCTCATTAAATCAATAAGGTAACATATTGAATTAATCTTATTAAATCAATTAAGCTTAGCATATTGAATTAATCTCATTAAATCAATAAGCTAAAATTCTCTTTAAGCTTAAAGTCCAAAAACCATTTTGTACTTAAGCTTATTCCCAAATAATTCTAGTCAAACTAGAATGCACTATCTCTTCTAATCATCATGCTCTTTGTGTGTGACCCTATAGGCTCTCATAACGTTGGCAGTGGATCTAAACTCTTTTAGATACACAAGCAATGAGCGGCATCTAGCAATACATCATTGCTACCCAAGTTACGAGATAAGTCAAGATCCGACTAACCTTTCCGTGACTACTATAATGTATGACCGTGTCCTTCTATCCTTGATATCAGATTGACCAATGAGGCATAGACCGTGTCATCCTCGATCAATCTATGTGTTTCTTGATCCCTGAGTAAACTAACTCAAACAAATGAGCTCAATATCTCATATTGACTCATTCGAGCATGGCCATGCGTTTTAGTAGTTCCACTTAATCAAGGGGCCCACAAATATCACTCCCGTCATATGGGAGGGATAGATCCCATCTACATCACTCACATCCCTCCGCATAATTTGTTATATACCCAGTAATCGCCTTTATGGTCCACCCTGTTACGGGTGACGTTTGACGATACCAAAGTACATAACTCCTTATGTAGGGAACCGTAGTGACTTCAAGTTTGAGGACTATTCATACCAATAGTCACATGAGAAAGTTTATGACACTCATATGACGATCCATGAAACTTTCTCATGGCGGGTCAGTTCAGTATATATTCTCTAATATATACCCATGTGTCAACTTGATATCATATATCTATGACTTGTGAGATCAAGTCATCAATTGACCTACATGCTAGTCTTTATGTATTAATATTGCCCTTGCATATTAATATTTGACTAGGAACATTTAGTAAAGTGTTCTCTACAGCCTCTCATAATCAATTCTCCCAATTAATGTGCTGTAGATAAGAACCTACTTTTCTAGGGCATTATTATATTTAATTTAGCTAGCACAAGCAAGATGTAAATATAATAACCAATCCTTTGCCTTTATAGAATATGATACAAAATGTTCCCTATTCAACCATCACATGATTGGTTCTAGGGCTATAACTAACATTAGGCACATCTCACACTCACTATAGGCTAACTTGATTAAAAAACATAGCATGAGTGAGATGTTAGGTTGATACAAATGGTCCACTAATGCTTATGACATTTAGATGGTCATTTACAAGTATCATGATAGTAATCATAGACAAATTATGGGGAAAGCACATGTTTAAGTCATAGACATATTGCCAAAAGATCATGATTGGATATGTCAAATGTTTTGAAAATATTTCTTGTTTTATAATCTGTGAGTTCATGCTTTGAAAAGTTTCTAAGGTAAAACTAGTTTTCAAGTTGATACACAATTGAGACTTTTTGCTGTTGGGTTTCCGACACCGCGGTGAATGTATGTTCGAACATGTTTCGTAAACATGTGCACAGCTGAAGAATTAAAAAGTAATAAATCTAATTTATTACAACACACACACCACACACATGCATAGTACAACATGTGTAGACATAATCACAGTTTCAAATTTTGCAATAAAAGGAAATTATGCTAGTTATACCTGACGTATCACGTGCAACGGTAATGACATCAACCGGAGCAACTCTCGCTAGAATTGCCTCTATCCGTATCCATGCCGAGTGCCGTCGGGATAGCTTCGCCAAGCTACTAGCCTCATCTTCATAGGAGTCACTAGCCTCGTGTCGAAGACAATGTGATCGAGAGAAGATCACAATCCGAATCAAAATTCGGATTCGAAAACGTGTCCCCAAAACTCGCTTCTCCAGAGAGGTATTCGTCAACTGATTGACGAATCCTTGGTCCTCCATCTATGAGGATTACCAGAGATCCAATCCCTGGCAATAAAGTCACTGTCGGAGCTCCAAACGCCATCCAAACGACGCTCCGATAAGAAGGAAACAAGTTGTCCAAAAACTGGACAGCTTGGTGGAGGACTTGGCGCCGACCAAATGAGATGGCCTGGAGCCAAGGTGGATCGCTGAAGGAGTGGCCGGCAGCAATTGGGCGTCGGCAGCTAGGGTGGACGGTGGCACAAAAGCTGGGCTGACTTCCTTGGGCGGCGGCAAGGAGAAGAGAGGGAGAGGAGAGGATGAGAGTTTTCCAAAAATAAAACTTAGGGCTCTCCAAACCTCTAGCTGTGCTTTTATAGATCGCGTGTTTCTTAACTATTAAGAAACCTTCTCCTTAGAGTTATTGGTTAATAACCAAAACCCGTTAACCCGCTCCAATAACTTAAGTTAAAATAAACCGAACCGAGTTGGTCTATTTTAAGTTAAAACGAACCGAACCAACTTTGGTTCATTCGTTTAAAACAAACCAAACCGCTTTGGTTTATTCTCCACCATTGGATTAGAACCAAACCAATTTGGTTCATCCATCATGTATTTATATGACTTAGCACATCCATGCTTCAATTGCGACTGAAATAATTTCATGCTCGCTCCTAGTTTGGTCCAACCAAACCTAGTTTCTCTCGATCTGAGAATCTCATTCTCAAGCTCGTTTTAAATCCTTCAGATTACGCTCGTTGTGCGTGTGACCAAATAGGTTCCCGATTTATGTTGGTCGTCTATAATTAACCATTAATTATATAACGATCATGAGTGACACCTAGTAGTACATCATGATCCCTAATTAACCGGAAAATCAACAGTTGATTCTAGAACCATTTCTGAAATCCTTTAGCAGCTACAATGAATCATGTCCCGTTCTCTTCACTCATCTTATACCTACTTGGTTCACGACATGGTCTATAGTGTCAGTCCCCACTAGGCTAACTATGTCACACCTAGCCCAAGTATCATTTCCTCGTCCTACGGATTCTAGTTACGACTCATGTATCCAGGAGTACCTTACTCTAAATATGTAATGCTTTGGCCAAAGACTTTAGTAACAATCCGACGAGAGGCCATGGGTATACATCTCCTCACAAGAAGTGGTGAATCCTTTATAGGCTATTTAAACACCTTCGACCACTTTGACTTATACCCAATCATCTCGTGTCCACATCTCCTCAGAGATGCTTGCTTAAGATGTTAAAGCATAAGTCTTCATGACCAAGATGACTTGAATACCGTAATTCAAATGAACATCACACTTAAGCCACAGTAAGAACTTCATTGACATATCTATATATGCAGAGAACCATTTGAAGTCTTACAGCTGGTCACTCCAATGAACTAGTTACCATAACTAGCATCCACGATTAACTCCGGACATCACAATGTCTCCATCCAGTGAGAATCAGCTGCTCGGATATACCAAAGAGTATACCTCGTGCTAGTCTCGACAGAATTGATGGTGTCCAAATCAATCAATTCATCGACTAGGGATAATTCCAATACATCACAATTACACATGTAGAGATACTCACTAGTTGTGATCCAATCACAAATTCTCTCATGCTGTGAATCGTATTGTGGGCATTCAGTAAATGAGTTTAAGATCTAATCAAATACATGAAAACATGTATACTCAAATAATGAATATTTATCAAATAAATGGTACAACCATAAGGTGATTGCCTTAGGACACCTCTCATATATAACTAACAAACTCCCACTTGGCCTAATGCCAATCCCCATGGTATCCAATACCATAAGCTCTAACATGACCCTCAAACTTGCTTTGAGGTAAGGCCTTAGTTAAAGGATCCGCTAAGTTCTTTTCAGTGGGAATCTTCTCGGTTTGAATTTCGTTCCTACTGATAATCTCTCTGATTAGATGATAGCGACAAAGCACATGTTTGGATCATTAATGAGACAACATCAAGTTCAGAGACAAACTTCTTAATCCAAACCGCTTCCTTTGTTGCTTCCAAAGCTGCAATGTATTCGGCCTTAGTAACAGAATCTGCTATAGTATCTTGCTTGGAACTTTTCCAACTTATTGCGCCTCCATTTAAAGTAAATACGTACCCAAACTGAGACCTGGAATCATCCTTGTCTGTCTAGAAGCTGACATCCGTATACTCGCATATTACCATATCACCTTCTCCATATATTAGAAATAAATCCTTAGTTCTTCTTAAGTACTTAAGGATTAATAGCCGCCTAATGATCCATTCATGGACCATACTAATATCTGCTCGTGACACTTAGAGCATACGATACATCGGACCTTGTACATAACATAACATACATGATAGATCCTATTGTGGATGCATAGGGAATCTTACTCATGCAAATCCTCTCATCTTCTGTGTGCGGATACATAGACTTCGAAAGGTGTATCTCATTCCTGATAGGAAGAAAACCTTTCTTGGATTCTGACATGCTAAACCTCTTTAGTACTCGGTCTATATGTAGACTGCGAAAGTCCAAGCAACCTATTCGATCTATCCCTATAGATCTTAATCCTGAGGATGTAGGTTGCTTCTCCCAGGTCTTTAATGGAGAACGTCTTGGACAACCAAATTTTAACTGACTGTAAGATAGAAACATCGTTTCCTATAAGTAATATGTCATCGACATACAATACTAGAAACACGACTGCACTCCCACTAACCTTCTTGTACACACAAGGTTCGTCCAGATTTTGTGAGAAATCTAGCCTTTTGATTGTCTCATTAAAATGGATATTCTAGCTCTTGGATGCTTGCTTCAGTCCATATATGGACCGTCACAGTTTGCATACCTTGGTTTTATCAACCGATGTGAAACCCTCAGGCTGTATCATATACACGTCCTCGAGTAGGTTTCCATTAAGGAAAGCTATTTTCACATCCATCTGCCATATCTCATAATCATAATGAGCCGCTATGGCCAGGAGCATCCGAATGGACTTAAGCATAGCAATAGGTGAATAGGTCTCATCATAATCAACACCTTGCTTTTGACGATACCCTTTCACCACTAATTTAGCCTTATATGTAATCACATTACCATCCATGTTGGTTTTCTTCTTGAAAACCCTCTTGCACCCTACAGGCTTTATGCCTTCAAGTGGGTCAACCAAGTTCCAAACTTGATTTTCATACATGGAATTCATTTACAACTTCATGGCGTTAAGCCATTTATCCCTTTTTGAACTTTTCAGAACTTCTTCATAACTGGTAGGCTCCTCATCATCTTGAAGATTTGGTGTCACAATAGGTCCAGCCGATGACTCATCACTATAAGTTATCGATTATGGTGCTTCACCAGGTATCTCATCAATGTCTATTGGAGTCTCTTGAGCCTCCTCAAGCTCAACGACACTCCCACTATTTTCTTGCAAGAGAAACTCTTTCTCTAGAAACACAACATGCCTTGAAACAAACACTTTTTGTTTCACAGGATGATAGAATTGGTAACCTCTTATTTCCTTAGGGTATCCAATAAATAGACATTTATCAGACTTAGCATCCAATTTGTCTAATACAGTCCGCTTCACATAAGCAGGACAACCCCATATCTTCAAGTAAGATAAATGAGGTTTTTTACTATTCCATATCTCATATGGAGTAGTAGAGACTACCTTGGTCAGGACTCTGTTTAACAAGTAAATAATAGTTTGAAGTGCATAGCCCCAAAAGGACTTGGAAAGATTCGCATGATCCATCATCGACCTGACCATGTCCAACAAGGTCCAGTTTTGCCTCTCAGACACACCATTAAGCTGTGGTGTATACGGCGGAGTCCATTGAGACAATATACCATTGTCCCTTAGATAATCCAGAAACTCTTGACTCAAGTATTCACCACCTCGATCCGATTGAAGTATTTTAATACTCTTGCCAAGTTGTTTCTCTACTTCATTTCTGAATTCTTTGAACCTTTCAAAGGCTTCATACTTGTGTTTCATCAAAAACACATACCAAACCATGAGTGATCATCGGTGAAGGTAATGAAGTAGCTATAACCTCCTAGAACTTGAGTTGTCATAGGTCCGCATACATCAGTATGTATTAGACCAAGCAACTCTCCCACTGGTTCATCTTTTCTCGTAAAAGGTAACTTAGTCATCTTGCCTTTTAAGCATGATTCACATGTATCGTATGAATCTAATTCAAACGATTCCAGAATTCCATATCGGTGTAATTCGGACATGCATTTCGTGCTTGCATGGGCAAGACAACAATGCCACATATAGGAGCCTAATTGATTATCCTTTCGAGCACACTTGTTGCTCGCTTCGATATTGAAAATGTCACTGGATACGTCCAACGTATAAATACCATTGCTTAAAGTTCCAGTCCCATAAAGTACGCCATTCAAAGTTATATAACAAACATTGTTACTAAACGTCAAATGGAAACCATTTCTATTTAAGCAGGAAATAGAAACAATGTTCTTTATTAGAGAAGGAACATAATAGCAATTGTCCAGTTCTAAGACTAGTCTACTAGGGAGCTTCAGCAAATAAGTTCCGATGGCGACCGCAACTACCTTTACTCCATTGCCAACTCACAAATTTGACTCCCCTTTGACGAGTCTTCTTCTATTCCTTAGCCCCTGTATGTCATTAAGCCACACCCAGTATCCAATACCCAAGTGTCTAAAAAAATAGAATGACAATCAATAACGAAGATACCTGAAGAGGATGGGGCATCAGATGCCTTCTTCTTCTTCATAGACTCAAGATAAATCTTGCAGTTTTTTTGCCAGTGGTCGTCCTTGCCACAATGATGGCAAGTGCCCTTTTGTGCTGGTTCTGCCTTCTTAGCCTTTTTCTTCTTCCCTTTCGACTGTTCCTTTGACTTCCTCTTAGAACCTTTCTTTGAGGAATCAACTAACAGAACCGCCTTCTCTTTATGCTTCACAGAAGGCTCCATAGTCTTTAGCATATTGAGGAGCTCAGGAATAGTGGATTCAAGTTTGTTCATCCGGTAGTTCATCACAAATTGTGAGAAACTCTTGGGCAAACAATGCAGAATTAAGTCAATACTTAATTTATGATCCATCACAAACCTGAGGGTAGCCAACCGCTCTATGTACCCATTCATCTTTAGCACAAACTGCACTATAGATGAACCTTCTTGCATCTTAGAGGTGAAGAGGAGTCTGGAGACTTCGAACCTTTCGGATCTCGCTTGCTCATCAAACAACTCATGAAGATGGAAGACTATGATATTAGCATCCATATGCTCATGCTGCTTTTGTAGCTTGGGTACCATCGCAGCTAGCATGATGCAAATCGCCAGCTCAAAATCAACCACATGTTTCTGATAGGCCAACAATTGGTCTGGAGTTGCATCGTCCTTAAGACGGTTGGGAAGAGGCTCTTCGAGGACATACGTGAGCTTTTCTACCTTGAGAACAATTCTTAAGTTTCTAAGCCAGTCCAAGAAGTTAGGCCCAGTCAATTTATTTGAATCCAAAATAGTGCACAAATTCAAAGACATCATGATCAATCGATTAACCTAGAAATACAAAATCGAGCATATATAAGAAAGATGGAAAAATGCATCAACATACATTTACAAATCCCATTCATTTTTCGAATTTAAAAACCCCAAAATTACTTCGGGAGATCGTAGGTCCATCTTCGAATGGGATGATATCCAACATAGATATGAACAACCTTGGAGAGAGTCCAACAAGTCATTCATAACTACAATGGTAGGTATCAAGTATACCGATTGCATATCACATATATGCAACTATCACAATGTGCTATCAACTAATTGAATGTTCACACATACATCGGGTTGTTAACTCATTAACAAGTATGCATCATATGCATAGCACCCAACTTCACCTCCCTTCACATCGACCTTGGAGAGAGTCCAACAAGCCGATGCTCCAGGTTAAAGCCAACCCATTAATCGAGAAATAGTTTTAATATGGTTAGAGCGCATTCAACCAATTAGCCCGGCTTGGAGAGAGTCCAACAACCAAAGCTAACGATTGACCTCTGACTCTTACCATTTCGGTATTAAACTATTCCATTGTTTGAACATGTTCAGGTTCGAGCCGAGCTTGGAGAGAGTCCAATAACCCAAACAAGAAACAGAACTCTGGTTCCAACCATATTAATAGAATGTGTATGCTTTAATATTGTGTAAGGGTTTTAATGTCTCATCCTCTTTGCATGCAAATAACTATTATCTACATGGCATGACATACATGGCATACATCTACATGTCACGACATGCATGACATAATGATATGCATCTAATGCAATTACATGGCATATAATTATGGCATGTACAAAATTTCCTTATATGTCATAACTACTTATGAAAATAAAATATGTTTGAGATTTGATTCCCCAAATCAAATCATGATTAAATTAGGAAATAAATTTCCAAATCTAATAACATATTTTATTTATAGGAAGTCTTAATTAAGGAAAGTCAAATTTAATTTAGGAAACAAATTTCCTAAATTGTCAAAACTATTTATGGAAATAAAATATATTTTAGATTTGATTCCCAAATCAAAACATGATTAAATTAGGAAACAAATTTCTAAATCTAATCACAAATTTTATTTATGAAAAGTGTTAATTTCCATTAATACTTCTAAACTTTCCAAACGTAGAAGATTTCCATAAACACTTCTAAACTTTCCAAAATTAGAAAATTTCCATAAATACTTCTAAACTTTCCAAAAGTAGAAAATTTCCATAAATACAATTATGACTATCGCAAAATAATTTTTTGATTATGTCAAAACACAACCTGGGCTCTGATACCACTATTGGGTTTCCGGCACCGCAACAAGTGTGTGTTCGAACATGTTTCGTAAACATGTGCACAGCGGAAGAATCAGAAAGAAATAAATCTAATTTATTACAACACACATACCACACACATGCATAGTTTACAACATGTATAGACATAATCGCAGTTTCAAATTTTGCAATAAAAAGAAATTATGCTAGTTATACCTAACGTATCATGTGCAGCAAGAATGACATCAACCGGAGCAACTCTCGCTAGAATTGCCTCTATCTATATCCACGCTGAGTACCGTCGGGATAGCTTCGCCAAGCTACTAGCCTCGTCTTCGTAGGAGTCACTAGCCTCGTGTCGAAGACGATGTGATCGAGAGAAGATCACAATCCAAATCAAAATTCGGATTCAAAAACGAGTCCCCAAAACTCGCTTCTCCGGAGAGGTATTCGTCAACCGATTGACAAATCCTTGGTCCTCCACCTATGAGGATTATCGGAGACCCAATCCCTGACAATAAAGTCGTTGTCGGAGCTCTAAACGCCGTCCAAACGACGCTCCAACAAGAAGGAAACAAGTTGTTCAAAAATTGGATAGCTTGGTGGAGGACTTGGCGCCGTCAAAAGGAGATGGCCGGCTGATCCTTGGTCACCGGAGCCAAGGTGGATCACCGGAATGTTGGAGATTTGACGCCGCTAGAGGGGGGGTGAATAGCGTTTGACCGTTCGTAGATGGAATTCGTTCGCGTTGCTTGTCTACAATCTTGTTAGTACGCAGCGGAATAAACAATAACAAATGATAACAAAACATACAACACGCAAACACAAAGATATAACGTGGTTCGGAACTGAAACGGTTCATACTCCACGGATTGGGTTCGTACGAACCCTAGCGATGCCAATCACACACCACTATGATAAATACTCCTTCTCGACACAAGTCGGAGATGGAGAAACCTCTTACAATAAGATTACAACAATAATCTAAATACAACAAGTAAATATAAGAGGAAATACAACAAGAGAAGTAAAGAACACTTTACAAAAACTCTTTAGAAGCTTGCTTGTTGATTGCCTTGGACTAGCACTTGAAAGCCCTAATTTGCAGATGCAAATCGCTTCAAAACGTCCAAGAAAATCGGTGCCAAAAACCCTCCCGTTGAGCTCTTTTTATCCTTGCGACGACTGATTTCATCCGATCGCCATAAGTCACGATCCGATGCCATCGTAGTCGTGAGACAACGGCTCGATCCACGCTGGAAAAACTCCAACGGATCTCTTGGCGATCGATCAATATTGGCGATCGCCACCGAGTCGAATCGGCCTTGATCGGCTATGGAGCATTCGTGCTCGCGTGAACTAGCGATGATCGTCCCTTAGCGGGTCCAATCATGCGCCGACCGATCGGCCATCGCTACTGATCGCGTCGACCGCCCAGAGCGATTTCGGCTAACCTGGTCGAACTCAAGTCGACTCACGGCAGTCGAACCGACCATAATGCCAGTCGACTGCCAACCTCAAACATGAGGTTTAAACCCAAATATGGTGCCCCCATACTTGCTAGACCACCCTTAGCCTAGACCTAAGCCTTCTAGCCACCTCCATCAGCCTCATGCCTCTCGGATCCCTCCAAGTCATCCATCACTTGTTCATCCATCGCGCTAGCCTTCAGGTGCTTCTCTCGGCTATGTCATGCTAACGGTGTCTACACTACTAAGGCACATTGGACTTACGCCGCCAAGACTCCGCTTGGACTTTACGCTGCCAATATCAATCCCCTTGGACTTCCAAATGCCAAGACTCAAGCTTGGACTTTCCCTTGCCAACCCATGTTGGACTTTCCATGCCAAGACTCATGCTTGGACTTTCCATTTGCCAAGACCCATGCTTGGACTTCTCATTTTCCAAGACCCATGCTTGGACTTCTCATGCCAAGTACACAAGACTTGGACCTTCCCAATTGCCAAGTGTCCCACTTGGACTTTCCATGCCAAGTACCCATGACTTGGACTTTACCTTGCCAAGACCCATGCTTGGACTTTCCCATAATCACATGGTCAACCCCAGTCAACCATCAAAGTCTCCCTCGAGTCAAACTCGAGTCTAGTCAATTATAACCTGGATCGATTGTATAAACAATCTCCCCAACATATTAACCGACATCAATGTCAAACATCAATGTCAAACCACTTTGTCAAACATCAAAACATCACTCGAGTCAAACTCGAGTCCTGGTCAATCGTGACCTGGGCCAATTGCACCAACAATCTCCCCCTTTTTGATGTTTGACAAAAACCAAACAAATCATTTGAGTTAGACCACTAACTCAAATCCCTTACCAATTATCCCAAATTGGTAAACACTCTCCAAATGTTCTCCCCCAAACATTCTCCCCCTTTTTGACTAACATCAAAAAGGTTTTCTCTCCAAGGAGGTCAATGTCTCATGTCCCAATGAGATCTTACAATCTCCCCCTTGATCCAAAAATAAATACCTAGGATGCCTACCATCTTCCTAGTGATAATTCACATATCACTCAAGAGAGACAATCCTATACTCTCTCCCAATTTCCAAATTGGGTATCAAAAACCCATCAATTTTCCCAATTGATGATACTCTCCCAATAACTTCTCCTCTTCAAGGAGAAAAACACATCCATCATCCCAAGATGGATAACTCCCCCTAAAGGCTTGCTCCCCCTTGACCATTGCACCAACAATGTCCTTGGGAAGCCCCTAAGCCAATAGGAACTCTAAACCATCAAAATTAAGGTTCTAAGTTCAACATAGAACTTTCACTTATCCTAAATTTGATACTTTGACCTAACACAGCTCCTAATCCATATCCAATGGATTTTCACCATTTATAATGCTTCCTAAAGCAGATCCTAGGGTTAGGAGTGATTAGGAACATTTTCCATAGCTGAACACGGGCTAAACAAACCTTGTTAACTGAATCAGACTGGCAATGACTGACAAGAATCGGTGATCACATTACATCACCGATCACACATATAGGCCGATCGATAATTGAAAATCTCAATTTTCAACTATCAGAAATGAATTTTAGAAATTCATAAAATTAAAAATCGTGAAAATTCATACGTATAATACTTATGACACACACAATGGGTGAAAAATATTTGAAAATTATTTTACCCATAAAATAGTGAGTTTGATACAAAACTCAAAACCATTGAAATTTTCAATGTTTTGGCCCTATTTTGTATCAACTCTATCAATGGTGATTGCTATCAAAAGATAGACTTCACCAAGGTTTTTCAAAATGATTTTAAAATATTTTCAAAACCTTATTTTGGATCATATTCCTTGGGCTCTATGTACATGACTTGTACACATGCTCTCCCAATGATCCACATTGAAACAAGATGAGTTTTAGTTCATCTAGATGCAAAAACTATGTACCTTGAACTCAACTCATATCCTAGCATCTCACATGTATCTAAGGTGTATAAAATACACATACATGTCAATTTAATGTGAGATGTGGGTTTTGTTCATCCTAATCTAGGGTTTCATGCATTCTCTAAGGCAACCCTACTTGATTCCCTTATAAATGGGACTTCAAGTCATGTCATAGTCTTAAAGCAATACGTAACCAACTACTATTTTTTTTTCTTTTTTTTTTTTTTTTTCTTTTGTTATAAATAAGCATATGCTCATAATCATGATGTCATGGCATAAGATGAAATCTAAAAACACATGACATTTGAAACCTTAATCCTAAACATGAACATGACATATAAAATCATAGAACTAGGCATGATGTCATGACATGGCATATGGCAATCAAAGCATGGCATATAAAATATATAGGTATAGTAATACCTAAATTTTAATATTAATTGCCATTTGATATAGTTAGATATATTTTGTCATATTATCATTAATCTCCCTAGTGTGCCAACAACCCAAAATGGCACACTAACACTCTAAACCCTAATTGTGCCAATTTGATCATTTTATCAAACTTCATAACTAATATTGGCACATCCTAAAATCTTTTAGGATTATAATTCAAATCTATTTACAAGGTAACCATAACCTTGAAGATATCCTAAAGTGCCACCTTTACCATGGTTGAGTTAACTACCCATCCAATCAAGGTTGGCACATCCTAAACCCATCTAGCGTGAGTCAATCACGCTCTTAGGAACCCAAAACCGATTTGAGCTCCTAGGGTTAATTAGGTATTCCTTAGGGATAAACTCCCTAAATACCTTCCTAATGACCCTCCTAGGCTTGTTAGCCTTGGTCATTTGGGTCTTACCTAGGTTGACTCTAGGGGTAACTCCCCTGGCAACCTTCTTAGTGGCCACCCTAGGTTTCCTAGAAACCCTAGCCACTAGGCACAACCTTTGGTCAACCTTAGGGATGACTTCCCTATTGACCTTGGTCTTCCTAGACCTAGTTTGTGTCCCATAATCAAATGGAACACTATGGTAAGTCACTTTGGGCTTAGGTTTGTGACCCAAACCTTGCTTGCCCTTAGTTGACTTTTGACTCTTATGTCCTAAGTGTTGACTTTGAGATTTTGACCTGGACTTTTGATCATTTGACCCTTTAAATTGGTTTTGTATATTCCGAAGAGTCTTTTCTAGTTTTTCAAGCCTTGACCTCAAGGCTTGATTTTCAACCTCTAATTGCCCAATTGATTTTTGATTAAGTTTTTGGGCATTTGACTCCTTAGGCATATGCCTAGTCCATTTAGGATTGAAACCTAGGTGCTCTTGCACCTTTCTAATGGTCTCCCTAGGTAAAATTTTTCTAGAGTTATTTGACCTAGGTTTATCCTTAGATAAATTGTTTTTAGGGACATTAGTCCCAAATTTCTCCTTACTTTTGAACTTAACGCTTTTAGCTCCTAAACAAATATATTTATCTCTAGCATGCTTTTCATGGTGAATTGCAAGAGAATTAAAAATTTTAGCATGCTTTTGACTTTTAAATTTGGAAGGTGCATTATTAAAATATACCTTAGGGTTAGCTATAGAAGCTCCCCCTACTTATGATGCTCCTCCTTGCCCCTTCTTCTTCCCCCTAGGGCATTGACTCCGATAATGCCCCTTTGAATTGCACTTGAAGCATATGATGTGCTCCTTGCCTTTAGGTGTTGGGGAACCGGCATCCTTGACTTTTGGTGCCGGTGGAGCTTTCCTAATCTTCTTTGGGCACTTGCTCTTATAGTGCCCAAATTCCCTACACTCAAAACACATAATATTATTTTTATTTGAAATTAGAGTGTTTGAGTTACCTAGGTTAGTGGTGGAGTTCGGAATTGACACTTCTTCATCTTGACTGGATGTAGAAGCTTCTTCTTGATGCTCCTGTGTTGAGGAAACTCTAATCTCCTCCTCAATCCTAGAAGTGGATGCTTCTTCCACTTCCTCCACCAACCCGGAAATTGACTCCCTATCAACTTCCGATTCTACTTCCTCTTCCTCTTTGGATGTTGATGATCTCTCAACCTCCAAGTCCTCACTTCCTTGTGAGGGTGATGCATTAGCCTCTTCGGTCTCTTCCTCTTGGACCATTGATGGGCTTTCATGGAGCTTGGCCACTTGGCTCCATAGCTCGTTTTCATCTACATAATTACCTAACATACACAAGATATTGTTAGGTATTAAATCAATTAACAACTTCATTACCTTCTCATTCTATTCGAAGGCTTAGACTTGCTCTTCGGTCCATCTCTTTTTCTTGAGGAATCCACCTTTTGGTCCTCTTGGATAGCTATATCCTTCCATTAAGATAGACCATTCTTCGAAGTCCCTCATCATTAGGAAGTCTTCAATTCTTGACTTCCATTGCTTAAACCCTTCTTGTCCATAGAAGGAGTAAGGGATCGGTGTGTTAATATTCCATCCCAATTGTTCTTCCATCTTCACCCTCTAGCTTCTTTGTCCTAGCTCCCGGCGATTAGTCCGTAGAAGAGCCCCGGGCTCTGATACCAATTGTTGGAGATTTGACGCCGCTAGAGGGGGGGGGTGAATAGCGTTTGACCGTTCGTAGATGGAATTCGTTCGCATTGCTTGTCTACAATCTTGTTAGTACGCAGCGGAATAAACAATAACAAATGATAACGAAACATACAACATGCAAACACAAAGATATAACGTGGTTCGGAACCGAAACGGTTCCTACTCCACGGATTGGATTCGTACGAACCCTAGCGATGCCAATCACACACCACTATGATAAATACTCCTTCTCGACACAAGTCGGAGGTGGAGAAACCTCTTACAATAAGATTACAACAATAATCTAAATACAACAAGCAAATATAAGAGGAAATACAACAAGAGAAGTAAAGAACACTTTACAAAAACTCTTTAGAAGCTTGCTTGTTGATTGCCTTGGACTAGCACTTGAAAGCCCTGATTTGTAGAAGCAAATCGCTTCAAAACGTCCAAGAAAATCAGTGTCAAAAACCCTCCCATCGAGCTCCTTTTATCCTTGTGCGCGATCTGGATTTCCGCCCATCAGTCGACTGCCATAAGTCACCAGTCGACTGATGCCACTGTTGTCGTGAGACAACGGCTCGATCCAAGCTAAAACTAACGGATCTCGATCGCCAATATTGAAGTCGATCACCACTGAGTCGACGCCTACGCGGCTATGGAGCATTCTGCTCGCGGTCAACTAGCGATGATCGTCGTCCCTTGCGGACCATCGACCGACACTCCGATCATTGCTGTCGACACCACCGATCGCTGAGTAGTTTTCGACTCAAACCGCACCGAACTCAAGTCGACCCACGGCAGTCGAACCGGCCATAATGCCAATCGACTGCCAACCTCAAACATGAGGTTTAAACCCAAATATGGTGCCCCCATACTTGCTAGACCACCCTTAGCCTAGACCTAAGCCTTCTAGCCACCTCCATCAGCCTCACGCCTCTCGGATCCCTCCAAGTCATCCATCACTTGTTCATCCATCGCGCTAGCCTTCAGGTGCTTCCCTCGGCTATGTCATGCTAACGGTGTCTACACCGCCAAGGCACATTGGACTTACGCTGCCAAGACTCCGCTTGGACTTTACACTGCCAATATCAATCCCCTTGGACTTCCAAATGCCAAGACTCAAGCTTGGACTTTCCCTTGCCAACCCATGTTGGACTTTCCATGCCAAGACCCATGCTTGGACTTTCCATTTGCCAAGAACCATGCTTGGACTTCTCATTTGCCAAGACCCATGCTTGGACTTCTCATGCCAAGTACACAAGACTTGGACCTTCCCAATTGCCAAGTGTCCCACTTGGACTTTCCATGCCAACTACCCATGACTTGGACTTTACCTTGCCAAGACCCATGCTTGGACTTTCCCATAATCACATGGTCAACCCCAGTCAACCATCAAAGTCTCCCTCGAGTCAAACTCGAGTCTAGTCAATTATAACCTGGATCGATTGTATAAACAATCTCCCTAACATATTAACTGATATTAATGTCAAACCACTTTGTCAAACATCAAAACATCACTCGAGTCAAACTCGAGTCCTGGTCAATCGTGACCTGGGCCAATTGCACCAACACGGAGGAGTGGCCGGAAGCAGTTGGACGCCGACAGCTAGGGTGGACGGTGCCACAAAAGCTGGGCTGGCTTCCTTGGGCGGCGACAAGGTGAAGAGAGGGAGAGGAGAGGATGAGAGTTTTCCAAAAATAAAACTTAGGTCTCTCCAAACCTCTAGTCGTGCTTTTATAGAGCACGTGTTTCTTAACCATTAAGAAACCTTCTCCTTAGAGTTATTGGTTCATAACCAAAACCCGTTAACCCACTCCAATAACTTAAGTTAAAATAAAGCGAACTGAGCCAACTTTGATTCATTCATTTAAAACAAACCAAACCCCTTTGATTCATTCGTTTAAAACAAATCAAACTCCTTTGATTCTATTTTAAGTTAAAATGAACCGAACCAACTTTGATTCATTCATTTAAGACAAAACAAACCCCTTTGGTTTATTCTCCACCATTGGATTAGAACCAAACCAATTTGGTTCATCCATCATATTTTCATAAGACTCGTCCCATCCATGCTTCCATTGCGGTTGAAACAATTTCATGCTCGCTCCTCATTTGGTCCAACCAAAGCTAGTTTCTCTCGATCTGAGAATCTCATTTTCAAGCTCGTTTTAAATCCTTCAGATTGCACTCGTTGTGCGTGTGACCAAATAGGTTCCAGATTTATGTTGGTCGTCTATAATTAACCATTAATTATAGAATAATCATGAGTGGCACCTAGTAGTACATCATGATCCCCAATTAATTGGAAAATCAACGGTTGATTCCAGAACCATTTCTGAAACCCTTCAGCAACTACAATGAATCGTGCCCTGTTCCCTTCACTCATCTTATACTCACTTGGTTCAGGACATGGTATATAGTGTCAGTCCCGACTAGGCTGACTACGTCACATCTTGCCCAAGTATCATTTCCTCGTCCTACGGATTCTAGTTACTACACATGTATCCAGGAATACCTTACTCTAAACATGTAATGTTTTGGCCAAAGACTTTAGTAACAATCCGACGAGAGACCATGGGTATACATCTCCTCGCAAAGAGTGGTGAATTTTTTATAGTCTATTCAAACACCTTCGGCCACTTCGACTTATACCCAATCATCCTGAGTCCACATCTCCTTAGAGATGCTTGCTTAAGATGTCAAAGCATAACTCTTCATGACCAAGATGACTTGAATACCGTAAGTCAAAGGAAAATTGCACTTAAGCAGCAATAAGAACTTCTTTGACATATCCATATATGTAGAGAATCATATGAAGTCTTACAGTTAGTCACTCTAATGAACTAGTTACCATAACTAGCATCCATGATTAACTCCGGACATCACAATATCTCTAGCCAGTGAGAATTAGCTGCTTGGATACACCAAAGAGTATACCTCGTGCTGGACTCGACAGAATTTATGGTGTCCAAATCCATCAATTCATCGACTAGGGATAATTCCAATACATCACAATTACACATGTAGAGATACTCACTAGTTGTGATTCAATCACAAATTCTCTCATGTTGTGAATCGTATTGTGGATATTCAGTAAATGAGTTTAAGATCTAATAAAATATATGAAAACATATATACTCAAATAGTGAATCTTCATTTATCAAATAAATGGTACAACCATAAGGCGATTGCCTTAGGACACTTCTCATATATAACTAACATTTGCAACTTTTGTGTTTTTGCCTAATCTTCGAAAATAGAATGAATTTTCTTGAAAACCTATTTTTCACTGATAAAGGGACTTACAAGAAATATATTTTTAAAATTTCATGATTTTTCGAATTTTGTATAATTTTTGGTGCATTTTTGAATTTGGTTCGAAAAATTAGAAAATGCTGTTTTTAGGGTGCCAGTCGACTGATGCTATGATTCAGTCGACTGATGTACTGTGCACGAGCACAGTAACATATTTTATCAGGTTTTAAGTTGGTTTTTGGTGATTTTTGTTCCCTAGACTTGATGTCATGCTTATATAACATATGGTAGATGTTTTTGATGGTGTCAAAGGGGGAGAAATGGTTAAGTTTAAGTTAATCATGCTAGGGAGAGATATGCATGTGTTAAGGGGGAGTTTGCATGTATTAAGGGGGAGGTTTGATTTCCATGTTTGAATTACATGCTTAACTTCCTTATGTATTTTGGTTATTGTTTTACCTAACTTAAATGGATTGCCACACAATAAAAAAGGGGAGATTGTTAGGGCAATCAACCCATATATGATGTGGTTTTGATGTGTGTGGCAAAGAGTTTAAGTTAGGTTATTATGTTGATTTGATATGTATGTTGAAGTCATGC
Organism: Wurfbainia villosa; assembly: GCA_025175895.1. Taxonomy (NCBI): domain Eukaryota; kingdom Viridiplantae; phylum Streptophyta; class Magnoliopsida; order Zingiberales; family Zingiberaceae; genus Wurfbainia; species Wurfbainia villosa. Next base: position 78,415,856 of record CM045994.1, on the reverse strand, counting down.
AGGACTTAGTAATTCACACATGGTTAGCTTGACAAAGAATTGGCAAGATCACCATCTCATGACTCAGTCCTTGAGTCGGTGAAGGACGACATTGTGAAGTTGTGTGCTTGGTGCATCCGAGGGACCGTCGGACGAGGAGCATTGGAGTGAAGCCAAGGAAGCAGACTTCAGGGAGAGACACGAAGGATGACATTGCGAAGTCGTGCGCTTGGTGCATCCAAGGGACGTGGTCGGATGAAAGAGCTTCAAGACAAAGGACTCCAAGAGAGATGAGAGTGAGCGATTATAACTCGGGATGGGGTAGCTCATAGGTGAACTTGGCCGAATGGCTAAGTCAAGTGTCGGATGCTCAACTAAAGGTTTGTTTGAGGTTTTACCTGACCCATTCGACTGCCATAGATGGCAGTCGACTGCTCTAGGTCGATGGAACTCGACAGGTGTTCGACTGAATCATTTTTGGCCCAACAATCAACAGCTAGGGTTTGGCAGTCGACTGCTCGACCATCAGTCGACTGCCAAGGGACGACAATCAACTGATCGAGGCAAGTTCGGGCACAGAAGGTCTTTTAGTGGAGTGATCACTTCGGTCACTCGACTGTTGACTCCATCAGTCGACTGATGGGAAGATCAATCGATTGATGTGGGAGCCATTGGCTAGAAGCCAACGTGGATAAGGTCGTTGCGAGGCAACGACTACAGCAGCAGTCGAATGATGACTACATCAGTCGACTGCTCGGTGCCCAATGGGAAGAATGACCTCTTCCCTATAAGAAAAGGCCTTGGATCACTTGAGGAGGCTAATGCTTAATTCCTAAAGTTCTCCCAAGTGCTCAATACATTTGTACTCCTCTTGCTTGAGTTTATTTCAATCATATTGTAAGAGGAGTGATTCTTGTAAGAAAGGTTTACCTCCACATAGCTTAGTGCAAAGGAGAGACTAGTGGATTTGGTTAGGCATGATTCACCTGGAATAAATCGGGTCATGGACTAGTGGCAAGGGTCGTGAACCACGTTACACACTTGTGTTCGCGTTTGCCTTCTCTCTACTTTGTGTTTTGCTTTTAATTGTCTTTAGCTTTATTATTCCATTGCGCTAACTCTAATTGTAGACGATTAGGCGAGCAATCAACATCATCGTACATGAAGGGCTATTCACCCCCCTCTAGCCGGCCACCGATCCTCCAACATGCTTCAAATGTCATCAAAAGAGACATTATAGAAGCCAATGCCCTAGGGGAAGGAAGCCTAGCAAGGGTGAAGAAGGAGAATCAAATGTAGGGGGAACTTCTAAAGCAAACCCTAAGGTAAATTTAAGTAATGCTCATTCTTTATATAAGGCCAAAAAGCATGCTAGGAGTAATTTTAATACTCTTACCTAAGAGAAAAAATGTATCTTGTTGCTTAGGTGCTAACTCTTGCAATATTAGGGTTAAGAATAAATCTAGAAAAAATAACCCTAAAATAATTCTACCTAAGGAAACTATTAGGAAGGTAGAGGATCATGTAGGCATTAACCCTAAGAAGGGTAGGCATGTGCCTAAGAGAAAGAACCATTCCCAAAAGATTAATGAAAAATCAAAATTGGGAAAATTAGAGTTAGAAAATCAAGTTTTGAGGTCAAAATTTGAAAAATTGGAAAAGACCCTAAGAATGATGGAAAAATCCATTATGGAGTCTAATGGACAAAATCTAGGGTCTAGGAGGCAAGAGCCACTTAGGGGCAAGAAAGGTTTGTGTCACAAACCTAAGCTCAAGGAGACCTATCATAGTGTTCCATTTGATTATGGAACCACCCATAGGTCTAAGAAAACCAAGGTTACTAGGGAAGTTATCTCTAAGGCTAACCATGGTAGGTGCCTAGTGGCCAAGGTTTCTATGACACCTAAGAAAGCCACTAAGAAGGTCACAAGGGAAGTTATCCCTAGAGTTAACCTAGGCAAGACCAAATTGACCAAGGCTTCCAAGCCAAAAAGGGTCATTAGAAAGGTACTAAGGGAAGATATCCCTAGTGAGTACCTAGTAAACCCAAGGAGCTCCAATAGGTATTGGGTTCCTAGGAGCGTGATACCTTCACGCTAGATGGGTTTAGGTTGTGTCAACTTGAATTGGTGGGGTAGTTAACCTAACCATAGGAAAGTTGACACTTTAGGGCATTTTCAAGGTCATGTGACACCTTGGAAATAAGTTTGGATTTAAATCCTAAAAATTTTATGATGTGCCAATTATATTTGAGAAGTTTTGAAAAATTGATCAAATTGACACAAGTTAGGTTTTAGAGTCATGGTGTGCCATTTTGGATTTTTAGCACACTTGGGAGATTGATCTATCAAGGAAAAATTGTCTTAATTTTTTTTTGGCAATTGGATCTAACACCTAGGTATTATTTGCCTTGTATGTCATACACTTATCATGCTTCATATGCTTTATCGTATGTCTGTATGAAAGATGTGTTTATGAAGTATTGCATCTCACAAGAATATAGGGTTCACCTTGATTTTGTATTTCAAACATCTAGAAAGGGTGAGATGCTAGGAATAAAATCCTTGGATGTTAATGCTTGTGAAAATAGAATAAAAATATCAAAACACATTAACAAATGCATAAATACAAACATAATACTGAGATAGTCATTACACATGGATAAACACACTAAAATGAAACAAGATTAAGTAAACAACCATTTCCAAACAAATAGCAATACAACTGTCAAGCTGCTTGATTAAGCAGTTGATTGAAGTCACTATAGCATGGCACAGAAGGCTCGACAGTCGATTGATGGTCCCTATTAGTCGACTGTTGTTACTGTAGCTCGGCACAGAGAGTTGTGCAGTCGACTGTTGATCCTTAGCATTCAACTGCTAGCATCGTGACCCGGTCACAGAACCTCGATCAGTCAACTGATCACCGTAATTTTATAAGGCCGAACCCTAGCGATTCGGCTTCTTCACGTGATTTCTCTTTCTCCCAACGCTTCCAATGATTTCACCCCTTCGTGTTCGAGTGCACGTCGGCGATTCCAGCCCTTGGTAAGCCTAGTTCTTGAACCCTAATCGTGTTTACCCTATTTTTGTCTCTCCATCACTCTAATGGAACCCTATTTTCATCGTTTCCACCCAACTAGGGGTTTTAGGTGCAAGAGATCGTTCCTTGCCATTTCTCTCTAGCATTTGCTTGCTCTGGTCATCTCCTACAACCTTAGATCAAATGACACCTAAGTAACTTCTCTAACTCAAACCCTAATCATTTTACTTATGCAATGCCTTGATTTAACCACATTTTTGTGCTATTTCATTGCATTCATCACATTCATATAGACAACCACGTAGGACAGAGCCTGGTGAAGGATCCCAGGCTCCCTCCCGATCATACCAACCCATGCACGTAAGATATGTAGATGAGCCATTTTTCTGATCTTATTATGGGGATGTTATCCAGATCATAATGCATTACTAGTTAGTGAAATTAGTTTTCTGCATGCATCCAATTAACATTGACCTACTTAAGGAGTTCTACTAAAATCTTAGAAGAGTTGGCGATGGTCCGACATACTCCACTTGCATTGCAAAACGCAATTTAGAGTTCACTCCTATGATCCTTCAGGAGTTCTTGGAGTGTCGACCATCTGACAACACCTTTTTTTTCTATCCTACTTTTGATGAGTCATTTCCAACCCCATTTGATCATATCTCTCTGGAGTCCATGCATGAGTTCTTCTTTCATCGACCTCGTCCTTTGGGTCAAAATCACTTTTCAATCAATTCTTTATCTGCTCTTGACAATGTACTTTATAAAGTCATTGTTGGGTGTCTTGTACCTATTGTGACTCGAGGTCAGGCCAAGATTCGTCCTCCCCACCTATTTCTAATGTATGCAATGCGGAATCTCTTAGATATCAATCTTGCATTAAACATTTTTCATTGCATAGTCCATTTTGTGTCCCCCATCCAAGGGAAGATTCATATGCCTTTTGGTCATATCATCACCGCATGGTTAGCATCTAGGGGGATACATGTCTCCAGGGGTACCTTGAGGGTGTTATCTGACTCCTATGATCACATCACCATGAGACATTTTGCATTGGCCGACATGCGGACAGGCCCTGGGAGGATGGAGTGGACAGCTCAACCTTAGCCAGCTAGGGGGCATGGAGAGCCATCTAAGGGGCATGGAGAGCCAGCTGTGGAGCATGGCGAGGGAGTTGCAGAGGAGGATGCCCCCATGCTATCGGATGCACCGTCGGAGAGTCTCTCGGCACGCTTTTTGTTAGGACTTTTGCGCCCTCTAGAGGGGGGGAGGGTGAATAGCGCTTCAACATTGACAATGGAATTGATCGCACTTGCTACAAAATGTGTTATACGCAGTGGAATATATATATAACAAAAATAAATATAGACAATCACAATCACAACACCAAATATAACGTGGTTCGGAACCGTATGGTTCATACTCCACGGATTGAGCTCGAATGAGCTCTAGCGATGCAACCAACACCACTAAACACAAATACTCCTTCTCGACAACACGTCGAAGGTGGAGAAATCTCTTACAGTGATTACAACAGTAATTCAAGATACAACAAGCAAATATAAAGTAAATACAACAACTAGCATAAAGAAAATATTACAAATGATTGCTTTGAATGCTTGCTTGTTGATTGCCATAGACTAGCCTTGAAGACCCCGATTTGCACCAACAAATTGCTCCAAATCGCCCAAGAAAATCTATATAAAATCTCTCCTTCCGAGCTACTTTTATAACCTACATTCAGGCTGGATTTTGCCTAGCAGTCGACTGATTGGGACCATCAGTCGACTGCTCCTGTAGCCGTTGTCTAACAATGACATGAACCACATTGGATAAGTTCCAACGGATAGACCATCAGTCGACTTATCATTCCCATCAGTCGACTGATCGAGTTATCACTCGATTGTCAAATCCTAACTGTCGACTCAAAAACCTTCTGTGCTCAAATACCCGACCAGTAGTCGACTGATCTCCATATCAGTCGACTGCTCAGGCCATCAGTCGACTATCTAATGGTGGCAGTCGACTGCTAGACCAATTCCAGCAATCAAACTCTAGTTGACTCTCATCAGTTGATTGACCATTGTCCCAGTCGACTGATACACCTCAAACATGAGGTTTTACCCCAAGTATGGTGGCTCCATACTTGCTAGACCACCCTTAGCCTAGACCTAAGCCTTCTAGCTACCTTCATCAACCTCACGCCTATCGGATCCCTCTAAGTCATCCATGACTTGTTCATCCATACGCTAGCCTTTAGGTGCTTCCATCAGCTATTGTCATGCTAATGTGGTCTACACCGTGATACGAACCCCCACCAATAATTGTGATGGAACCCGAGGCAAAGATGGCTAGAACTCCAGGATTAGAAGACAAGAGTTTGAGCCTTGACCAATAACCAAGGATTGACACGAACAAAGACTACGAAAGAGAAGAAACGCCACACCCGGAAGTGATAAGTTTTGGTTGTTGAATGCCACAAGGATAACTCGATAAGTTCAGAAGTCCTTTCAAGAATTAAGAAGAGCACACAAATATTTCTCACCCAAAAAGTTCCCTTCCATGTTAGGATTTGCCTCCCTTATATAGTGGGAGTAAGCAAGTAAGAGTACAAAATGCATGAAACAATTAGAGTACCCATGCTTGCATGTAAGCATGCACACAACTTAGAAACTCAAAACAATTATAGTACCTAGGCTTCATGCACACAACTTAGAAACTCAAAACAATTATAGTACCTAGGCTTGCATGTAAGCATGCACAACTTAGAAATCCTCAAAACTCAAGTCTTCATACGTCTTTAATTCATGAGCAAATCCCCATAATTATTTAGTGTTCTTCCACCGATGATGCCCAGATGAGTCAAGGATCGATAAGTCCGATTATGTGGATTAGGCCTTGATCTTCACTTGGGCTTACCTTGGTCTCTTCTTTCTCATGATCCGTCCAGTGTTCATCGATTAGTCCATTTAATGCTTCCTTGAAATGTTTTGCTCGAAGTCTTGTAATTGGACCTTCTGGAAGTGATAAATGATCCTTCGTAGCTTCATCCTTAAGCCAACAAGCAGCCCCTTGACTTGCATCACACCGCCAAGGCACATTGGACTTACACTGCCAAGACTCTACTTGGACTTTACGCCGCTAACCATTGGACTTATGCTGCCAAGACTCCACCCTTGGACTTCTCAATTGCCAATATTCCCCTTGGACTTCTCAATTTCCAAGACTCAAGCTTGGACTTTCCCTTGCCAATCCATGTTGGACTTTCCATGCCAAGACCCAAGCTTGGACTTTCCATGAGTCTTCTTCCTAAAGCTCCCCATACATGTGATGCTTTTCCTTCATGAGTCTTCTTCCAAAGGAATTGACTCCTATAATGGCCCTGTCGTTGACATTTTAAGCACACCACGTGCTCCTTGCTTTTAATTGTGGGGACACCGGCATCCTTAGATTTCTCTTGACTTTTAGGCGTTGGTGGAGTCTTCTTGACCCTTTTAGGGCATTTACTTTTGTAATGTCCGGCTTCCCTACACTCAAAGAATATGATGTGAATTTTATTCTTAATCAAAATGCTTGAGTTATTTAGGGTAGTGGTCGGTGCTGGAGTTGATTCTTCATCTCCTCGACCGGAGGTAGATGCGATTTCTTGATTTTGTTCCTGCTCCGGCGTAGACGGTCTCTCCTCCCCCTCAATCCTAGAGGTTGAGGTTTCTTCTACTTCTACCTCTTCCATCGATTCTGATCCGGATGTTGATTCCCTATCAACCTCTGAATCCTCACTTTCTTGTGAGGATGATGAGCTTACTTCTTTGGGATCCTCCTCTTGAGCCGGTGATGGGTCTTCATGGAATCTTGCCACTTGGTTCCAAAATTCCTTTGCATCCTTGTACTCACCTAACTTGAACACAATTTCATTAGGAATCAACTCAATCAAGAATTTTATTACCTTCTTTTTTTTCTCGAATCCTTGGAGTTGTTCCTCGGTCTATCTCTTCATCTTGAGGAACCCTCCCTTTTGTCCTCTAGGATATTCAAATCCTTCCATCAAAGCGGACCACTTCTCAAGGTCCCTCATCATTAAGAAGTCTTCAAATCTTGCCTTCCATTGGTTGAATCCTTCTTGTCCATAGAAATTGTAAGGCACTGATGTGTTGATGTCCCATCCTAATTGTTCTTCAAATTCCATCTTTGCCTCTAGCGCGCTTGCTCTCGGTTGTTAGTCCGTTGAAGAGCTCCCAGCTCTGATACCACTTGTTAGGACCTGTGCGCCCGCTAGAGGGGGGGTGAATAGCGCTTCGACATTGACGATTGAATTGATCGCCCTTGCTACAAAATGTATTATATGCATCAGAATATATATATAACAAAAACAAATACACACAAGCACAATCACAACACCAAATATAACGTGGTTCGGAACTGTATGGTTCCTACTCCACGGATTGAGCTTGAATGAGCTCTAGCGATGCAACCAACACCACTAAACGCAAATACTCTTTCTCGACAACACGTCGGAGGTGGAGAAACCTCGTAAGTGATTACAACAGTAATGCAAGATACAACAAGAAAATATAAAGTAAATACAACAACTAGCGTAAAGAAAACTTTACAAATGATTGCTTTGAATGCTTGCTTGCTGATTGCCTTGGACTAGCCATGAAGACCCTAATTTGCACCAGCAAATCACTCCAAATCGCCCAAGAAAATCTATATAAAATCCCTCCTTCAGAGTTGCTTTTATAACCTGCATTCGAGCTAGATTTTGTCTAGCAGTCGATTGATCGGGACCATTAGTCGACTGCTCCTATAGTCATTGTCTCACAACGGCATGAGCTACGTTGGATAAGTTCCAACGGATAGACCATCAGTCGACTGATCGAGTCATAACTCGATTATCATGATCGATCTTCAGATCGGGCCGATCGCTAGCATCAATCGGCCGCCAATCGCCGGCAATGATCACAGGCCAATTCCAGCAGTCACACTCTAGTCGACTCTCATCAGTCGAATGACCATTGTCCCAGTTGACTGATACACCTCAAACATGAGGTTTTACCCCAAGTATGGTGCCCCCATACTTGCTAGACCACCCTTAGCCTAGACCTAAGCCTTCTAGCCACCTCCGTCAGCCTCATGCCTATCGGATCCCTCTAAGTCATCCATGACTTGTTCATCCATACGCTAGCCTTTAGGTGCTTCCATCAGCTATTGTCATGCTAATGTCGTCTACACCGCCAAGGTACATTGGGCTTACGCTGCCAAGACTCTGCTTGGACTTTACGCTGCTAACAATTGGACTTATGCTGCCAGGACTCCACCCTTGGACTTTACGCCGCCAATATTCCCCTTGGACTTCTCAATTTCCAAGACTCAAGCTTGGACTTTTCCTTGCCAACCCATGTTGGACTTTCCATGCCAAGACCCAAGCTTAGACTTTTCATTCCTGAAAATGGTACATGTATATACAAAATCTCTTCATGAAGAGAATACCCTCAATCCACACATCATCACAATACAGGACTCAACAACATATTATCTTAACATCTCTGACCCATGTGGTCACCATACCACCCCACGTAGGGGGTTCACATCACGACCTCTACTCTCTCCACATCCATAGGATCCAACATAAGCTCTCAAAGAGCCAAAACAAGTTTCCATCCACATCCATTCAACTACAAAACATCCCACATCCCACATAAGACATTAGCAACATCTAAACCGAAAAACAAAACCAGAACAGACCACTATACAAAAGTTCCATCGTCCATGGCCATCTCTCGCTCCCAAGCTTTCCATCAACCTTGTCCTTGAAGCTCCGCAAACCTGTGGACATGAATTCGAAAAACTCCATCAATGTTATATGGCACACCTTCATACTTGCATCTAGGAACCTTGCCTTGGCCCTCGGTTCCACTCCCTTATATCGCCTTTTTGAATCATCTAGCAGCTCCTCCAACTTCTCAAATCTAAACTTGATGGCAAGCCATTGTTTTATCCTATCCCAAAGGCCATAAGCGAAGGGGCATTTGAAGAAAAGATGATTCATAGTTTCTTCCTCTTGCTTACATACTGATCATATTTTGTTTTCCTCTTAAGGCATCTTATCCGCCATACGAAGTTTCCTTCGTATTAGTAGCCACATAATGAATTGGTGCTTTGGCAGAATTTCGGATCTCCAAATAGTAGGGACCCACGGGGGTTTTTGACTAGTGTCTTGAAAGAACTCATATGATTTTAAAACCCCTTTCTTTTCCATGACAAACCATTCCATGAATTTCATATTAGCAACCCCCACTCCATTTGAGCGTTGCTTTATTTCTTCCTTGATTTCTACCAACCTCTTAATTAAAGGGGAATCCGAAGCCTTTTCTTTCCATTCCCAAAAATCCACCCTCTTCACATAATGATGTTGCACCCATTTTGTTCATATTGTATTCACACTAGATTTGATGTCCCATAGTACTTTGGTAAGCAAGGCTTTGTTCCACCCAAGTAAGTTCCAAAGCCCATAAGCACCATCCTCCTTTGGCATACAAATAGTGTCTCATGCTATAGGTGGGTATTTGGAATCCCATACAAACATCCGACATATGGCTTTGATCTTGTCAATTACACCTCCCGGTATTGATAGTAATGAGAACCAATAGCATTCCATTCCTTGGATGACCGTCTTTATAAGCTCTAGCCTTCCCGCATATGACAAAGACTTCTTTGGCCATCCACTCATCCTTTTCGATATTTCATATAATAAAGGCCCATAGTTTGCAATACGTAGCTTCTCCGCCACCAATGGAATACCCAAATACATAAAGGAAAAGACCCCTCTTGGAATCCCAAAATTTTCAACAACTCCTCTTTCGTATTACCATCAACTCCGGCTATATATAGCTGCGATTTAATGGGGTTTGCCCTTAAACCCACCTCCTTCCCAAACTTCTCCAAACATCCCGCAAGCAACCTCAAGGAGGACTCATCTGCTCTTGCAAATAACATTAGGTCGTCCGCATAAATGAGATGTGTGATGCCTAGTTCTTTGCACCTTGGATGGTGATGAAAGGATGGAAGCACGAAATATCCTTGATCCTTCTTGATAGCATCTCAACACATAAGCCAAAAAAAAGTGGAGACAATGGATCACCTTGTCTTAAGCCCCTCCCTCCACCAAAGAAGCCATAAACTCCCCCATTAAGGGATATAGAGAAGGTTGTTGTAGTCACACATTGTTTTATCCAATCACGATATTGTTGGGGAAACCCAAAACCAACCAATACCTCCATTAAGAAATCCCAATTTATCATATCAAAAGCCTTCTTTAAGTCAACTTTAGCCATGCACCTTGGGGAAACCCTTTTGCGAGCATATCTTCTTAGAAGATCTTGAGTAAGAAATATATTATCCCCTATGTTTCTCCCTTGCACAAAAGCCGCTTGAGCCGAATCAATTAAGAAATCCATCACCTTTGATAGCCTTGTTGCCAAGATCTTAGCAATAACTTTATAAAATACGTTACAACATGAGATAGGCTGATAGTCCAAGACACCATTCACATGATCACTTTTTGCTACAAGATAGATGAGGGAATGATTCCATTGCTTCAAAAGTTTGCCCGTCACAAAGAATTCTTATATTGCATCCACAAAGTCCTCCTCCACGATTTCCCAAGTTGAGGTGAAGAATTTTGCTCCATAACAATCTGGACCCAATGCTTTTTCACTCCCAATATCATATAAGGCCTTCTTGATCTCCTCCATCCCAACCGGTTGAGCTAGGTCATTTGCTTGTCCATCATTGAGCTTCCTTCCCATGAGGGCAGCGCTATCCAGCAGGTCGCACAACTCCGGTTGACCAAGTATCTCGTGGAAGTAATCAATAAATTCATCTGCCACTTCCTTGATGGTTTTTGTTCTTACATCGTTCCTTTTTGTAAGCATGATGATCGCATTTCTCTTGTTGTTCCTCCTGACCACATCATGAAAGAACTTTGTGCATTTGTCCACTCCCCTTAAATGTGCATGCTTTGCTCTTTGTTGGTAGAACGACTTCTCCACTTCCGATAATAGACTCGCCCGCTTCCTTATCTCACTATAATTTGAGGGGATGCTTTCACCTTCCAATATACTCTTTAGCATTTCTTCCAACTCCAAATTCTCTCTCTTTGCCTTCTCCGATATGTGATCAAACTCTTTTTTATTTAACTCCCTCAAAGTTGCCTTCAATCTAAATAGCTTGCTCTTTAGTCAGTATTGAGCGTTCCCGTGAACCGGTGCCACCCATGATTGCTCCACCACCCTTTTATAATCTTGATGCAAAGTCCACATATTTAAGAACTTGAAAGGTCTTGTTGCTGCCCTCTCTTTGTCAAGAATGCACACCATGATACAAGAATGATCCGATAAGTATCCCAGAGGTAAAAATTTTGCATAAGCATCAAACTCTTCCACGAGCCATGCCGCATTCACCATTGCCTTATCCAATTTGCAAGCTACCTCTCCATTTGACCAAGTAAGCCTACATCCAATAGATCGCAAATCCACCATCTCACATATATGAATAAATCTTTGAAGATCCCTCATCTCATAGTTTGTAACCAGATTACCCCCTACTTTTCATGAATATCTCGTATAGTGTTGAAGTCCCCCATGATCATCCAAGGTCCTGAAATAGCTTCCCCCATTTCCGTGAGTTTCTCCCATAGCGGTCTTCTAGTAGTCACCGAGTGAAGGTCATATATGAAAGTGATATAGAAACCCCGTCCAGAAATTTGGCAATGAATATAAGTATGTATGAATTGCTCTGAAGTATTAATGATTCCCATATCAACCTTCTATTCATCCCAAAGAAGTAGTATTCTACCATTATTAGAAGTCTCAAAGTTATGCACATACTGCATACCTAGAAATCTTGTCCCCACAATAGGCCCAATAGAGTCCTCCTTGAGTTTAGTTTCCATTAGTGCCAAGACTTGTATATTCTTGCTCCACAAGAGGTGCTATACACCCCCATGTTTTAGGGACTTGTGAAATCCCCTAATGTTCCATGAAACCACCTTCATCTTCCACCTCCTCGGGTTGCTCGCACCCGTAGAACTCGTCCATTTGTCGGGGTCATTCCATTCGCGCTCCTTCCCTTGTTCACTTTAGAGGTGTTGACGGCTGGTATAGATGAAGAGGATGCTGCACATGGCCTTCCTATCACTCCCACTTCAGTTATGCTTGGTGAAGAAACTGTATCACTAATGCCATCCTCAATGGGTGACCAGTCAGCTTGTTGTGGAGCTGTCGGAGCCTCCGGTAATACCTCGTTTCTTCCTTGCTTCTCCATCACGCGTTGCTCTACATGATGATCCTTCTCTTGAGCCTTTTGATGATTTTCTTGTGGACCGGTGTCTTCTACACTTGGCATCTCACTGGCTAGTGGAATAGGAGTGCCCATAGCTACCATAGCAAGTTCATTCTGCACCTCCACTCACTCCTCATTCAACCCTTGTCTTTCACGCGTCGGTCTCCATTGCGGTTGTTGTTGTTGCCCCGTTCCATACCATGATCTCCTTCTTCCTCTGCCCCTCGTTGATTGGGATTGTTGCCTACCATTTGCATGTGTATTCTGCCTCGGTTGCACATTTGATCTTGCTTCATACTTTTGTTGACCAACCGGCTCTTTCCCCCCGTTACATACCTCCTGACTATGCCTCATTCTCATGCACTTCTGGCAATACTCTGGAACCATTTCATAGATGATTTTCAACTCCACTTGAACCCCAGTAGGCAAAGTAATAGGAACCTCATGAGTTCGATCCCCAATAGCCGGAACTTCAACCATTAGTCTTGCATAGTCTAATCTCTCCCTAGTACTTGTCAATCTATCTGTGTTCAATGGTTTCCCTACTTCGGAGCCAATCATACTCAGTACTTTTTGAGACCAACAGTTTGGTGGGAGCCCATGAATTTATATCCACACTGGCACAAATCATCCATCCTTCTCAAATAGAAAATACTTTGTGGCATAACCTTCAAGAACATCGATACCCCGAAAGCAAAGTAAGGCCCACCTTACAACACTTTGTCACGATCCTCCTTCATTTCAAATTTGTATACAACCCACCCACTTTGATGTATGTAGAACATGTAGGGAACCTTCCATCGCACTGCTATTATCCGAACTCCATTCCTTCTTGAGTTGTAAGGGTTAATTCCACCTAGCTTAGTGAAAAGGAGAGACCGATAGTGATTTGGTTGTGGAGTGATTAACCGAGGACGAATCGGGGACCGTGGATTAGCGGCGTAGCCGTGAACCACGTTACATTTCGTTGTTAGCATTGTTTGTATTCTTTATTGTTTATTTGCTTGTCTTTATTAGTATTCCGCTTGCGCTAACAATTGTGTAGATGAGCAAATTCTGTCATCCAACGACAAAGGGCTATTCACCCCCTCTAGCCGGTCGATCGATCCCCTACAAGTGGTATTAGAGCCAAGGAAAGCTTGTCGAGGATTAACCGCCACAACAAGCACATTCAAGAATGGACGGCTCAAATATTCATCCTCCAAAGTTCGAAGGGGAATTCTCTTGGTGGAAAAAGAGAATGGAGGTATTTTTCGAGACCGATTTTGAAATTCTTTTGATTATGGAAAACGGTTTCGAATTGCCTAGGAATGAAGAAGGGGAGCTATTGAAGAAATCAAGATGGAGTAAAAGACAAAGAGAGGAGTACTTGGCGAATTCAAAGGTCAAGCACCACCTCTACAATGTACTCCCCCAACAAGAGGTGAATAGGATAGGGGAATGCTCTAGTGCAAAGGAGATGTGGGAGAAGCTAGTAGAGCTTCATGAAGGTACCTCGGAGGCCAAACCTGCAAGGAGAGACCTCCTCCGCTCCCAACTATCCAACATAAAATTAGGAAAGGGAGAAAAGATAACCTCATTGCATTCTAGGTTTAAAGAAATTTTGATTGGACTAACAAGTATAGGAGAAAGACTCTCGAACCGGGACATGCTCATGAAAGAAATTGATGCCTTTCCCCGGTCATCAAAATGGAGCTCAATGGTGGACTCCTTCTACATGTCCAAGAACCTAGAAGTGAGTACCTTGGAGGAGTTCTTCTCAACAATGGAGCTCCATGAAACAAGACTTGAAGGAATAATAGAAGAGCCAAAATTTCAACCTTCAAGAGGAGTAGCATTTTTGGCCAACAAGGGGAAGAAGAAGATGGAGATCCCCTCCTCATCCGATGAAGCATCCTCATCCTCCTCCATGGATAGCACGGAAGAAGCCTATATGGTAAGGAGGGTAAGGCGTGCATTAAAAGGTTTTAGATTTAATAAATCTAATGATAGGGTTAGAAGACCAAGGGGGAAGATTATTTGCTACAATTGCCAAGGGGAAGGACACATAAGGGACAATTGTCCCCTCTTGAATAAAAGCAAGGAGGAGAAGAGAAAGAAGGAAGAAAAGAAGAAGAAGGGGAGCAAGAAGAAAAAGGAAGAAGAAAAGAAGGCCAAAGAAAAAGGGAAGGCCAAGGCACTAAAAGCAAGGACATGGGAAGACCCCTCTTCATCATCTTCATCATCATCAGAAGAGGAGAATGCCTTTGTCACAAATTTGGCATTAATGGCCTTTGACAACCTAGATTGCTCCTCCTCCGAAAATGAAGAAGCAAGCTCAAGTGAGGAGAGCTCAAGTGAAGGGGGAGCCTCCTCTACATCCTCATCATCGGAAGAGGACTTGGTAAGTGAGGTAACGAATCTACTGTTGGTGCAGGGGCACTAGATAATCGAACCTGTGTTTTGATTATGGCAAAGACACAAAGTTAAGTTTACATCGTTATCTCACGAGCTAAATCGAGTGTGTAGAAAAGTACTAAAGCTAGAGCTGAAGGCTAGCGACACCCGGAGGAAGCTGCGGTGGTCGGGCGACACTCGAGTGACTTCGGAGGGAGCCGAAGGAATCGAGTGGAAGGCCGAAAGCGAAAGCGTCACAGTAAGAATCGAGGTAAGCTCGTGTGAGTGAGAGATGGTAAGGTCGTGTCCTCTATACGGGGACGACCGTAGGCGGCGATCCGACTAAAACTTCTTGTGGAAGGTCTAGGTCGAGATCGGACGGTTAGAAACCATCGTATTTATCATTTTCCGAGCTAACCTCTCACTGCAGGGAAGTGACGGTGTGATCATTCCTGGACATGGAAGCGATCGGTGATGGGAGGCATCAGTCGACTGATGGCGACGACTCATCCTTTGCGCTAGGTCAAAACAGATAACGTTTGACGCGGCCACTTCGCGATAAAATTTGGAAAACTTCGTGATCCGTTCCAAAAAAAAGGGGAGACATATTCAGAGCCCAAAGTCTATAAAAGGAGGAGGATTCCAACTCCAAAGGCAATCAAGTTTATTCATCAAGTGCTCCTACAACGCCAACGCTCCAACACCGTCATAATGTCGATGCGACGACAAGTTCTGATCTTCTTCGTCGGCAGCAGTAGCAAGTAACATATTTTGATATTGTATTCTTTATTTTTATTCGTAACGAGGTGAGGTAGGCTTGTTGCCTCATCCTCGTAATTTTGGTTTTGTGATCGTTGTCTCCTACCTCCAACGAGGAGGAGACGTTATAGTGATTTACCCTCCGTACGCGGTCTAGGACCGATAGGGCCTTGGAGTAGCAACCGCTGGGTTGTGAACCAAGTAAAATAAATGTGTCACTTTATTTTCCGCTGTGTTTACTCATTTAATTGTCTACTCGAACGAAACGCCGAAAAGTTTTACGATCGCTATTCACCCCCCCCCTCTAGCGACGCTTCTCGATCCAACATCTACCCCCTAAGAAAATAATGTCCATGATTTCTAGCCTCACTAAGGATTTATTTAGAGCAAAGAAAAGGAATAAATGCATTCTTGAGCAAATTAAGGATTTAGAAAATAAGCTAGAAAAAGCATACTTAAATGATAATGACAATGATGCATGCTCACATGATAACTATATGCCTTTGGATGTTAATGATGCATGCATAGAAGAAAATAGGGCTCTAAGGGAAAAGGTAGATTATTTGACCAAGGCCCTAGAAAAATTTACAATAGGCTCCAATACCCTTAACATGATAATTGGGAGCCAAAGGGCAAGCTTCAACAAGAAAGGCCTAGGTTATAAGGAAAAGAAAAATGAAAAGGCCTATAAATGTCTAATAGCTAGGGGTCAAGACAAAAAGAAAGTAATTGCTAGAAAATGGATCCCTAAGGAATATTTAGTGAACCCCATAGGAAAGAACTTATATTGGGTTCCAAAATCCATCCTAAAGGGTTAGGAAAACCCTAGGGTAGTCAACCATATGAACTTTACCTATATCATATTTTTGGTTGACTTAGGATGGCGGGACAACATTTTTGAAATAGTGTTAGGTGATGATAATGCACCTATAAGTAGATAAATCATGCTTTAGGGGATGTTTATCTTATTATCATGATGTAATACCTAATGTATGATCATAGGATGATACTTAACCTTGATAGAATTGCATGAAAATAATGGTTAAGTATATACAAATACCTTTAGGATACATCTCACACTCACTATAGGATACCATGATTGAAAACCTTGCATGAGTGAGATGTTAGGATGATACAAATGTCCACTAATGCCTATGGTATTTAGATGGTCATTTAAGGTATCAAAATAGCAATAATAGACAAATCATGGGGAAGGCTTATGTTTAATTCATAGACATATTGCCCAAAGATCATGGTTGAATATTTTATATGTTTTCAAAACAAATTCTTACTTTAAAATATGTGTGTTCATGTTTTGAAACAATCCAAAGCAAGACTAGGTGTTAAAATGGATACTAACATGATCAAAAACCTAGTGGTTTTTAAAGTTTTTGGATTTTTGGCAAATCTTTTAAAATATAAGTATTTTTCATGGAAAATTATTTTTCATTGATAAAGAACCCTAAAAGAAATGTGTTCCCCAAATTTCACTATTTTTCGAATTTTCTGGAATTTATAGTGCATTTCTGAATTTCATCTAGAAAATCAAAAAACTAGATTTCTTTGTGCCAGTCGATTGCCATACTGATAGCAGTCGACTGCTCATCTAAAAAATAGCCCAGCAATTTCTGATACACGGTTTTAAGGCATGTTTTTAATTTTTGTTTTTCTCTATACTTGATGCCATGATATATAAACATTGTTTAATCTTTTTGATGGTGTCAAAGGGGGAGAAAACTATATGTTTTAAGTAAGGGGGAATATATTTAGGGGGAGTTTCATGTATTAAGGGGGAGAATTGCTAATCATGTTAGTCACATGCTTTCTTTCCTTAATGTTTTATCAAATGTTTTTACCTAACTTAAACGGATTGCCACACATCAAAAAGGGGGAGATTGTTAGGGCAATCTCTTGCCGTGATATGGTTTTGATGTGTGTCGCAAAGGGTTTAAGTTAGTTTGTTATTATGATTTGATATGTGCGTTGAAGTCATGCAGGACTTAATAATTCGCACATGGAGCCTTGACGGGTTCACCACTCATAACCTAGTGCTTGAGTCAGAGAAGGAGCATTGTAGATCTGTGCGCTTGATGCTGCCGAGGGACCGCTAGACGAGATGACTTGAAGTGAAGCCAAGGAAGCTGACTTCGAAGGCAAGAGACACGAAGGAGCAATGCAGAGCCGTGTGCCTGATGCTGCCGAGGGACGTGGCCACGAACGAAGAGAGCTTCGGCGAGGGACTTCGAGTGAGATGATAGAATGAGTGAATTGTAAGTAGCTCATTAGGTGAACTTGGCCAAAATGGCTAAGTGTCAGATGAGTTTTCCCGACATTAGTCGACTGCCATGAAATGGCATTGCTCTAAAATCGAGCAGCGGTTCATTGGTATCCAATCGAGTGGTTTTGGGCGTGATCGTTGCCATATTTTAGAAGTCATCGAAGACCATCGATCCAACTGCAAGGCGGCGATGACTAGTCAAGAGGGTTTGGCCCACAGAACCGCTCGTAGCCGACTGGGCAGTCGATTACGGAGGCATCAGTCGACTGATGGATCCATCAGTCGACTGCCAAGGGATCCATTGGACTACAACGGTCGGGATCCGATGTGTTCGGAGGCCATTGAAATGGAGGCAGTCGACGTCCAAGGGCGGCAGTCGACTGGTGGCGGTCAACGGGAAGAAATCAACCCTCTCTATAAAAAGAGAGGGTGTGGGCTTTTGGATGGCTAATGCTCATATTCCAAACCATCATCCAAGTGCTCCACAAGTGATAAACTCCTTCTTCTAGATCTCTTTCACATCTATTGTAAAAGAAGGAGTGTTCTTGAGTTGTAAGGGTTACCTCCACCTAGCTTAGTGAAAAAGAGAGACCGATAGTGATTTGGTTGCGGAGTGATTCACCGAGGATGAATCGGGTACTGTGGATTAGCGGCGTAGCCATGAACCACATTACATTTCAGTGTTAGCATTGTTTGTATTCTTTATTGTTTATTTGCTTGTCTTTATTAGTATTCCGCTTGAGCTAACAATTGTGTAGACGAGCAAATTCCGTCATCCAACGACAAAGGGCTATTCACCCCCCTCTAGCCGGCCGATCGATCCCCTACATGAACCACGTTACATCCTTTGTTAGCGTTTGTATTCTTGTTATTGCTTTGTCTTTATTGTTTATACTTTCCGCTTGCGCTAACGAATTTGTAGACGAGCAATCGATGAGAAAATTTCACCGTCTACGTATTAGGTTATTCACCCCCCTCTAGTCGGCCAACATACACATATCGATCCCCTACAAGTGGTATCAGAGCCATGATGCTTGTTGAGGACTAACCGCCAATAAGAGCACTATATCAAGAGATGGCCGGCTCGAACATTCATCCACCGAAGTTTGAAGGAGAATTCTCTTGGTGGAAAAAGAGAATGGAGGTATTTTTTGAAACCGATTTTGAAATTCTTTTAATTATGGAAAACGGTTTCGAAATGCCTAGGGATGAAGAAGGGGAGCCATTGGAAAAATCAAGGTGGAGCAAGAGGCAAAGGGAAGAGTACTTGGCAAACTCAAAAGCCAAACATCACCTCTACAACGTACTCCGCCAACAAGAAGTCAACTAGATAGGAGAGTGTGCTAGCACTAAAGAGATGTGGGAGAAGCTCATAGAAAATCATGAAGGCACATCCAAGGTCAAGCTAGCAAGGAGAGATGTCCTTCGCTCCCAACTATACAATATCAAACTCAAAAAGGGAGAGAAGGTAAAATCCCTACACTCTAGGTTTAAGAAAATTCTAACCGGTCTGACAAGTGTAGGGGAAAAGCTTTCCAACTGGGACATGCTCATGAAGGCAAAAGATGCCTTTCCACGATCCTCAAGATGGAGCTCAATGGTGGACTCCTTCTACATGTCAAAGAATTTAGAAGTGAGCACCTTGGAGGAATTTTTCTCAACCATGGAGCTCCACGAAACAAGGCTTGAAGGAATTATAGAAGAGCCTAGAATTCAACCATCAAGAGGAGTAGCCTTGATGGCAAACAAGGGGAAGAAGAAGATGGAGACTCCCTCCTCCTCCGATGAAGCATCCTCCTCCTCCTCCATGGATAGCACGGAAGAAGCCTACATGGTAAGAAAGGTAAGGCATGCATTGAAAAATTTTAAATTTAATAAATCTAATGATAGGAGGAGAAGACCAAGGGGGAAGGTTATTTGCTACAATTGTCAAGGAGAGGGACACATAAGGGATAATTATCCCCTATTGAACAAGAGAAAAGAGGAGAAGAGAAAGAAAGAAGAAAAGAAGAAGAAGAAGGGGAGCAAAAAGAAGGAAGAGAAGAAGGCCAAGGAAAAGGGGAAGGCAAAGGCACTAAAAGCAAGGACATGGGATGATCCCTTCTCTTCATCATCCTCATCCGAAGAAGAGGAAGAACATGTCTACCCAAACCTTTCCCTAATGACATTTGACAACCTAGACTCCTCCTCCGAACATGAAGAAGTAAGCTCAAGTGAGGAGAGCTCGAGTGAAGGGGGAGCTTCTTCTACATCCTCATCATCGGGAGAGGATTTGGTAAGTGAGGTAACAAATCTCTCCCCTAAGAAAATCATGTCAATTATTTCTAGCCTCACTAAGGACTTGTTTAGAGCAAAGAAAAAGAATAAATGAATGCTAGATCAAATTAAGGACTTAGAAGAAAAACTAGAAAAAGCATACTTAAATGTTAATGAAAATATTCCCTCTAGTTTTGATGATGCATGCTCACATGAATATATGTCCTTTGATGTAAATGATGCATGTATTGAAGAAAATAGGGTTTTAAGGGAAAAGGTAGATCACTTAACCAAAGCCCTAGAAAAATTCACAATTGGCTCCAACACCCTTAACATGATTATAGGGAGCCAAAGAGAAAGCTTCAATAAGAAAGGCCTAGGTTATAAGGAAAATAAAAATGAAAAGGTCTATAAATGTTTGGAACGGCTTGAGAGGTTTGGAACGCAACAACAATTCCCCTCCAAGAGCTCTAAGAACTGACTGCTTCTCCTCTTCATGGAGTCTCCTTTTAAAGCTCCAGCTCGGACAGATTTATGCCTAGCAGTCGACTAACCTTACTCACCAGTCGACTACCCACTTATCCGTTGTCTCACAATGGACTAATTCACGTTAGAAATGCCCGATAAATTGACTGCCTTGACTCAGCAATCGAATATCAAAAGCTAGTAGTTGACCCTAAAACATTCTATGCCCTGTCCACTTAAGACCAGTCGACTGCTCAACCCTATAAGTCGACTGTCAATGGATAGTCGACTGGTGTAAACCGCCAGTCGACTGTCAAGGCCACAAGTCAGTAGTTGATCCATAGTCGACTACTCTACTAGTCAACTGGGTCATAACCCTTGTTAACTTCTCGAGCCAAACTGAGCTCCCGAGTGTCGTACACTCGACCAGTTGATTGGTGCATAACCACAGTCGACTGCCAAACAATCTGCCCGATTTTTTAGCCTACCAGTTAATTGAACCAAGATCCAGTCGACTATTAAACCTCAAAGATGAGGTTTAACACCCAAATATGATCCCTTCATACTTCATACTTACCCTTAACCTAGACCTAGCCTTCAAGTCACTTCCATCAACCTCACGCTCTCAGGGTCCATTCGAGTTCTCCATGACTCTTTCACCCTTTAGGATAGCCTTCAAATGCTTCCATTGGCTTCGTCATGCCATCGGGTACCCTTAGCCTAGACCTAAGCCTTCAAGCCACTTCCATCAATCTCACACCCTTGGTTCAAGTCTGCGACTCTTCACCCTTGGCACTAGCCTTCAAGTGTTTCCGTCGGCTTTATAATGCTAATGGGTCTACCTTTGCCAAGTCACACATGGACTTACACAACCAAGACTACACACTTAGACTTATATGACCAAGACTACACCCTTGGACTTTCCCATTGCCAAGTATCTATACTTGGACTTTCTCTTTCCAAAACTACCCACATGGACTTTCCCTTTGCCAAGAATCCATTCTTGGACTTTTCCATTACCAAGTATCCATACTTGGACTTTCCCTTGCCATGTCTCCAAACTTGGACTTCCCACTCGAGTCTTACTCGAGCTTGGTCAACCTTGACCTGAGATTGATTACTCCAACAATCACCTCCTAACAATCTCCCTCATATGACCTTTGATATCCCAAACATCTACTAGTCATATGATCAACATGTGGTCAAACCATTGTCAAATTTATTGGCAAACATCAAAATACTACTCGAGTCCCACTCGAGTCTAGTCAATATTGACCTGAGGTCGATTGCACCAACAATCTCTCCCTTTTTGATGTTTGGCAATACCTTAAGTTAGGCTAACCCATAAGACCAACTTTCCTCTTCCATAATGAGGGTTTCATTACTTAAATCCTTCATTTCTCCCCCTTTGGCATACATCAAAAAGTCTACCAAGGTTTTCCATGTCTCATCTTCCAATGAGATCTTTCATTATCCCCCTTGGTCCAAGACTCATTATAAATATCTTCATTCCAATGAAAGGCAATCATTACTCTGCCCCTTTTTTTAACCTTCATCCATCATCCCTTGATGGACAAACTCCCCCTAAAGGCTTACTCCCCCTTGACCATTGCACCAACAATGTCCTTGGAGAGTTCTTAAGCCTATAGAAAATCTAAAAAATCAAAAATAAGGGTAAAAGTTCAAACTTGAGCTTTAACCTCTCTTAAAATTTGATCCTTACTCTAATTAAGTCTCCTATTCATTTTCAATGAACATCTCACCCTTCCAATGCTTGTCCAAGCATACCATAGGGTTAGGAGTAGTTAGGGTACCTAGGAGTGCTGATAACTAGCTAAACAAACCTTGTTCAGCCAAAATCAGACACATCAGTCATCTCTGTCAGTAACCAATCAACTGCCACTACTACCAGTCGATTGGCTACATGCAACAGTCGACTGGAGTCTAATTTTTCAGAAATCAAACTTTCAGTTCGAATTTTGAAAAAGGGTAAGTAATTATATGATTTTTGAAAAATCTTGAAACTTCATACGTACATTACTTATGTCACATGTTATGGGTGAAAAATAATTTTATATTAAAATACCCATTATTTTGAAGAATTGATATAAAGTTTAAAATCATTGAAACCTTCAATATTTTTGCCTAACTTGTATCAACATTCTCAATGGTGATTGCTAAAAGATAGACTTCACTAAGTTTTTTTAAAATGAGTTAAAAATGATTTTCAAAACCTATTTTCAATCATGGTCTATGGGCTAAGTGTACATGACTTGTACATTAGTTTTCCTCAAAATTTCTTCCTATGATTAAAAGAGTTTCAGTTCATTTTTATGTGTCATATAAGCACATTGAACTTAACTCAATTTTCTAGCATCTCACATGTGTCTAAGGCATACCAATATGCACACATGTCATCCTATAGTCTGTTAGATGCGGATTTAATTTTTCCATAACTTAAGGTTTCATGCATTATTATCTAGGCATATGCATTTGATTCTTTTATCTAGGACATCAAATAATGTCATTTGTCCTTAATTTTAATTTGATTAACCTTAATGAATGAATTATGATCATGATATATATTGATTGCATAATTTAAAAAGATTTCGAATGATGCATGATGTCATTGTTAGTAATATATGAGAGATGTCCTAAGGCAATCGCCTTATGTTTGAACCATTTATATGATAAATGAAGATTCACTATTTGAGTATACATGTTCTCATGTATTTGATTAGATGTTAAGCTCATTTACTTAATGTCCACGATATGATTCACAGCATGAGAGAATTTGTGATTGAATCACAACTAGTCTTCAAGCCACTTCCATTAACCTCACATCCTCAGGGTCCATCCGAGTCCTCCACGACTAC
This sequence comes from Wurfbainia villosa, assembly GCA_025175895.1. Taxonomy (NCBI): domain Eukaryota; kingdom Viridiplantae; phylum Streptophyta; class Magnoliopsida; order Zingiberales; family Zingiberaceae; genus Wurfbainia; species Wurfbainia villosa. The sequence continues at coordinate 78,392,480 of CM045994.1, read as the reverse complement.
TTCACTCTTCGTGCTAGCCTTCAAATGCTTCCATCGATTTTTTCATGCCATTGGGCACCCTTAGCATAGACCTAAGCCTTTTAGTCACTTCCATCAGCCTCATGCCCTTGGTTTGAGTCCACAACTCCTCACCCTTTGCGCTAGCTTTCAAGTGCTTCCGTCGGCTTTGTCATGCTAATGGGTCTACTTTTGCCAAGTCACACTTGGACTTGCACCACCAAGACTACACATTTGAACTTATATAACCAAGACTACACTCTTGGACTTTCCCATTGCCAAGTATCCATACTTGGACTTTCTCTTTCCAAGACTACCTATTTGGACATTCCCTTTTCTAAGAATCCATTCTTGTACTTCTCCATTGCCAAGTATCCATACTTGGACTTTCCCTTGCCAAGTCTCTGAACTTGGACTTCCCACTCTAGTCTTACTCGAGCTTGGTCAGCCTTGACCTGAGGTTGATTGCTCCAACAATCACCTCCTAACAATCTCCCTCATATAACCTTAGATGTCCTAAACTTCCACTAGTCATATGATCAACATATGGTCAAACCATTGTCAAACGTATTGACAAACATCAAAACCCTACTCTAGTCTCACTCGAGTCTAGTCAACATTGACCTAAGATCGATTGCACCAACATTATGGTTTTACAATGGTCGAGGAGGATCATTGTGTCTATCTGATAAGATCAGATAACTCATTTATGATTCTGTCATTTTATGTGGATGACACAATGTTGGCTGGGAACAACATTGAGTATCTGATAACCATTAAATGGTGGTTATCATCCACTTTCAACATGAAAGACATGGATGAAGTTGAGTTCTTCCTTGGAGTACATATCTAGAGGGATCGCTTGAAAAGATTTCTGGCTCTTTCACAAGAGGCCTATATTAAGAAAATTCTTGAGCATTTTGGGATGAGTGATTATAATCCCATAGATACTCCAATCGCTAAAGATGAAGGTCTTAGTTTGATGATGTGTCCTAAAACTCAGGAAAAAAAGGAAAATGAGTAAAGTACTTTATTCTAATGCATTTGGAAGGTTGATGTACACAATGATGTGTACACGACCGGACATATATTATGCAGTCAGTCTAGTATGTGGATATCAAGTAAATCCTGGAAGAGATCACTGGAGAGCAGTGAAAAGGATTTTTCAATATCTTAAAGGAATTGTAAACTTCTATTTGTGTTATGGAGGAGGTGATTTGCGACTTGTGGGTTATTCGGATGCCAATTGGGGAGGCTATCTGGATAAATGCAAATCAACATCAGGTTTCACTTTCTTACTCAATGGTGGGGCCATCTCTTAGAGTAGTAAGAAGCAAACCTATGTTGCTCTATCTACGATGGAGGCTAAGTTTGTGGCATGCTCAATGGCAGTTCAGAAGAGTGTTTGGCTCCGAAGACTATTGGATGACTTAGGGGTTGTAGCGGATAGTGAGAGGCCAGTAATGATTTATTGTGATAATTAGATTGCTATCGCTTACACATGAAACCTTAAGTTTCATAGTAGAAGCAAATACATTGATACCATATATCATTTTGTGAGAGACATTATTGAGAAGAATGAAGTGACTGTCAAGTACATTTCTACACTTAGTATGGTGGTTGACCCCTTTACTAGACCTATCATGAGGGACTCCTTTGTGAGATATAAAGAGTCATTGGATTTTGACATTTTATAAAATTTCTCAATATGTACTTTATTGACAACAATGATACTTTATGCTTATTGATATATATGATTCTTATGCATTATTTTGCCATATATATATATATATATATATTCTATGATGTAACAGATATGTCAGGCAGGCAAAGTCAACTCTCACACACAAGTGACCACTTCTAAGAGTGGAGATAAGACGGTTTCTAGATGTAAGAGGTTTTGAGAGTAATCCTGCTAGAACTTAAGTTACCCTGATACGTATTCAGGATGAAGTCATGTGCGACATGACCGACATGGAAGTAGTCATATCCATGTTGCCTGTAAGTAGCTAGCTTTGAGATCTTAGATATCACCTGTGATTTGTGATATTAGCATTTAGATACTCTCTCTGAGATCTCAGCTGGGTAGAGTTTTATGTGTAAACTGAACATCATACCTGCACAGTGTTAGAGAAATCTGACATATGCCCTTATGAGAAATAGAGAATAACATTGTAGCACGTGTTTCATACAATATGTGATTAATCAACTAGGGAAAGTGGGAGTCATATTACTTGAGACAATAAATGAATATCCCCAAGCCCCACTGTGCGAGATTCAGGATCCTCTGGAAGGGATCTCTTGTACCTTTATTACTTTTGGTTATTTCTTGAGGTTATGATTCAATGTTTGCTACTTTAGTTTGTTTATTGATGGCTAGAAGTTAAATTGAGGTATGAGAGATAGGTCTAGGACAGTAGTTGAGTTTAGGTTGATAGATTCGAGTTTTGAAAAAGGAAGACCAATTGATAGTACATTATTATTATATATTCATCGACTAGTCTTTTATGTTTATCATTGAGGGACTAAACATATTAGTGAATATAAATTTGAGAAAAATTTGGGGATTACTTTTGATGAGGAAAGAAGTTTGATTGAATGTAATTAGTCTTGGATCTGGGGTGCAGCGAGATATTGTATCTTATGATACAAAAATGACTACTCAATCATCCGAACTAGTGCATTGAGCATTTGTTATTTGCAAGTGTACTCGTAAGTCGCACGATGTTCAACTCTATATGAAAACCCAATAGGTAATGTGATGGATCGCATAAGATGTGATCTAGTAATGAACATGAAATACCCTCGTGTGTAAGTGGGAGATATCAAATAATGCCCATGTAGGGGCATGTCTAGTGGGATCATGGGGCAGTGGTTGACCCAATTATCCCATGGTCATGAATCTCATACTCTCTTCCTAATAAATACTTCTTGTGAAGAAGTATAGGTTGATGGTGGATGAAGAGTTTTGTGTTCATGGCGTGGAGGAGTAGAGTTTTGTGTGCACGTGTTCTGTGTGTAGGCAAATAGTGCAAAAACTCTTATCTTTTGTTGAGAAGAACAAGAGATCGTGTAACTGGATTTTAGGATTGCGGCGTTGTTATACTGTGATGATAGTTCGTTGTACGTGACTGTCATCCCGATTGCGAGCGAGAGATTAAAAATTACAATTCGACAGTTCCAGACCGATCGACATCTACATATTTAAAGTATATTTTAATTTTCATAAATATTTTATATGTGTTAAGATCATATATACCTAACAAAAATAATGTTAAACATGCTAACCTTTACAATGCAAAACCATTACTTTGATGGAATTTTACTTGCAATGCTTAATACTTAAAGAATCAAAGTTATGTTATATATACATATTTGAAACAAGAATAAGATTTGCTATCCATCACTTCAAATTCTAGATTTTGTCAATAAGGAAGGACGCATTCAAAAGTTTGAAACTTGAACGCACATATATGAGGGCCAAAAGGCAGGTCAAAGAATGAGCAACAAGTCAACGAATATTTTAGAAGCCCATAATTAAAGAATTAATGCATTAGATAAGATTTGAGTGAACAAAAGATCGTCAAGTTAAGTACAGATAAACACAAAATAAAAATAAACCTTAGGTATCTTTAGAATTGCCACTAAATATGTTTTTCTTCATAGTCTAATTGTTTATCCCTTAAATACCGAATTTTCATCAATTTTTTCACATCTTAAAATTTATTTATTTAATTTTACTTTTATTAAAATTTTAGAAGTCAATGTCGAACAAAATGGAAATATTTAATTTTGATCATTAAGGGTTCAAATGAAATCCATTCATTCAGTAGGTGTTATAATTAAAATCACATAGTTTGAAATGAGATTTATTTAGACTTGTTTTGATCAATTTATAATCGAAGGTAATTTTTAATGGAAAAAAATTTAATTCAATCGGGTTGAAATGCATTAGAGAATTTTTTTAAGGAATTAAAAAATATTTTTCTCTCCTCTCTTTTCTCACTCACAAATTAGTGGAATTCTTTTTTAAATATTTTAGATCTATAGTGAACTAATTGACTAATGAATTTTACCATATAACTATTAGATAAAAATTAATCTTGATCTATAACTTATAAAAGAGAGTTTCGGAGATAATCTTGAAAGTTTTGAAGAATAGTGATATTGTATTTTCGGACATTAAAAAATAATCCAAAGCTATTACAAAGTGACTAAAGTAAGAGATTTGTATAAATTATTATTTATATTGTATTTTATTTTTATTATTATATTTGTTTGTAAACAAAACAAGTGATGTAAAAGGTTTTGCACATCTGAAATGTATTTGAGAAGAAAAAAAAATATAGTGGTGTTAGCTACGTTAGAACTAAGTCATGGGGTAAAAATTGAGAGTTTCGAATTATGCAAAAAATTTTGATTTGTTATACTTGTATTTCTCTTGTTGTTTTATTTTTGTTTTTACTATGCATCAATATTTTGTAAACAAGCACAATGACCAATAATCAAACAACAAATCACAAAATGCTATTCACCACTTATAGTGATGCAATGGTTCTAATAAGTGATATTAGAGAAAAGTTTGCTCTCTAAAGGACTCATCACCTTGAGAGCAGCTAGAAGAAGAAGGAGAATGATTTTGAACTCTCTAGTATCCAACGAGTGGTATATAGGGGAATGGATTTGCAAGACAGATTTGGATGCAACAATTGGGTACCTCCACCCTTCAAAGTGGAAAGTTTCAAATATTAGAGATTGCGGATGGAGCATTTCATCATGATGGATATCGATAGTTGGCTCATCTCGATAGAAGGATTTGAAGCTCCATTGCATAGCAAAGAAAGACTTCTCAAGAAGAAGAAATTGAATGAGGAACAAATTCAAAAAATCCACAACAAATAAAAAATTAACCAAAATTTTGGTAAATTTATTACCTAATGACAGTGTATAAGAGAAGTAAATATCAAGATACCAAAGATCTATGGAAGTTGATCAAGTTCCATGAACGTCCATCACTGGTGTAAGATGAGATTGAGTCTAAGGAGGGAGACTGATTGGCTCAAAATCATGAAGATTCAAAAGTTGCGAGGTGCTCAACATTTGATATGGAAGAATTTCAAGAAGCTTATACCTCAAGGATTAAGGAGGGAGATAGAACGTCAACAAGGAAACAAGAGGAGTCCTCAACATCTAGACCGATGAGGAAACACATGTCACCTCTACTTCAGTGGAAGGTAAAATAATTTAAATTATCAAAAATAAAGACCATATAATATATTTTAAGTGTAGAAAGAAAGGATACTACAAGAGTAAGTGACCATAATTAATCAAGAAAAAGTTTCAGGTTGCACCAAAGGCAAAGGAAAATCCAAAAGAAGTCGAAAGCTTGATACGTAAGGACAAAGAGCACACAGTGTGCTTCTCGTGCAATCAACATGAACACTACCAAAACTAATATCGAAGGGGAAGGTACCTAAGTAAGGAGATGGGAAGAAGTTCAAATCCAGGGAGAGCTTCAAAGTTAAAATCCAAGGTATCATTAATTAATGAAATTTCATTATATCATGATAAGAATCATGTTAGAACTAAAGTTTATGATTTAAATGCTCAATATCATGATCATAATTCTAAGAATAATTTTAGAATATATAACACTGGAACTACCATACATAAGTATGAGAAGGTAGATAATCATCTAGGTAAGAACCTTAAGAAGACTAAACATATGCCTATAGAAGAAATGCCCAGCGCAAACATGAAAAATAAAAAATTGAGGACTTAGAGATGGAAAATCAAGTCTTAAGGTAAAGGATTAATCAATTAGGAAAGACTCTTAGGAAGATGACAAACATGTTTGAAGGGTCAAAAAAGCAAAATCTCAATTCATATAAGCAAGAACTATATAAGGACAAGAAGGGTTTATGTTACAAACCAAAGTCCAAAATTAATATGGCAACATACTATAGAGTTGTATATGACTATAAAACTAATTCTAGGACTAGTGTTAGAGTCAAAGTTGCTAGAGAGGTCACTCAAAAGGTTGACCTTGATGAGACTAACATGACTAAAGTTTCTAAGAATCTTAGGAGAATCATTAGTAAAATATCTAGAGTGGTAATTCCTAGTGAATACCTAATAAATCCAAGGAACTCCAATATGTATTGGATTCCTAAAAGTGTGATCTCTTCACACTAAATGAGTTTAGGATGTATCAATTTAAGAGATTCAATAGGAAAGTATCTAGAGAGGTTATCTGTCACACCCCGAGAGGGGTACTTGTCCGACAAAAATCGGACAACACCTCCCCTGTACTGTAGACAATTGAAACCTGTATACAAGGCCTACACGACCCACTATACATCAGCCAACACGGACGGAACATCAAACACCACAATACATATAACATAAGGGCCTCATGCCAACTACCAAAATACATACTAAGTCTAAAACTTCTAGACTTACCACTTCTGCCATCTGAGCAAGAATTCATAACCATACACACATAACCAAAACCAATCGAACAAAGAGACCATACAAAAACATAACCAAGTACCACCAAAACAATCATGAGTATAAAGTATTACAAGTTTGAAACATAGAATACTCGAGACAACAAAAACATGCAGAAGCCAGAAAACCAAATGACGGAGTCGTCAGATCAGGGGACTGGCAACTGGACTCTCCGAAAGGCTTCATCCTGAAATAAAGAGATATCAACGGAGTGAGTAAAACTCAGTGGATATCTAATAGTCTTGCATAGTAAACTATAAATAGCAATAATAATCATGTTGGGGCAGTTTCTCAACAGAAATACATACCTGAAACTGTACATACCAGAATCACCTAAACTGACATAAAATACATCCACACCAGTAAATGTAGAATCACCAAAACAAACGAATGTAATACCTCCTATATGTGCTTGACAATCATATGCAACAACCAAAAGTACAAAAATCAATGCATATAGTAAAAACGTATGCACATGATGCAATAACCTGTGTCACCCATGACGCAAGTCAAGCCACCGACATGTCATGTGTGTCGGCCGAGTGGATATGGCTGTGACAACTGTGCACTCTGCCGTCACTAGACCTATGTGACCGAGTAGATAGGATGCTGGCGGAGTATCACCCTCCTACCATGTATGTATATGGGGGACATCACCTCGTCTCATCTCCTTGTCTCACGACAAAGGAGGGATCCCTGTCTGCTACCACGTCGCAATACAATTCACCTGAGCGACCACCGTGGAGCCCTGACAGAGCAACTACACAACCTTAAATACCACTAACCCACAAGTGGTTGTGTGTGTAGATAATGTGACTGACGATGGGCTCAACTATCAAGTAGTATCACCTCCTACTGAGGAGCCGATGTTTGCCAGTCATGCAATAATGCAAGATGGTGCATGTCACTAATGCACGATACACCTATCAATCCATGGATACCTATGGTATGTATTAATAGGAGCCCATATCAAATAACCTAAGTACATAAGTCTATGTACACAGGCAAGTTATATTCATAATTCATTCCATGTCCAGTAGGTAAGGTGTGTCACTACTCTAGTGCTAAATAAACAAATGACAAGTATCAAAATGATAGAGAATAATATAATAGGCATATGTAAGACTATAACACGTACTAGGTAGTGACATACCAGGGAAGTTAAAAAGCATTGAAAACTACTACTAGCTATAGTAAACAATGCATCATAAGATGACAATATCTAAAAGAAGATAAGTCAAAGATACCCGCCTGCTATGAAATATAACAATAGTCTTACACCCGTGGACCTATCTCGTGACCGAAACCTGTATAAAACATGATTACCATCAAATCCAAGCACACGACAATGTGCTAAATTACTACTATATAGTTTTTATATTCACATCCTTTTATCGAATACAAATTAGAACCCCTCTACTGACCCTTAGCTTGTATATTTAATACATTCACACCACGAAACCCAAAATAGGCGACTTAACTACTTAATCCATCAAATCCACCATCTACAGGTCGGATCCAAACCTAAATAGCTGCATTACTGATCAAAACACATCTAAACCATTCACAGCTCACTTAACCTTCACTCAGTTGCAAACCACTCATCTACGGCTCACACACTCACCTTCATAGCCGTACAGCCAACCAACACTCAACATAAACCAATGGCCAACACAGCGACCACATACAGAAATTGACAGATGACACACAGGTTAAATCACGCTTACCAGCGGTTGGAATCTCCCGACATAGCCCTCACCAACCTCCGGCACAAATCGGAGAAAACAGCTCCCTTCCACGAGCTGCTCTGTTCCACCGGTACTGGCCAATTCAATAGATCAAGTTATATGAGAGAACCTACAGCTAGAAGCTCAATCTTCGTCCAAAGTAAGGGAACGATAATACCTTACCTAGATCTGACGCTGATCGGCAGTGAAACCCCCAAAAATCCCTAGATTCGAACAACCATCAGGTGGAAAGAACGGGATGGACCGAGATTTACCCGCTCTTGAGGCTGCACCGGTGAAATTTCCAGCCACTTGCACGCTCACCGTCGGCTCGTCCGTGAGCATCGGTGAGGGAATGTCACTCGCCGTCGGCTCGAGTTTGGGCGGTGACGACGGTGGCAGAGGAGGCGACGACCACAAGCTCAAGCGGCAGCGTCGGTGGCAGAGAAGTCGGGGCGCTGCAGAGCGGTGGAGAAATACTACAAACGTGAGAGAGGGGAATGAGGCAGAGTGTTGGGTTTCCGGCACCGCGGCGTGTGTGTGTTCGATCATGTTTCATAAACATGAGCACAGCGGAAGCAATTAAAATTAATAAATCTATATTTATTACAACACACACAACACACACATGCTATTACAACAAGTGTAGACATAACCGTAAATTAAAATTTGCAATAAAAAGGAAATTAAACTACGTTATACCTTCCGTATGACGTGTAGCGGGAACGGCATCAACCGGAACGATCCTCGTAAGAATCGTCTCTATCCGTATCCACGCCGAGCTCCTCGGGATGACTTCGCTAAGTCACGAGCTTCGTCTTCGTACGGGTTACTAGCCTCGTGTTGAAGACGACGTGATCGAGAGATGATCACGATCCGAATCCAAATTCGGATCCAAAACGAGTTCTCAAAACTCGCTTCTCCGGAGAGGTGTTCGTCAACCGTTTGACGAATCCTTCGTCCTCCACCTCAGAGGATTACCGGAGATCAAATTCCCGGTAAGTTAGCCGCTGTCGGAGCACTAACCGTCGTCCAAACGACGCTCCGACGAGAGGAGGAGAAGTTGTCCAGAAAACTGGACAGCTTGGTGGAGGATATAGGCGCCGGCCAAAACAAGGAGAGAAAAAGCTCACCTTGATGCCGAACCTATAGGAGATCACCGGAGGGTCGCCGGAGGTTCACCGGCTGGAGCTTGACGCGCAAGGGTCTTGGACGGCGGCACAAAGCTGGGCGGCGGCAGCTTTAGGGTTGGCGCCGATTAACTCCTCCAAGGAGTGGGCGGCAACTCAAGGGGGGGCTAGGGTTTGGATTAGTTAGGGTTTAACAATCCCTTAAGCCCACTTTTATAGAGAACTAATTCTCTTAATGGTTAATGGATCATATCCATAAAGCCCGTTAACCCGCTCCATTAAGATAAGTTAAAATAAACCAAACCATGATGGTTTATTTTAAGTTAAAACGAACCGAACCAACCTTTGGTTCATTCGTTTAATATAAACCAAACGCTTTGGTTTATTCTCATCCATTGGATTAGAACCAAACCATTTTGGTCCATCCATTATGTCTTCATAAGACACTGCCCATCCACGCTTCCATTGCGACTGAAACAATTTCATGCTCGCTTTATGTTTGGTCCAACCAAACATAGTTTCTCTGGCCCCGAGAATCCCATTCTCAAGCTCGCTTTAAATCCTTTGGATTACACTCGCAGCGTGTGACCAAATAGGTTCTCGGTTTATGTTGGCCATCTATAATTAACCATTAATTATAGAACGATCATGAGTGGCACCTAGTAGTACATCATGATCCCCAATTAACCGAAAAGATCAACGGTTGATCCAGAACTATTTCTGAAACCCTTCAGCAACTCGAATGATTCGTGCCCCATTCCCTTCACTCATCTTATACCCACTTGGTTCAGGACATGGTCTATTGTGTCAGTCCCCACAAGGCTGACTACGTCACACCTAGCCCAAGTATCATTTCCTCGTCCTATGGATTCTAGTTACTCCACATGTATCGAAGAGTACCTTACTCTAAACATGTAATGCTTTGGCCAAAGACTTTAGTAACAATCCGACGAGAGGCCATGGGTATACATCTCCTTGCAAGGAGTGGTGAATCCTTTATAGGCTATTCAAACACCTTCGATCACTTCGACTTATACCCAATCATCCCGGGTCCACATCTCCTTAGAGATGTTTGCTTAAGATGTCAAAGCATAAGTCTCCATGATCAAGATGACTTGAATACCGCAAGTCAAAGGAACATCGCACTTAAGCACAAGAAGAACTTCATTGACATATCTATATATGCAGAGAACCATATGAAGTCTTACTACCGGTCACTCCAATGAACTAGTTACCATAACTAGCATCCACGATTAACTCCGGACATCACTATGTCTCCAGCCAGTGAGAATCAGCTGCTTGGATACACCAAGGAGTATACCTCGTGCTAGTCTCAACAGAATTGATGGTGTCCAGATCCATCAATTCATAGACTAGGGATAATTCCGATACATCACAATTACACATGTAGAGATACTCACTAGTTGTGATCCAATCACAAATTCTCTCATGCTGTGAATCGTATCGTGGACATTCAGTAAATGAGTTTAAGATCCAATCAAATACATAAAACATGTATACTCAAATAGTGAATCTTCATTTATCATATAAATGGTTCATACATAAGGTGATTGCCTTAGGACATCTCTCATATATTACTAACAGACTCCCACTTGGCCTAATGCCAATCGCTACAGTATCCAATACCATAAGCTCTAACATGACCCTCAAACTTACTTTGAGGTAATGCTTTAGTCAAAGGATCCGCTAAGTTCCTTTCAAAGGGGAATTTTCTCGATTTGTATTTCGCTCCATCGATGATCTCTCTGATAAGATGATAGCGGCGAAGCACATGTTTGGATCATTGATGAGACCACATCAAGTTCATAGATGAACTACTTGATCCAAACCGCTTCCTTTGCTGCTTCCAAAGTCGCAACGATTCTCGCCTTTAGTGGCGTAATCCGCTATAGTGTCAAGCTTGGAACCTTTCCAACTTATTGCGCCCATTCTAGGTGAATACATATCCGCATCGAGACCCGAATCATCCTTGTCCGTCCGAAGCCGCATCCGATACCCACGTATCACCATGTCCCCTTCTCCATATATTAGGAACACATCCTTAGTTCTTCTAAGTAAGTACTTAAGGATCGCCTTAACATCCGCCAATGATCCATTCGATCGGGACCGTATCCGCCGTGACACTCGTGAGCATACGATACATCGGGCCTCGTACATAACATAGCATACATGATAGATCCTATTGCGGATGCATAGGGAATCTTACTCATGCAAATCCTCTCGTCTTCTGTGCGCGGACACATAGACTTCGAAAGGTGTACCCCATGCCTGATGGGCAGATAACCTTTCTTGGATTCTAACATGCTAAACCTCTTTAGCACTCGGTCTATATTTGTAGACTGCGAAAGACCAAGCAACCGTTTCGATCTATCTCTATAGATCTTAATCCCAAGGATGTAGGTTGCTTCTCCCAGGTCTTTCATGGAGAATGTCTTGGATAACCAAACCTTAACTGACAGTAAGATTGACACATCGTTTCCTATAAGTAATATGTCATCGACATACAATACTAGGAACACGACTGCACTCCCACTAACCTTCTTGTACACACAAGGTTCGTCTGGATTTTGTGAGAAATCAAACTTTTTGATCGTCTCATCAAAACGGATATTCCAGCTCCTGGATGCTTGCTTCAATCCATAAATGGATCGTCGCAACTTGCATACCTTGGTTTTATCAACCGATGTGAAACCCTCAGGCTGTATCATATACACGTCCTCGAGCAAGTTTCCATTAAGGAAAGCTGTTTTCACATCCATCTGCCATATCTCATAATCATAATGAGATGCTATGGCCAGGAGCATCCGAATGGATTTAAGCATAGCCACAGGCGAATAGGTTTCGTAATAATCAACACCTTGCTTTTGACGATATCCTTTCGCCACCAATCTAGCCTTATAGGTAATCACATTACCATCCATGTCGGTTTTCTTCTTGAAAACCCACTTGCACCCTATAGGCTTTATGCCTTCAGGTGGGTCAACCAAGTTCCAAACTTGGTTTTCGTACATGGAATCCATTTCCGACTTCATGGCACCAAGCCACTTATCCCTTTCTGAACTTGTCAGCACTTCTTCATAATCGTAGGCTCTCATCATCAATGAGTAACACGCGCTCGATTCACTTACGAAATCCATATCTCTCAGAATATTGCGTGTTCTACCAGATCTACGAAGATGTGGTGTTACAATAGGTCCAAATTGATTGCTCATCACTATGAGTTGTTTACCTTGTGCTTCACCGTGTATCTCATTAATGTCTATTTGAGTCTCTCGAGCCTCCTCAAGCTCGACGACACTCCCAATCGCTTTCTTGCAAGAGAAACTCTTTCTCTAGAAACACAAAGATGCCTTGAAACAAACACCTTTGTTCCACAGATGATAGAATTGGTAACCCCTTGTTTCCTTAGGGTATCCAATAAATAGACATTTATCGACTTAGCATCCAGCTTGTCCGACATTTTTACATAAGGTGACAACCCCATATCTTCAAGTAAGATACATGAGGTTTCTTACTATTCCATATCTCATATGGAGTAGGAGACTACCTTGGTAGGCATTCTGCTTAACAAGTAAACAAATATGTCAAGTGCATAACCCCAAAAGGACTTGGGAAGAGTCGATGATTCATCATTGACTGACCATGTCCAACAAGGTCCTAAGTACGCCTCGATACACCATTATGCCGTGGTGTATAGGGCGGAGTCCATTGAGACAATATGCCATTGTCTCTTAGATAATCAAGAAACTCTTGACTTAAGTATTCACCACCTCGATCCGATCAAGTATTTTAATACTCTTGTCATGTTGTTTCTCTACTTCATTTCTGAATTCTTTGAACCTTTCAAAGGCTTCACTTGTGTTTCATCAAGAACACATACCCAAACCGTGAGTGATCATCTGAAGGTAATGAAGTAGCTATAGCCTCCTAAAGCTTGAGTTGACATAGGTCCACATACATCATGTATTAGACCTAGTAACTCTCCCACTCGCTTACCTTTTCCAAAGAAAGGTAACTTAGTCATCTTGTCTTTAAGCATGATTCGCATGTATCGTATGAATCCAATTCAAACGAATCCAGAATTCCACATTGGTGTAATTCGGACATGCGTTTCTTGCTTATATGGCCAAGACGACAATGCCACATATAGGAGTCTATTTGATTATCCTTTCGAGCACACGTGTTGCTCGCTTCGATATTGAAATCGTCACTGGATACGTCCAACGTATAAACACCATTGCTTAAAGTTCCAATCCCATAAAGAACTCCATTCAATGTTATGTACCAACAAGAGTTACTAAAAGTCAAATGGAACCCATTTCTATTTAGACAAGAAATAGAAATGATGTTCTTTATCAACGAAGGAACATAAAAGCAATTGTCAATTGTTTAAGACAAGTCCTACAGGAGTTCCAACAAATACGCTGATGGCGAGTGAAAAAAGAACTGCTGCTCCATTCCCAACACGTAAATTTGACTCTCCCCTTGACGAGTCTTCTTCTATTCCTTAGCCCATGTATGTCATTACATATATGTGAGCCACACCCAGTATCAAATACCCAAGTGTCTGAGGAAATAGAATGACAATCAATAAAGAAGATTTCTGAAGAAGATGGGGCATCCAATGCCTTATCCTTCTTCATGGACTCAAGATAAATCTTGCACTTGCTTCGCAAATGGCTCTCCTTGCCATAATGATGGCAAGTTTCCTTTTGTGCTAGTTCTACCTTCTTAGCCCTTCTCTTCTTTCCCTTCTGCTGTTCCTTTGACTTCCTCTTAGAACCTTTCTTCGAGAAATCAACTAACAGCACCGTCCCCTGCTCATGCTTCTCAGAAGACTCCACAGTCTTCAGCATATTGAGCAGTACCACAGATGAACCTTCTAGCATCTCAGAGGTGAAGAGGAGCTTTGAGACTTCGAACCTTTCGAATCTCACTTGCTCATCAACCAACTCACAAAGATGAAGGACTACGATATGAGCATTCATATGCTCATGCTGCTTTCGTAGCTTGGGTTCCATCGCGTCTAGCATGATGCAACTCACCATTTCAGAATCATTCACATGTTTCTGATAGGCCAACAATTGGTCCAGAGTTGCATTGTCACTAGGACGGGCGGGAAGAGACGCTTCGAGGACATATGCAAGCTTTTCTGCCTTGAGAACAATTCTCAGGTTTCTAAGCCAGTCCAGGAAGTTAGGCCCAGTCAGTTTGTTCGAATCCAAAATAGTGCGCAAATTCAAAGACGTCATGATCAATTTATTGACCTAGAAATAACAACGAGCATATATGAGAAAATGATTTTAAAATGCATCAATATACATTTATAAATCCCATTCATTTTTCGAATTTCAAAAAACCCCAAAATCACTTCGGGAGATTGTAGGTCCATCTTCGAATGGGCTGATATCCATCATAGTTATGAACAACCTTGGAGAGAGTCCAACAAGCCATACATAACTACGACGGTAGGTATCATCTATACCGATTGCATATCCCGTATATGCAACTATCACAATGTGCTATCAACTAATTGAATGTTCACACATACATCGGGTTGTTAACACATTAACAAGTATGCATCATATGCATAGCACCCAACTTCACCTCCCTTTACATCGACCTTGGAGAGAGTCCAACAAACCGATGCTCCAGGTTAAAGCCAACCCATTAATCAGGACATAGTTTTAATATAGTTAGAGCGCATTCAACCAATTAGCCCAGCTTGGAGAGAGTCCAACAACCAAAGCTAACGATTGACCTCTGACTCTTACCATATTAGTATTAAACTATTCCATGGTTTGAACATATTCAGGTTCGAGCCAGGCTTGGAGAGAGTCCAACAACCCAAACAAGAAACAGAACTCTGGTTCTAACCATATTAATGGAAGGTGTAGGCTTTAATATTGATTAAGGGTTTTTATGTTTCATCCTCTTTGCATGCAAATAACTATTATCTACATGGCATGGCATACATGACATACATCTACATGTCACGACACGCATGACATAATGTTATGCATCTAATGCAATTACATGGCATACAATTATGTCATGTATATAATTTCCTTATATGTCATAACTATTTATGGAAATAAAATATGTTTAAGATTTGATTCTCCAAATCAAATCATAATTAAATTAGGAAACAAATTTCCAAATCTAATCACATATTTTATTCATGGAATTATTTGATTAAGGAAAATCTATTTAGGAAACCAATTTCTAAATCTTTAAAACTACTTATGGAAATTAAATATTTTAAGATTTGATTTCCCAAATCAAATCATGATTAAATTAGGAAACAAATTTCGAGAATCTAATCAAATATTTTATTTATGGAAAATATAAATTTCCATAAATACTTCCAACTTTCCAAAAGTGGAAGATTTCCATAAATACTTCTAGACTTTCCAAAATTGAAAAATTTCCATAAATACTTCTAAATTTCCAAAATTTAGAAAACTTCCAGAAATACATTATGACTATCGCAAAACCATTTTTACGATTATGTCGAAACACAACCTGGGCTCTGATACCACTGTTGGGTTTCCGGCACCGCGGCGTGTGTGTGTTCGATCATGTTTCGTAAACATGAGCACAGCGGAAGAAATTAAAATTAATAAATCTATATTTATTACAACACACACAATACACGCATGCTATTACAACAAGTGTAGACATAACCGTAAATTAAAATTTGCAATGAAAAGGAAATTAAACTACGTTATACCTTCCGTATGACGTGTAGCGGGAACGACATCAACTGGAACGATCCTCGTAAGAATCGTCTCTATCCGTATCCACGCCGAGCTCCTCGGGATGACTTCGCTAAGTCACGAGCTTCGTCTTCGTACGGGTTACTAGCCTCGTGTTGAAGACGATGTGATCGAGAGATGATCACGATCCGAATCCAAATTCGGATCCAAAACGAGTTCTCAAAACTCGCTTCTCCGGAGAGGTGTTCGTCAACCGTTTGACGAATCCTTCGTCCTCCACCTCAGAGGATTACCGGAGATCAAATCCCCGGTAAGTTAGCCGCTGTCGGAGCACTAACCGTCATCCCAACGATGCTCCGACGAGAGGAGGAGAAACTGTCCAGAAAACTGGACAGCTTGGTGGAGGATATAGGCGCCGGCCAAAACAAGGAGAGAAAAAAGCTCACCTTGATGCCGAACCTATAGGAGATCACCGGAGGGTCGCCGGAGGTTCACCGGCTGGAGCTTGGACGCCGGCAAGGGTCTTGGACGGCGGCACAAAGCTGGGCGGCGGCAGCTTTAGGGTTGGCGCCAATTAACTCCTCCAAGGAGTGGGCGGCAACTCAAGGGGGGGCTAGGGTTTGGATTAGTTAGGGTTTAACAATCCCTTAAGCCCACTTTTATAGAGAACTAATTCTCTTAATGGTTAATGGATCATATCCATAAAGCCCGTTAACCCGCTCCATTAAGATAAGTTAAAATAAACCAAACCATGATGGTTTATTTTAAGTTAAAACGAACCGAACCAACCTTTGGTTCATTCGTTTAATATAAACCAAACCCTTTGGTTTATTCTCATCCATTGGATTAGAACCAAACCATTTTGGTCCATCCATTATGTCTTCATAAGACACTGCCCAGCCACGCTTCCATTGCGACTGAAACAATTTCATGCTCGCTTTATGTTTGGTCCAACCAAACATAGTTTCTCTCGGTCTGAGAATCCCATTCTCAAGCTTATTTTAAATCCTTTGGATTACACTCGTTGTGCGTGTGACCAAATAGGTTCTCGGTTTATGTTGGCCGTCTATAATTAACCATTAATTATAGAACGATCATGAGTGGCACCTAGTAGTACATCATGATCCCCAATTAACCGAAAAGATCAACAGTTGATCCAGAACTATTTCTGAAACCCTTCAGTAGCTCGAATGAATCGTGCCCCATTCCCTTCACTCATCTTATACCCACTTGGTTCAGGACATGGTCTATTGTGTCAGTCCCCACTAGGCTGACTACGTCACACCTAGCCCAAGTATCATTTCCTCGTCCTACGGATTCTAGTTACTCCACATGTATCGAAGAGTACCTTACTCTAAACATGTAATGCTTTGGCCAAAGACTTTAGTAACAATCCGACGAGAGGCCATGGGTATACATCTCCTCGCAAGGAGTGGTGAATCCTTTATAGGCTATTCAAACACCTTCGATCACTTCGACTTATACCCAATCATCCCGGGTCCACATCTCCTTAGAGATGTTTGCTTAAGATGTCAAAGCATAAGTCTCCATGATCAGGATGACTTGAATACCGCAAGTCAAAGGAACATCGCACTTAAGCCACAGTAAGAACTTCATTGACATATCTATATATGCAGAGAACCATATGAAGTCTTACGGCTGGTCACTCCAATGAACTAGTTACCATAACTTGCATCCACGATTAACTCGGACATCACTATGTCTCCACGGTGAGAATCACCGCTTGGATACACCAAGGAGTATACCTGCGTGCTAGTCATCGTAATTGATGGTGTCCAGATCCATCAATTCATCGACTAGGGATAATTCCGATACATCACAATTACACATGTAGAGATACTCACTAGTTGTGATCCAATCACAAATTCTCTCATGCTGTGAATCGTATCATGGACATTCAGTAAATGAGTTTAAGATCTAATCAAATACATAAAACATGTATACTCAAATAGTGAATCTTCATTTATCATATAAATGGTTCATACATAAGGCGATTGCCTTAGGACATCTCTCATATATTACTAACACAGAGAACATTCGGCGACGGGAAATCGGGAGAGGGGATCATTCGCCATGGAGAAGGGGATGGCCTGGGCAAGAGATGAAGGTGCGTGGAAGATGAGGTCGCGAGAAGAGGCGACGGCGATGAGGAAGGGGAAGAAGAAATCGCACGGCGCATGAGAAGGAAATTGGTAAAATAGGAATAGAAAACCTAGATTTATAACTTAGGTTAATTAAACCTATTAAATAATCTAAATAGGCCCTTTAAAAGCCTATTTTTCTTATCCTGATAAATACCCTGTATAAGCCCCATTTAATTCCAGAAAAATTTCTAAAAATTCCTTGAAAATGTCCTAAGATAATTTCTCAATTAATAATTGGTATTTTTTTTTATTTTTTTTCTCCGGTATCTCACATTCTCCCCCACTAATAAAAATTTGGTCCCCAAATTTCTCACTCCAATGTATAATGAGTAAGAGAATAGTACACTCAAGTAGCACCAGTTCTGAAAGTATATTCATATACCTTAAGTAAACAGGTGGGGGTATTGAACTTTGATCTTTTCCTCAAGCTCCCAAGTAGCCTTTGTTGGGAATTTCTATATGCCAAATAGCATATGCGCAACGGAAAAATTAGGATCCCTTCCTAGTGATCCTTGCGAAAGAAAACTCGTACAAAATAAATTTCTCTAAAACCAAACCTATCTTATAGGAGAGGATTACCTTTGTTCCGTGCCCTTGTTAATCCCGCTTTTCCTTTTGGTTTGTTGGATCTTTAGCACGTTCAAATGTCCGTGCCTCTATATGTATCCACACGAGCAAGCTCTTGTCTCACAAAAGAAACTAGAAGAGCTCTCCTTTACTTCTTGCTAGAGAAGTCCCTAAAGGAGAGGAATCTAGGGAAAAAGAGAAAGGAAGAAGAAGACTACTCTTCTTGCTAGCCTACACTCACAAAGCCACACAACCAAAGCTTCCACCAAGCTCTCAAGCTCTCTCACAACCACAATGCCTACAATGGCCGACCACTTCATGGAGTCTTTTATAGGGTTGGAAAAACCCTTTCACCTCCACACATTCAATGCAATCCATTGCATTGAGACACAATCCAAAAAGTAGTTGGCTTCCTTGTTTGGCCGGCCACTTAAGGAGACAAAAACCACTTTGTCTCCTTCCACCTCATCTAGCTTAGGTGGATGCTTAGGTGGCATGCTTATGTGGCATTCTTATGTGGCATTCATGCATGTTGAATTAATATTATTAATTCAATTAAGCTTATGTTATCATATTGAATTAATCTCATTAAATCAATAAGGTAACATATTGAATTAATCTCATTAAATCAATAAGCTAAAATTCTCATTAAGCTTAAAGTCCAAAAACCATTTTGTACTTAAGCTTATTCCCAAATTATTCTAGTCAAACTAGAATGCACTAATTCTTCTAATCATCATGCTCTTTGTGTGTGACCCTATAGGCTCTCATAACGTTGGCAGTGGATCTAAACTCTTTTAGATACACAAGCAATGAGCGGCATCTAGCAATACATCATTGCTACCCAAGTTACGAAATAAGTCAAGATCCGACTAACCTTTCCGTGACTACTATAATGTATGACCGTGTCCTTCTATCCTTGATATCGGATTGACCAATGAGGCATAGACCGTGTCATCCTCGATCAATCTATGTGTTTCTTGATCCCTGAGTAAACTAACTCAAACAAATGAGCTCAATATCTCATATTGACTCATTTGAGCATGGCCATACATTTTAGTAGTTCTACTCAATCAAGGGGCCCACCGATATCACTCTCGTCATATGAGAGGGATAGATCCCATCTACATCACTCACATCCCTCCGCATAATTTGTCATATACCCAGTAATCGCCTTTATGGTCCACCCTGTTACGGGTGACGTTTGACGATACCAAAGTACATAATTCCTTATGTAGGGAACCGTAGTGACTTCAGGTTCGAGGACTATTCATACCAATAGTCACATGAGAAAGTTTATGACACTCATATAACGATCCATGAAACTTTCTCATGGCAGGTCAGTTCAGTATATATTCTCTAATATATACCCATGTGTCAACTTGATATCATATATCCATGACTTGTGAGATCAAGTCATCAATCGACCTACATGCTAGTCTTTATGTATTAATATTGCCCTTGCATATTAATACTTGACTAGGAACATTTAGGAAAGTGTTCTCTCTGACCTCACATAATCAATTACGCGATTGATGTGCGAGATAAGAACCTACTTTTCTAGGGCATTATTATATTTAATTTAGATGGCACAAGCAAGATGTAAATATAATAACCAATCCTTTGCCTTTATTGAATATGATACAAAATGTTCCCTTTTCAACCATCACATGATTGGCTCTAGGGCTATAACTAACAATCTCCCACTAGCACTAGTACCAATCACTATGATATCTAATACCTAGTGACCTAGTGTGACCATCATGCTTCCTCTGTGTACAAAGCCTTGGTCAATGGATCTGCGATGTTAGCTTCTCGCTTGACTCTGATATCCTCACATCTCCTCTATCGATGATCTCTCGAATGAGATGGAAGCGCCAGATGTGTTTGGTCCACTGTGATCGAGGTTCCTTAGCTCGCGCAATAGCCCCATTGTTGTCACAATAGAGGTCTATTGGATCTGTAATGCTAGGAACTACCCCAAGTTCATCGATGAACTTGCGGAGCCAAACACCTCCTTTCTTTGCATCGACGCAGAATATACTCGCTTCGCTAGAATCAAGAATCGTGTTCGCTTTGAACTCTTCCACCACACTCCACCATTTAGGCAAAACACGCACTTTATATGCGATCTATAGTCATCCTTGTCTGCTTGGAAGCTTGCATCATCGTAACCCTTTACTAGCTCCTCATTGCCTCCAAATATCAGGAAATATTCTTTCGTTCTTCGTAAGTATTTAAGAATATTTTTGACTGCTATCCAGTGACTTTCACCTGGATCCGACTGGTATCTACTCGTCATGCTCAAAGCATACGAGACGTCAGGACGAGTACAAAGCATGGCGTACATGATAGACCCTATGGCAGATGCATAAGGGATCTTATCCATGCGATCTCTCTCCTCCTTAGAAGAGGGACATTGAGTCTTCGAAAGACTCACACCATGTGATAAAGGCAGAAATCTTTTCTTGGAATTTTGCATAGCAAAATGATCTAGCACTTTATCTATGTATGTACTCTGACTTAGGCCAAGTAATCTTTTAGATCTATCTCTATAGATCTTGATGCCTAGAATATAGGCAGCTTCACCTAAGTCTTTCATCGAGAAACAATTCCCTAACCACATCTTCACAGACTGGAGTGAGGGAATATCATTTTCGATGAGAAGTATGTCATCTACATACAAGACAAGAAATACAACTGTGCTCCCACTATTTCTCTTGTAGACACAAGGTTCATCTTCATTCTTGATGAAACCAAACTCCTTGATTGCATCATCGAATCGAAGATTCCAGCTTCGAGAGGCTTGCTTTAGTCCATAAATGGACCTTTGCAGTTTGCATACCTTTCCAGGATGCTTTGGATCTTCAAAACCCTCAGGTTGTGTTATGTACACATCCTCGAGTAGCTTTCCATTCAGAAAAGAGATTTTGACATCCATCTGCCAGATCTCATAATCGTGGTAGGCTGCAATAGCAAGTATGATCCGAATGGATTTAAGAATCGCAACTGGTGAAAAGGTTTCATCATAGTCAATACCATGAATTTGTTTGAATCCTTTAGCCACCAATCTACCTTTATAGGTATGCTTATTACCATCCATGTCAGTCTTTACTTTAAAGACCCACTTACACCCAATGGGTTTTACCCCTTCAGGTGGATCAACCAAGGTCCATACTTGGTTAGTGTACATGGATTCCATTTCGGATCTCATGGCCTCTAGCCATTTCTCGGAATCTGGGCTCATCATAGCTTCTTGATAGGATGTAGGCTCGTCAAGATCGACAAGCAATACCTCACCGTTGTCAGTCAAGAGAAAAGAATATCTCTCGGGTTGACGACGGATCCTATCAGATCTACGAAGAGGTTGGTCTACTTGAACAGGTGTCTGCTCCACAACTCTTTGGGCAACACTTTCCTCATCCACAACACTTTGTGGTTCCTGTTCATTTTCCATCGAAGCCTTAGTGTTATCGTCATCTTGAACTTCTTCAAGATGATTTTTACTCCCACTAGTTTTTCTAGAAATAAATTCTCTTTCTAGAAAGACAGCATTTCTGGCAACAAACACCTTGCCCAGTGTGGGATTGTAAAAGTAATATCCCTTAGTTTCCTTGGGATATCCTACAAAATAACACTTATCTGATTTGGGTCCTAGTTTATCTGAGACTTGACGTCTTACATAAGCTTCACAACCCCAAATCTTTATAAAAGACATTTTGGGACTCTTCCCAGTCCATATCGTATATGGTGTCTTTTCTACGGCTTTTGATGGGACGCGATTAAGTGTGAAAGCGGCTGTCTCTAGAGCTGGTCCCCAAAAGGAAGTAGGTAGATCAGTCTGGCTCATCATTGATCGTACCATATCTAATAGAGTGCGATTTCTCCTCTCAGATACACCATTCCATTGTGGTGTTCCAGGTGGAGTGAGTTGGGATATTATCCCACACTCAGCCAGGTGATCACGAAACTCTTGACTAAGGTATTCACCACCTCGATCTGATCGAAGTAGTTTAATACGCTTACCAAGTTGGTTTTGTACTTCATTCTTGAATGATTTGAACTTTTCAAAGGATTCTGACTTATGTCTCATCAAATATAAGTAGCCGAATCTACTCATATCATCAGTGAAAGTAATAAAGTATTTATAGCCTCCTCTGGCTTCGACATTGAAAGGGCCACATACATCAGTATGTATGAGTCCTAACAAGTCCGTCGCTCTCTTGCCATGTCCACTAAATGGAGTTTTAGTCATCTTTCCTAAAAGACAAGATTCGCATACCTCATATGATTCAAAATCAAATGAGTCCAATAATCCATCTTTATGGAGTTGGGATATGCGTTTTTCATTTATGTGACCTAGGCGACAGTGCCAGAGATATGTTTGGTTCAAATCATTCGATTTGAACCGTTTGGTATTTACGTTATATATTGGGTTTTCTAAATCTAGAACATAGAGACCATTCATAAGTGGTGCATTACAATAGAACATTTCATTCAAATAAATGGAACAACATTTGTCCTTTATTATAAAAGAAAAGTTTTTCTTGTCTAAACAAGATACAGAAATTATGTTCTTTGTCAATGCAGGTACATATAAGCACTCCTCTAGTTCTAAGATAAGCCCAGTGGGCAAAGACAAGGAATATGTTCCTACAGCTACAGCAGCAACTTTTGCGCCATTGCCTACTCGTAGGTCCACTTCGCCTTTTGCCATTAGTCTACTATTTCTCAGTCCCTGCACATTAGTACAAATGTGAGATGCACATCCGGTATCTAATACCCATGTAGAAGAAATAGATAGATTAACTTCTATAACGTGTATACCTGAGGCAGAAGTCCCACTTCTTTTATTCTTTACTTCCTCAAGGTAGACTTTGCAGTTCCGCTTCCAGTGTCCAGTCTCACCGCAATGGAAACAGTCCCCTTCCTTAGGTACTTTACCTTTACCCTTTGAAGTGGATGAATTGGCCTTGCCTTTTGTTAGTAATATATGAGAGATGTCCTAAGGCAATCGCCTTATGTATGAACCATTTATATGATAAATGAAGATTCACTATTTGAGTATACATGTTTAATGTATTTGATTGGATCTTAAATTCATTTACTGAATGTCCACGATACGATTCACAGCATGAGAGAATTTGTGATTGGATCACAACTAGTGAGTATCTCTACATGTGTAATTGTGATGTATCGGAATTATCCCTAGTCGATGAATTGATGGATTTGGACACCATCAATTCTGTCGAGACTAGCACGAGGTATACTCCTTAGTGTATCCAAGCAGCTGATTCTCACTGGCTGGAGACATAGTGATGTCCGGAGTTAATCGTGGATGCTAGTTATGGTAACTAGTTCATTGGAGTGACCAGCCGTAAGACTTCATATGGTTCTCTGCATATATAGATAGGTCAATGAAGTTCTTACTGTGGCTTAAGTGCGATGTTCCTTTGACTTGCGGTATTCAAGTCATCTTGATCATGGAGACTTATGCTTTGACATCTTAAGCAAACATCTCCGAGGAGATGTGGACCCGGGATGATTGGGTATAAGTCGAAGTGATCGAAGGTGTTTGAATAGCCTATAAAGGATTCACCACTCCTTGCGAGGAGATGTATACCCATGGCCTCTCGTCGGATTGTTACTAAAGTCTTTGGCCAAAGCATTACATGTTTAGAGTAAAGTACTCTTCGATACATGTGGAGTAACTAGAATCCATAGGACGAGGAAATGATACTTGGGCTAGGTGTGACGTAGTCAGCCTAGTGGGGACTGACACAATAGACCATGTCTTGAACCAAGTGGGTATAAGATGAGTGAAGGGAATGGGGCACGATTCATTCGAGCTACTGAAGGGTTTCAGAAATAGTTCTGGATCAACCGTTGATCTTTTCGGTTAATTGGGGATCATGATGTACTACTAGGTGTCACTCATGATCGTTCTATAATTAATGGTTAATTATAGACGGCCAACATAAACCGAGAACCTATTTGGTCACACGCACAACGAGTGTAATCCAAAGGATTTAAAACGAGCTTGAGAATGGGATTCTCAGACCGAGAGAAACTATGTTTGGTTGGACCAAACATAAAGCGAGCATGAAATTGTTTCAGTCGCAATGGAAGCGTGGATGGGCAGTGTCTTATGAAGACATAATGGATGGACCAAAATGGTTTGGTTCTAATCCAATAGATGAGAATAAACCAAAGGGTTTGGTTTATATTAAATGAATGAACCAAAGGTTGGTTCGGTTCGTTTTAACTTAAAATAAACCATCATGGTTTGGTTTATTTTAACTTATCCTAATGGAGCGGGTTAACGGGTTTTATGGATATGATCCATTAACCATTAAGAGAATTAGTTCTCTATAAAAGAGGGCTTAAGGGATTGTTAAACCCTAATCATCCAAAACCCTAGCTTGAAGTTGCCGCCCACCCTTGGAGGAATTTTCGGCGCCCAACTACAAGCTGCCGCCGCCCAGCTTTGTGCCGCCGTCCAAGACCCTTGCCGGCGTCCAAGCTCCAGCCGGTGAACCTCCGGCAACCCTCCGGTGATCTCCTATAGGTTCGGCATCAAGGTGAGCCTTTTCTCTCCTTGTTTTGGCCGGCGCCTACTCCTCCACCAAGCTGTCCAGTTTTCTGGACAGCTTCTTCTCCTCTCGTCGGAGCGTCGTTTGGACGACGGTTAGTGATCCGACAGCGGCTAACATACCGGGGATTTGATCTCCGGTAATCCTCTGAGGTGGAGGACGAAGGATTCGTCAATCGGTTGACGAATACCTCTCCGGAGAAGCGAGTCTTGAGGACTTGTTTTAGGTCCGAATTTGGATTCGGATCGTGATCATCTCTCGATCACGTCGTCTTCAACACGAGGCTAGTAACCCGTACGAAGACGAAGCTCGTGGCTTGGCGAAGTTATCCCGAGGAGCTCGGCGTGGATACGGATAGAGACGATTCTTACGAGGATCGTTCCGGTTGATGCCGTTCCCGCTACACGTCATACGAAAGGTATAACGTAGTTTAATTTCCTTTTATTGCAAATTTTAATTTACGATTATGTCTACACTTGTTGTAATATGCATGCGTGTGTTGTGTGTGTTGTAATAAATATAGATTTATTATTTTAATTGCTTCCGCTGTGCTCATGTTTACGAAACATGATCGAACACACACACGCCGCGGTGCCGGAAACCCAACAGTGGTATCAGAGCCCAGGTTGTGTTTCGACATAATCGTAAAATGGTTTTGCGATAGTCATAATGTATTTCTGGAAATTTTCTAAATTTTGGAAATTTAGAAGTATTTATGGAAATTTTTCAATTTTGGAAAGTCTAGAAGTATTTATGGAAATCTTCCACTTTTGGAAAGTTGGAAGTATTTATGGAAATTGATATTTTCCATAAATAAAATATTTGATTAGATTCTGGAAATTTGTTTCCTAATTTTATCATGATTTGATTTGGGAAATCAAATCTTAAAATATTTTATTTCCATAAGTAGTTTTAATGATTTAGGAAATTGGTTTCCTAAATAGATTTTCCTTAATCAAATAATTCCATGAATAAAATATGTGATTAGATTTGGAAATTTGTTTCCTAATTTAATTATGATTTGATTTGGAGAATCAAATATTAAACATATTTTATTTCCATAAATAGTTATGACATATAAGGAAATATATACATGACATAATTGTATGCCATGTAATTGCATTAGATGCATAACATTATGCCATGCGTGTCGTGACATGTAGATGTATGCCATGTATGCCATGCCATGTAGATAATAGTTATTTGCATGCAAAGAGGATGAGACATAAAACCTTAACTCAATATTAAAGCCTACACCTTCCATTAATATGGTTAGAACCAGAGTTCTGTTTCTTGTTTGGGTTGTTGGACTCTCTCAAGCCCTCGAACACATGTTCAAATCATTGGAATAGTTTAACTCTAATATGGTAAGAGTCGAGGTCAATCGTTAGTTTGGGTTGTTGGACTCACTCCAAGCTGGCTAATTGGTTGAATGCGCTCTAACCATATTAAAACTATTTCGATTAATGGGTCGGCTTTAACTTGGAGCATCGATTTGTTGGACTCACTCAAGGTCGATGTGAAGAGAGGTGAAGTTGGGTGCTATGCATATGATGCATACTTGTTAATGTGTTAACAACCCAATGTATGTGTAAACATTCAATTAGTTGATAGCACATTGTGATAGTTACATATACATGATATGTAATCGGTATAGATGATACCCACCATCATAGCTAAGAATGGCTTGTTGGACTCTCTCGAGGTTGTTCTTATCTATGATGGATATCAACCCATTCGGAGATGGACCTACGATCTCGAAGTGATTTTGGGTTTTGAAATTGAAAAATGAATGGGATTTATAAATGTATATTGATGCATTTTAAAATCATTTTCTCATATATGCTCGTTTTGTATTTCTAGGTCAATAAATTGATCATGAGCGTCTTTGAATTTGCACTATTTTGGATTGAACAAATTGGGCCTAACTTCACGGGTGGCTTAGAAACACGAGAATTGTTCTCAAGGCGGAAAAGCTTGCATATGTCCTTGAAGAGCCTCTTCTGATCCTAAAGGCGATGCAACTCCGGACCAAATGTTGGTCTATCGAAAACATGTGGCGGTCTGATGGCGAGTTGCATCATGCTAGCGGCGATGGTACAGTACAGCAAAGCAGCATGAGCATATGGATGCTAATACTATGGTCTTCCATCTTCATGAGTTGTTCGATGAGCAAGCGAGATCCGAAAGGTTCGAGGTCTCTAGGCTCCTCTTCATTACGAAGATGCAAGAAGGTTCGTCTCAGTAGTGCGATTTGTGCTAAAGATGAATCGGGTACATCGGCGGCTAGCTACCCTCGGTTTTGTGATGGATCATGAGTTAAGTATTGACTTAATTGCATTGTTTGCCCAAGAGCTTCTCATGATTTGTGATGAACTATCGGATGAACAAATTGGAATCCACCATTCGAGCTCCTTAATATCTTGAAGACCTGTGGAGCCTTACATAAAGCATGAGGAGAAGGCGGTTTACATTAGTTGATTCCTCAAAGAAAGGTTCTAAGAGGAAGGCAAAAGAACAGAGAAAGAAGAAGAAAAAAAGACAAAGAAGGCGGAACCGGTATAAGGGCACTTGCCATCACTGGCAGCAAGGAAGGCCCTTTGCGAAGAAACTGCAAGACTTATCTTGAGTCCATGAAGAAGAAGAAGGCATCTGATGCCCCATCCTCTTCAGGTATCTTCGTTATTGATTGTCATTCTATTTCCTTAGACACTTGGGTATTGGATACTGGGTGTAGCTCACATATATGTAATGACATACAGGGGCTAAGGAATAGAAGAAGACTTGTCAGAGGGGAGTCAAATTTGCGAGTTGGCAATGGAGCAAAGGTTGCTGCGGTCGCCATCGGAACTTATTTGCTGAAGCTCCCTAGTGGACTAGTCTTGGAACTGGACAATTGCTATTATGTTCCTTCTCTAATAAAGAACATTGTTTCTATTTCCTGCTTAAATAGAAATGGTTTCCATTTAACGTTTAGTAACAATTGTTGTTATATAACTTTGAATGGCATACTTTATGGAACTGGAACTTTGAGTAATGGCATTTATACGTTGGACGTATCCAGTGACATTTTCAATATCGAAGCGAGCAACACGCGTGCTCGAAAGGATAATCACATAGACTCCTATATGTGGCATTGTTGTCTTGGCCATATAAGCAAGAAACGCATGTCCGAATTACACCGATGTGGAATTCTGGAATCGTTTGAATTGGATTCATACGATACATGCGAATCATGCTTAAAAGGCAAGATGACTAAGTTACCTTTTTTGGAAAGGTGAGCAGTGGGAGAGTTACTAGGTCTAGTACATACTGATGTATGTGGACCTATGTCAACTCAAGCTTTAGGAGGCTATAGCTACTTCATTACCTTCACCGATGATCACTCACGGTTTGGGTATGTGTTCTTGATGAAACACAAGTCTGAAGCCTTTGAAAGGTTCAAAGAATTCAGAAATGAAGTAGAGAAACAACATGACAAAAGTATTAAAATACTTCGATCGGATCGAGGTGGTGAATACTTAAGTCAAGAGTTTCTTGATTATCTAAGAGACAATGGCATATTGTCTCAATGGACTCCGCCCTATACACCTGACATAATGGTGTATCGAGAGGCGTAGCAGGACCTTGTTGGACATGGTCAGTCAATGATGAATCATCGACTCTTCCCAAGTCCTTTTGGGGTTATGCACTTGAGACATTTGTTTACTTGTTAAGCGGAATGCCTACCAAGGTAGTCTCTACTACTCCATATGAGATATGGAATGGTAAGAAACCTCATGTATCTTACTTGAAGATATGGGGTTGTCTGCTTATGTAAGCGGTGTATCGGACAAATTGGATGCTAAGTCGATAAATGTCTATTTATTGGATACCCTAAGGAAACAAGGGTTACCAATTCTATCATCTGTGGAACAAAGGTGTTTGTTTGAGGCATCTTTGTGTTTCTAGAGAAAGAGTTTCTCTTGCAAGAAAACAGTGGGAGTGTCGTCGAGCTTGAGGAGGCTCGAGAGACTCAAATAGACATTGATGAGATACGGTGAAGCCTGTGACAACTCATAGTGATGAGCAATCAATTTGGACCTATTGTAACACCACATCTTCGTAGATCTGGTAGAACACGCAATATTCCTGAGAGATATGGATTTCTCGTAAGTGAATCGAACGACGTGTTACTCATTGATGATGAGGAGCCCACCAGTTATGAAGAAGTGATGACAAGTTCAGAAAGGGATAAGTGGCTTGGTGCCATGAAGTCGGAAATGGATTCCATGTACGAAAACCAAGTTTGGAACTTGGTTGACCCACCTGAAGGCATAAAGCCTATAGGGTGCAAGTGGGTTTTCAAGAAGAAAACCGACATGGATGGTAATGTGATTACCTATAAGGCTAGATTGGTGGCGAAAGGATATCGTCAAAAACAAGGTGTTGATTATGACAAAACCTATTCACCTGTAGCTATGCTTAAATCCATTCGGATGCTCCTGGCCATAGCGGCTCATTATGATTATGAGATATGGCAGATGGATGTGAAAACAGCTTTCCTTAATGGAAACCTACTCGAGGACGTGTATATGATACAGCCTGAGGGTTTCACATCGGTTGACAAAACCAAGGTATGCAAATTGCGACGATCCATTTATGGATTGAAGCAAGCATCCAGGAGCTGGAATATCCGTTTTGATGAGACAATCAAAAAGTTTGATTTCTCACAAAATCCAGACGAACCTTGTGTGTACAAGAAGGTTAGTGGGAGTGCAGTCGTGTTCCTAGTATTGTATGTCGATGACATATTACTTATAGGAAACGATGTGTCAATCTTACAGTTAGTTAAGGTTTGGTTATCCAAGACATTCTCCATGAAAGACCTGGGAGAAGCAACCTACATCCTTGGGATTAAGATCTATAGAAATAGATCTAAACGGTTGCTTGGTCTTTCGCAGTCTACATATATAGACCAAGTGCTAAAGAGGTTTAGCATGTCGGAATCCAAGAAAGGTTATCTACCCATCAGGCATGGGGAACACCTTTCGAAGTCTATGTGTCCGCGCACAGAAGACGAGAGGATTTGCATGAGTAAGATTCCCTATGCATCCGCAATAGGATCTATCATGTATGCTATGTTATGTACGAGGCCCGATGTATCGTACGCTCTGAGTGTCACGAGCAGATACCAGTCTGATCCAGGAATGGATCATTGGGTGACTGTTAAGACGATCCTTAAGTACTTAAGAAGAACTAAGGATACGTTCCTAATATATGGAGAAGGGTACATGGTGATACGTGGGTATACGGATGCCAGATCCAGACAGACAAGGATGATTCCATGTCTTAGTCTGGGTATGTATTCACCTAGAATGGAGGCGCAATAAGTTGGAAAGGTTCCAAGCTTGACACTATAGTGGATTCTGCCACTAAGGCAGAATACGTTGCAGCTTTGGAAGCAGCAAAGGAAGCGGTTTGGATCAAGTAGTTCATCTATGAATTTGATGTGGTCTCATCAATGATCCAAACATGTGCTTCGCCGCTATCATCTTATCAGAGGGATCATCAGTAGGAACGAAATACAAATCGAGAAAATTCCCACTGAAAGGAACTTAGCGGATCCCTTGACTAAGGCATTACCTCAAAATAAGTTTGAGGGTCATGTTCGAGCTTATGGTATTGGATACCGTAGCGATTGGCATTAGGCCAAGTGGGAGTCTGTTAGTAATATATGAGAGATGTCCTAAAGCAATCGCCTTATGTATGAACCATTTATATGATAAATGAAGATTCACTATTTGAGTATACATGTTTAATGTATTTGATTGGATCTTAAACTCATTTACTGAATGTCCACGATACGATTCACAGCATGAGAGAATTTGTGATTGGATCACAACTAGTGAGTATCTCTACATGTGTAATTGTGATGTATCGTAATTATCCTAGTCGATGAATTGATGGATTTGGACACCATCAATTCGCCGAGACTAGCACGAGGTATACTCCTTGGTGTATCCAAGCAGCTGATTCTCACTGGGCTGGAGACATAGTGATGTCCGGAGTTAATCGTGGATGCTAGTTATGGTAACTAGTTCATTGGAGTGACCAACCGTAAGACTTCATATGGTTCTCTGCATATATAGATATGTCAATGAAGTTCTTACTGTGGCTTAAGTGCGATGTTCCTTTGACTTGCGGTATTCAAGTCATCTTGATCATGGAGACTTATGCTTTGACATCTTAAGCAAACATCTCCGAGGAGATGTGGACCCGGGATGATTGGGTATAAGTCGAAGTGATCGAAGGTGTTTGAATAGCCTATAAAGGATTCACCACTCCTTGCGAGGAGATGTATACCCAAGGCCTCTCGTCGGATTGTTACTAAAGTCTTTGGCCAAAGCATTACATGTTTAGAGTAAAGTACTCTTCGATACATGTGGAGTAACTAGAATCCGTAGGACGAGGAAATGATACTTGGGCTAGGTGTGACGTAGTCAGCCTAGTGGGGACTGACACAATAGACCATGTCCTGAACCAAGTGGGTATAAGATGAGTGAAGGGAATGGGGCACGATTCATTCGAGCTACTGAAGGGTTTCAGAAATAGTTCTGGATCAACCGTTGATCTTTTCGGTTAATTGGGGATCATGATGTACTACTAGGTGCCACTCATGATCGTTCTATAATTAATGGTTAATTATAGACGGCCAACATAAACCGAGAACCTATTTGGTCACACGCACAACGAGTGTAATCCAAAGGATTTAAAACGAGCTTGAGAATGGGATTCTCAGACCGAGAGAAACTATGTTTGGTTGGACCAAACATAAAGCGAGCATGAAATTGTTTCAGTCACAATGGAAGCGTGGATGGGCCGTGTCTTATGAAGACATAATGGATGGACCAAAATGGTTTGGTTCTAATCCAATGGATGAGAATAAACCAAAGGGTTTGGTTTATATTAAACGAATGAACCAAAGGTTGGTTCGGTTCGTTTTAACTTAAAATAAACCATCATGGTTTGGTTTATTTTAACTTATCCTAATGGAGCGGGTTAACGGGTTTTATGGATATGATCCATTAACCATTAAGAGAATTAGTTCTCTATAAAAGAGGGCTTAAGGGATTGTTAAACCCTAATCATCCAAAACCCTAGCTTGAAGTTGCCGCCCACCCTTGGAGGAATTTTCAAGGCTAAGCTGCCGCCAACTTTGTGCGCCGCCCAAGACCCTTGCCGGCCCAAGTCAAGCCGTGAACCTCCGCAACCCTCCGGTGATCTCCTATAGGTTCGGCATCAAGGTGAGCCTTTTCTCTCCTTGTTTTGGCCGGCGCCTACTCCTCCACCAAGCTGTCCAGTTTTCTGGACAGCTTCTTCTCCTCTCGTCGGAGCGTCGTTTGGATGACGGTTAGTGATCCGACAGCGGCTAACATACCGGGGATTTAATCTCCGGTAATCCTCTGAGGTGGAGGACGAAGGATTCGTCAATCGGTTGACGAATACCTCTCCGGAGAAGCGAGTCTTGAGGACTTGTTTTAGGTCCGAATTTGGATTCGGATCGTGATCATCTCTCGATCACGTTGTCTTCAACACGAGGCTAGTAACCCGTACGAAGACGAAGCTCGTGGCTTGGCGAAGTCATCCCGAGGAGCTCGGCGTGGATACGGATAGAGATGATTCTTACGAGGATCGTTCCGGTTGATGTCGTTCCCGCTACACGTCATACGAAAGGTATAACGTAGTTTAATTTCCTTTTATTGCAAATTTTAATTTACGATTATGTCTACACTTGTTGTAATATGCATGCGTGTGTTGTGTGTGTTGTAATAAATATAGATTTATTATTTTTAATTGCTTCCGCTGTCCTCATGTTTACGAAACATGATCGAACACACACACGCCGCGGTGCCGGAAACCCAACACCTTTGGCTTGGGTCTTACCCTTGCCTTTGCGCTTACCTTTGCCCTTCTTGACCATTAGTACGTTACTAACTTTCTTTTTGAGATTCGGTTCAGCAGTTCTTAACATGCTGAGAATCTCAGGCAAAGGTTTATCAATTTCATTCATATTATAATTCATGACGAATTGATTATATGCTTCCGGCAACGATTGCAGGATAACATCGGTTGCCAATTCTTGGCTCAGTGGAAAACCTAGTCTTTCAAGGTTCTCAACGTACCCAATCATTTTAAGTACGTGAGTTCCTACAGGTGTTCCTTCTTGCATCTTGCATGCAAAAAGAGCCTTAGACACTTCAAAACGCTCGTGCCTGGCTTGTCCTTGATATAGTTGTTTCAAATGCTCAACCATATCATAGGCATCCATGTTCTCATGTTGCTTCTGAAGCTCAGAGTTCATGGTTGCAAGCATAAGGCATGACACATCTAATGCGTCATCTTGATGCTTCTTATAAGCATCTTTTTCAAAGACGAGTGGCAGGGCAGTGTATTTGTGGGTAGATCGCTCTAGGATATACAATTATGCTTCTTGCTTGAGGATACTCCTCCAGGTCCTATACCAATCAAGAAAGTTTGCTCCATTGAGCTTGTCCTTCTCAAGGACAGATCGCAAGTTGAGGGGGTGTGTCGTGTTAGATGACATGGTGATCTACAACAATAAAATGCAAAATTAAGTATCATACCTAAGTCATTTAATTAGGCCTTTAATTAAATGAGGCTCCCACTAAATTCTCATAGCTTTGATATGAGCTAATCATTGATATAGGCAAACACCTTTCGCTTACATCATTAGCTACTATTTAGCTATAAATTTATATGGGATAAAGATCCACATCATAATTCGTCTTGAGTTAGCTTTGGCTAATCGCCCAAGACGTAGTATGATTAGGTAGGCAATCTTTTGCCAATTACATCTGATGTAACTCTTTAATAGCTTTGGTTAAGTTTAGATTAGTTTAGTGTTTATTCCTAAACCAGCTTCCAGGCTGTGGCGAGGCACAGGGGCCTTCTTGGATATCGGAGCAACGACCACTTCTAAGACAAAGCTGATGTTCGGAAATCACATAAAACTAATTTTAAAACTTATGCTCAAAGCTAATATATGCCTCTACTTTCTTAACTAATTAAGAAAAACTTAATTAAGTCTTAACCAAGTTTGATAGCGGGACATCACGATTGTCCGCTCGCACTCTTCCAAGATAAAATGCATTGCTTTGCTTTGGCAAACCCAATAACAAATGATCGAGGAAGTAGTGAGTACCAACTTTGGTAGGCATATCGTTTAGACTTATTAAGATATAAACATGTATCATATACATATTAGCATACATCACATATAAGCTAAACTAATCATGCATCACATACAAGCTAAACTAACATGCATCACATACATATTAAACTAAGCGTGTCATGGTTATGGCCCTTATTCTACAATCTTCTCAAGCCAATGAGAAGATTGATTGGTCAACCTAGGGATAGCATCTTCTCCCAAGTGCTTCCTTTTGGTTGTCTTGTGTTGTTGACTTCCTCCTTGTAACATTATCTTCCAATGGACCCTCCATCTTTATTGTGTATTACAAAAGGAGAAATACTCGAGTTACATTCGAGTCTAAAGCTAATTTTACAACAAGAATTTTAGGAGAAAGGCACGACACGCAGGCCGTATTAAGAATTACAACACACAATCACAAACTTTTTGGGACTAGGCCATAACCATGCACCATGTCAATTTTAACTTTTAAAAGACATCGGATATTTTATTATGTTTGAAAATTTGCTAATGCAATTATCAACTCATAATAAAATTCATCCTACTTCTATATCATATATAAAATAGAGAAAAACTATTTTTATACGATCTTTCGCAAGTGGCTCTGATACCACTGTAGGGAATTTCTATATGCCAAATAGCATATGCGCAATGGAAAAATTAGGATCCCTTCCTAGTGATCCTTGCGAAAGAAAACTCGTACAAAATAAATTTCTCTAAAATCAAACCTATCTTATAGGAGAGGATTACCTTTGTTGCGTGCCCTTGTTAATCCCGCTTTTCCTTTTGGTTTGTTGGATCTTTAGCACGTTCAAATGTCCGTGCCTCTATATGTATCCACATGAGCAAGCTCTTGTCTCACAAAAGAAACTAGAAGAGCTCTCCTTTACTTCTTGCTAGAGAAGTCCCTAAAGGAGAGGAATCTAGGGAAAAAGAGAAAGGAAGAAGAAGACTACTCTTCTTGCTAGCCTACACTCACAAAGCCACACAACCAAAGCTTCCACCAAGCTCTCAAGCTCTCTCACAACCACAATGCCTACAATGGCCGGCCACTTCATGGAGTCTTTTATAGGGTTGGAAAAACCCTTTCACCTCCACACATTCAATGCAATCCATTGCATTGAGACACAATCCAAAAAGGAGTTGGCTTCCTTGTTTGGCCGGCCACTTAAGGAGACAAAAACCACTTTGTCTCCTTCCACCTCATCTAGCTTAGGTGGATGCTTAGGTGGCATGCTTATGTGGCATTCTTATGTGGCATTCATGCATGTTGAATTAATATTATTAATTCAATTAAGCTTATGTTATCATATTGAATTAATCTCATTAAATCAATAAGGTAACATATTGAATTAATCTCATTAAATCAATAAGCTAAAATTCTCATTAAGCTTAAAGTCCAAAAACAATTTTGTACTTAAGCTTATTCCCAAATTATTCTAGTCAAACTAGAATGCACTAATTCTTCTAATCATCATGCTCTTTGTGTGTGACCCTATAGGCTCTCATAACGTTGGCAGTGGATCTAAACTCTTTTAGATACACAAGCAATGAGCGGCATCTAGCAATATATCATTGCTACCTAAGTTACGAAATAAGTCAAGATCCGACTAACCTTTCCGTGACTACTATAATGTATGACCGTGTCCTTCTATCCTTGATATCAGATTGACCAATGAGGCATAGACCGTGTCATCCTCGATCAATCTATGTGTTTCTTGATCCCTGAGTAAACTAACTCAAACAAATGAACTCAATATCTCATATTGACTCATTTGAGCATGGCCATGCATTTTAGTAGTTCTACTCAATCAAGGGGCCCACCGATATCACTCTCGTCATATGAGAGGGATAGATCCCATCTACATCACTCACATCCCTCCGCATAATTTGTCATATACCCAGTAATCGCCTTTATGGTCCACCCTGTTACGGGTGACGTTTGACGATACCAAAGTACATAATTCCTTATGTAGGGAACCGTAGTGACTTCAGGTTCGAGGACTATTCATACCAATAGTCACATGAGAAAGTTTATGACACTCATATAACGATCCATGAAACTTTCTCATGGCGGGTCAGTTCAGTATATATTCTCTAATATATACCCATGTGTCAACTTGATATCATATATCCATGACTTGTGAGATCAAGTCATCAATCGACCTACATGCTAGTCTTTATGTATTAATATTGCCCTTGCATATTAATACTTGACTAGGAACATTTAGGAAAGTGTTCTCTACAGCCTCACATAATCAATTCTGCCAATTGATGTGCTGTAGATAAGAACCTACTTTTCTAGGGCATTATTATATTTAATTTAGCTGGCACAAGCAAGATGTAAATATAATAACCAATCCTTTGCCTTTATTGAATATGATACAAAATGTTCCCTTTTCAACCATCACATGATTGGCTCTAGGGCTATAACTAACAGCCTTCTCATCGGTGTGGTGACTCCACCCGACTTTAACAAGTCACACAATCTTATTCCGCAACAATCATTCTTAGTGATCCAGAATTCGTACCGGAAACTCTTCGTAAGTAGCATCAGGTTGAAAGGAACCTAACACATCTGACAGAATATGTGTAGGGTCTGACACATACTTCCTGAGCATGGACATATAAAACACATCATGAATACCATCCAAGGACGGTGATAGCGCTAGGCGATAAGCGACTACTCATATTCTCTCCAAAATTTCGAGAGGACCAATGTACCTTGGAACTAGCTTACCATGGAAGTCAAATCTCTTCACCCCTTTCATGGGTGAGACTTGCAAGAATATATTGGCACTAATAGAGAACTCCAGAGGTCTCCGTCTCTGATTGGCATAACTCTTCTGACGATCCTACGCCTTTGTCATCCTTTGTCTGATAGTACAGACTAGCTCCGCCTCATGCTGAGCTCTATGGGGTCCTAGCAACTGGGCCTCCCCAACCTCCTCCCAGAGGGTGAGTGTCCGACACTGTCTACCATACAATGCTTCAAACAGTGTCATTTGGATAACCGAATGATAGCTGTTGTTGTAGGCAAATTCCACTAATGGCAAGTGGTCTTCCTAGCTTCCCTCGAAATCCATAACGCAGGACCTCAGCAAGTCCTCTAGAGTTTGAATGGTCCACTCAAACTGTCCATCTATCTGCGGATGGAATGCTGTACTAAAACGAAGTTGTGTGCCCAAAGCTTGCTGTAGACTCTGCATGAACCGGGACATGAACCGGGGATCTCTATCGGATATAATGCTCAAAGAGACACCATGCAATCTGATGATCTCCCGAGAATATAACTCTGCCATATGATCTATAGAGTCGGTCTTCCGAATCGCTAAGAAGTGTGCGAATTTGGTTAATTGGTCAACGACTACCCAAATCGCGTCATAGCCTCGTTGTGTCCTAGGAAGACCCACCACAAAATTCATAGTAATGTGATCCCACTTCCACTCAGGAATAAGAATCCTCTGAAGTAGTCTGGCTGGTGTCTAGTACTCAGCCTTCACCGTTGGCAAACTAGACATCTAGCTACAAAATCTGCGATGTCTTTCATCATGTCGTTCCACCAATACAAACACTTTAAATCTTGATACATGCGGGTTCCGCCTTGGTGGATCACAAATCGAGAGCGATGAGCCTCCTGGAGTAATTCCTCCATAACCGGGTGAGACTGAGGTACACATAGTCTTTCTCGAAAATAAATAATACCCTCGTCCTCTCAGGTGAACCCAGTCTGCTGTCCAAAGGTTACCTGGTTACCAATGAACTGTAAATGCAGATCACCGGCCTGAGCCTCTCGGACTCTCATCCTGATAGATGACCGAGCAATCATGGTAATAAGAATGCCCTGCTCTGTCGATCCCTGCCTCAAGGCCCAACTTGGAGAAACCCTGAATCAAATCCGTGACTAAAACTCGGTAGCAAGATAAAGTCCCTCAGGACTTCTGGCTAAGTGCATCGGCAACCACCTTGGCTTTCCCCGGGTGGTTAAGTCTAGGGTTCCAACCCTTCGAACATGAACGTTTATCAAGGCCGATAAAGATCATAAGTCTACAAATGAACACATCGAGATGGTTAAGTCTAAATTATATCATTTCTACCAATTCAATCATGCATGCTACAACATGCTACCATGAACAGGTCTCGTGGGCAGTCAGAGTGTATAACTATCTAGTTATCGACTACACGCAACAACATGCTACCACGAACATGTCTTGTAGACAATCAGAGTATATAACTATCTAGTTATCGACTGCATGCAACAACATGCTACCACGAATAGGTCTCGTGGTCAGTCGATTATCCTAGGGTGTTGAGCCTAGGGTTATCTAATACATCTAGCATAGAACATCTATCAAAGTCGATAAAGATCATCGATCTACCAATAAGTACGTCGAGGCTATTACGCCTAGAGTTCCAACACCTAGGGTTCTACTAATGTTGTTTCATTCCTAAGATCCACTCCTACGACATGACCTCATCTAAATTATACTATCTACTAGTCTCTATCATGGTATCAACCGCGACAATACATAACTAAATAAACATTTAACCATGATGTCCAATAATAACGGCAAAAACCTACTAACAGAAATTAATGATTGAAATTAATTAAGATATAACTAAAGGGGTCATACCAGTACGAAGTCAAGACAATACTAAATAAAACATCAAGTACAAATACACTATAAACCACGTAAGCAATGTAATCATATCACCATGCACTAAAATCTAGAGAGTCAAGAACCAATATATACCTTCTAAGCATTTATCTTAATAATCCAGGTTCCCTTTGGTGGTAGTTAAATGGTACAGTCCTAATCCTTCAGAAACTTCACCCATCTCCCATGTCGGAGATTGAGTTCCTTCTGCGTAAATAAATATTTGAGACTCTTATGATTAGGGAGAATCTCAAATGTAACACCATACAGATGATGCCTCCAAATCTTCAAGGCAAAGATAATAGTAGCTAACTCTAGATCATGTATTGGGTAGTTTTTCTCATGCTCCTTCAACTGGCAAGAATCATAAGAGACCACCTTGCCGTGCTGCATCAGTACTGCGCCTAAACCCTATAGAGATGCATCGATATAAAGGATGAAACCGTCATCCCCTGATGGCAATACTAGAATCAGTGCTGACACCAGTCTCTCCTTCTACTTTTAAAAGTTGGTCTCACAGGCCCTTGACCACGTGAACGTCACGCCCTTCCTGGTAGGGCGTAACAATGGCATAGCAATGCTCGAGAAAACCCTCAACGAGCTGTCTATAATATCCGATTAAGCCTAAGAAACTGCGAACCTCCTGAACCAATTTCGGCTACTCCCAACTGGTGACAGCCTTAATCTTCTGGGGGTCAACTGAAATGTCTTTGCTAGAAACCACCTATCCCAGAAAACCGACTTAGGGTAACCAGAACGCGCATTTACTGAACTTCGCATATTGTTGATTTTGTCGAAGCCTATCTAGGACAAGGCAAAGATGTTGCACGTGTTTCTCTTCGCAACGGGAATAGACCAAAATGTCATCAATAAAGACAATGACGAACCGATCTAGGGAATTCTTAAATTCACAGTTCATCCAGTCCATGAATACTATCGGAAC
This sequence comes from Wurfbainia villosa, assembly GCA_025175895.1. Classification (NCBI taxonomy): domain Eukaryota; kingdom Viridiplantae; phylum Streptophyta; class Magnoliopsida; order Zingiberales; family Zingiberaceae; genus Wurfbainia; species Wurfbainia villosa. The sequence continues at coordinate 78,352,236 of CM045994.1, read as the reverse complement.
ATTGGTAAGCCCAAATGGCATTAACAAAAACTCATAGTGCCCATATCTGGTATGGAACATTGTCTTCTGAACGTCCGAATCTTTGACCCTTAGCTGATGATAGTCGGACGACAGATCAATCTTAGAATACACTAACGTACCTCTGAGCTGATCAAACAAGTCCTCAATATGTGGCAGGGGATATTTATTCTTGATGGCGACGACGTTCAACTGCCTGTAGTCGATGCATAATCTCATCGAACCATCTTTCTTCTTTTTGAAGAGAACTGGAGAACCCCAGGGAGATATGCTAGGGAGGATAAAACCTTTGTCCAAAAGTTCCTGAAGTTGGACTTTTAGCTCGTCCAACTCCTTTGGGCCATACGATAAGAAGCTTTCGATGTCGACATAGTCCCCGGAATTAACTCAATTGTGAACTCCACTTGCCTTCTGGGAGGTAGACTTGGTAACCGCTTTTCTGAATGGAAAGCTACTCGAGGATGTGTACATGACACAGCCTGAGGGTTTTGAAGATCCAAAGCATCCTGGAAAGGTATGCAAACTGCAAAGGTCCATTTATGGACTAAAGCAAGCCTCTCGAAGCTGGAATCTTCGATTCGATGATGCAATCAAGGAGTTTGGTTTCATCAAGAATGAAGATGAACCTTGTGTCTACAAGAGAAATAGTGGGAGCACAGTTGTATTTCTTGTCTTGTATGTAGATGACATACTTCTCATCGGAAATGATATTCCCTCACTCCAGTCTGTGAAGATGTGGTTAGAGAATTGTTTCTCGATGAAAGACTTAGGTGAAGCTGCCTATATTCTAGGCATCAAGATCTATAGAGATAGATCTAAAAGATTACTTGACCTAAGTCAGAGTACATACATTGATAAAGTGCTAGATCATTTTGCTATGCAAAATTCCAAGAAAGGATTTCTGCCTTTATCACATGGTGTGAGTCTTTCGAAGACTCAATGTCCCTCTTCTAAGGAGGAGAGAGATCGCATGGATAAGATCCCTTATGCATCTGCCATAGGGTCTATCATGTACGCCATGCTTTGTACTCGTCTCCGACGCCTCGTGATGCTTGAGCATGACGAGTAGATACTACTGATCCAGTGAAAGTCATCGGATAGCAACAAAAATATTCTTAAATACTTACGAAGAACGAAAGAATATTTCCGATATTCGAGGCAATGAGGAGCTAATCAGAAGGGTTACAGTGATGCAAGCTTCCAAATGCATAAGGATGACTATAGATCGCAATGGTACGTGTTTTGCCTCGAATGGTGGAGCCGTGAGTCGAAGAGTTCAAAGCAGACACAGCTTGCCGATTCTACAATGGTGAGTATATTGTCGGTCGATGCAAAGAAAGGAGGTCGCTTTGGCTCGCAAGTTCATCGCTGAACTTGGGGTAGTTCCTAGCATTACAGATCCAATAGACCTCTATTGTGACAACAATGGGGCTATTGCAGTGCTAAGGAACCTCGATCACATCACGACCAAACACATATCAAGGGCGCTCCATCTCATTCGAGAGATCATCGATAGAGGAGATGTGAGGATATGCAGAGTACCGATGTAAGCTAACATCGCAGATCCATTGACCAAGGCTTGGCACAGAGGAAGCATGATGGTCACACTAGGTCACTAGGTATTAGATATCATAGTGATTGGTACTAGTGCTAGTGGGAGATTGTTAGTTATAGCCCTAGAGCCAATCATGTGATGGTTGAAAAGGGAACATTTTGTATCATATTCAATAAAGGCAAAGGATTGGTTATTATATTTACATCTTGCTTGTGCTACCTAAATTAAATATAATAATGCCCTAGAAAAGTAGGTTCTTATCTACAGACATCAATCGCGTAATTGATTATGAGAGGTCAGAGAGAACACTTTCCTAAATGTTCCTAGTCAAGTATTAATATGCAAGGGCAATATTAATACATAAAGACTAGCATGTAGGTCAATTGATGACTTGATCTCACAAGTCATGGATATATGATATCAAGTCGACACATGGGTATATATTGGAGAATATATAATCGAATCAATTCGCCATGAGAAAGTTTCATGGATCGTTATATGAGTGTCATAAACTTTCTCATGTGACTATTGGTATGAATAGTCCTCAAACTCAAGTCACTACTGCTTCCCTACATAAGGAATTATGTACTTTGGTATCACAAACATCACCCGTAACAGGTGGACCATAAAGGCGACATCGGGTATATAACAAATTATGCGGAGGGATGTGAGTGATGTAGATGGGATCTATCCTCTCATATGACGAGTGATATCGTGGGCTCTTGATTGAGTAGAACTACTAAAACGCATGGTTATGCTCAAATGAGTCAATATGAGATATTGAGCTCATTTGTTTGAGTTAGTTTACTCAGTGGATCAAGAAACACATAGATTGATCGAGGATGACACTGTCTATGCCTCATTGGTCAACTGATATCAAGGATAGAAGGACATGGCCATACATTATAGTAGTCACAAAGGTTAGTGATCTTGACTTATTTCAGAACTTGGGTAGCAATGATGTATTGCTAGATGTCGCATTGCTTGTGTATCTAAAAGAGTTTAGATCCACCGCCAACGCTATGAGAGCCTATAGGGTCACACACAAAGAGCATGATGATTAGAAGAATTAGTATTCACTAGTTTGACTAGAATAATTTGGGAATAAGCTTAAGTACAAAATGGTTTTTGGACTTTAAGCTTAATGAGAATTTTAGCTTATTGATTTAATGAGATTAATTCAATATGTTACCTTATTGATTTAATGAGATTAATTCAATATGATAACATAAGCTTATTGAATTAATAAGATTAATTCAACATGCATGAATGCCACACAAGCATGCCACATAAGCATGCCACCTAAGCTAGATGAGGTGGAAGGAGACAAAGTGGTTTTTGTCTCCTTAAGTGGCCGGCCAAACAAGGAAGCCAACTCCTTGTTTGATTGTGTCTCAATGCAATGGATTGCATTGAATGTTAGGAGGTGAAAGGGTTTTTCCAACCCTATAAAAGACTCCATGGAGTGGTCGGCCATAGGAAGATTTTTGGTTGTTGTGTGAAGCTTGAGAGCTTGGTGGAAGCTTTGTTGTGTGGTTTTGTGAGTGTAGGCTAGCAAGAAGAATAGTCTTCTTCTTCCTTTCTCTTTTTTCCTAGCTTCCTCTCCTTTAGGGACTTCTCTAGCAAGAAGGAAAGGAGAGCTTTTCTAGTTTCTTTTGTGAGACAAGAGCTTGCTCGTGTGGATACATATAGAGGCACGGACATTTGAACGTGCTAAAGATCCAACAAACCAAAAGGAAAAGCGGGATTAACAAGGGCACGCAACAAAGGTAATCCTCTCCTATAAGATAGGTTTGGTTTTAGAGAAATTTATTTTGTACGAGGTTTTCTTTCGCAAGGATCACTAGGAAGGGATCCTAATTTTTCCGTTGCGCATATGCTATTTGGCATAAAGAATTCCCTACACCCACCTCATTTTATAACTGCTAAATTATTATCAAGTATTACTACAAATAGAAAATCAATAATTTCACCTGTTAGCCATCTGGAGATGTCTTGTCACAGCCAAGTCCCTAATACGATCTTATCGAAATATGACTCCAAAATGTCCGAAAAGCCAAATCAAAAGAAATCCGTAAAAATACGAAAATGCACAAGTTGACCTACCAAATGTGGCGAACTCCGAAAACCCAAAAACCTTTAGGAACTTGGAACCTAGGCTCTGATACCAATTAAATTGTCACGCCCCGAGAGGGGTACTTGTCCGATGAAAATCAGACAACACCTCCCCTGTACTGCGGACAATTGAAACCTGTATACAAGGCCTACACGACCTACTATACATCGGCCAACACGGCCGAAACATCAAACACCAAAATACATATAACATAAGGGCCTCAGGCCAACTACCAAAATACATACTAAGTCTAAAACATCTAGACTTACCCCTTCTGCCATCTGAGTAGGAATACACAACCATACACACATAACTAAAACCAATCGAACAAAGAGACCATACAAAAACATAACCAAGTACCACCAAAATAACCATGAGTGTAAAGTATTACAAGTTTGAAACATAGAATAATCGAGACAACAAAAACATGCGGAAGCCAAAAAACCAAATGACGGAGTCGTCATATCAGAGGACTAGCAACTAGACTCTCCGAAAGGCTTCATCCTGAAATAAAGAGATATCAACGGAGTGAGTAAAACTCAGTGAATATCTAATAGTCATGCATAGTAAACTATAAATAGCAATAATAATCATACTGGTACAGTTTCTCAATAGATATACATACCTGAAACTGTACATACCAGAATCACATAAGCTGACATAAAATACATCCACACAAGTAAATGTAGAATCACTAAAACAAACAAACGTAATACCTCCTGTATGCGCATGGCAATCATATGCAACAACCAAAAGTGCAACAATCAGTGCATATAGTAAAAACGTATGCACATGATGCAATCACCTATGTCACCCCTGACGCCAGTCAAGCCACCGACATGTCATGTGTGCCAGCCAAGTGGGTAGGGTTGTGACAACTATGCACTCTGCCGTTACTACACCTATGTGAATGAGTGGACATGATGCTGGCAGAGTATCACCCTCCTATCCCATGTATGTATATGGGGGACATCACCTCGTCTCATCTCCTCATCTCATGACAAAGGAGGGATCCCTATCTGCTACCACGTCGCAATACAAATCACCTGAGCGACCACCGTGGAGCCCTGACAGAGCAACTACTGTAACGCCCGTAAAAGTCTCTAGCAATTTTACGAGAATTTTTGGCTTTACGATAATGGGCTTTATGTGGGTTTTCCGAAAATAAAAGGAAATAGCCAAAAAGAGATGCAAGACCTAGGAATTGAACCCCAAACCTCTAGAGATAGCCAAGCCCTATAGATGCACAGTTATCATAAGATGGAGATGCTTCCCTTTCAAGTAGGGATCAAGAGCTCTCCTTATGATAAGATGGAGATGCTTCCCTTTCAAGTAGGGATCAAGAGCTCTCCTTAAGATAAGATAAAATGGAGATGCTTCCCTTTCAAGTAGGGATCAAGAGCTCTCCTTATGATAAGATAAGATTAAGATGCTTCCCTTTTTATGTTGGGGATCAAGAGCATTCTTTATAATATGACAATAAAAGAAAGGAATTAAGTATTTTACTTTGTAAGAGGTTAAGTACCCGACCCGTCAGGTGGTCGTTAATCAAATCCATAGGGACATAAGAAGACGTAAGAGGTCTTGCCCTGGTAAGACGTAAGAGGTCTTGCTCTGGTAGGTCTGGTGGCTCGCTACCCCAACCTATTAGGGAATGCACATTATGTGGTACTTAACCTAGGCCCCCCCAAACAAGTTATGATGATATTGAAGTACCTATATATATATATATGTTTTGAAAAGAAAAGACTTTTATGAAATTGTGTATGCTTATGTTAAGGATTATGAATGCTTACGAACTCGTCCTTTATGCATTTTATATGCTATGAAGTTATGATGCTTACCGTAGTTTAGGAATACTTGTGATTGTGTGCCTTATGCATGTTTAGGATTTATGTCATTATAAATGTTTATGCTCAAGTTAAAAATGCTTATGATTATGTCCTTTATGCATTTTAGATGCTATGAAGTTATGATGCTTACAGTAGTTTAAGAATACTTGTGATTATGTACCTTATGCATGTTTAGGATTTATGTCATTATAAATGTTTATGCTCAAGTTAAAAATGCTTATGATTATGTCCTTTATGCATTTTAGATGCTATGAAGTTATGATGCTTACAGTAGTTTAAGAATACTTGTGATTATGTACCTTATGCATGTTTAGGATTTATGTCATTATAAATGTAAGTTAAAAATGCTTATGATTATGTCCTTTATGCATGTTAGACTCTATGAAGTTATGATGCTTGCAGTAGTTTAAGAACACTTGTGATTATGTACCTTATGCATATTTAGGATTTATGTCATTATAAATGTTTATGCTCAAGTTAAAAATGCTTATGATTATGTTCTTTAAGCATGTTAGATTTTACTAAGTTATGATGCTTATAGTAAGAACATTTGGGTTTATGTACTTCCTGCATGTCTAAGATTTATACCATGAATGCTTATGTTTAGATTATGCCCTGCTTGGTTTTAATTATGCTTAGCATGCTGATGTAAACTCTATGCCATGCTTAGGTTTCATTACATGGTATGTTGTTGATTAGTGTTACTATGGAATACTTAGGCCATTTATGCTAGCATGCTTATGTTTCTAATTGCTTGATGTAGTTCGTGTTTTTGTGAGTAGGCAAGAATCTTACTAAGCTTTATGCTTATAGTTTATGTTGTCCATATACTGCAGATCAAGGAAACCTGAACTAGAGGAAGTAGCAGGAAGGGCCTATTACTTAAGACATTGCTTCCGCTTATAAGACATGCAGGAAGACCCTATTACTATCTGCTTATATTTATATGCTCAATTAACAACTTAAGACATTGCTTCCGCTTATAAGACTTGTGAATTATTAGTACCATGCTGGATGTTGCTTAGTTATGTTATTGTTCAATTACTTAAGAAAGTTGATATGATAGAACTCATGAATGGATCCTTATGATGGGCATGTTATGAAATGAGATAAGGAATGGTAACATGCTAACTATGAATAAGATAGGTGATGTATGTAGAAAAGAAGGTTTATGCCATGATAACATGCTTAAGTAAATGGTGAAATGATCCATGTGTATTATGTTTTAAAAGAAAAAAAAAGAAAGGGGTCAAGAAGCATACTACGAGAGCAGAGATAAGGGTGGGCGATGTGGTATCGTGAGCGGTTCACCTTTCCACTATCACACATCAAGCCTCCATCCTGCTATTTCCAAGTAAGTAATTTTATGCATGCTTAAGTTTCCTTTATAATGAAGAATGTCTTTTATCTAGAATGAAATAACACCTCATCATTCTCTAGTCGAATGGACTCACACTTGAGATTTAGATAGAAATAATACCTCGTCCTGTTTAGTATAATAGAATCATAGTTGTGCCTTAGATAGTATACCTGACCAAGCTTTATGCGATGGAAACATGACTCCAACCTAGAACACTAGAAAGGATACCTTACCTTGTTTATGATATGGGATGTTAGATGCCGGTATAGGAGTAGAAATTATAATAACACCTTAATTAAATTATTTATTTATCACTTAGATAACATGAACGGGAGACGTAGTGCTAGAGGGAATGACTCAGCACCCCCACCAGATTCGATGCATGTGGTTACCGAGCTACAGCGTCAGGTCGCAGAACAACAGCTGGTTATCAGTGCTCTCACGAATCAACAAGGGAACCCTAGCACCACGCCAGGGAACAGCCAGACTGGGTATCCTGACTGTCCTACATGTGGGAAGAAGCATCCGGGGGAATGTCGTCAGGGCACGAGGAAGTGTTACAACTGTGGACTGGAGGGGCTCATAGCTTGGAACTGCCCTACCCGAGTTCAGGCACCTTCTCAGCGGTATGTCCAGTACCCGGGAGCTCCTCCACAGCTTCACCAGATGCAGGCTATGATAGAGGGTCCCCAGATAAGCCAAGGGAGACTGGAAGCCCCGCCCGTTGGGACAAATGCCAGGGTGTTCTCCCTCACCAGGGAAGATGTGGCGAATGCCTCGACGGTTGTCACAGGTCAGATATTTATTTTCACCAAGATGCTATCGTGTTATTTGACACTGGGCAACCTATCTGCTCATCTCTACGCCTTTCACAAGAAAGATAGATAGGCATCCCCAAGTCTTGGACTATAAATTCTTAACAACGTTACCTTCAGGAGAAGTGATGCCATCCACCCATATTCTGCGCGCTGCACTAATTAGACTCGCAGATAGGGAGCTCTATTGTGACATGATAGTCCTAGATATGTGGGACTATGATGTCATATTGGGCATGGATTTTCTGCACAAGTACGGTGCTTCAATTGAGTGTCGTAAACGGAGGGTGACCTTCCGACCCGAAGCAGAGGTTTCATTTGAGTTTATCGGGGAGTCAAAGAAAGGAACGGGGAAATTTTATCGTCGCTAAAAGCCCGAAAAATGCTAGAAAATGGATGCACCGGATTTCTATCCCATGTGGTGGATACCATATCCGCAAAGAACCAGAAAATAGAAGAGGTCAGAGTGGTATGTGACCATCCGGAGGTATTCCCGGATGACCTACCTGGATTACCACCTGATAGAGAAATTGAGTTCGAGATCGAATTGATTCCCGGAACTAATCCGATCTCCAAGGCACCTTACCGTATGGCACCGACTGAGTTGAAAGAACTTCAGAAATAGCTACAGGAGTTACTTGACCAGGGATTTATCCGTCCCAGTCACTCACCATGGGGAGCTCCAGTGTTGTTCATAAAGAAGAAGGATGGATCTATGCGAATGTGTATAGACTACCGGGCACTGAACAACGTGACCATCAAGAATAGGTACCCCCTTCCCAGGATCGACGACCTGTTCGACCAACTGAAGGGAGCTACTATCTTTTCCAAGATTGATCTCAGGTCTGGCTATCATCAAGTAAAAGTAAAGTCCGGTGATATTTCGAAGATGGCCTTCCGGATGAGATACGGACATTATGAGTTCGTAGTTATGCCCTTCGGAGTAACCAATGCTCCTGCGATGTTCATGGACCTAATGAATCGAGTATTCTCGGCCTTTCTCGACAAATATGTAATTGTTTTCATCGACGATATTCTTATCTACTCGAGAAACCAAGAAGAGCATGCTGAACATCTGAAGACTGTACTACAGGTTCTTCAGAGAGAGAAACTATATGCAAAATTCTCCAAATGCGAGTTCTGGCTCAATCAAGTGTCGTTCTTGAGTCATGTCATCTCTAAAGAAGGACTCATGGTAGACCCAATAAGGATTGAAGCTGTGAGGAACTGGAATAGGCCAGGGAATGCGAGTGAAGTCAGAAGTTTTCTCGGGCTAGCAGGCTATTACAGAAAATTTGTAGAGGACTTCTCTAGAATTGCATCCCCTATGACAGCCCTCACCCAAAAGAACCAGCAATACAAATGGACTGAGGACTGTGAGAGGAGTTTTACTGAACTGAAGAGGAGACTAACCAGCGCTCCCATTCTGACTCTCCCTGAAGCTAATGAAAGCTTCGATATGTATAGTGACGCTTCTAAACTGGGGCTCGGAGCTGTACTCATGCAAAATGGCAAGGTTATCGCTTACGCCACTAGGCAGCTCAAGGAGCATGAAAGAAATTATCCTACCCATGACTTAGAACTAGCAGCCGTGGTGTTCGCTCTGAAAATATGAAGGCACTACTTATACGGAACTCGGTGCAAGATTTATACAGACCACCAGAGTCTGAGATATTTCTTCACTCAGAAAGACCTAAATATGAGGCAACGCCGATGGCTCGAGCTAGTCAAAGATTATGATTGTGAGATATTCTATCATCCCGGAAAGGCCAACAAAGTGGCAGATGCACTGAGCAGAAAGTCCGGTGCCGCTTTGATGTCCTTATCAATGCTATCGCAGCCCCTGAAAAGAGATATAATGAATTACGGAATAGAGATTATTTCTGGACAGCTTTTCACCATGGTTATAGCGCCGACGTTGTTCGACGATATATTGGGAAAGCAAGATGGTGATTCAGACATCCAGAAAATCAAACAGGAAGTCCGGGAAGGAAGGGATAATGGATTCGTGACGCCAACGAGAGTATTATACTTCCAGACCGCCTATGCATTCAACGATCCGAATTACTAAGAAGATACTCGAGGAATCCCATGGAACACCTTATACCATGCATCCTGGATCTAACAAAATGTATCAGGACTTAAGGGATAAATTTTGGTGGTCAGGCATGAAAAGGGATGTGGCTCAGTATGTCAGCACTTGTCTGACCTACCAGAAGGCGAAGGCAGAACACCAAAAACCTGGGGGATTACTTCAGCTGATACAGATTCCAGAGTGGAAATGGGAAGAAATATCTATGGATTTTATCTTGGGATTGCCCAGGACAACAAATGGTTACGATGCTATATGGGTAATCATAGACCGGTTGACAAAGTCTGCCCATTTCCTGGCAATTAAGATGACCTATTCGGTCGAGCAGCTAGCTCAACTATATGTCAAGGAAATTATCAAATTACATGGAGTGCCTAAGGCTATTATTTCTGACCGTGATGGCCATTTTACCTCCCATTTCTGGGAATGTGTTCAGAAGGCTCTTGGCACTAAGTTGAGATTCAAAGATGTTTCATCCTCGTAATCGACTACGATGAAAAGAGTGAACCAGGTGTTGGAAGATATGTTGCGGGCTTGTGCCCTAGACTTTAAGGGGAGCTGGTGCCGATATTTGTGCTTGGCAGAATTTGCTTACAACAACAGTTACCAGGCTACTATTGGAATGGCACCATATGAAGCTCTATACGGGAGGAGATACAGGTCTCCTATCTGTTGGTACGAGGGTGGTGAAAGGAGGGAAATGGGTTTTCGGGCCGATATTATTGACAATACCACCCGCGCTATATAGAATATCCGTCATAGAATCGAAACTGCTCAGAGCCGAAAAAAGAGCTATGCGGATACGCAGCGTAGACCGTTAGAATTCGAAGTCGGGGACCTGGTATTCCTCAAAGTGACCCCTATGAAGGGAGTGATGAGATTCGGAAGGAAGGGTAAACTGAATCCATGCTACGTAGGACCGTATCCGATATTGCAAAGAGTGGGCAAGGTAGCTTATGTCGAGGGCGCCACAAGAGATGTCGGCTATACACGACGTGTTCCATGTCTCTGTGCTCAAGAAATGCTTATCCAGTGTGGACCAAGTGATTGAGACACAAACTGTACCAGTTCAAGAGGACCTGAGTATGAAAAGTTGGCCTATCCAGATACTAGACCGAGAAGTCAAGAGGCTAAGGAACAAAGAGGTGCCCTTAGTAAAGGTCCTGTGGCAGAATCAACGATACGAGGAAGCTACCTGGGAACGAGAGGAGGACATGAAGCAGAAGTACCCAGAATTATTTTAAGTTTCGAGGACGAAACTTTTACAAGGTATGAGGGATTGTAACGCCCGTAAAAGTCTCCAACAATTTTACGAGAATTTTTGGCTTTACGATAATGGGCTTTATGTGGGTTTTCCAAAAATAAAAGGAAATAGCCAAAAAGAGATGCAAGACCTAGGAATTGAACCCCAAACCTCTAGAGATAGCCAAGCCCTATAGATGCACCCACTAACCATAAGCCCAATAGGATTATATCATTAAGAGAAGAGGGGAATTATAGATAAGGGTGATGAGGGTAAATGAAGGGGCATGGAAAAGAAAAGAGGAACTTCTCTTCCTCCCTTTATAAAGAAGAGGGAAGCTCCCATTTGGCCACTTCCTCCTCTCCTCTTCATCCTCACCGAAACCACCTTGCTCCCCCTCTCCATTTGCACCTTTGGCCGAATTCCTCCAAGCTAGAAGAAGGCTAGGGTTGGCTTCCATTAGGTCATCTTCCAACTAAAAAGCAAAGCGAAGGATGTAAGATTTCCTCACCTGCAGTATATTAGTTTTGTAGGATGAATTACATGAAAGAAATATGAGATTGTAGCTTCATATGTTTCGGCCAACTAAGTCTTGGGCTAGGATTCATGAAATATGCTATTAGGGAAACCTTTTATATGTTGTATGCTCCAAGTAGGGATCTTTAGGTAACAAAAGTCCAAGGGTTTTAACCCTATATGTTTCGGCCACCAAGGGTTTAGGGTTAGGGTTTCATGAAGAGCTCCCCCTTATGAAGTTATGTTATGATATATGCCTACATGAATAGATTTAGGTGATAAAAATCCAAAGATCTTAATCCTACAAGTTTCGGCCAACCCATGAAATTAGGGTTAGGGTTGCATGAAAAATATTTCTAAGGATACTATGATAGGTTATAAGGCTTCATGAATGAATTTTAGGGGACAAACCCAAGCTTGAGCCCCTTACAAGTTTCGGCCAACCCATGAAATTAGGGTTAGGGTTGCATGAAAAATATTTCTAATGATACTATGATAGGTTATAAGGCTTCATGAATGAATTTTAGGGGACAAACCCAAGCTTGAGCCCCCCTACAAGTTTCGGCCAACCCATGAATCTAGGGTTAGGGTTGCAAGAAAAAGGCTTCTAAGGGAACTAGGGGATGTTGTAGGAGTATTAGGTGATGAACATGCTTTGTGATTAATATGCCATGAATATACCAAAGAAATAGGCTTCATGTTATGATGTAATGTGACATGAAATATGCTTAGGTGATGAACATGTTTTTACGATTTAATATGCCATGAATATGCCTAGGAAATATGCTTCATGTTTATGATGTAATGTGCCATGAAATATGCTTAGGTGATGAACATGCTTTGTGAGTTAATATGCCAAAGAAATAGGCTTCATGCTATGATGTAATGTGCCATGAAATATGCTTAGGTGATAAACATGTTTTTGTGATTTAATATGCCATGAATATGCCAAGGAAATATGCTTCATGTTTATGATGTAATGTGCCACGAACTATGCTTATGTGATGAACATGTCTATACTTTAGGACCCCTTTAGGGTACTCTTATGTTATGAATGCATGTGTCCTTATGATAAGATGGAGATGCTTCCCTTTCAAGTAGGGATCAAGAGCTCTCCTTATGATAAGATGGAGATGCTTCCCTTTCAAGTAGGGATCAAGAGCTCTCCTTAAGATAAGATAAAATGGAGATGCTTCCCTTTCAAGTAGGGATCAAGAGCTCTCCTTATGATAAGATAAGATTAAGATGCTTCCCTTTTTATGTTGGGGATCAAGAGCATTCTTTATAATATGACAAGAAAAGAAAGGAATTAAGTATTTTACTTTGTAAGAGGTTAAGTACCCGACCCGTCAGGTGGTCGTTAATCAAATCCATAGGGACATAAGAAGACGTAAGAGGTCTTGCCCTGGTAAGACGTAAGAGGTCTTGCTCTGGTAGGTCTGGTGGCTCGCTACCCCAGCCTATTAGGGAACGCGCATTATGTGGTACTTAACCTGGGGCCCCCCAAACAAGTTATGATGATATTGAAGTGCCTATATATATATATATGTTTTGAAAAGAAAAGACTTTTATGAAATTGTGTATGCTTATGTTAAGGATTATGAATGCTTACGAACTCGTCCTTTATGCATTTTAGATGCTATGAAGTTATGATGCTTACCGTAGTTTAGGAATACTTGTGATTATGTGCCTTATGCATGTTTAGGATTTATGTCATTATAAATGTTTATGCTCAAGTTAAAAATGCTTATGATTATGTCCTTTATGCATTTTAGATGCTATGAAGTTATGATGCTTACAGTAGTTTAAGAATACTTGTGATTATGTACCTTATGCATGTTTAGGATTTATGTCATTATAAATGTTTATGCTCAAGTTAAAAATGCTTATGATTATGTCCTTTATGCATTTTAGATGCTATGAAGTTATGATGCTTACAGTAGTTTAAGAATACTTGTGATTATGTACCTTATGCATGTTTAGGATTTATGTCATTATAAATGTAAGTTAAAAATGCTTATGATTATGTCCTTTATGCATGTTAGACTCTATGAAGTTATGATGCTTGCAGTAGTTTAAGAACACTTGTGATTATGTACCTTATGCATGTTTAGGATTTATGTCATTATAAATGTTTATGCTCAAGTTAAAAATGTTTATGATTATGTTCTTTAAGCATGTTAGATTTTACTAAGTTATGATGCTTATAGTAAGAACATTTGGGTTTATGTACTTCCTGCATGTCTAAGATTTATACCATGAATGCTTATGTTTAGATTATGCCCTGCTTGGTTTTAATTATGCTTAGCATGCTGATGTAAACTCTATGCCATGCTTAGGTTTCATTACATGGTATGTTGTTGATTAGTGTTACTATGGAATACTTAGGCCATTTATGCTAGCATGCTTATGTTTCTAATTGCTTGATGTAGTTCGTGTTTTTGTGAGTAGGCAAGAATCTTACTAAGCTTTATGCTTATAGTTTATGTTGTCCATATACTGCAGATCAAGGAAACCTGAACTAGAGGAAGTAGCAGGAAGGGCCCCGTGTGTGTGATAGTGGCATGGTGGAGAAAGACCCTATTACTATCTGCTTATATTTATATGCTCAATTAACAACTTAAGACATTGCTTCCGCTTATAAGACTTGTGAATTATTAGGACCATGCTGGATGTTTCTTAGTTATGTTATTGTTCAATTACTTAAGAAAGTTGATATGATAGAACTCACGAATGGATCCTTATGATGGGCATGTTATGAAATGAGATAAGATATGGTAACATGCTAACTATGAATAAGATAGGTGATGCATGTAGAAAAGAAGGTTTATGCCATGATAACATGCTTAAGTAAATGGTGAAATGATCCATGTGTATTATGTTTTAAAAGAAATAAAAAGAAAGGGGTCAAGTAGCGCCGCCCTGAGAGCAGATAAGGGCGGGCGTTACAACTACACACACCTTAAATACCACTAATCCATGAGTGGTTGTGTGTAAATAATGTGACTGATGATGGGATCAACTACCAAATAGTATCACCTCCTATCGAGGAGACGATGTTCGCCAGTCATGCAATAATGCAAGATGGTGCATGTCACTAATGCACAATACACCTATCAATCCATGGCTACCTATGGTATGTACCAATAGAAGCCCATATCAAATAACCTAAGTACATAAGTCTATGTACACATGCAGGTTATATTCATAATTCATTCCATGCCAAGTAGGTAAGGTATGTCACTACTCTAGTGCTAAATAAACAAATGACAAGTATCAAAATGATAGAGCATAAAATAATAGGCATATGTAAGACTACAACACGTACTAGGTAGTCGCATACCAGGGCATTTAACAAGCATAGAAAACTACTACTAGCTATGGTAAATAATGCATCACAAGATGACAATATCTAAAAGAAAATAAGTCAAAGATACCCGCTTGCTATGAAGAATAACAATTGTCTTTATGCTCGTGGACCTGTCTCGTGACCGAAACCTCCATAAAACATGATTACCATCAAATCCAAGCACACGACAACGTGCTAAATTACTACTATATAGTTTTTATATTCGCATCCTTTTATCGAATACAAATTAGAACCCCTTTACTGACCCTCATCTTGTATATTTAATACATTCACACCACAAAACCCAAAATAGGCAACTTAACTACTTAATCCATCAAATCCACCATCCACAGGTTGGATCTAAACCTAAATAGCTGCATTACCGATCAAAACACATCTAAACCATTCATAGCTCACTTAACCTTCACTCAGCCACAAACATCTCATCTACATGTCACACACTCACCTTCACAGCTGTACAACCGACCAACACTCAACATAAACCAACGACCAACACAACGACCGCATACAGAAATTGACATATGAAACACACAAGTTAAATCACGCTTACCAGTAGTTGGAATCTCCCGACACAGCCCTCACCAACCTCCGACACAAATCGGAGAAAATAGCTCCCTTCCACGAGCTGCTCTGTTCCACCGGTACTGCCCAATTCAACAGATCAAGTTAAATGAGAAAACCTATGACTAGGAGCTCAATCTTTGTCTAAAGTAAGGAACAATTAGACCTTACCTAGGTCCGGCATTGATCGGTAGTGAAACCCCCAAAAATCCCTAGATTTGAACAACCAGCAGGTGGAAAGAACGGGATGGACCGAGATTTACCCGCTCTTGAGGCTACACCAGCAAAATTTCCAGCCACTCGCACGCTCATCGTTGGCTCGTCCGTGAGCACCGGTGAGGGAACATCACTCACCGTCGGCTCGAGTTTGGGCGGCGATGGCGGTGGCAGAGGAGGTCGTTGTAAGCTCGAGCGGCAACGTCGGTGGCAGAGAAGTCGGGGCGCTGCAGAGTAGCGGAGAAATGTTGCGAACGCGAGAGAGGGGAATGTGGCGGAGAACGTTCAGCGATGGGAAATTGGGAAAGGGGTTCATTCACCGCAGAGAAGGGGATGGCCTGGGCGAGAGTTGAAGGTGCGTGGAAGATGAGGTCGCAGAAGAGGCAACGGCGATGAGGAAGGGGAAGAAGAAATCGCGCGGCGCATGAACAGGAAATCGAGAAAATAGGAATAGAAAACCTAGATTTATAACTTAGGTTAATTAAACCTATTAAATAATCTAAACATGCCCTTTAAAAGCCTGTTTTTCTTATCCCTGTAAATACCCTGTACAAGCCCCGTTAAATTCTAGAAAAATTCCTAAAATTTCATGGAAAATTTCCTAAGATAATTTCTCAATTAATAATGGGTATTTTTATTTTTATTCTTTTTTTATTTTTTTTTCTCCGGCATTATCCTTAGTGAGTGCCTAGTAAATCCACATAACTTCTATAGGTATTGGATTCATAAGAGTATGATCTCTTCACACTAAATGAGTTTAGAATGTGTAAACTTATTTTGGAAGGGTAGTTAACCCAACCATAATAAAATTGACATTTGAGGATATTTTTGAGGTATTTGTGATACCTTGAAAATGAATATTTTAATTTTATTTTAGATGTTTTTAACAAATAACAATAAGAATTTGAAAATTTTAGTTGATCAAAATTGATATAGTAGAATAGAATCTAAAGTATACTAAGTTTTGGATCTTTGGCACGCTTAAGGAAGCTAATCAAATGTGTCAAATTGTGCATTTGGCATAGTATTAAACAAAAATGCTTAGATTGGAGATATAGATATTTTTATATGATTATTGATGCAAACAGGGTAGCATAGTGAGCGCATCCTTCCACACACGGCGATGCTAGAAGAGAGGTGGGCAAAGAGAATCGAAGGAGAGAGGGAATTCGTTAACAAAAGAGGATCCACCTCTATGTTTAAACGAAACCAAAATAAACTTTATTAATCAAAAGCCAATATCCCCTTACAAGAGCCTAAGTCCATGTTTAAATAGGCTAAAGAAAAGGGGAAGTTCAAACAAAAGAAACAATAAAAATTTCTTAATGAAACAGAAAAAGTAATATAAAAACTTTAAAACTAAAATTTTAAAATTAAAAAGAAAATTTAAACCAAATAAAAAAATTAATAATATATTAATAAAATCCTAAATAGGGGCAGCAATGTGCCATGGTCATGGAGGTATCCACAGCCTAGCCGTGGTCTGAACCACGACCATAGAGGGGAACACAACCAAGTCATGTTCCTTGCTAGAACTTTTGGTTAAGCCCTAGAATGGGGCATGACTATGGAGGTGGCCACAGCTTGCTCGTGTTGGCCTCTGAAAATCTTGTTCTTCTCTATTTTGGTCCAGGATAATGCACACTCATGCCAAAGGGCAAGGACATGCCATATTGTGCTGGATGCAACAACATCAGACTCCCGGGGTTAAAAAGAATTCATTCTCGAGTTCTGATTAGGTAGACTTGATCCTTGGTGGAGAAATCTGGATTTGAGTCGAAGATGCTGATCGAATGAAGCGGTAGGACATAGGTTCTCTTGTGCGACCACCTTGAAAACCTTCGACATAAAAAAAAGGAAAGAAGAGGTAGAAGATACCAAAAGAGAGTAGAATCCTCTTGCTAGAGTGCTAGTATAATATCCTGTCTTCCAATGTAGGTGTTCATCATCATCAACCATGAAGGGTTTTTGCTTATCGAGTCCGTGAGGGGAAACTTCTCTTCCCACTTCACCACGGTAGCTTGACCATGGCGATTCCTTCGATGTCCCCGGATTTAAAAAATTTAATCCTAGACAAAAGGGATTGCCCAAACCACCAAGTCATCGTCGTGCTATTCGTTTAGAGAGGTCACTTGAACAAACTAGTTGTTCAAGCGACAATCCTCTATTCTACGAGTAGCCACGGAATAGACGATGTCCGGATCACTGGTTTTTGTGTTTATGCTCGGGATCCAAGTAATATTTAGCCATTTACAGATTTATAACATGCTTATAATTGAAAAACAAAAACAAGAAACAAACAAAAGAAGAAACTAGAATAGGTATACCTCTCGATCTTCAAATGTATGACCTTCCTCCTTTTGGACGTCATGTGGGCGACGATCCACCAAAAGTCGAAGCTCCTAGATCGCAAATCTTCCTTCCTTGCTCTTCCAAAGCAAGAGGAAGAATAGAAACAAGGTTTTTCTCCTCACTAGAAACAACCAACAAGGAACTAAAACTATCCTTGCCGCCGGCCAACTAGGTGAAGGAGAAGATGGTGGAAAACAACCAAGACACCAAGGGAAGCCCTATATCTTGTTTCCACCACCTAAGGAGAAGGAGAAGGGGGCTTTTGGGTGCCGGCCAAGGCTGGAAAAGAGGCTGGAGAGGTGATGGACGTTGGCCAAAAGAGGAAGAAGAAGAGAAGAATACCTTCCTATTTGGTGCCACCCTTGCCTCCAAACCCTAATCCTAATCCTATCTCAACTAGGATTCCTTCTTGCCGCTCAAAAACCCTAGCTCTCATCAAATTATCCCATGCCAACTCCCTTGTCATCCTTTTATAGAGTTAGGGATAAGTCATGAATTAATCTCATCCATTGGTTCTAGGGATTTAATCTCAACCGTCGGATCTAGAGATTTAATCTCAACCGTCGGATCTTAGAGATTTAATCTCTACCTATGGATCTTAGAGTTTTGTTTCTATCCATTGGATCTAAGCTTCATGAGGTGTTAATAGGCTACATTAGGGACCATGAGGAGAAGTTGGGTCTTGGCCACCCATGGATCAAGCCCACATAAAGTCCAATCCACTAATGATGATCCAATCCACTAAAGGTTCATCATTGATCTACCTCACCAACCCCCATATGATAATATGGCCTCCATATATTATTTGTATATTTTCTCCCCGTGTTTAAGATCTTGAATGTCCGTCGATTAATTAATTTACTGACCATTAATTAATCAACATCTAACTCCTTGAGTAGTACCACTCAACCTTTTCATCATGCCGGACCAAGTCCACCTACAGGGTTTACATGATGAACCTTATGAGCTCCTCAAGGGGACATCATCATCCTAATATATAGGACACGGTTTCCTCCTATAATCAACAGCACACCTTATAAATAATATCATCTCCCAACTTACCGAGCCTATCGATTTAATCTATAAATCTCGCCCATTGGTAAATCAAAGATATGAGTACTAAGTATATGTGCCCGTTATTATATCGGGATTAAGAGCATGTACTAAATAATATCTAAGGTCCGATTCGATTATGTAGTCAGCAATAAATTGAATCACCTCTAAGTCGGTCCTGCTCAATACACACAAAGTGCACTAGTGTGATTCTATGGTCAAGACAAACCAATACCAAATCACACTACAACCATTCCGATGGTTTGTCCAAAGCAATCTCGGTTGTGAGCCTTTACTTATACTTTTCAAGGGGCTGATAACATGATCTCCTGTGTGACACCACACACCATGTTATCTACAATGTAAAGTATTAGACAATATTGCATAACCATAAAAATATGCAAACAATGATCATGTGATTCTTATTTCAAAATAAAGATGTTCATACAAAAGATAGACTTTTCAGTATACATCCCCCTACAATCTCTCACTTATACTAAAAGACTATGCTGTCCTCAAAGTGCCATACATCTGATCCCCATTCCCTCCAAATACCTATCAAAAGCTCTCGCTGGAAGGGCCTTAGTGAAAGGATCTGCCAGGTTATCCTCTGATGCAATCTTGGCCACAACAACTTCTCCTCTCTTTACGATTTCTCATATTAGGTGGTACTTGCACTCTATGTGTTTACTAGCCTTATGGGCTCGTGGTTCCTTCGAGTTTGCAACTGCCCCACTATTATCACAATAAATTGTGATAGTTCTAGGCAAACCAGGAATCACATCCAAGTCCATCAGAAAGTTCCTGAGCCATACAACTTCTTTGGCCACCTCAGAGGCCGCCACATACTCAGCTTCCATGGTGGAGTCCACCACGCACTTCTGCTTGACACTCCTCCATACAATGGCTCCACCTCCCAAAGTAAACACAAAACCTGAGGTAGACTTCTTTGTTATCCCTATCGATTAGAGTCGGAATCAAGTGTAACCACGAGGAGTAATTAGTGCACGATAAACGGCGTATAATCCCTAGTCCTTCTCAGGTACTTCAGTATATGCTTTACCGCAGTCCAATGTCCCTGTCCTGGATTACTCTGATATCTGCTGACCATGCCCACGGCAAAGCAGATATCTGGTCTCGTACAGAGCATCGCATACATGAGGCTTCCTACTGCTGAAGCATAAGGAACTGCCTTCATCTCCTCTATCTCCTCAGATGATCTAGCACACATCTCATTAGATAAAGGAACTCCATGCCTGAAAGGTAGAAAACCCTTCTTAGAGTTCTGCATGCTAAAACGCTCCATAATCGTGTCTATGTATGAAGCTTGGGATAAGCACAACATCCTTTTCCTACGATCCCTTATAACCTTGATCCCAAGGATGTGTCCCACCTCTCTCAAGTCCTTCATATCAAACTGTTTGGAAAACCATACCCTTACGTCCGATAACACCTTGATATTATTTCCAATCAACAAAATGTCATCTACGTATAGTACAAGAAATACCACTATGTTTCTATCACATCTCTTGTATACACAAGACTCATCCGGACTTTGAATAAATCCATAAGACTAGATCACCTCATCAAACCGGATGTTCCAAGACCTCGAAGCTTGTTTCAATCCATAAATGGACCGATTAAGCTTACATACAAGATGCTCTTTGCCCTTAGCAATGAATCCCTTTGGTTGCTTCATGTAGATGTTTTCCTCAAGACTTCCATTAAGGAAAGCTGTCTTGACATCCATCTGTCACACCTCATAATCCATATGAGCTGCTATGCATAAGAGAATTCGGATAGACTTAAGCATGGCTACCGGCAAAAAGGTCTCCTCATAATCGATACCCTCTTTCTGAGTATACCTCTTCGCAACAAGCCTCGCTTTGAAGGTCTCAACCTTCCCATCTATTCCTCTCTTTCTCTTGTAGATCCACTTGCATCCAATGGTTTTTATACCATCGAGTGGTTCTACTAGCTCCCAGACCTGATTTGAATCCATAGATTCAATCTCAGCATTCATTGCACTTTGCCAAGATACTGCATCTTTATCTTGGATTGCCTCGTCATATGTCCAGGGATCAAGTTCATGTTCGCCAGGGACCAAATCAGAAGATTCTCCCAAGAACATGAATCTATCAGGCTGTCTCACAACCCTTCCACTATGATGAGGTATCATTTGTGTATCCTCTGTGACACGCGGTGCAGTGACATGTGGTATATCCTCTTGTATCGGTGGTACTAAAGAAGTGACTTCCCCTTTTAACTCATCCAAAACAATTTTACTCTTGGGCTTGTGGCTCATCACATAGTCTTCCTCTAGAAATCTGGCGTTCGTGCTAACGATCACCCTATGATCTCTAGGACTATAAAACAATCCACCCTTCGTTCCCCTGGGATAGCCAACGAACAAGCGTACTACTGTACGAGGTTCTAACTTACCAGCATCTGCCTTCAGCACATGTGTTGGACTCCCCCATATCCGAATATGTCTTAGACTAGGCTTTCGCCCAGTCCACAACTCTGTGGGAGTAGAAGGCACTGATTTAGATGGAACCAAGTTCAGAATGTACACCGCCGTATCTAGAGCATATCCCCAGAACGAATCTAGCAAGTCAGAATAACTCATCATCGATCTAACCATCTCTATAAGAGTCCTATTCCTTCGCTCTGCTACACCGTTCTGCTGGGGTGTGCTAGGTGCAGTCAATTGGGATTGAATCCCAACTTCTGATAAGTAGTTCCTAAACTCTCCCAAGAGGTACTCACCACCACGATATGATCGTAGTGTCTTGATACTTTTACCTTGGCGTTTCTCCACATCAGCCTTGAATTTTTTGAACTTGTCAAAGCATTCAGACTTGCGGTGCATCAGGTAAATGTATCCATATCTTGAGTAATCATCTATAAAAGAGACGAAATACTCAAAACCACCTCTAGCCTAGATAGACATAGGACCACACAAATCAGAATGAACCAATTCTAACACATCTTTGGCTCTATTCCCCTTGGCCTTAAAAGGCCTCTTGGTCATCTTACCCTCCAAGCAAGATTCACAGGTTGGGAGATCCTCCACCACTAATGAACCCAAAGGTCCATCAGCTATCAACCTTTGAATTCTGCTTAGGTTAATGTGACCAAGACTAAGATGCCAAAGATATGTTTGGTTCATCTTCGAAGGTTCTTTTCTCTTATTGGAATTAGAAGATGAGTTATTAACTTCAATTTGCAACGTGGGAGGATTTGGTTTAAGTGTGTACAAATTTCCAATCAATGCAACCGAACAGATAATGTCCCTATTCCTTCTTATAATAACTTTGTCATTAAAAGAAATAGAATATCCATCCATAAATAATTTAGAAACTGAAATTAAATTCCTTCTAAATAAGGGTACATAAAGGCAATTCTTAAGAACCAAAATTTTATTTTTCTCAAAAGATAAATGAACATCTCCCACTGCAACAGCCGCCACCTTCGTGGCATCGCCCAAGTACACAGTAATATCCCCCTCAGCCAGTCGTCTAGTTTCCTGGAACCCCAGCAAAGTATTGCAGACATGATCAGTGGCTCCCGTATCTACACACCAGGTGTCGATAGATAACACCTCTAAACATGTTTCAATGACTAGACCAAAAGATATACCTTTTTTCTTGCGATTGGGGCAGTCCTTCTTCTAGTGTCCAGTCTGCTTACAAGTGAAGCACTTGCCTTTTGGCTTCTTCACTCCTCCCTGAGTACCTCCCACCGTCTTCGCCCCGGTTTGTTTCTTCTTCTTCTTGCCTTTCGGCTTAGAAGTAGAAACCTTCTGGGTCACCATGGCATACGCTTGAGCACTCTGACGAAATAGTCCCTCTGTCGCCTGGAGTTCTGTCAGAAGTTCCGCCAACGAATACAACCTCTTGTTCATGTTGTAGTTGAGGCGAAACTGCTCAAAACTCCTAGGTAGAGACTGGAGTATGATATCGACCTGGGTTTCCCCATCGATCTTAGCTCCTAGGACCTCCAGCTCATTCAAATGAGCCATCATCTTGAGAACATGATCCCTCACGGGTGTTCCCTCGACCATGGTGGTTGTCATCAAGTTTCTCATGGCCTCTTGCCTCGCAGCCCGATTCTGGTGTCCGAAAAACTCCTTGAGATTGAGCATCATTTCATAAGCAGTGGACATGGCTTGATGCTGATGTTGCAGTACATTTGACATAGATGCCAAAATGTAACACCGCGCCATCTCATCGGCCTTGTTCCTCTTCTTATAGCTCTCTCTCTCCTTTTCCCCAGAATTATCTGCAGTCTTGGGAGGGCACTCTTCGAGGAGTACATATTTGTATTCCTCAGTAGTCAAGACAATGTCTAGATTCCTCTTCCAATCTACATAGTTGGGTCCAGTAAGTTTGTTCACTTTCAGTATCACAGCAAGTGGGTTGAAAGTCATTTTGAAAGAAAACCTAAGAATCACATAAATCAAAACATTAGATTTCAAAAAATTATTGATTCCTCAAACAATAAAATTTTAAAATCAACCAACACCTCAAAACACCGAGAATATCGTATGCCACGATAGTGTTGACGTATATGAATTCTACATTTGTAAGAGGAGGTTTTACCCATTAATTTTACTATCTTGTCAACCTAACTTTTTGACAAGTAAAATTAATAGTTGGTTCCTCTTTGGCCCTACAAATAAAAGCAGTGACTCCGATGGGGAGGATACTTATATTTGTATCTAAGTGTTCACCAT
This sequence comes from Wurfbainia villosa, assembly GCA_025175895.1. Lineage (NCBI taxonomy): Eukaryota > Viridiplantae > Streptophyta > Magnoliopsida > Zingiberales > Zingiberaceae > Wurfbainia > Wurfbainia villosa. Next base: position 78,328,378 of record CM045994.1, on the reverse strand, counting down.
TACTCGGTACCAAGGTAATTATCTCGGGTTATGTGCCTTACGATGGGCAAGTACACACGCTCCTTAATAATTTCCTATAACCATATTCGACCTTGTGATTCGCAAACAAACCCATCCTATTAGGAGGAAGGCACTCAGAGCCGACGCGCAAGTTTGTTTGCATCACTTGTCAAATCGTAATGGAGGCCGCGGGAATTTATAAAAATATCCCTCTCCCACTTAGTAATTTGAAATTGAGGAATTTTCCTAGCCTACGACATGCATATCAAACAAAAAGCAATAAATATGAAAAATAAATTATTTTCCAACTATTATGGCTTTTTTCTTCAATAGGACTCCAGTCACATTGCCATCTTGTCCGTTCCTCGATACGCCATGTACGAGCCATCCGAAGATCCGAGCCGAGACTAAAACCTATTTTAATTTACATCCATCGATCCTATACTCCACGAGGGAGTGTACATGAAATCTAGATTGAAAGTAAAATAAAATAAAGAGTGGCTAAACAATGCCGTATTTAATTTACAAAAAACTAAATACCAACATCATCAACCCCGAGGATTCAACAAAATAAATATTTACACACATACAATCACATACACACATATGGCCATAATAGTCGGATCTTATGCCTGCAACCAAAGAGTTAAACTATGCATATCTTACTATTATCTGACACATATAATATATGAAAAAGTGCATAAAAATTAACCGAATCCTAAACACACAAAACCAGAAACCTTGGCTCTGATACCAATTGAAGGGTTTTTGCTTATCGAGTCTGTGAGGGGAAACTTCGCTTCCCACTTCACCTCGGTAGCTTGACCATGGCGATCCCTTCATTGTCCCCGGATTAAAAAAATTTAATCATAGACAAAAGGGATTGCCCAAACCACCAAGTCATCATCGTGCTATTCGTTTAGAGAGATTACTTGAATAAACTAGTTGTTCAAGCGACCATCCTCTATTCTACGAGTAGCCGCGGAATAGACGATGTCTGGATCACCAGTTTTTGTGTTTATGCTCGGGATCCAAGTATTATTTAGCCATTTATAGATTTATAACATGCTTATAATTGAAAAACAAAAACAAGCAACAAACAAAAGAAGAAAGTAGAATAGGTATACCTCTCGATCTTCTAATGTATGACCTTCCTCCTTTTGGACGTCGTGTGGGTGACGATCCACCAAAAGTCGAAGCTCCTAGATCGCAAATCTTCCTTCCTTGCTCTTCCAAAGAAAGAAGAAGAATAGAAACAAGGTTTTTCTCCTCACTAGAAACAACCAACAAGGAACTAAAACTATCCTTGCCGCCGACCAACTAGGTGAAGGAGAAGATGGTGGAAAACAACCAAGACACCAAGGGAAGCCATATATCTTGTTTCCACCACCTAAGGAGAAGGAGAAGGGGGCTTTTGGGCGCTGGCCAAGGCTAGAAAAGAGGCTGGAGAGGTGTTGGACGTTGGCCAAAAGAGGAAGTAGAAGAGAAGAATACCTTCCTTATTTGGTGCCACCCTTGCCTCCAAACCCTAATCCTAATCCTATCTCAACTAGGATTCCTTCTTGCTGCCCAAAAACCCTAGCTCTCATCAAATTATCCCACGCCAACTCCCTTGTCATCCTTTTATAGAGTTAGGGATAATTCATGAATTAATCTCATCCAATGATTCTAGGGATTTAATCTCAACCGTCAGATCTAGAGATTTAATCTCAATCGTCGGATCTTAGAGATTTAATCTCTACCTATGGATCTTAGAGTTTTGTTTCTATCCATTGAATCTAAGCTTCATGAGGTGTTAATAGGCTACATTAGGGACCATGAGGATGTTGGCAACGTTCTATTCCTCGGAAGGCTCATCGGCTCCCATGTCCCCGGATTAAAATTTTCACCAATGAAAACTAATCCGGATGGGATGAGTTTCCTAAGCACAACCAATTCATCATCGTGCTAACAACTCGAGCGATCGCTTGAACACACTAGTTGTTCAAGCAACACAACTCTTCTAGTCGGTTAGCCGCGGAAGAGACGACGGACGGATCGCCGGTTTTTGTGTTTATCTTCGGGGTCCATGATTATACAAATACATACAAATGTAAACTAGTATAATCAACACATACTAACATAAAGAACATAAGCTAGCATATCAAATAAGAACATGCAAAGAACAATAATAAAAGTTGTAAAACTTTTATACCTCTTGATCTTCTATCGTATGTCCTAACCTCCTTGTAGACTTCGTGTGGGCGAAAATCCTCCACAAGTTGAAGCTTCCTAGATCTTCTTCAATCCAAAAAAAGAAGAACTCTCTTTCCCTTCTTGCTTGAGCCAACCACCAATCCACAAAGGATTGATGCCGCCGGCCCCAAGAATAGAGAGAACAAAATGGAAACCACCAAGGAACCAAACTAGGGACAAACCCTAGCTTCTAGTGTCGCCGGCCAAGATGGAGTGAAGAGAAGAAAGGGAATATGTTGGGCGTCGGCCAAGGTGAAGGGAATAGAGGAAGGAGCCGGCCACACCCTAGGAAGAAGAAGAGCTCCTCTCCTATAGTTGCCGCCCACCTTCTTGCAAACCCTAGCCGCCCAACCATAGGAGACAAACCCTAATTAGGGTTTCCTCCTTAGGCTTTCTTGCCGCCCAACCAAGATGGAAGGAAGAGATCTAGGAACCGGCCACCTTTCCTAGGAAGAAGAAGAACTCTTCCACAAGTTGCCGCCCACTTTCTTTCCATACCTTGGCCGCCCAACCATAGGAGCCAAACCCTAGTTAGGGTTTCCTCCTTAGGGTTTCTTGCCGCCCAAGCAATGCTAGGCAAAACCCTAATCTCCTTAGCATCCATCATCATCAACCAACCTCCTTGCCGCCCACCCTAAGCCACCCTTTTATAGAGTTAGGGATAGGCCTTGGTTTAATCTCCACCATCGGTTCTAGGGTTTTAATCTCAACCGTCGGATCTAGGGTTTCATCCCAACTGTCGGATCTAGGGATTTAATCTCAACCGTCGATTCAAGGGATTTAATCCCAACCGTCGGATCTAGGGATTTAATCTCAACCGTCGGTTCTAGGAATTTAATCCCAACCGTCGGATCTAGAGATTTGTTTTCCATCATTTGATCTAGACTTCATGAGGTTTATATAAGGCTACGATAGGGACCATGAGGAGGAGTTGGGTTTTGGCCACCCGATGGATCGAAACCACACAAACTTGATCCATCAATGATGTTCCATTCCACTAGAGGATCATCATTGAACTACCTCACCAACCCCCATAAATTAATATGGGCTCCATATATTATTTTTACATCCATCTCCCCGTGTTTAAGATATCGAATGTCCGTCAATTAATTGATTTACTAACCATCAATTAATTAACATCTAACTCCTCGAGTAGTACCACTCAACCTTATCATCATGTTGACTAAGTCAACCTGCAGGGTTTACATGATGAACCTTATAAGCTCCTCAAGGGGACATCATCAACTTAATATATAGGACACGGTTTCCTCCTATAATCAACGGCACACCATGTAAATAATATTATTTCCCAACCTACCGGGCATATTGATTTAATCCATAGAAATCTCACCCTTTGGTAAATCAAAGAAATAAATACTATGTACATGTGCCCGTTATTATATCGGGATTAAGAGCATGTACAACATAATATCCGAGGTCCGATTCAATTATGTAGTCAGCAATAAATTGAATCACCTCTATGTCGGTCCTACTCAATACACCGAGGTGTACTAGTGTAACTCTATGTTCAAGATAAAACAATACCAAGCTACACTACAACCATGCCAATGGTGTTGGGTTTCCGGCACCGCGGCGTGTGTGTGTTCGATCACGTTTCGTAAACATGAACACAGCGGAAGCAATAAAAATAATAAATCTACATTTATTACAACACACACAACACACGCATGTATATTACAACAAGTGTAGACATAACTGTAAATTTAAATTTGCAATAAAAGGAAATTTATCTATGTTATACCTTTCGTATGACGTGTAGCGGGAACGACATCAACCGGAACGATCCTCGCTAGAATCGTCTCTATCCGTATCCACGCCAAATTCCTCGGGATGACTTCGCTAAGCCAAGAGCTTCGTCCTCGTACGGGTTACTAGCCTCGTGTTGAAGACGACGTGATCGAGAGATGATCACGATCCGAATCCAAATTCGGATCCTAATACGAGTCCTCAAAACTCGCTTCTCCGGAGAGGTATTCGTCAACCAATTGACGAATCCTTCGTCCTCCACCTCAGAGGATTACCGGAGATCGAATCCCCGGTAAGTTAGCTGCTGTCGGAGCTCTAACCGTCGTCCAAACGACGCTCCGACGAGAGGAGAAGAAGCTGTCCAGAAAACTGGACAGCTTGGTGGAGGAGTAGGCGCCGGCCAAAACAAGGAAGCCAAGTGCTCACCTTTTCACCGAGGCCTAGGAAGATCACCGGAGGGTCACCGGAGGGTTCACCGGCTGAAGCTTGGATGCCGGCAAGGAGCTGGACGGCGGCACAAGGAGCTGGGCGGCAAGCTTAGGGTTGGCGCCGAAAACTCCTTCAATGGGGTGGGTGGCAACTTTTGCTAGGGCTTGGATAAGGGCTTAATTATTCCTTAAGCCCTCTTTTATAGAGAACTAATTCTCTTAATGGTTATTGGATCATAACCATTAGGCCCGTTAACCCGCTCCATTAAGATAAGTTAAAATAAATCGAACCATGATGGTTTATTTTAAGTTAAAACGAACCGAACCAACTTTTGGTTCATTCGTTTAAAATAAACCAAACCCTTTGGTTTATTCTTATCCATTGGATTAGAACCAAACCATTTTAGTTCATCCATTACGTCTTCATAAGACTCGGCCCAACCACACTTCCATTGCGACTGAAACAATTTCATGCTCGCTTTATGTTTGGTCCAACCAAACCTAGTTTCTCTCGGTCTGAGAATCCCATTCTCAAGCTCGTTTTAAATCCTTCGGATTACGCTCGTTGTGCGTGTGACCAAATAGGTTCTCGGTTTATGTTGGCCGTCTATAATTAACCATTAATTATAGAACGATCATGAGTGACACCTAGTAGTACATCATGATTCCCAATTAACCGAAAAGATCAACGGTTGATCCAGAACTATTTCTGGAACCCTTCAGCAGCTCGAATGAGTCGTGCCCCATTCCCTTCACTCATCTTATACCCACTTGGTTCAGGACATGGTCTATAGTGTCAGTCCCCACTAGGCTGACTACGTCACACCTAGCCCAAGCATCAATTCCTCATCCTACGGATTCTAGTTACTCCACAAGTATCGAAGAGTACCTTACTCTAAACATGTAATGCTTTGGCCAAAGACTTTAGTAACAATCCGACGAGAGACCATGGGTATACATCTCCTCGCAAGGAGTGGTGAATCCTTTATAGGCTATTCAAACACCTTCGATCATTTCGACTTATACCCAATCATCCCGGGTCCACATCTCCTTAGAGATGTTTGCTTAAGATGTCAAAGCATTAGTCTCCATGATCAAGATGACTTGAATACCGCAAGTCAAAGGAACATCGCACTTAAGCCACAGTAAAAACTTCATTGACATATCTATATATGCAGAGAACCATATGAAGTCTTACGGCTGGTCACTCCAATGAACTAGTTACCATAACTAGCATCCACGATTAACTCCGGACATCACAATGTCTCCAGCCAGTGAGAATCAACTGCTTGGATACACCAAGAAGTATACCTCGTGCTAGTCTCGAAAGAATTGATGGTGTCCAAATCCATCAATTCATCGACTAGGGATAATTCCGATACATCACAATTACACATGTAGAGATACTCACTAGTTGTGATCCAATCACAAATTCTCTCATGCTATGAATCGTATCGTGGACATTCAGTAAATGAGTTTAAGATCCAATCAAATACATAAAACATGTATACTCAAATAGTGAATCTTCATTTATCATATAAATGGTTCATACATAAGGCGATTGCCTTAGGACATCTCTCATATATTACTAACAAATGGTTTGTCCAAAACCATCTTGGTTGTGAGCCTCTACTTATATTCTACAAGGGACTGATAACATGATCTTCTGTGCCACACCAAGCACCATGTTATCTACAATGTAAAATATTAGACAATTTTGCATAACTATAAAAATATGCAAACAATGATCATGTGATTCTTATTTCAAAATAAAGATGTTCATACAAAAGAGCAAGGCTTTAAGTATACATCCCAATTATCTCCCACTTATACTAAAAGACTATGCTGTCATCATACTGCCATACATCTGATTCCCCTTCTCTCCACATGCCTATCAAAGCTCTCGCTAGAAGGGCCTTAGTGAAAAGGGTCTACCAGGTCATCCTCTGATGCAATCTAGGCGACAACAACTTCTACTTCCTTTACGATTTCTCGTATCAGGTGGTACTCGCGCTCTATGTGTTTACTAGCCTTATGGGCTCATGGTTCCTTCAAGTTTGCAACTGCACCATTATTATCACAATAAATTGTGATAGTTCTGGGCAAACCAGGAATCACATCTAAGTTCATCAGGAAGTTCCTTAACCACATAGCTTCTTTGGCCGCCACAGGGGCTGCCACATACTCAGCTTCCATGGTGGAGTCCGCCACGCATTTCTACTTGATACTCCTCCATACTGTGGCTCCACCTCCAAAAGTAAACACAAAACCTGAGGTAGACTTACTGTTATTCCTATCTAATTAGAAATCGCAATCCATGCAACCCACAGGGAGTAATTGGTCTGCCCGGTAAACTAGCATATAATCCCTAGTCCTTCTCAGACACCACAATATATGCTTTACCGCAGTCCAATGTTCATGTCCTGGATTACTCTGATATCTGCTGACCATGCCCACGGCAAAGCAGATATCTAGTCTAGTACAGAGCATCGCATACATGAGGCTTCCTACTGCCGAAGCATAAGGAACCACCTTCATCTCTTCTATCTTCTTTGATGTTGGGACACATCTCTTTAGATAAAGGTACTCCATGCCAAAAAGGTAGAAAACCTTTCTTGGAGTTCTGCATGCTAAAATGATCAAGATTGTGTCTATATATGAAGCTTGGGATTAGCACACTAACCTTGATCCCAAGGATGTGTCCCACTTCTCCCAAGTCCTTCAAAACTATTTGGACAACCATACCCTTACGTCTAATAACACTCTGATATTGTTGCCAACTACCAAAATGTCATCTACGTATAGTACAAGAAATATCACTACGTTTCCGTCACATCTCTTGTATACACAAGACTCATCCGGACTTTGAATAAATCCATAAGTCTGGATTTACCTCATCAAAGCGGATGTTCCAAGACCTCAAAGCTTGCTTCAGTCCATAAACGGACCGATTAAGCTTACATACAATACGCTCTTTGCCCTTAGCAATGAATCCCTCTGGTTGCTTCATATAGATGTTTTCCTCAAGACTTCCATTAAGGAAAGTTGTCTTGACATCCATCTGCCACACCTCATAATCCATATGAGCTGCTATGCATAAGAGCTCCCAGACCTGACTTGAATCCATAGATTCAATATTAGTATTCATTGCACTTTGCCAAGATGTCGTATTTATATCTTGGATTGTCTCGTCGTATGTCTAGGGATCAGGTTCATGTTTGCTAGGGATCAAATCAGAAGATTCACCCAAAAACATGAATCTAAGAGGCTGTCTAACAACCCTCCCACTACGACGAGGTATCATTTGTGTATCCTTTGTGACACGCGGTGCAGTGACATGTGGTATATCCTCTTGTACCGGTGGTACTAAAGAAGTGACTTCCCTTTTTAACTCTTCCAGAACAATTTTACTCTTGGGCTTGTGGCTTTATCACATAGTCTTCCTCTAGAAATTTGGTGTTCATGTTAACGATCACCCTCTGATCTCTAGGACTATAAAACAAGTCAGAATAACTCATCATCGATCTAACCATCTCCATAAGAGTCCTATTCCTTCGCTCTGCTACACCGTTCTGTTGGGGTGTGCCAGGTGCAGTCAATTGGGATTGAATCCCAACCTCTGATAAGTAGTTCCTAAACTCTCCCAAGAGGTTGTCACCACCACGATCAGATCGTAGTGTCATCCACATCTTGAATAATCATCTACAAAAGAGACGAAATATTCAAGATTACCTCTTGCCTAGATAGCCATAGGACCACACAAATCAGAATGAACCATTTCTAACACATCTTTGGCTCTATACCCCTTGGCCTTAAAAAGGCCTCTTGGTCATCTTACCCTCCAAGCAAGATTCGTAGGTTGGGAGATCCTCCACCACTAATGAACCCAAAGGTCCATCAGCTATCAACCTTTGAATTCTGCTTAGGTTAATGTGACCAAGCCTAAGAAGCCAAAGATATGTTTGGTTCATCTTCGAAGGTTCTTTTCTCTTATTGAAATTAGAAGATGAGTTATTAACTTCTATTTGCACCGTGGGAGCTTGTGGTTCAAGTTATAAATTTCCTATCTATGTACCTGAATAGATAATGCCCCTATTCCTTTTATAACAAATCTGTCATGAAAAGAAATAGATTATCCATCCAAAAACTATTTAGAAACCGAAATCAATTCTTTCTAAATAACGATACATAAAGGAAATTCTTAAGAACCAAAACCTTTATTTTTCTCAAAAGATAAATAAAATATCTCCCACTGCAATAGCCGCCATCTTCATGGCATTGCCCAAGTAAATGGTAATATCCCCTTTAGCTAGTCGTCGGGTTTCCTGGAACCCCTGCAAAGTATTGCTGACAAGATTAGTGGCTCTCGTATCTACACACCAGGTGCTGGTAGATAACACCGCTAACCATGTTACAACGACTAGACCAAAAGATATACTTTTCTTCTATTTTGGATTGGGACAGTCCTCCTTCCAATGTCCATCCTGCTTGTAAGTGAAGTACTTGCCTTTCGGCTTCTTCACTCCTCCCTGAGATCCTCCCACCACATTTGCTCCACCTTGTTTCTCCTTCTTCTTGCCTTTCGGCTTAGAAGTAGAAACCTTTTTGAGCAACCATGGCTTGAGGACACTCTTTGAAGAGTGTATACTTGTACTTCTTAGCAGATAAGACAACATCTAGATCCTTTTCCAATCAACATTATTTGGGTACAGTAAGTTTATTTCCTTTAGTATCATAATAAGTGGACTGAAAGTCATTTTGAAAATCCTAAGAATCACAATGATCAAAATATTAGATTTCAAATTTTATTAATTCCTCAAAACAATAAAATTCCGAAATCAACCAACACCTCAAAACACCGAGAATATCGCATGCCACGATAGTGTGGACGTATACGAATTCTACATTTGTAAGAGGAGGTTTTACCCATTAATTTTATTATCTTGTCAACCTTACTTTTTGACAAATAAAATTAATAGTTGGTTCCTCTTTGGCCCTACAAATAAAAGCAGTGACTCCGATGGGGAGGATACTTTTTATTTGTATCTAAGTGTGCACCATTACACGATACTAAGGGAATTATTTCGGATTATGTGCCTTACCGATGGGGAAGTACACACGCTCCTAAATAATTTCCTATAACCATTATTTGACCTAGTGATCCGCAAACAAACTCATCCGATGGGGAGGAAGGCACTCAGAGCCGACGCGCAAGTTTGTTGCACCACACGTCAAATTGTAATGGAGGCCGCGGGAATTAATTAAAATATCCCTCTCCCACTTAGTAAATTGAAAATGAGGAATTTTCAAGCACACACAACATGCTTATTATTACTGTAGATTTCAATAAAAATTATTGATTCCTCAAACAATAAAATTTTGAAATCAACCAACACCTCAAACACCGAGAATATCGCATGCCACGATAGTGTGGACGTATACGAATTCTACATTTGTAAAAGGAGGTTTAACCCATTAATTTTATTATCTTGTCAACCTTACTTTTTGACAAATAAAATTAATAGTTGGTTTCTCTTCGGCCCTACAAATAAAACTACTTTTTATTTGCATCTAAGTGTGCACCATTACACAGTACTAAGGGAATTATTTCGGATTATGTGCCTTACCGCTGTGGAAGTACACACGCTCCTAGATAATTTCCTATAACCATTATTTGACCTAGTGATCCGCAAACAAACTCATCCGATGGGGAGGAAGGCACTTAGATACGACGCGCAAGTTTGTTGCATCACACGTCAAATTGTAATAGAGGCCGTGGGAATTAATTAAAATATCCCTCTCCCACTTAGTAAATTGAGAATGAGGAATTTTCAAGCACACAAAACATGCATATAAAACAAATCAGCAATAAATATGGAAAAAACAGAATTTTTTTCCAACTATTATGGCATTGTTCTCCAATATGCGTCCCGTCGTGTCGCAACCTTGTCCGCTCCTCCTACGCCATGTACGAGCCATCCGGAGATCCGAGCCGAGAATATAACCTATTTTATTTTACATCCATCGATCCTATACTCCACAAGGGAGTGTACATGAAATCTAGATCGAAAGTAAAATAAAATAAAGAGTGGCTAAACAATGCCGTATTTAATTACAAAAATTAAATACTAATCTAGCCTCGTCAACCCCGAGGATTCAAATAATATACATACAATCACACACAAACAACCACATACACACATATAACCATAATAGTTGGATCTTATGCCTGCAACCAAAAAGTTAGCCTACGCACATCCTATTATTATCCGACATACTCAATATATGATATGTGCATGAAAGTAACCGAATCCTAAACACACAAAACCGGAAACCGTGCTCTGATACCAATTGTTGGCAACATGCTATTCCTCGGAAGGCTCATCGGCTCCCATGTCCCCGGATTAAAATTTTCACCAATGAAAACTAATCCGGATGGGATGAGTTTCCTAAGCACAACCAATTTGTCGTCGTGCTAACGACTCGAGCGATCGCTTGAACAAACTAGTTGTTCAAGCAACACAACTCTTCTAGTCGGTTAGCCGCGGAAGAGACGACGGACGGATCGCCGGTTTTTGTGTTTATCTTCGGGGTCCATGATTATACAAATACATACAAATGTAAACTAGTATAATCAACACATACTAACATAAAGAACATAAGCTAGCATATCAAATAAGAACATGCAAAGAACAATAATAAAAGTTGTAAAACTTTTATACCTCTTGATCTTCTATCGTATGTCCTAACCTCCTTGTAGACTTCATGTGGGCGAAGATCCTCCACAAGTTGAAGCTTCCTAGATCTTCTTCAATCCAAAGAAAGAAGAACTCTCTTTCCCTTCTTGCTTGAGCCAACCACCAATCCACAAAGGATTGATGCCGCCGGCCCCAAGAATAGAGAGAACAAAATGGAAACCACCAAGGAACCAAACTAGGGACAAACCCTAGCTTCTAGTGCCGCCGGCCAAGATGGAGTGAAGAGGATAAAGGGAATATGTTGGGCGCCGGCCAAGGTGGAGGGAATAGAGGAAGGAGCCGGCCACAACCTAGGAAGAAGAAGAGCTCCTCTCCTATAGTTGTCGCCCACCTTCTTGCAATCCCTAGCTGCCCAACCATAGGAGCCAAACCCTAATTAGGGTTTCCTCCTTAGGCTTTCTTGCCGCCCAACCAAGATGGAAGGAAGAGATCTAGGAACCGGCCACCTTTCCTAGGAAGAAGAAGAACTCTTCCACAAGTTGCCACCCACTTTCTTTCCATACCTTGGCCGCCCAACCATAGGAGCCAAACCCTAGTTAGGGTTTCCTCCTTAGGGTTTCTTGCCGCCCAAACAATGCTAGGCAAAACCCTAATCTCCTTAGCATCCATCATCATCAACCAACCTCCTTGCTGCCCACCCTAAGCCACCCTTTTATAGAGTTAGGGATAGGCCTTGGTTTAATCTCCACCGTCGGTTCTAGGGTTTTAATCTCAACCGTCGGATCTAGGGTTTCATCCCAACCATCGGATCTAGGGATTTAATCTCAACCGTCGGTTCTAGGGATTTAATCCCAACCATCGGATCTAGGGATTTAATCTCAATCGTCGGTTCTAGGGATTTAATCCCAACCGTCGGATCTAGAGATTTGTTTTCCATCATTTGATCTAGACTTCATGAGGTTTATATTAGGCTATGATAGGGACCATGAGGAGGAGTTGGGTTTTGGCCACCCGATGGATCGAAACCACACAAACTTGATCCATCAATGATGTTCCATTCCACTAGAGGATCATCATTGAACTACCTCACCAACCCCCATAAATTAATATGGGCTCCATATATTATTTGTACATCCATCTTCCCGTGTTTAAGATATCGAATATCCATCAATTAATTGATTTACTAACCATCAATTAATTAACATCTAACTACTCGAGTAGTACCACTCAACCTTATCATCATGTTGACTAAGTCAACCTGCAGGGTTTACATGATGAACCTTATGAGCTCCTCAAGGGGACATCATCAACCTAATATATAGGACACGGTTTCCTCCTATAATCAACGGCACACCATGTAAATAATATTATTTCCTAACCTACCGGGCATATTGATTTAATCCATAGAAATCTCACCCTTTGGTAAATCAAAGAAATAAATACTAAGTACATGTGCTCGTTATTATATCGGGATTAAGAGCATGTACAACATAATATCCGAGGTCCGATTCAATTATGTAGTCAGCAATAAATTTAATCACCTCTATGTCGGTTCTGCTCAATACACCGAGGTGTACTAGTGTAACTCTATGTTCAAGATAAAACAATACCAAGCTACACTACAACCATGCCAATGGTTTGTCCAAAACCATCTTGGTTGTGAGCCTCTACTTATATTCTACAAGGGACTGATAACATGATCTTCTGTGCCACACCAAGCACCATGTTATCTACAATGTAAAATATTAGTGAATTTTGCATAACTATAAAAATATGCAAACAATGATCATGTGATTCTTATTTCAAAATAAAGATGTTCATACAAAAGAGCAAGACTTTCAGTATACATCCCAACAGAGGAGGAGTTGGGTCTTTGCCACCCTTGGATCAAGCCCACATAAAGTCCGATCCACTAATGATGATCCAATCCACTAAAGGTTCATCATTGATCTACCTCACCATCCCCCATATGATAATATGGGCTCTATATATTATTTGTACATTTTCTCCCCGTGTTTAAGATCTCGAATGTCTATCGATTAATTAATTTACTGACCATTAATTAATCATCATCTAACTCCTTGAGTAGTACCACTCAACCTTTTCATCATGCCGGACCAAGTCCACCTGCAGGGTTTACATGATGAACCTTATGAGCTCCTCAAGGGGACATCATCATCCTAATATATAGGACACGGTTTCCTCCTATAATCAACGATACACCATATAAATAATATCATCTCCCAACTTACTGAGCCTATCTATTTAATCTATAAATCTCGCCCATTGGTAAATCAAAGAGATGAGTACTAAGTATATGTGCCCGTTATTATATCGGGATTAAGAGCATGTACTAAATAATATCTGAGGTCCGATTCGATTATATAGTCAGCAATAAATCGAATCACCTCTAAGTCGATCCTGTTCAATACACATAAATTGCACTAGTGTGATTCTATGGTCAAGACAAACCAATACCAAATCACACTACAACCATTCTGATGGTTTGTCCAAAGCCATCTCGATTGTGAGCCTTTACTTATACTTTTCAAGGGGCCGATAACATGATCTCCTGTGTGACACCACACACCATGTTATCTACAATATAAAGTATTAGACAATATTGCATAACCATAAAAATATGCAAACAATGATTATGTGATTCTTATTTCAAAATAAAGATGTTCATACAAAAGATAGACTTTTCAGTATACATCCCTACAAACCAATCATCCCTCATTTTGTCCTTGGGCGAGTGATCAAGTAGTATCTTGTGGCCATCTTCACAAAGTACCTCATCATTATCGTACGCGTCGTAGATGGGGTCGCCCATGACCTTGTCATTGTCATCATCATAGATAGGATTTTCTATTTTTTTTCTTTAATTTCCTCGTCAATGGCATCGTCGTCGGGGTCTTCTATGTTTTCTTTAACTGACAAAAACTTGCGGTCTTCTTCTAGTGTTAGACATCGAGATAACTTCTCGATTGTTTTCTGTATATCCTTGAAAATATCATAGGGACTCCGATCTTGCCACAAGACTTCCTCAGTTGGAACCCGTCTTTCATGACCATGATTATAACCACGACAACAATTCATGGATCTGTTGGGATGTATACTGAAAAGTCTATCTTTTATATGGACATCTTTATTTTTAAAATAAGAATTACATGATCATTGTGTGCATATTTATGGTTATGCATATTGTCTAATACATTATATTGTAGATAACATGGTGTGTAGTGTCACACGGGAGATCATGTTATCAGTTCCTTGTGAAGTATAAGTAAAGGCTCACAACCGAGATGGTTTTGGATAAATCATTGGTATGGTTGTAGTGTAATTTGGTATTGGTTTGTCTTGACCATAGAATTACACTAGTACACTTTGAGTGTATTGAGTAGGACCGACTTAGAGGTGATTCGATTTATTGCTGACTATATAATTGAATAGTACCTCGGATATTATGTTGTACATGCTCTTAATCTCGATATAATAACGGACACATATACTTAGTATTCATTTTTTTAATTTACCAATGGGTGAGATTTATAGAGTAAATCGATAGGCTCGATAAGTTGGGAAATGTTATTATTTATATGGTGTGTCGTTGATTATAGGAGGAAACCGTGTCCTGTATATTAGGATGATGATGTCCCCTTGAGGAGCTCATAAGGTTCATCATGTAAACCCTGCAGGTGGACTTGGTCTGACATGATGATAAGGTTGAGTGGTACTACTCATGGAGTTAGATGTTGATTAATTAATTATCAATAAATTAATTAATCGATGGACATTCGAGATCTTAAACACGGGGAGATATATATACAAATAATATATGAAGCCCATATTAACTTATGGGGGTTGGTGTGGTAGATCAATGATATTCCTCTAGTGGAATGAATTATCATTAATGGATCCGACTTTATATGGGCTTGATCCATTGGGTGGCCAAGATCCAACTCCTCCTCATGGTCCCTATTGTAGCCTATTAAAACCCTCATGGAGCCTAGATCCGATGATGGAAAATGAAACTCTAGATCCGACGGTGGAGATTAAATCTCTAGATCCAACGGTGGAGATTAAATCTCTAGATCCGACGGTGTAGATTAAATCTCTAGATACAACGGTGGAGATTAAATCATTAGATCCGATGGTGGAGATTAAAACTCTAGATCCGACGGTTGAGATTAAATCCGAAAATCCAACGGTTGAGATTAAATCCCTAGATACGATGGTGGAGATTAAAAGGAGGCTTAAGCCTAGCTCTATAAAAGGAGGCCAAGGCTTGGGTGTGGAACACAACATGAGAGATTAGGGTTTTGGAGTTGGCTTGAGAGGAGATGTGGGTGGCGGCAACCCTATGGTTTCTTCTTCCTTGAGGGCGACGCCAAACAAGATTAGGGTTTTGGTGCTCCTCTTGGCCGGCGGCAACACAACCATCATCTCTCTCTCTAGATCGGAGACAACTCCTCCCATTCTCTCTCTCTCTCTAGGTTGGTCGGCGACAACCTTTCTTCAAGGTTGGTCGGCGCCCTACATCCTCTCCTTGGCCGGCGGCAATATCAAGCTTTGAGCTTGGTGGCCGGTTCTAGATAGGAGAAAGAGTTTCATTTCAGTCTTCCCTTTGTTCGGAGCGAGCAAGGAAGGGAAGAATGTGTTCTAGGAGCCTTCGACTTTTGGAAGATCGTCGCTCACACGACGTCCAAAAGGAGGAAGGACATACAATAGAAGATCAAAGAGGTATAACAAGAGCTATAATTTTTGTTTATGAATCTTTTCTTATTCTATGCATGTTGTATATTTTGTATGTGGCTAAATTTACTTGAACCCCGAATACAAACACAAAAACCGGTGATTCTTACATCGTCTATTCCGCGACTATTTGTAGAATAGAGGTAGGTTGCTTGAACAACAAGTTTGTTCAAACGACCACTCTAATCGAATAGTACGACGATGGAATGGTAGCTTGGGTAATCCCTATTTGTCAAGGATTAATTTTTTAAATCCGGGGACGTAGATGGGATCGCCATGCACAAGCGACCAAGTTGAAGTGGGAAGCGAAGTTTCTCCCTTCAAGTGGTATCAGAGCCATGGTTTCCGGTTTTGTATGTTTAAGATTCGGTTACTTTTATGCACTTTTCATATATTATATGTGCTGGATAATAGTAGGATGTGCATAGGTTAACTTTTTGGTTGCAGGCATAGGATCCAACTATTATGGTCATATGTGTGTATGTGATTGTATGTGTGTAATTTTATATTATTTGAATCCTCGGGGTTGACGAGGCTAGTATTTAATTTTTGTAATTAAGTACGACATATCTAGATTTCATGTACACTCCTTCGTGGAGTATAAGAGTGATGGATGTAAATTAAAATAGTTTTTTTCGGCTTGGATCTCCGGATGGCTTGTACATGGCATAGGGAGGAGCGAACGAGATGGCGATACGACGGGAGGCATATTAGAGAACAAAAGCCATAATAGTTGGAAAATATTTTTTTCATATTTATTGCTTCTTGTTTGATATGCATGTCGTAGGCTAGAAAAATTCCTCAATTTTTAAATTACTAAGTGGGAGAGGGATATTTTTATAAATTCCCATGACCTCCATTACAAATTGACATGTGATACAAATAAACTTGCGCGTCGCTCTGAGTGCCTTCCTCCATATCGGATGAGTTTGTTTGCGGATCACAGGGTCGAATATTGTTATAGGAAATTATTAAAGAGCGTGTGTACTTCCCCATCGGAAGGCACATAACCCGAGATAATTGCCTTGGTACCAAGTAATGGTGAACACTTAGATGCAAATAGGAGTATCCTCCCCATCGGAGTCACTGCTTTTATTTGTAGGGACAAAGAGGAACCAACTATTAATTTTATTTGTTAAAAAGTTAGGTTGACAAGATAGTAAAATTAATGGGTAAAACCTCCTCTTACAAATGTAGAATTCGTATACGTCCACACTATCGTGGCATACGATATACTCGGTGTTTTGAGGTGTTGGTTGATTTTAAAATTTTATTGTTTAAGGAATCAATAATTTTTTAAAATCTAATGTTTTGATCTATGTGATTCTTAGGTTTTTCAAAAATGACTTTCAACCTGCTTGCTGTGATACTGAAAGAAAATAAACTTACTGGACCCAATTATGTTGATTGGAAGAGGAATCTTGACATTGTCTTGACTGCTGAGGAGTACAAATATGTACTCTTCGAAGAGTGTCCTCCTAAGTCTGTGGATGATTCTGGGGAAAAGGAGAAGGAGAGTTATAAAAAGTGGATTAAGGCTGATGAGATGGCACGGTGTTACATTTTGGCATCTATGTCAAATGTATTGCAACATCAGCATCAAGTCATGCTCACTGTTTATGACATGATGCTCAATCTCAAATAGCTTTTTGGACACTAGAATCGGGCTGCTAGGCAGGAAGCCATGAGGAACTTGATGACGACCACCATGATCGAGGGAACACCCGTGAGAGATCATGTTCTCAAGATGATGGCTCATTTGAATGAGCTAGAAGTCCTCGGAGCTGAGTTCGATGGGGAAACCTAGGTCGATATCATTCTCCAGTCTCTACCTAGGAGTTTTGAGCAGTTTCGCCTGAACTACAACATGAATAAAAGGTTGTATTCATTGGCGGAGATTTTGACAGAACTCCAAGCGGCAGAGGGGCTTTTTCGTCAGAGTGCTCAGGCTCAGGCCATGGTTACCCAAAAGGTTTCTACTTCTAAGCCGAAAGGCAAGAAGAAGAAGAAATAAGGTGGGACAAAGGTGGCGGGAGGACCTCAGGGAGGAGTGAAGAAGCCGAAAGGCAAGTGCTACACTTGCAAGTGTTGGGTTTCCGGCACCGCGGCGTGTGTGTATTCGATCATGTTTCGTAAACATGAGCACAGCGGAAGCAATAAAATTAATAAATCTACATTTATTACAACACACACATCACACACATGCATAGTACAACATGTGTAGACATAACCGTAAATTTAAATTTGCAATAAAAGGAAATGTAACTACGTTATACCTTTCGTATGACGTGTAGTGGGAACGGCATCAACCGGAACGATCCTCGCTAGAATCGTCTCTATCCGTATCCATGCCGCGTATCCTTAGGATGACTTCGCTAAGCCACGAGCTTCGTCTTCGTACGGGTTACCAGCCTCATGTTGAAGACGACGTGATCGAGAGATGATCACGATCTGAATCCAAATTCGGATCCAAAAATGAGTCCTCAAAACTCGCTTCTCCGGAGAGGTATTCGTCAACCGATTGACGAATCCTTCGTCCTCCACCTCAGAGGATTACCGGAGATCGAATCCCTGGTAAGTTAGCCGCTGTCGGAGCTCTAACCATCGTCCAAATGACGCTCCGACGAGAGGAGAACAAGTTGTCCAAAAAACTGGACAGCTTTGGTGGAGGAGATAGGCGCCGGCCAACCAAGGGAAGATAAAGCTCACCTTGATGCCAAACCTAAAGGAGATCATCGGAGGGTCGCCGGAGGATCACCGGCTGAAGCTTGGACGTCGAAAGGAGCTGGACGGCGGCACAAGGGGCTGGGCGGCAATGGAGGTTGGCGCCAACTCTTAGAGGGGATGAAGTGGGCGGCAACTATATCTAGGGTTTTGGATTAGGGCTTAATTATCCCTTAAGCCCACTTTTATAGAGAACTAATTCTCTTAATGGTTATTGTATCATAACCATTAGGCCCGTTAACCCGCTCCATTAAGATAAGTTAAAATAAACCAAACCATGATGGTTTAGATTAAGTTAAAACAAACCGAACCAACTTTTGGTTCATTCGTTTAAAATAAACCAAACCCTTTGGTTTATTCTCCTCCATTGGATTAGAACCAAACCATTTTGGTTCATCCATTATGTCTTCATAAGACACGACCCATCCACGCTTCCATTGCGACTGAAACGATTTCATGCTCGCTTCATGTTTGGTCCAACCAAACCTAGTTTCTCTCGGTCTGAGAATCCCATTCTCAATCTCGTTTTAAATCCTTTGGATTACGCTCGTTGTGCGTGTGACCGAATAGGTTCTCGGTTTATGTTGTCCGTCTATAATTAACCATTAATTATAGAACGATCATGAGTGGCACCTAGTAGTACATCATGATCCCCAATTAACCGAAAAGATCAACGGTTGATCCAGAACTATTTCTGAAACCCTTCAGCAGCTCGAATGAATCGTGCCCCATTCCCTTCACTCATCTTATACCCACTTGGTTCAGGACATGGTCTATAGTGTCCGGTCCCACTAGGTCGACTCACGCCACACCTAGCCCAAGTATCATTTCCTCGTCCTACGGATTCTAGTTACTGCACATGTATCGAAGAGTACCTTACTCTAAACATGTAATACTTTGGCCAAAGACTTTAGTAACAATCCAACGAGAGGCCATGGGTATACATCTCCTCGCAAGGAGTGGTGAATTTTTTATAGGCTATTCAAACACCTTCGATCACTTTGACTTATACCCAATCATCCTGGGTCCACATCTCCTTGGAGATGTTTGCTTAAGATGTCAAAGCATAAGTCTCCATGATCAAGATGACTTGAATACCGCAAGTCAAAGGAACATCGCACTTAAGCTACAGTAAGAACTTCATTGACATATCTATATATGCAGAGAACCATATGAAGTCTTACGGCTGGTCACTCCAATGAACTAGTTACCATAACTAGCATCCACGATTAACTCCGGACATCACTATGTCTCCAGCTAGTGAGAATCAGCTGCTTGGATACACCAAGGAGTATACCTCGTGCTAGTCTCGACAGAATTGATGGTGTCCAAATCCATCAATTCATCGACCAGGGATAATTTCGATACATCACAATTACACATGTAGAGATACTCACTAGTTGTGATCCAATCACAAATTCTCTCATGCTGTGAATCGTATCGTGGACATTCAGTAAATGAGTTTAAGATCCAATCAAATACATGAAACATGTATACTCAAATAGTGAATCTTCATTTATCATATAAATGGTTCATACATAAGGCGATTGTCTTAGGACATCTCTCATATATTACTAACAGACTCTCACTTGGCCTAATGCCAATCGCTACTGTATCCAATACCATAAGCTCTAACATGACCCTCAAACTTACTTTGAGGTAATGCCTTAGTCAAAGGATCCGCTAAGTTCCTTTCAGTGGGAATTTTCTCGATTTGTATTTCGCTCCTACTGATGATCTCTCTGATAAGATAATAGCGGTGAAGCACATGTTTGGATCATTGATGAGACCACATCAAGTTCAGAGATGAACTTCTTAATCCAAACCGCTTCCTTTGCTGCTTCCAAAGCTGCAATGTATTCTGCCTTAGTGGCAGAATCCGCTATAGCATCAAGCTTGGAACCTTTCCAACTTATTACGCCTCCATTCTAGGTGAATACATACCCAGACTGAGACATGGAATCATCCTTGTCTATCTGGAGCTGGCATCCGTATACCCACGTATCACCATGTACCCTTCTCCATATATTAGGAACACATCCTTAGTTCTTCTCAAGTACTTAAGGATCATCTTAACAGCCACCCAATAATCCATTCCTGGATCAGACTGGTATCTGCTCGTGACACTCAGAGCATACGATACATCGGGCCTCATACATAACATAGCATACATGATAGATCCTATTGCGGATGCATAGGGAATCTTTCTCATGCAAATCCTCTCGTCTTCTGTGCGCGGACACATAGACTTCGAAAGGTGTATCCCATGCCTGATGGGTAGGAAACCTTTCTTGGATTCCGACATGCTAAACCTCTTTAGCACTCGGTCTATATATGTAGACTGCGAAAGACCAAGCAACCGTTTCGATCTATTTCTATAGATCTTAATCCCGAGGATGTAGGTTGCTTCTCCCAAGTCTTTCATGGAGAATGTCTTGGATAACCAAACCTTAACTAATTGTAAGACTGAAACATCGTTTCCTATAAGTAATATGTCATCGACATATAATACTAGGAACACGATTGCACTCCCACTAACCTTCTTGTACACATAAGGTTCGTCTGGATTTTGTGAGAAATCAAACTTTTTGATTGTCTCATCAAAACAGATATTCCAGCTCCTGGATGCTTGCTTCAATCCATAAATGGATCGTCGCAATTTGCATACCTTGGTTTTATCAACCGATGTGAAACCCTCAGGCTGTATCATATACACGTCCTCGAGCAGGTTTCCATTAAGGAAAGTTGTTTTCACATCCATCTTCCATATCTCATAATCATAATGAGCCGCTATGGCCAGGAGCATCCGAATGGATTTAAGCATAGCTACAGGCGAATAGGTTTCGTCATAATCAACACCTTGCTTTTGACGATATCCTTTCGCCACCAATCTAGCCTTATAGGTAATCACATTACCATCCATGTCGGTTTTCTTCTTGAAAACCCACTTGCACCCTATAGGCTTTATGCCTTCAGGTGGGTCAACCAAGTTCCAAACTTGGTTTTCATACATGGAATCCATTTCCGACTTCATGGCACCAAGCCACTTATCCCTTTCTGAACTTGTCAGTACTTCTTCATAACTGGTAGGCTCCTCATCATCAATGAGTAACACGTCGTTCGATTCACTTACGAGAAATCCATATCTCTCAGGAATATTGCGTGTTCTACAAGATCTACGAAGATGTGGTGTTACAATAGGTCCAGTTGATTGCTCATCACTATGAGTTGTCGACTGTTGTGCTTCACCAGGTATCTCATCAATGTATATTTGAGTCTCTCGAGCCTCCTCAAGCTCGACGACACTCCCACTGTTTTCTTGCAAGAGAAACTCTTTCTCTAGAAACACAGTATGCCTTGAAACAAACACCTTTTGTTCCACAGGATGATAGAATTGGTAACCCCTTGTTTCCTTAGGGTATCCAATACATAGACATTTATCAGACTTAGCATCCAATTTGTCTGATACTGTCCACTTCATATAAGCAGAACAACCCCATATCTTCAAGTAAGATACATGAGGTTTCTTACTATTCCATATCTCATATGGAGTAGTTGAGACTACCTTGGTAGGCATTCTGTTTAACAAGTAAATAGTTGTCTGATGTGCATAGCCCCAAAAGGACTTGGGAAGAGTCGCATGATTCATCATTGACCTGACCATGTCCAACAAGGTCCGGTTACGCCTCTCAGATACACCATTATGCTGTGGTGTATATGGCGGAGTCCATTGAGACAATATGCCATTGTCTCTTAGATAATCAAGAAACTCTTGACTTAAGTATTGACTACCTCGATCCGATCGAAGTATTTTAATACTCTTGTCATGTTGTTTCTCTACTTCATTTCAGAATTCTTTGAACCTTTCAAAGGCTTCAGACTTGTGTTTCATCAAGAACACATACCCAAACCGTGAGTGATCATCGGTGAAGGTAATGAAGTAGTTATAGCCTCCTAAAGCTTGAGTTGACATAGGTCCACATACATCAGTATGTATTAGACCTAGTAACTCTCCCACTGCTCACCTTTCCAAAGAAAAGGTAACTTAGTCATCTTGCCTTTAAGCATGATTCGCATGTATCGATGAATCCAATTCAAACGATTCCTAATTCCACATCGTGTAATTCGACATGCTTCTTGCTTATATACAGCCAAGACGACAATACCACATGTAGGAGTCTAATTGATTATCTTTTCGAGCACGCTTGTTACTCGCTTCGATATTGAAAATATCACTGGATACGTCCAACGTATAAACACCATTGCTTAAAGTTCCAGTCCCTTAAAGAGCTCCATTCAAAGTTATGTAACAACAATTGTTACTAAAAGTCAAATGGTACCCATTTCTATTTAAACAAGAAATAGAAATGATGTTCTTTATCAACAAAGGAACATGAAAGCAATTGTCCAGTTCTAAGACAAGTCCTACAGGGAGTTCCAACAAATACGTTCCGATGGCGAGTGCAGCAACCGTTGCTCCATTCCCAACACGTAAATTTGACTCTCCCTTGACCAGTCTTCTTCTATTCCTTAGCCCATGTATGTCATTACATATATGTGAGCCACACCCAGTATCAAATACCCAAGTATCTGAGGAAATAGAATGACAATCAATAAAGAAGATTTCTGAAGAAGATGGGGCATCCGATGCCTTATCCTTCTTCACGGACTCAAGATAAATCTTGCACTTTCTTCACAAATGGCCCTACTTGCCATAATGATGGCAAGTGCCCTTTTGAGCTGGTTCTGCCTTTTTAGCCTTTTTCTTCTTCCCCTTCTGTTGTTCCTCTTAGAACCTTTCTTCGAGGAATCAACTAACAACACTGTCCCCTGCTCATGCTTCTCAGAAGGCTCCACAGTCTTCAGCATGTTGAGCAGTACCACAGATGAACCTTCTTGCATCTCAGAGGTGAAGAGGAGCTTGGAGACTTCGAACCTTTCGAATCTCACTTGCTTATCAAACAACTCATAAAGATGAAGGACTACGATATGAGCATCCATATGCTCATGCTGCTTTCGTAGCTTGGGTTCCATCGCGGCTAGCATGATGCAACTTGTCAGTTCAGAATCAGTCACATGTTTCTGATAGACCAACAATTGGTCCGGAGTTGCATCGTCACTAGGATGGGCGGGAAGAGGCGCTTCGAGGACATACGCAAGCTTTTCACCTTGAGAACAATTCTCAAGTTTCTAAGCCAGTCCAAGAAGTTCGGCCCAGTCAATTTATTCGAATCCAAAATGGAACGCAAATTAAAAGACAACATGATCAATTTTAGAAATACAAAACGAGCATATATGAGAAAGATGATTTTTAAAATGCATCAATATACATTTATAAATCCCATTCATTTTTCGAATTGAAAAACCCTTGAAATCAATTCGGGAGATCGTAGGTCAATCTCCAAATGGGCTGATATCCAATATAGATAAGAACAACCTTGGAGTGAGTCCAACAAGCCATTCTTAGCTATGATGGTGGGTATCAAGTATACCGATTACATATCATGTATATGTAACTATCACAATGTGCTATCAACTAATTGAATGTTTACACATACATTGGGTTGTTAACACATTAACAAGTATGCATCATATGCATAGCACCCAACTTCACCTCTCTTCACATCGACCTTGGAGTGAGTCCAACAAATCGATGCTCCAAGTTAGAGCCGACCCATTAATCGCGAAATAGTTTTAATATGGTTAAAGCGCATTCAACCAATTAGCCAGGCTTGGAGTGAGTCCAACAACCCAAACTAACGATTGACCTCTGACTCTTACCATATTAGAGTTAAACTATTCCAATGATTTGAACATATTCAGGTTCGAGCCGGGCTTGGAGTGAATCCAACAACCCAAACAAGAAACAGAACTCTGGTTCTAACCATATTAATGGAAGGTGTAGGCTTTAATATTGAGTTAGGGTTTTATGTCTCATCCTCTTTGCATGCAAATAACTATTATCTACATGGCATGGCATACATGGCATATATCTACATGTCACGACACGCATGACATAATGTTATGCATCTAATGCAATTACATGGCATACAATTATGTCATGTACATAATTTCCTTATTTGTCATAACTATTTATGGAAATAAAATATGTTTAAGATTTGATTCTCCAAATCAAATCATGATTGAATTAGGAAATAAATTTCCAAATCTAATCACATATTTTATTTATGAAAATAATTGATTAAGGAAAATCAATTTAGGAAACCAATTTCCTAAATCATCAAACTTACTTATGGAAATAAAATATTTTAAGATTTGATTCTCCAAATCAAATCATGATTAAATTAGGAAACAAATTTCCAGAATCTAATCAAATATTTTATTTATGGAAAATATCAATTTCCATAAATACTTCCAACTTTCCAAAAGTGGAAGATTTCCATAAATACATCTAGACTTTCCAAAATTGAAAAATTTCCATAAATACTTCTAAATTTCCAAAATTAGAAAATTTCCAGAAATAACATTATGACTATCGCAAAACCATTTTACGATTATGTCGACACACAACCTGGACTCTGATACCACTGTTGGGTTTCCGGCACCGCGGCGTGTGTGTGTTCGATCATGTTTCGTAAACATGAGCACAGCGGAAGCAATAAAATTAATAAATCAACATTTATTACAACACACACATCACACGCATGCATAGTACAACATGTGTAGACATAACCATAAATTTAAATTTGCAATAAAAGGAAATTTAACTACGTTATACCTTTCCTATGACGTGTAGTGGGAACGGCATCAACCGGAACGATCCTCGCTAGAATCGTCTCTATCCGTATCCACGCCGAGTATCATTAGGATGACTTCGCTATGCCATGAGCTTCATCTTCGTACGGGTTACCAGCCTCGTGTTGAAGAAGACGTGATTGAGAGATGATCACGATCCGAATCCAAATTCGGATCCAAAAATGAGTCCTCAAAACTCGCTTCTACGGAGAGGTATTCGTCAACCGATTGACGAATCCTTCATCCTCCACCTCAGAGGATTACCGGAGATCGAATCCCCGGTAAGTTAGCCGCTGTCGGAGCTCTAACCGTCGTCCAAACGATGCTCCGACGAGAGGAGAACAAGCTGTCCAGAAAACTGGACAGCTTTGGTGGAGGAGATAGGCGCCGGCCAACCAAGGGAAGATAAAGCTCACCTTGATGCCAAACCTAAAGGAGATCACCGGAGGGTCGCCGGAGGATCACCGGCTGAAGCTTGGACGCCGGAAGGAGCTAGACGGCGGCACAAGGGGCTGGGCGGCAATGGAGGTTGGCGCCAACTCTTAGAGGGGATGAAGTGGGTGGCAACTATATCTAGGGTTTTGGATTAGGGCTTAATTATCCCTTAAGCCCTCTTTTATAGAGAACTAATTCTCTTAATGGTTATTGGATCATAACCATTAGGCCCGTTAACCCGCTCCATTAAGATAAGTTAAAATAAACCAAACCATGATGGTTTATATTAAATTAAAACGAACCGAACCAACTTTTGGTTCATTCGTTTAAAATAAACCAAACCCTTTGGTTTATTCTCCTCCATTGGATTAGAACCAAAACATTTTGGTTCATCCATTATGTCTTCATAAGACATGGCCCATCCACGCTTCCATTGCGACTGAAACGATTTCATGCTCGCTTCATGTTTGGTCCAACCAAACCTAGTTTCTCTCGGTCTGAGAATCCCATTCTCAAGCTCGTTTTAAATCCTTTGGATTACGCTCGTTGTGCGTGTGACCAAATAGGTTCTCGGTTTATGTTGGCCGTCTATAATTAACCATTAATTATAGAACGATCATGAGTGGCACCTAGTAGTACATCATGATCCCCAATTAACCGAAAAGATCAACGATTGATCCAGAACTATTTCTGAAACCCTTCAGTAGCTCGAATGAATCGTGCCCCATTCCCTTCACTCATCTTATACCCACTTGGTTCAGGACATGGTCTATAGTGTCAGTCCCCACTAGGCTGACTACGTCACACCTAGCCCAAGTATCATTTCCTCGTCCTACGGATTCTAGTTACTGCACATGTATCGAAGAGTACCTTACTCTAAACATGTAATACTTTGGCCAAAGACTTTAGTAACAATCCGATGAGAGGCCATGGGTATACATCTCCTCGCAAGGAGTGGTGAATCCTTTATAGGCTATTCAAACACCTTCGATCACTTTGACTTATACCCAATCATCCCGGGTCCACATCTCCTTGGAGATGTTTGCTTAAGATGTCAAAGCATAAGTCTCCATGATCAAGATGACTTGAATACCGCAAGTCAAAGGAACATCGCACTTAAGCTACAGTAAGAACTTCATTGACATATCTATATATGCAGAGAACCATATGAAGTCTTACGGCTGGTCACTCCAATGAACTAGTTACCATAACTAGCATCCACGATCAACTACGGACATCACTATGTCTCCAGCCAGTGAGAATCAGCTGCTTGGATACACCAAGGAGTATACCTCGTGCTAGTCTCGACAGAATTGATGGTGTCCAAATCCATCAATTCATCGACTAGGGATAATTTTGATACATCACAATTACACATGTAAAGATACTCACTAGTTGTGATCCAATCACAAATTCTCTCATGCTGTGAATCGTATCGTGGACATTCAGTAAATGAGTTTAAGATCCAATCAAATACATGAAACATGTATACTCAAATAGTGAATCTTCATTTATCATATAAATGGTTCATACATAAGGCAATTGCCTTAGGACATCTCTCATATATTACTAACAGCAAGCAGACTAGACACTGGAAGAAGGACTGCCCCAACCGGAAGCAGAACAAAGGTATATCTTTTGGTCTAGTCGTTGAAACATGTTTAGCAGTGTTATCTACTAGCACCTGGTGTGTAGATACAGGAGCCACTGATCATGTCTACAATACTTACAGGGGTTCCAAGAAACCAGACGACTGGCTGAAGGGGAGATTATCGTCTACTTGGGTGATGCTACGAAGGTAGCGGTTGTTGTAGTTGGAGATGTTTATTTGTCTTTTGAGAAGAATAAAGTTTTGGTTCTGAAAAATTGCCTTTATGTACCTTTATTTAGAAAGGATTTGATTTCGGTTTCTAAATTTTTTATGAATGGATATTCTATTTCTTTTAATGACAGAGTTGTTATAAAAAGGAATAGAGAGATTATTTGTTCTGGTGCATTGATAAGAAATTTATATACTCTTAAACCAAAAGCTCCCACGATGCAAATAGAAGTACATAACTCATCTTCTAATTCCAAAAAGAGAAAAGAACCTTCGAAGATGAACCAAACATATCTTTGGCATCTAAGCCTAGGTCATATTAATCTAAGAAGAATTCAAAGGTTGATAGCTGATGGACCTATGGGTTCATTAGTGGTGGAAGATTTCCCAACCTGCGAATCTTGCTTGGTGGGTAAAATGACCAAGAGGCCTTTTAAGGCAAAGGGGTATAGAGCCAAAGATGTATTGGAATTGGTTCATTTTGATTTGTGTGGTCTTATGTCTATCCAGGCAAGAGGTGGTTTTGAATATTTCGTCTCTTTTATAGATGATTATTCTAGATATGGATACATATACTTGATGTGATGCAAGTATGAATGCTTTGACAAGTTCAAAGAATTCAAGGCTGATGTGGAGAAACGTCAGGGTAAAAGTATTAAGACACTACGATCTTATCGTGGTGGTGAGTACCTCTTGGGAGAGTTTAGGAATTACTTATCAAAGGCTGGGATTCAATCCCAATTGTCTGCACCTGGCACACCCTAGTAGAATGGTGTAGCAGAGCAAAGGAATAGGACTCTTATGAAGATGGTTAGATCGATTATGAGTTATTCTGAGATGCCAGATTCGTTCTGGGGGTATGCTCTAGATATGACAGTGTATATTCTGAACTTGGTACCATCTAAATCAGTGCCTTCTACTCCCACAGAATTGTGGACTAGGCAAAAGCCTAGTCTGAAATATAATCGGATTTGGGGGAGTCCAGCACATGTGCTGAAGGCAGATGCTGGTAAGTTGGAACCTCGTACAGAAGTGCACATGTTCGTTAACTATCCTAGAGGAATGAAAGGTGGTTTGTTTTATAGTCCTAAAGATCAGAGGGTGATTGTTAATACGAACTCCAGATTTCTGGAGGAAGACTATGTGATGAACAACAAACCCACGAGTAAGATTGTTCTGGAGAAATTAAGAGGGGAAGTCACTGCTTCAGTACCACCGGTACAAGAGGATATACCACAAGTCACTACACTGCGTGTCACAGAGGATACACAGGTGATACCTCGTCATAGTGGGAGGGTTGTTAGACAGCCTGATAGATTCATGTTCTTGGGAGAATATTCTGATTTGGTCCTTGGCGAACATGAACCTGATCCCTGGACATATGACGAGGCGATCCAAGATTAAGATGCGGCATCTTGGCAAAGTGCGATAAATTCTGAGATAGAATCTATGGATTCAAATCAAGTCTGGGAGCTAGTAGAACCACCCAATGGTGTAAAAGTCATTGGATGCAAGTGGATCTACAAAATAAAGAGAGGAATAGACGGGAAGGTTGAGACCTTCAAAGCGAGGCTTGTTGCGAAGGGGTATACTCAGAAAGAGGGTATCGATTATGAGGAGACCTTTTCACCAGTAGTCATTCTTAAGTCTATCCAGATTCTCTTATGTATTGCTGCTCATATGAATTATGAGGTATGGCAGATGGATGTCAAGACAACTTTCCTTAATGGAAGTCTTGAGGAAAACATCTATATGAAGTAACCAGAGGGATTCATTGCAAAGGGCAAAGAGCATCTTGTGTGCAAGCTTAATCGTTCCATTTATGGATTGAAGTAAGCTTCGAGATCTTGGAACATCCGCTTTGATGAGGTAATCCAGTCTTATGGATTTATTCAAAGTCCGAATAAGTCTTGTGTATACAAGAGATGTGACGGAAACGTAGTGGTATTTCTTGTACTATACGTAGATGACATTTTGTTAATTGGCAACAATGTCAAGGTGTTATCGGATGTAAGGGTATGGTTGTCCAAACAATTTGATATGAATGACTTGGGAGAAGTGGGACACATCCTTGGGATCAAGGTTATAAGGGATCGCAGGAAAAGGATGTTGTGCTTGTCTTAAGCTTCATACAAAGACACCATTATGGATCATTTTAGCATGCAAAACTCCAAGAAAGGTTTTCTACCTTTTAGGAATGGAGTTCCTTTATCTAAGGAGATGTGTCCTAGAACATATAAGGAGATAGAGGAGATGAAGGTGGTTCCTTATGCCTCGGCAGTATGAAGCCTCATGTTTGTCATGCTATGTAAGAGACCGGATATTTGCTTTGCCGT
This sequence comes from Wurfbainia villosa, assembly GCA_025175895.1. Lineage (NCBI taxonomy): Eukaryota > Viridiplantae > Streptophyta > Magnoliopsida > Zingiberales > Zingiberaceae > Wurfbainia > Wurfbainia villosa. The sequence continues at coordinate 78,298,425 of CM045994.1, read as the reverse complement.
GGGCATGGTCAGCAGATATCAGAGTAATCTAGGATAGGGTATTGGACTGCGATAAAGCATATATTGTAGTACCTGAGAAGGACTAGGGATTATATGCTAGTTTACAAGGCAAACCAATTACTCCCTGTGGGTTACACAGATTCTGACTTCCAATCAGATAGGGATAACAGTAAGTCTACCTCAGGTTTTGTGTTTACTTTGGGAGGTGGAGCCATTGTATTAAGGAGTGTCAAGCAGAAATGCGTGACGGAATCTACCATGGAAGCTGAGTATGTGGCAGCCTCTGAGGCGACCAAAGAACTTGTATGGCTCAGGAACTTCTTGATGGACTTAGATGTGATTCCTGGTTTGCCCAGAACTATCACAATTTATTATGATAATAGTGGTGCAGTTGCAAACTCGAAGGAACCACGAGCCTATAAGGCAAGTAAACACATAGAGCGCAAGTACCACCTGATACGAGAAATCGTAAAGCGAGGAGAAGTTATTATGACAAGATTGCATCAGAGGATAACCTCGCAAATCCTTTCACTAAGGTCTTTCTAGCGAGAGCTTTTAATAGGCATGTGGAGGGAATGAGAATCAGATGTATGGCAGTATGAGGACAACATAGTCTTTTAGTATAAGTGGGAGATTATTGTGATGTATACTGAAAAGTCTATCTTTTGTATGAACATCTTTATTTTTAAAATAAGAATCACATGATCATTGTGTGCATATTTATGGTTATGCATATTGTCTAATACATTACATTGTAGATAACATGGTGTGTAGTGTCACACGGGAGATCATGTTATCAGTACCTTGTGAAGTATAAGTAAAGGCTCACAACTGAGATGGTTTTCGACAAACCATTGGTATGGTTGTAGTGTAATTTGGTATTGGTTTGTCTTGACCATTGAATTACACTAGTACACTTTGAGTGTATTGAGTAGGACCGACTTAGAGGTGATTCGATTTATTGCTGACTACATAATTGAATCAGACCTCGGATATTATGTTGTACATGCTCTTAATCCCGATATAATAACAGACACATATACTTAGTATTCATTTCTTTGATTTACCAATGGGAGAGATTTATTGAGTAAATCGATAGGCTCGGTAAGTTGAGAAATGATATTATTTATATGGTGTACCGTTGATTATAGGAGAAAACTGTGTCCTATATATTAGGATGATAATGTCCCCTTGAGGAGCTCATAAGGTTCATCATGTAAACCCTGCAGGTGGACTTGGTCCGGCATGATGATAAGGTTGAGTGGTACTACTCATGGAGTTAGATGTAGATTAATTAATTATCAGTAAATTAATTAATCGACGGGCATTCGAGATCTTAAACACGGGGAGATATATGTACAAATAATATATGAAGCCCATATTAACTTATGGGGGTTGGTGATGTAGATCAATGATAATCCTCTAGTGGAATGGATTATCATTAATGGATCTGACTTTATGTGGGCTTGATTCATTGGGTGGCCAAGATCCAACTCCTCCTCATGGTCCCTATTGTAGCCTATTAAAACCCTCATGGAGCCGAGATCCGATGATGGAAAATGAAACTCTAGATTCGACAGTGGAGATTAAATCTCTAGATCCAACGGTGGAGATTAAATCTCTAGATCCGACGGTGGAGATTAAATATCTAGATCCAACGGTGGAGATTAAATCTTTAGATCCGACGGTGGAGATTAAAACTCTAGATCCGACGGTTGAGATTAAATCCCAAGATCCGATGGTTGAGATTAAATCCCTAGATCTGACGGTGGAGATTAAAAGGAGGCTTAAGCCTAGCTCTATAAAATGAGGCCAAGGCTTGGGCGTGGAACACAACTTGGAAGATTAGGGTTTTGGAGTTGGCTTGAGAGGAGAGGTGGGCGGCGGCAACCCTAGGGTTTCTTCTTCCTTATGGGCGGCGGCAAACAAGATTAAGGTTTTGGTGCTCCTCTTGGCCGGTGGCAATACAACCACCATCTCTCTCTCTAGATCGGTGGCAACTCCTCCCATTTTCTCTCTCTCTCTAGGTTGGCCGCCGACAACCTTTCTTCAAGGTTGGTCGGCGCCCTACATCCCCTCCTTGGCCGGTGGCAATATAAAGCTTGGAGCTTGGTGGCCGGTTCTAGATAGGAGAAAGAGTTTCATTTCATTCTTCCCTTTGTTCGGAGCGAGCAAGGAAGGAAAGAACGTGTTCTAGGAGGCTTCGACTTTAGGAAGATTGTCACTCACACGACGTCCAAAAGGAGGATGGACATAAAATAGAAGATCAAGAGGTATAACAAGAGCTATAATTTTTGTTTATGAATCTTTTCTTATTCTATGCATGTTGTATATTTTGTATGTGGCTAAATTTACTTGGACTCCGAATACAAACACAAAAACCGCGATCCGTACATCGTCTATTCTGCAACTATTTGTAGAATAGAGGTAGGTTGCTTGAACAATAAGTTTGTTCAAGCGACCACTCTAATCGAATAGCACGACGATGGAACGGTAGCTTGGGTAATCCCTATTTGTCAAGGATTAATTTTTTCGGGGACGTAGATGGGATCGCCATGCATAAGTGACCAAGTTGAAGTGGGAAGTGAAGTTTCTCCCTTCAGGATCGCTGAGATAACTCCACGACTATTCTTTGTAGATCCTTGACGTGCTCGTTGATACTTCGATCTTGGTACGAGACTTCCTCAACCGAAACTTGCTTATCACGACCATAATTATGACCACAATGCCCCTCCATGGATCTAGAGCTCTAATACCAACTGATGTAGGTGGGATAACAGGGTGAGCGCATCATTCTGCATGCATGCAGTGACACTAGAAGAGAGGTGGGCAGAGAGAATCAAAGGAGAGGGGAAATTCGCTAATAAAAGAGGATCCACCACTATGTTTAAACGAAACCAAAATAAACTTTATTAATTAAAAACAAATCTCCCCTCTGAAGAGCCTAAGCCCATGTTTAAATAGGCTAAAAAAAAGAAAAAACTAAAACAAAAGAAATAATAAAAATTTCTTAACGAAATAGAAAAAGTAAATATAATTTTTTTTAAAAAAAATAAAATTAAATAGGAAATTCAAACCAAATAAAAATAAAAATAAAATATTAATGAAATCCTAAATAACGACGGTGATGCGCCATGGCCTGAAGCGATCCACGACCTGACCATGGTATGGACCACGACCTTGGAGGGGAAGGTCGTGTTCCTTGTTGGAACTTCTAATTAAGCCCCAAAATGGGGCATGGCTGTGGTGGTGTCCACAGCTTGCCCGTGTTGGCCTCTGAAAACTCTGTTCTACTCTGTTTTGGTCTAGGATGATGCACGCTTGTGTCAAGGGGCACGAGCATATCGTGTTGTACTGGATGCGCCTGCATCAATTATATTGCACTTACTATATCTTGTGTGTTATGATACATGCAATGACATTATATCATACATGTTTAATACACAATTATACTTGTTTTGATATTTATTTGATACATGTCATATCATTCATGCATCATTTGAGCATAATAGATTCCTTTTGAAAGTTATGCAATTGATGTATATTATGATCGTTTGCATGCATTGATTTAGTTCCTTGTAATCATAATATTATTTGACACCCTCTAGTCGACTCCAAATCAACCCGTCAATTTGGTATTTTGGGCTTTCCAATCGACTGGAGCTGGTCCAGTTGACTCCATGTTAGTTGGTTCTGCTCCTTTGCAGTTTCAATATTTTCCTATCCCAATCACTTGGACACTGTCCAATCGACTAGAATACCTGCCATCTTGGTTGCACGATCTCCATTCGATTGATAGCTCCTCTTGCTAACTTAGAATCCCAGTGGCCTGAACCCTATCCAGTTGATTGGGTATAAGGAACTTAGAACCTATCCAGTCATCTGGAGACCTGCAAAACTAGATTAGCACAAAACAAAATATAATATCATTTGAAAGTAGTAATACTGCTCGATCTCGACTTCCGAGTGCAACACGGACCCTCCGTCGGATCGACGCCTAGCTTTATCCCACCTGAGGACTCAACCTCACCTCTTCACTCAAGGCTTATCTGCCGACTGTCTAGTCAGACTTACCTTACTTGACATCTGATCTGACCCATTAGGGCTTCATGCCAACTGTCCGGTCACCCTGACCCAGTTGGGCTTTCTGTCAACTATTTGGTCTCCCTGACCCACTCGGTCTTCTACCATATGTCGATCCACTCAATCCATTTGGACTTCATGTCTAGTGTTCGGTCCTCCTGATCTGTCAAGACTCTTGCCTAGTATCCAATCAACACAACCTACTAGGACTTTCCTATTAAACTTGTATACTCAACATGCACATTAGGTCACAAGAATATCCTAACTTTAACCTTGGTTTATACATCAAAACTCAAGAGTGACACTCTCTGCATTAACAAACATAATCGAAACCAATATCAAACTGAAATCCATACTAAAGATCAGTCCAGTAAGAACACATAACAAAAATCAAAGTGCGGAACAAGTAGGAAGTAAAATCCAAAACTCTTGAAGTGAGATGGGATTGGTAAGATATCAGAAAATTAAATAATATTAAAATATACTTGTTAATTAGGAAAATACTTTATAATTTTTTTTTCCAAAATTTTAGAAATTTTTATGGATTTAAATGGAATTAATATGGCATTTTTGGAGGAAGATTTAGTAGACTTTGATAAAGTTTTCTTAAGTTGTCATTAAGTTTAATGAGGGATTAATAAGATTAATTAGGTGATAGATATAAACCTAGATATTTCCTTTCTCCATTTCATTTTCCCCAGATCCCTTTTCTCTTCTTTTTCTCCACTGTCGCGATTCCTCTTCTCCCGATCGTCTTCTTCTCCTTCTCCTCTTCACCACCGCTGCCTGAGCCAGCTCGTCGTGCCCTCCCTCATCGTCGCCATTTTGTCGCCAGAGATCTCCACCCAAGCAACTGTCGGATTACGTGAGCACATCGACACCACCATCGCCTCCTATCGTCAGTGCCTTGAGCCAGCTTGTCGTCGCTATTTCTCCACCTCACCTCATCGCGCTCGATCGCTTGATGTTGCCGTGATGATTGCGCCCCTTTCTTTTTTGCATGTGACGACCACCCCATCGCCGTCGGAGCATCTTACTTCATGCTACTATCTTTTGATCTCAGCCATCACAGGGTGCCTTCGGCTGACTCTGCATCGCGAGCAGCGATGTCGACCACCACTCATTCTGTGGCTCCCTCCTATCTCCCTTATTTTCATGAGTTTAGCTCGACGAGGATGTCACTATGCTCGATCGACGCCGCTACTCTCCATTGCATAATCGTCTTCCAAGTTGACCTCAAGTTCGGGGGTAAGGCTATGAATGGGTGAGGCAAGGCTAGGTAAGTTTAGGTTTCATAAATTTTGTATATGAATGTTGTGTAGCTAATTTGATAGTGGTTTCATGGATGATGGTGAACAGGGGGAGAATATTTCGGATGGGGATGTGGAAGTTGAGATTGAGGTAAGTTTTAATTTGTATGGATGATGGTTTTGATTTGTTGAAGGGTGGTTTACCTATAGCTTATGCAACTTGTATTGTTTCGGTTTAGGATTATTAGAATTGTGGTGGATTCAGTTCACAAATTGGATATGGATTGATTTATTGTAGAATTGTAGCTATGAATTAGCATGGTGGTTAATTATATCAAGTATGTCATCATGGTGATATAGCAAAATTATATGGGAGGGTGAATGAGACTTTAGTTACTATTCGATTGGTTGATTAGAATACGAAGTCGATGTAGGATTCGATTCGATCATTTGATGTAAGATAGAATTTAACTATATTCTATGTTTATGTACAAGTCTTGGATTTGAGACAGATTTGCAGATGCAAAGATTATTAGAACGAGCTATATACTAAGTGGGTGATTTCTCTTTGACTCTTGTAGATCTTGATCTTAGTGCATGAACTCTATTAATGATAGATGGAATTATCTTGACTCCACTCTACTTATTCTTGTGCTAGATACTTAGCCATTGAACTTTGAGATACTCATTCGATATCTATACAATCTTGTTTCATCACTATTGTTGATTATAGATACTATATATATTTGATCTATGGATGTTGCATAAGTATATAGTCCTTGATCTGGTTATCATGTTATAACACTAAAGTTGGTAATGCTTATAACTATAGACTTGGTTGTCTTATTGCATGACCTTGCATTGAGCATCTCCTATCGACCATAACTACCATGGATGGTTGAGTGGGTCGGCGGTGGAGTTTTGTTTACGGACTGGTGGTCCTAGCATGGTTTGTCTATGTGTTGTATATGGCTCTCTATGAGATAGAGAGTGTACTGTGGTTTTACGTGCATGGAGGATTTGTCATCACATTACATGTATGTTGTCGGCTATATCTTCCTTAAGGATGAGGGAGTCATTAGTCATACCGGCCCACCTGGCCACTTGGAGTAGTGGTTGTGGGAGTTGTGGGTGATTGTTGTACTGTAGCACTCAGCCACTGTGCGATGGTGGTAGCTAGAGTTGCATGTATCTTGTCTTGTCATGCAACACTCGGCTACTCATGGGTAGTGGTAGCTGGAGTTGCTTGCAGAAGGGACCCCTTATATGTGGTTAGATAGCTACTTATTCATATTGTTCATTCGGCCACTCGAGAGTGGTGGTAGTTGGAGTTGAGACAGTTGTCATGTTTTGTCCATCTAGACCGCATGGGGTCATTGTAGCGAGGTGTGCAAGTAGTGACCATGCATATGTATAGCCATGGAGGCGCATATATATGTTTGATGCATATTGAATATGCTTGTGATATATTGTATATGATTGAGCTATGATTGTTGCATATGTTTGTATATCTTCATACATACCATTTGCATGTTCTATACTGTTGTATGTGGAGTACTTGGGTATGAGTTGGATCAGGTTATTATGTGCATTTGATTAACATTATGATTCTGCATTAGATGGACTAGGTTGATTTCTACATTTGATTATACGTTGTTCATATGATTATGAGTTGATCACAAGTGTGATATGTTAGTGAAAAGCCCTAGAGCCAATCATGTGATAATTGTTGTATGGACTTTTTTGTATCATATTCCTATTTATAAAGGCATGGTTATTATATTTACTTGTATTGGTGTCAAATAAAAAAGTATAATAACATCCTTGAGTAGAAGATTCTTATCTATATCAATCGATTGGATGAATCGATAATGAGATGATATAGATAACACTACTCTTAATCATTTCTAGTCAAGTATTAATATTCAAGGACAATGTTAATGCAAAGAGACTAGCAAGTAGGTCAACTCGATGACTTGATCTCACAAGTCATGGATATGTGATATCAAGTTGACATATGGGTATGCATTGGAGAATGTATACTGAATAATCTGCCATGAGAAAGTATCATGGATCATTATATGAGTGTCATATACTTTCTCATGTGACTATTAGTATAACTATTAGTCCTTGGACCTAAAGTCACCATGGTTCCCTACATAAGGAGTTGCATACTTTGGCTTCATCAAACGTCACCCGTAAATGGGTGGACTATAAAGGTGATTACTGGGTATGTAACAATTTATGCGGAGGGATGAAGATGGGATCTATCCCTCCTATATGATGGGAGTGACATCGTTATTCTTGATAGAGTGAGATCACTAAGTGCATGGCCATGCCCAAATGAGTAAATATGAGATATTAAGCTCATTTGATTAGAGTGAGTCTACTTGGAGTTCAAGATATAGATTGTACCGAGGATGACACGGTCTATGCCTCAATTTGTCAATCTATATGTCAAGGATAGAGGGACAATGTCACATATTGTGAGAGCCACAATTAGTAGTGACAAAGGTGATGTTGGATCTCAACATTCTTATAACTTGGGTAGCAATGATGTGTTGCTAGATACCGCTCATTGCTTATGTTCCTAAATCAGTTTAGGAGCATTGCCAACATTACAAGAACCTATAAGGTCACACACAAAGGGCAATTAGATGAAGATTAGGTTCATATGATGAACCATGAGGATTAGGTTCATGGGATGAACCAAATTAGATTAAGAGTAATCCAAATTTGACTAATTGAGTTGGACTCAAGTTGATTCAAGTATTGAATGAGTCTAATTTAGATTTGATTCATTGAGTCAATTTAAACTAATGAATTGAGATTCATTAAATCAAATTGACTTAAATCAAATGGTTGAATTTGATCAATAATGGGAGATAAGAGGTCAAGTTTAACTTGACTTGAGAGGGAAGATGAATGGTCACTTTTGACTTAACCAATTTGTTGGGTTTCCGGCACCGCGGCGTGTGTGTGTTCGATCACGTTTCGTAAACATGAGCACAGCGGAAGCAATAAAAATAATAAATCTACATTTATTACAACACACACAACACACGCATGCATATTACAACAAGTGTAGACATAACCGTAAATTTAAATTTGCAATAAAAGGAAATTTATCTACGTTATACCTTTCGTATGACGTGTAACGGGAACGGCATCAACCGGAACAATCCTCGCTAGAATCGTCTCTATCTGTATCCACGCCGAGTTCCTCAGGATGACTTCGCTAAACCACGAGCTTCGTCTTCGTACGGCTTACTAGCCTCGTGTTGAAGACGACGTGATCGAGAGATGATCACGATCCGAATCCAAATTCGGATCCTAATACGAGTTCTCAAAACTCGCTTCTCCGGAGAGGTATTCGTCAACCAATTGACGAATCCTTCGTCCTCCACCTCAGAGGATTACTGGAGATTGAATCCCCGGTAAGTTAGCCGCTGTTGGAGCTCTAACCGTCGTCCAAACGATGCTCCGACAAGAGGAGAATAAGCTGTCCAGAAAACTGGACAGCTTTGGTGGAGGTGATAGGCGCCGGCCAACTAAGGGAGATAGAGCTCACCTTGATGCCAAACTTGAAGGAGATCACCGGAGCACTAACCGGCAGCAGCTCGACGCCGGCGAGGGGGAAGGTCAGCACCTTCTGGACGCCGGTTGGAGCCTCAAGGTGGGCGGCGGTAGGAGGACGAGAGTTGGCTCCGAATTTCTCCAAGGAGAGGTGAGCGGCAACTTAGGGTTGTGGATTAGGGCTTAATTATCCCTTAAGCCTTCTTTTATAGAGAACTAATTCTCTTAATGGTTATTGGATCATAACCATTAGGCCCGTTAACCCGCTCCATTAAGATAAGTTAAAATAAACCAAACCATGATGATTTATTTTAAGTTAAAACGAACCGAACCAACTTTTGGTTCATTCGTTTAAAATAAACCAAACCCTTTGGTTTATTCTCCTCCATTGGATTAGAACCAAACCATTTTGGTTCATCCATTATGTCTTCATAAGACACGGCCCATCCACGCCCATTGCGATCAAATGATTTCATGCTCGCTTATGTTTGGTCCAACCAAACCTAGTTTCTCTCGTCGAGAATCCCATTCTCAAGCTCGCTTTAAATCCTTTGGATTACGCTCACAGCGCATGTGACCAAATAGGTTCTCGGTTTATGTTGGCCGTCTATAATTAACCATTAATTATAGAACGATCATGAGTGGCACCTAGTAGTACATCATGATCCTCAATTAACCGAAAAGATCAACGGTTGATCCAGAACTATTTCTGAAACCCTTCAAAGAGCTCGAATGAATCGTGCCCCATTCCTTCACTCATCTTATACCCACTTGGTTCAGACATGATCTATAGTGTCACTCACTAGGTCGACTACGCCACACCTAGCCCAAGTATCATTTCCTCGTCCTACGGATTCTAGTTATTGCACATGTATCGAAGAGTACCTTACTCTAAACATGTAATGCTTTGGCCAAAGACTTTAGTAACAATCCGACGAGAGGCCATGGGTATACATCTCCTCGCAAGGAGTGGTGAATCCTTTATAGGCTATTCAAACACCTTCGATCACTTCGACTTATACCCAATCATCCCAGGTCCACATCTCCTTAGAGATGTTTGCTTAAGATGTCAAAGCATAAGTCTCCATGATCAAGATGACTTGAATACCGCAAGTCAAAGGATCATCGCACTTAAGCCACAGTAAGAACTTCATTGACATATCTATATATGCAGAGAACCATATGAAGTCTTACGGCTGGTCACTCCAATGAACTAGTTACCATAACTAGCATCCACGATTAACTCCGAACATCACTATTTCTCCAGCCAGTGAGAATCAACTGCTTGGATACACCAAGGAGTATACCTCGTGCTAGTCTCGACAGAATTGATGGTGTCCAAATCCATCAATTCATCGACTAGGGATAATTCTGATACATCACAATTACACATGTAGAGATACTCACTAGTTGTGATCCAATCACAAATTCTCTCATGTTGTGAATCGTATCGTGGACATTCAGTAAATGAGTTTAAGATCCAATCAAATACATAAAACATGTATACTCAAATAGTGAATCTTCATTTATCATATAAATGGTTCATACATAAGGCGATTGCCTTAGGACATCTCTCATATATTACTAACACAATTGTCATGCCATGGTGACTTGGCATGGGGTCGGCCAATGATGATGCTCCACATTATCATGGACACATCATGGGGTGCCACCTCATGAGGGAGACCAAGAGCCATTGGCTCTTGGAGTTACATGCATGCATGTAACCCCCTTATAGTGGGTTATGAAAGTGTGAAGTTAAGTTGTGTAATTTCATCTTCTTCCTCCTCTTCCCTCAAGCTCTCTCTTCCTCATCATGTCATGAGCCTCTAAGGGGTCCTAGCACACTCTAGGTTGTTTTTCTCCACCTATTGCTTGTGTGGATACCAATAGAGGAGTGTACACTTGACACTCTCGAGTTCCGACAAGCCGTTTGGACGAGCGAGATAAGCGAAGGGCATCGCATCGAGGGTAAACTCTTAATATGTATATCTAGACTAGATCTAAAGTTTTTAAACACGTACATATAGTTTTATTTACCTTTGCACGGATCCGTGGCCGACTTTTGGGGTTTCCGCAATGCAAAAAGTTGTTTTTGTGGCTCGGATAGTTCAACAGTGGTATCAGAGCCACGTGCGAAGCATGTATGTGTTTAATTTTTATAGTTTTATATTAGATATAAAAATTACAGATCTGTAAGTTTCTATAAATTTCCTATTTTTATAGATTTTTTTGGTATTTTTCTCGAAGAGTAGAAGCAACAAGTGTTGGGACATTTGTAGGCTTCAACCACCGAGAAAAACTCTCCGAAACGGTGAGTTCTCGCTTTAGGTTTTTGGGACAGAGACTTAAGTGGGTATAAGATCAAGATGGAACACTCGCAAAGTTTATTTTGTGAGTAGGGCGCTGCCCCTAACCCCGAAAAGGGCATTGTCCCGCGATCATGCCTGGAAATCGCTTAGCGGAACAGTTACGGAGATGTGACTCATAAAATTGAAAAAAAAATAGGAAAAATTATAGAAATTTCTGTAAGATACATAATTTAGAATTATGTATAATTATGTGATGGTCATGGCCCAAGAACCCCAATGTGATTGGATAAATGTGTTGTAATTCATAATACGGCTTGCACGCCGTTTTTGTGGTTGTGCATGTTGTATAGGGTATGCGACCTGCACGTCGTGCCTCTTCTTTTAAAATTCCAGTTGTAAATAGTTTTAGACTCGAATATAACTCGAGTTTCATGTTTGTAATGTACAAAATGGAGCTGTGGAAGGTCCACTAGTAGACGGAGTTACGAGGAGGGTGCTGACGACACATGGTGGTTAAAGGAGGCGCTTGGAGAAGCTGCTAACCCTAGGTTGACCGTCCGATCTTCTCATTGACTTGAGAAGATCGTAGTAGGGACATGACCTCATCACAATTAATATATATATATATATATATATATATATATGTGAGGCATGCTAGTATATTTTGCTTGTATGTATATGATGCATGCTAGTATATTGCTTGTATGTATGTGATGCATGCTAGTGTAGGGTAATAAAGGTCTTGATGCATATATGATACACATTCACGATTAGATTAGATCTTAATCGAATCAACTCAAAAATACCTACCAAGTTTTGCCCATCACTACCTCGATCATTTGTTGTTGTTGAATCTGCCAAAGTAGAGCAATGCATATTATCTTGGTAGGGTGCGGAGGGACAATCTTGGTCCCGCCTATCACAGCTTGGGTGAGAATAAGCTTAATTAGATTGAGTAAAACTAGTTAACTCAATTGGATCGAGTAGAACTATAGGCATATTCCAACTGTTGGAAAGGTAGGATAAGGTTACATTTACACTAAATCTTGGGCGATTTAGCCAAAGCTAACTCAAGGTCTTTTGTAAATGTGGATCTTGATCCTATAAACAAGAGTTGCATAGAGATGTAATCGGTAATGTGTTACATACCAATCATACTAAGTCTTGGGCAATTTAGCCAAAACTAACTCAAGGCGTAGTATGATGTGGATCTTGTCATGCAAGAATTATAGCTAGTTTGTATGAATCTAGTAATGTGGTTTGACCACATCCATGACTCGATTCTACAAAAGTCCTATAATTCAGTGGGAGCATCATTTGATTAAAGGCCTAATTAAATGAAAAATAGAATATGATATTAATTTTTTGCATTGAGACAATATACCATTATCTCTTAGATAATCAAGAAACTCTTGACTTAAGTATTCACCACCTCGATCCGATCGAAGTATTTTAATACTTTTGTCATGTTGTTTCTCTACTTCATTTCTGAATTCTTTGAACCTTTCAAAGGCTTCAGACTTGTGTTTCATCAAGAACACATACCCAAACCGTGAGTGATCATCGATGAAGGTAATGAAGTAGCTATAGCCTCGTAAAGCTTGAGTTGACATAGGTCCACATACATCAGTATGTATTAGACCTAGTAACTCTCCCACTCGTTCACCTTTTCTAGTAAAAGGTAACTTAGTCATCTTGCCTTTTAAGCATGATACACATGTATCGTATGAATCCAATTCAAACGATTCCAGAATTCCACATCTGTGTAATTCGGACATGCGTTTCTTGCTTACATGGCCAAGACGACAATGCCACATATAGGAGTCTAATTGATTACCCTTTCGAGCACGCGTGTTGCTCGCTTCGATATTGCAAATGTCACTAGATACGTCCAACGTATAAACACCATTGCTTAAAGTTCCAGTCCCATAAAGAACTCCATTCAAAGTTATGTAACAACAATTGTTACTAAAAGTCAAATGGTACCCATTTCTATTTAAACAAGAAATAGAAATGATGTTCTTTATCAACGAAGAAACATAAAAGCAATTGTCCAGTTCTAAGACAAGTCCTGCAGGGAGTTGAAACAAATACGTTCCGATGGCGAGTGCAGCAACCTTTGCTCCATTCCCAACACGTAAATTTGACTCTCCCTTGACGAGTCTTCTTCTATTCCTTAGCCCATGTATGTCATTACATATATGTGAGCCACACCCAGTATCCAATACCCAAGTGTCTGAGGAAATAGAATGACAATCAATAACGAAGATATCTGAAGAAGATGGGGCATCCGATGCCTTATTCTTCTTCACGGACTCAAGATAATTTTTGCACTTTCTTCGCCAATGGCTCTCCTTGCCATAATGATGGCAAGTTTCCTTTTGTGCTAGTTCTACCTTCTTAGCCTTTTTTTTTCTTCCCCTTCTGCTGTTCCTTTGACTCCCTCTTAGAACCTTTCTTCAAGGAATCAACTAACAACACCGTCCCCTGCTCATGCTTCTCAGAAGGCTCCACAGTCTTGACATGTTGGCGATACCACAGATGAACCTTCTTGCATCTCGAGAGGTGAAGAGGAGCTTGAGACTTGAACCTTTGAATCTCACTTGCTCATCAACCAACTCATAAAGATGAAGGACTACGATATGAGCATCCATATGCTCATCTTTGCTTCGTAGCTTAGGTTCCATCGCGGCTAGCATGATGCAACTCATTTGTTGAGAATCACTCACATGTTTACGATAGGCCAACAATTGGTCGAGTTGCATTGTCACTAGGATAGGCGGGAAGAGGCGCCGAGGACATTCAAGCTTTTCACCTTGAGAACAATTCTCAAGTTTCTAAGCACGATCCAAGAAGTTGGCCCGATCAATTTATTCGAATCCAAAATGGAACGCAAATTCAAAGACATCATGATCAATCTTAGAAATACAAAACGAGCATATATGAGAAAATGATTTTTAAAATGCATCAATATACATTTATAAATCCCATTCATTTTTTCGAATTTCAAAAACCCTTGAAATCAATTCGGGAGATCGTAGGTCAATCTCCGAATGGGCTGATATCCAATATAGATAAGAAAAACCTTGGAGTGAGTCCAACAAGCCATTCTTAGCTATGATGGTGGGTATCAAGTATATCGATTACATATCATGTATATGTAACTATCACAATGTGCTATCAACTAATTGAATGTTTACACATACATTGGGTTGTTAACACATTAACAAGTATGCATCATATGCATAGCACCCAACTTCACCTCTCTTCACATCAACCTTGGAGTGAGTCCAACAAATCGATGCTCCAAGTTAGAGCCGACCCATTAATCGCGAAATAGTTTTAATATGGTTAGAGCGCATTCAACCAATTAGCCAGGCTTGGAGTGAGTCCAACAACCCAAACTAACGATTGACCTCTGACTCTTACCATATTAGAGTTAAACTATTCCAATGATTTGAACATGTTCAGGTTCAAGCCGGGCTTGGAGTGAGTCCAACAACCCAAACAAGAAACAGAACTCTGGTTCTAACCATATTAATGGAAGGTGTAGGCTTTAATATTGAGTTAGGGTTTTATGTCTCATCCTCTTTGCATGCAAATAACTATTATCTACATGGCATGGCATACATGGCATACATCTACATGTCACGACACGCATGGCATAATGTTATGCAGCTAATGCAATTACATGGCATACAATTATGTCATGTACATAATTTCCTTATTTGTCATAACTATTTATGGAAATAAAATATGTTTAAGATTTGATTCTCCAAATGAAATCATGATTGAATTAGGAAACAAATTTCCAAATCTAATCACATATTTTATTTATGAAAATAATTGATTAAGGAAAATCAATTTAGGAAACCAATTTCCTAAATCATCAAAACTACTTATGGAAATAAAATATTTTAAGATTTGATTCTCCAAATCAAATCATGATTAAATTAGGAAATAAATTTCCAGAATCTAATCAAATATTTTATTTATGGAAAATATCAATTTCCATAAATACTTCCAACTTTCCAAAAGTGGAAGATTTCCATAAATACATCTAGACTTTCCAAAATTGAAAAATTTCCATAAATACTTCTAAATTTACAAAATTAGAAAATTTCCAGAAATAACATTATGACTATCGCAAAACCATTTTACGATTATGTCGAAACACAACCTGGGCTCTGATACCACTGTTGGGTTTCCGGCACCGCGGCGTGTGTGTGTTCGATCACGTTTCGTAAACATGAGCACAGCGGAAGCAATAAAAATAATAAATCTATATTTATTACACCACACACAACACACGCATGCATATTACAACAAGTGTAGACATAACCGTAAATTTAAATTTGCAATAAAAGGAAATTTATCTACGTTATACCTTTCGTATGACGTGTAGCGGGAACGGCATCAACCGGAACAATCCTCGCTAGAATCGTCTCTATCCGTATCCACGCCGAGTTCCTCGGGATGACTTCGCTAAGCCACGAGCTTCGTCTTCGTATGGGTTACTAGCCTCGTGTTGAAGACGACGTGATCGAGAGATGATCACGATCCGAATCCAAATTCGGATCCTAATACGAGTTCTCAAAACTCGCTTCTCCGGAGAGGTATTCGTCAACCAATTGACGAATCCTTCGTCCTCCACCTCAGAGGATTACCGGAGATCGAATCCCCGGTAAGTTAGCCGCTGTCGGAGCTCTAACCGTTATCCAAACGACGCTCCGACGAGAGGAGAATAAGCTGTCCAGAAAACTGGACAGCTTTGGTGGAGGTGATAGGCGCCAGCCAACCAAGGGAGATAGAGATCACCTTGATGCCAAACTTGAAGGAGATCACCGGAGCACTAACCGGCAGCAGCTCGACGCCGGCGAGGGGGAAGGTCAGCACATTCTGGACGCCGGTTGGAGCCTCAAGGTGGGCGGCGGCAAGGAGGAGGAGAGTTGGCTCCGAATTTCTCCAAGGAGAGGTGGGCGGCAACTTAGGGTTGTGGATTAGAGCTTAATTATCCCTTAAGCCCTCTTTTATAGAGAACTAATTCTCTTAATGGTTATTGGATCATAACCATTAGGCCTGTTAACCCACTCTATTAAGATAAGTTAAAATAAATCAAACCATGATGGTTTATTTTAAGTTAAAACGAACCGAACCATCTTTTGGTTCATTCGTTTAAAATAAACCAAACCCTTTGGTTTATTCTCCTCCATTGGATTAGAACCAAACCATTTTGGTCCATCCATTATGTCTTCATAAGACACGGCCCATCCACGCTTCCATTGCGACTGAAATGATTTCATGCTCGCTCCATGTTTGGTCCAACCAAACTTAGTTTCTCTCGGTATGAGAATCCCATTTTCAAGCTCGTTTTAAATCCTTCGGATTACGCTCGTTGTGTGTGTGACCAAATAGGTTCTTGGTTTATGTTGGTCGTCTATAATTAACCATTAATTATAGAACGATCATGAGTGGCACCTAGTAGTACATCATGATCCCCAATTAACCGAAAAGATCAACGGTTGATCCAGAACTATTTCTGAAACCCTTCAGTAGCTCGAATGATTCGTGCCCCATTCCCTTCACTCATCTTATACCCACTTGGTTCAGGACATGGTCTATTGTGTCAGTCCCCACTAGGCTGACTACGTCACACCTAGCCCAAGTATCATTTCCTCGTCCTACAGATTCTAGTTACTCCACATGTATCGAAGAGTACCTTACTCTAAACATGTAATGCTTTGGCCAAAGACTTTAGTAACAATCCGACGAGAGGCCATGGGTATACATCTCCTCGCAAGGAGTGGTGAATCCTTTATAGGCTATTCAAACACCTTCGATCACTTCGACTTATACCCAATCATCCCGGGTTCACATCTCCTTAGAGATGTTTGCTTAAGATGTCAAAGCATAAGTCTCCATGATCAAGATGACTTGAATACCGCAAGTCAAAGGAACATCGCACTTAAGCCACAGTAAGAACTTCATTGACATATCTATATATGCAGAGAACCATATGAAGTCTTACGGCTGGTCACTCCAATGAACTAGTTACCATAACTAGCATCCACGATTAACTCCGGACATCACTATGTCTCCAGCCAGTGAGAATCAGCTGCTTGGATACACCAAGGAGTATACCTCGTTCTCGTCTCGACAGAATTGATGGTGTCCAAATCCATCAATTCATCGACTAGGGATAATTTCGATACATCACAATTACACATGTAGAGATACTCACTAGTTGTGATCCAATCACAAATTCTCTCATACTGTGAATCGTATCGTGGACATTCAGTAAATGAGTTTAAGATCCAATCAAATACATAAAACATGTATACTCAAATAGTGAATCTTCATTTATCATATAAATGGTTCATACATAAGGCGATTGCCTTAGGACATCTCTCATATATTACTAACACAATTGTCATGCCATGGTGACTTGGCATGGGGTCGGCCAATGATGATGCTCCACATTATCATGGACACATCATGGGGTGCCACCTCATGAGGGAGACCAAGAGCCATTGGATCTTGGAGTTACATACATGCATGTAACCCCCTTATAGTGGGTTATGAAAGTGTGAAGTTAAGTTGTGTAATTTCATCTTCTTCCTCCTCTTCCCTCAAGCTCTCTCTTCTTCATCTTGTCGTGAGCCTCTAAGGGGTCCTAGCACACTCTAGGTTGTTTTTCTCCACCTATTGCTTGTGTGGATCCCAATAGAGGAGTGTACACTTGACACTCTTGAGTTCCGACAAGCCGTTTGGACGAGCGAGATAAGCGAAGGGCATCGCATCGAGGGTAAACTCTTAATATGTATATCTAGAGTAGATCTAAAGTTTTTAAACACGTACATATAGTTTTATTTACCTTTGCATGGATCCGTGGCCGACTTTTGGGGTTTCCGCAATGCAAAAAGTGGTTTTTGTGGCTCGGATAGTTCAACAGTGGTATCAGAGCCACGTGCGAAGCATGTATGTGTTTAATTTTTATAGTTTTATATTAGATGTAAAAATTACAGATCTGTAAGTTTCTATAAATTTCCTATTTTTATAGATTTTTTTGGTATTTTTCTCGAAGAGTAGAAGCAACAAGTGCTGGGACATTTGTAGGCTTCAACCACCGAGAAAAATTCTCCGAAACGGCAAGTTCTCGCTTTAGGTTTTTGGGACAGAGACTTAAGTGGCTATAAGATCAAGATGGAACACTCGCAAAGTTCATTTTGTGAGTAGGGTGCTGCCCCTAACCCCGAAAAGGGCATTGTCCCGCGATCATGCCTGGAAATCGCTTAGCGGGACAGTTACGGAGATGTGACTCATAAAATTGAAAAAAAAATAGGAACAATTATAGAAATTTCTGTAAGATACATAATTTAGAATTATGTATAATTATGTGATGGTCATGGCCCAAGAACCCCAATGTGATTGGATAAATGTGTTGTAATTCATAATACGGCTTGCACACCGTTTTTGTGGTTGTGCATGTTGTATAGGGTATGCGACCTGCACGTCGTGCCTCTTCTTTTAAAATTCCAGTTGTAAATAGTTTTAGACTCGAATATAACTCGAGTTTCATGTTTGTAATGTACAAAATGGAGCTGTGGAAGGTCCACTAGTAGACGGAGTTACGAGGAGGGTGCCGACGACACATGGTGGTCAAAGGAGGCGCTTGGAGAAGTTGCTAACCCTAGGTTGACCGTCCGATCTTCTCATTGACTTGAGAAGATCGTAGTAGGGACATGACCTCATCACAATTAATATATATATATATATATATATTTTGCTTATATGTATGTGATGCATGCTAGTATATTTTGCTTGTATGTATTTCATGCATGCTAGTATATTGCTTGTATGTATGTGATGCATGCTTGTGTAGGGTAATAAAGGTCTTGATGCGTATATTGTTGGGATGTATACTGAAAGCCTAGCTCTTTTGTATGAACATCTTTATTTTGAAATAAGAATCACATGATCATTGTTTGCATATTATATATGTGCATATTGTCTAATATTTTACATTGTAGATAACATGGTGCTTGGTGTGGCACAGAAGATCATGTTATCAGTTCCTTGTAGAATATAAGTAGAGGCTCACAACCAAGATGGTTTTGGACAAACCATTGGCATGGTTGTAGTGTAGCTTGGTATTGTTTTGTCTTGAACATAAAGTTACACTAGTACACCTCGGTGTATTGAGCAGGACCGACATAGAGGTGATTCAATTTGTTGCTGACTATATAATTGAATCGGACCTCGGATATTATGTTGTACATGCTCTTAATCCCGATATAATAATGGGCACATGTACTTAATATTTATTTCTTTGATTTACCAGAGGGTGAGATTTCTATGGATTAAATCAATATGCCCGGTAAGTTGGGAAATGATATTATTTACATGGTGTGCCATTGATTATAGGAGGAATCCGTGTCCTATGTATTAGGTTGATGATGTCCCCTTGAGGAGCTCATAAGGTTCATCATGTAAACCCTGCAGGTTGACTTAGTCAACATGATGATAAGGTTGAGTGGTACTACTCGAGGAGTTAGATGTTAATTAATTGATGGTCAGTAAATCAATTAATTGACGGACATTCGATATCTTAAACACGGGGAGATGGATGTACAAATAATATATGGAGCCCATATTAATTTATGGGGGTTGGTGAGGTAGTTCGATGATGATCCTCTAGTGGAATGGAACATCATTGATGGATCAAGTTTGTGTGGTTCCGATCCATCGGGTGGCCAAGACCCAACTCCTCCTCATGGTCCCTATCGTAGCCTAATATAAACCTCATGAAGTCTAGATCAAATGATGGAAAACAAATCTCTAGATCCGACGGTTGGGATTAAATCCCTAGAACCGACGGTGGAGATTAAATCTCTAGATCCGACGGTTGGGATTAAAACCCTAGAACCGACGGTTGAGATTAAATCTCTAGATCCGACGGTTGGGATTAAATCCCTAGAACCGACGGTTGAGATTAAATCTCTAGATCCGACGGTTGAGATTAAAACCCTAGAATCGACGGTTGAGATTAAATCTCTAGATCCGACGGTTGAGATTAAAACCCTAGAACCGACGGTGGAGATTAAACCACAGCCCAAAACCCTAACTCTATAAAAGGGTGGCTTAGGGTGGGCGGCAATTTTTTGAGATAATGGAATATGGAAAACCTAATTGAGGGGCTTTGGCTTGGGCGACAAGAAAGTGGAGGAGCTAGGGTTTTTGGGTGGCCACAAAAGGAGAGGGAGCTTCTTCTTCTTCTTCCTAATGGTGGCCGGCATCCTTCTTCCTCTTTCCTCCATGGTTTGGTCGGTGCCCATGCTTCTCCTTTTGATCTAGGTTGATGATTTGGTGTTGGAGATTTGGGTTTTGCCAAACCTAAAGTGGGCGGCAAGAAACCCTAAGGGAGTTAGGGTTTTGCCTATCTTTGGTTGGGCGGCAAGAAACCCTAGGAGGTTAGGGGGTTGGGCGGCAAGAAACCCTAGGAGGTTAGGAGGTTGGGCGGCTAGGTTATGGAAGCTAAGGTGGGCGGCAAATATAGGAGGAGGGTTATTCTTCTTCCTAAGGTTTGGCCGACTCCTACCTTCTCTTCCTTCTACCTTGGTCCGGGCTCAACCGATTTCCTATTCTCCCCTTCACTCCATCTTGGCCGGCGGCACCAAAACTAGGGTTTGTCCCTAGTTCGGTTCCTTGGTTGTTTCCATTATGTTCTCTCTATTCTTGGGGTCGGCGGCATTAATCCTTTTGTGGATTGGTGGTTGGCTCAAGCAAGAAGAGAAAGAGAGTTCTTCTTTCTTTGGATTGAAGAAGATCTAGGATGCTTCAACTTGTGGAGGATCTTCGCCCACACGAAGTCTACAAGGAGGTTAGGACATACGATAGAAGATCAAGAGGTATAAAAGTTTCACAACTTTTATTATTGTTCTTTTCATGTTCTTATTTGATATGCTAGCTTATGTTCTTTATGTTAGTATATGTTGATTATACTAGTTTGCATTTGCATGTATTTGTATAATCATGGACCCCGATAAGAAACACAAAAACCGGCGATCCATCCGTCGTCTCTTCCGCGGCTAACCGACTAGAAGAGTTGTGTTGCTTGAACAACTAGTTTGTTCAAGCGATCGCTCAAGTCGTTAGCACGACGACGAATTGGTTGTGCTTAGGAAACTCATCCCATCCGGATTAGTTTTCATTAGTGAATATTTTTAATCCGGGGACATGGGAGCCTATGAGCATTCCGAGAGATAGCACGATTGCCAACAAATGGTATCAAAGCCACGGTTTCCGGTGTTGTGTGTTTTGGATTCGGTTACTTTCACGCATTTATCATATATTGTTTATGCCGGATAATAGTAGGATGTGCGTAGGCTAACTTTTTGGTTGCAGGCATAAGATCCAACTATTATGGCTATATATGTGTGTATGTGATTGCATGTGTGTGTGATTGTATATTATTTGAATCCTCGGGGTTGACGAGGCTAGATTAGTATTTAATTTTTGTAATTAAATACGGCATTGTTTAGCCGCTCATTTTAGTTTACTTTCGATCTAGATTATTTGTACACTCCTTCGTGGAGTATAGGATAAATGGATGTAAATTAAAATGTTTTATCTCGGCTCGGAACTCTTTGGTGACTTGCGCACGGGAAAAGATGGAGCGGACGAGGTGGCTACACGACGGGACGCATATTGGAGAACAATGCCATAATAGTTGGAAAAATTCTAATTTTTCCATATTTATTGCTGATTTGTTTTATATGCATGTTGTGTGTGCTTGAAAATTCCTCATTGTCAATTTACTAAGTGGGAGAGGGACATTTTAATTAATTCCCGCGGCCTCCATTACAATTTGACATGTGATGCAACAAACTTGCGCGTCGGCTTTGAGTGCCTTCCTCCCCATCGGATGAGTTTGTTTGCGGATCACTAGGTCAAATAATGGTTATAGGAAATTATCTAGGAGCATGTGTACTTCCACATCGGTAAGGCACATAATCCGAAATAATTCCCTTAGTACCGTGTAATGGTGCACACTTAGATGCAAATAAAAAGTAGTTTTATTTGTAGGGCCAAAGAGGAACCAACTATTAATTTTATTTGTCAAAAAGTAAGGTTGACAAGATAATAAAATTAATGGGTTAAACCTCCTCTTACAAATGTAGAATTCGTATACGTCCACACTATCGTGGCATGCGATATTCTCGGTGTTTGAGGTGTTGGTTGATTTCAAAATTTTATTGTTTGAGGAATCAATAATTTTTATTGAAATCTACAGTAATAATAAGCATGTTGTGTGTGCTTGAAAATTCCTCATTTTCAATTTACTAAGTGGGAGAGGGATATTTTAATTAATTCCCGCGGCCTCCATTACAATTTGACGTGTGGTGCAACAAACTTGCGCGTCGGCTCTGAGTGCCTTCCTCCCCATCGGATGAGTTTGTTTGCGGATCACTAGGTCAAATGGAAATTATTTAGGAGCGTGTGTACTTCCCCATCGGTAAGGCACATAATCCGAAATAATTCCCTTAGTATCGTGTAATGGTGCACACTTAGATACAAATAAAAAGTATCCTCCCCAACGGAGTCACTGCTTTTATTTGTAGGGCCAAAGAGGAACCAACTATTAATTTTATTTGTCAAAAAGTAAGGTTGACAAGATAATAAAATTAATGGGTAAAACCTCCTCTTACAAATGTAGAATTCGTATACGTCCACACTATCGTGGCATGCGATATTCTCGGTGTTTTGAGGTGTTGGTTGATTTCGGAATTTTATTATTTTGAGGAATTAATAAAATTTGAAATCTAATATTTTGATCATTGTGATTCTTAGGATTTTCAAAATGACTTTCAGTCCACTTATTATGATACTAAAGGAAATAAACTTACTGTACCCAAATAATGTTGATTGGAAAAGGATCTAGATGTTGTCTTATCTGCCGTATACAAGTATACACTCTTCAAAGAGTGTCCTCAAGCCATGGTTGCTCAAAAAGGTTTCTACTTCTAAGCCGAAAGGCAAGAAGAAGGAGAAACAAGGTGGAGCAAATGTGGTGGGAGGATCTCAGGGAGGAGTGAAGAAGCCGAAAGGCAAGTACTTCACTTACAAGCAGGATGGACATTGGAAGGAGGACTGTCCCAATCCAAAACAGAAGAAAAGTATATCTTTTGGTCTAGTCGTTGTAACATGGTTAGCGGTGTTATCTACCGGCACCTGGTGTGTAGATACGAGAGCCACTAATCATGTCTGCAATACTTTGAGGGTTCGAAACAGGCGACTAGCTAAAGGGGATATTACCATTTACTTGGGCAATGCCATGAAGATGGCGGCTATTGCAGTGGGAGATATTTTATTTATCTTTTGAGAAAAATAAAGGTTTTGGTTCTTAAGAATTTCCTTTATGTACCCTTATTTAGAAAGAATTGATTTCGGTTTCTAAATAGTTTTTGGATGGATAATCTATTTCTTTTCATGACAGATTTGTTATAAAAGGAATACGGGCATTATCTATTCAGGTACATAGATAGGAAATTTATAACTTGAACCACAAGCTCCCACGGTGCAAATAGAAGTTAATAACTCATCTTCTAATTTCAATAAGAGAAAAGAACCTTCGAAGATGAACCAAACATATCTTTGGCTTCTTAGACTTGGTCACATTAACCTAAGCAGAATTCAAAGGTTGATAGCTGATGGACCTTTGGGTTCATTAGTGGTGGAGGATCTCCCAACCTACGAATCTTGCTTGGAGGGTAAGATGACCAAGAGGCCTTTTTAAGGCCAAGGGGTATAGAGCCAAAGATGTGTTAGAAATGGTTCATTCTGATTTGTGTGGTCCTATGGCTATCTAGGCAAGAGGTAATCTTGAATATTTCGTCTCTTTTGTAGATGATTATTCAAGATGTGGATGACACTACGATCTGATCGTGGTGGTGACAACCTCTTGGGAGAGTTTAGGAACTACTTATCAGAGGTTGGGATTCAATCCCAATTGACTGCACCTGGCACACCCCAGCAGAACGGTGTAGCAGAGCGAAGGAATAGGACTCTTATGGAGATGGTTAGATCGATGATGAGTTATTCTGACTTGTTTTGTAGTCCTAGAGATCAGAGGGTGATTGTTAACACGAATGCTAGATTTCTAGAGGAAGACTATGTGATAAGCAACAAGCCCAAGAGTAAAATTGTTCTGGAGGAGTTAAAAGGGAAGTCACTTCTTTAGTACCACTGGTATAAGAGGATATACCACATGTCACTGCACCGCGTGTCACAGAGGATACACAGAAGATACCTCGTCGTAGTGGGAGGGTTGTTATATAGCCTCTCAGATTCATGTTTTTGGACAAATCTTGATTTAGTCCCTAGCAAACATGAACTGATCCTAGACATACGACGAGGCAATCTAAGATATAAATACAAAGATCTTTGCAAAGTGCAATGAATCCGAGATTGAATCTATGGATTCAAGTCGTCTAGGAGCTCTTATGCATAGCAACTCATATGGACTATGAGGCGCGGATGGATGTCAAGACAACATTCCTTAGTGGAAGTCTTGAGGAATCCAGACCAGAGGGATTCATTGCTAAGGGCAAAGAGCGTATTGTATATGCTTAATCGGTCCGTTAATGGATCAAGCAAGCTTTGAAGTCTTGGGACATCCGCTTTGAGGAAGTAAATCCGATCTTATGGATTTATTCAAAGTTTGGATGGGTCTTGTGTATATCGAGATGTGATGGAAACGTAGTGGTATTTTTGTACTATCGTAGATGACATTTTGGTGGTTGGCGACAACATCAAGTGTTATCGACGTAAGGGTATGGTCGTCAAATGATGATATGAAGGACTTGGGAGAAGTGGGTCACAACCTTGGGGATCAATGTTGTTGTGCTTATCCCAAGCTTCATACATTGACATGGTTTTGGATCGTTTTAGCATACAAAACTCCAAGAAGGGTTTTCTACCCTTCAGGCATGGAGTTCCTTTATCTAAGCAGATGTGTCCTAGATCATCTGAGGAGATAGAGGGCGATTCCTTATGCTTCGGCAGTAGGAAGCCTAATGTATGCTATGTACGAGACCAGATATCTGCTTTGCCGTAGGCATGGTCAGTAGATATCAGAGTAATCCAGGACAGGGACATTGAACTACAGTAAAGCATATATTGTAGTGCCTGAGAAGGACTAGGGATTATATGCAAGTTTACCGGGCAGACCAATTACTCCCTGTGGGTTGCATGGATTACGATTTCCAATCAAATAGGAATAACAGTAAGTCTACCTCAGGTTTTGTGTTTACTATAGGAGGTGGAGCCATTGTTTGGAGGAGTGCCCAGCAGAAATGCGTGGCGGACTCCACCATGGAAGCTGTGTATGTGGCAGCCTATGAGGCAGCCAAAGAAGCTGTGTGGCTCAGGAACTTCCTGATGGACTTGGATGTGATTCCTGGTTTGCCCAGAAATATCACAATTTATTGTGATAATAATGGTGCAGTTGCAAACTCGAAGGAACCACGAGCCCATAAGGCTAGTAAACACATAGAGTGCAAGTACCACCTGATACGAGAAATCATAAAGGAGGTAGAAGTTGTTGTCGCCTAGCATACATCAGAGGATGACCTGGTAGACCCTTTCACTAAGGCCCTTCTAGCGAGAGCTTTGATAGGCATGTGGAAGGAAGGGGAATCAGATGTATGACAGTATAAGGACAGCATAGTCTTTTAGTATAAGTGGGAGATTGTTGGGATGTATACTGAAAGCCTAGCTCTTTTGTATGAACATCTTTATTTTGAAATAAGAATCACATAATCATTGTTTGCATATTATATATGTGCATATTGTCTAATATTTTACATTGTAGATAACATGGTGCTTGGTGTGGAACAGAAGATCATGTTATTAGTTCCTTGTAGAATATAAGTAGAGGCTCACAACCAAGATGATTTTGGACAAACCATTGGCATGGTTGTAGTGTAGCTTGGTATTGTTTTGTCTTGAACATAAAGTTACACTAGTACACCTCGGTGTATTGAGCAGGACCGACATAGAGGTGATTCAATTTGTTGCTGACTACATAATTGAATCGGACCTCGGATATTATGTTGTACATGCTCTTAATCCCGATATAATAACGGGCACATGTACTTAATATTTATTTCTTTGATTTACCAGAGGGTGAGATTTCTATGGATTAAATCAATATGCCCGGTAAGTTGGAAAATGATATTATTTACATGGTGTGCCGTTGATTATAGGAGGAATCCGTGTCCTATGTATTAGGTTGATGATGTCCCCTTGAGGAGCTCATAAGGTTCATCATGTAAACCCTGCAGGTTGACTTAGTCAACATGATGATAAGGTTGAGTGGTACTACTCGAGGAGTTAGATGTTAATTAATTGATGGTCAGTAAATCAATTAATTGACGGACATTCGATATCTTAAACACGGGGAGATGGATGTACAAATAATATATGGAGCTCATATTAATTTATGGGGGTTGGTGAGGTAGTTCGATGATGATCCTCTAGTGGAATGGAACATCATTGATGGATCAAGTTTGTGTGGTTCCGATCCATCGGGTGGCCAAGACCCAACTCCTCCTCATGGTCCCTATCGTAGCCTAATATAAACCTCATGAAGTCTAGATCAAATGATGGAAAACAAATCTCTAGATCCGACGGTTGGGATTAAATCCCTAGAACCGACGGTGGAGATTAAATCTCTAGATCCGGCGGTTGGGATTAAAACCCTAGAACCGACGGTTGAGATTAAATCTCTAGATCCGACGGTTGGGATTAAATCCCTAGAACCGACGGTTGAGATTAAATCTCTAGATCCGACGGTTGAGATTAAAACCCTAGAACCGACGGTTGAGATTAAATCTCTAGATCCGACGGTTGAGATTAAAACCCCTAGAACCGACGGTGGAGATTAAACCAAGGCCCAAAACCCTAACTCTATAAAAGGGTGGCTTAGGGTGGGCGGCAATTTTTTGAGATGATGGAATATGGAAAACCTAATTGAGGGGCTTTGGCTTGGGCGGCAAGAAAGTGGAGGAGCTAGGGTTTTTGGGTGGCCACAAAAGGAGAGGGAGCTTCTTCTTCTTCTTCCTAATGGTGGCCGGCATCCTTCTTCCTCTTTCCTCCATGGTTTGGCCGGTGCCCATGCTTCTCCTTTTGATCTAGGTTGATGATTTGGTTTTGGAGATTTGGGTTTTGCCAAACCTAAAGTGGGCGGCAAGAAACCCTAAGGGAGTTAGGGTTTTGCCTATCTTTGGTTGGGCGGCAAGAAACCTTAGGAGTTTAGGAGGTTGGGCGGCTAGGTTATGGAAGCTAAGGTGGGCGACAAATATAGGAGGACGGTTCTTCTTCTTCCTAAGGTTTGGCCGGCTCCTACCTTCTCTTCCTTCTACCTTGGTCCGGGCTCAACCGATTTCCTATTCTCCCCTTCACTCCATCTTGGCCGGCGGCACCAAAACTAGGGTTTGTCCCTAGTTCGGTTCCTTGGTTGTTTCCATTATGTTCTCTCTATTCTTGGGGTCGGCGGCATCAATCCTTTTGTGGATTGGTGGTTGGCTCAAGCAAGAAGAGAAAGAGAGTTCTTCTTTCTTTGGATTGAAGAAGATCTAGGATGCTTCAACTTGTGGAGGATCTTCGCCCACACAAAGTCTACAAGGAGGTTAGGACATACGATAGAAGATCAAGAGGTATAAAAGTTTCACAACTTTTATTATTGTTCTTTTCATGTTCTTATTTGATATGCTAGCTTATGTTCTTTATGTTAGTATATGTTGATTATACTAGTTTGCATTTGCATGTATTTGTATAATCATGGACCCCGATAAGAAACACAAAAATCGGCGATCCATCCGTCGTCTCTTCCACGGCTAACCGACTAGAAGAGTTGTGTTGCTTGAACAACTAGTTTGTTCAAGCGATCTCTCAAGTCGTTAGCATGACGACGAATTGGTTGTGCTTAGGAAACTCATCCCATCCGGATTAGTTTTCATTAGTGAATATTTTTAATCTGGGGACATGGGAGCCTATGAGCATTCCGAGAGATAGCACGATTGCCAACATATATGATACACATTCACGATTAGATTAGATCTTAATCGAATCAACTCAAAAATGCCTACCAAGTTTTGCCCATCACTACCTCAATCATTTGTTGTTGTTGAATCTGCCAAAGTAGAGCAACGCATATTATCTTGGTAGGGTGCGGAGGGACAATCTTGGTCCCGCCTATCACAGCTTGGGTGAGAATAAGCTCAATTAGATTGAGTAAAACTAGTTAACTCAATTGGATCGAGCAAAACTATAGGCATATTCCAACTGTTGGAAAGGTAGGATAAGGTTACATTTACACTAAATCTTGGGCGATTTAGCCAAAGCTAACTCAAGGTTTTTTGTAAATGTGGATCTTGATCGTATAAACAAGAGTTGCATAGAGATGTAATCGGTAATGTGTTACATACCA
The DNA here is from genome assembly GCA_025175895.1 of Wurfbainia villosa. Lineage (NCBI taxonomy): Eukaryota > Viridiplantae > Streptophyta > Magnoliopsida > Zingiberales > Zingiberaceae > Wurfbainia > Wurfbainia villosa. The sequence continues at coordinate 78,269,713 of CM045994.1, read as the reverse complement.
ATCATACTAAGTCTTGGGCGATTTAGCCAAAACTAACTCAAGGCGTAGTATGATGTGGATCTTGTCATGCAAGAATTATAGCTAGTTTGTATGAATCTAGTAATGTGGTTTGACCACATCCATGACTCGATTCTACAAAAGTCCTATAATTCAGTGGGAGCATCATTTGATTAAAGGCCTAATTAAATGAAAAATAGAATATGATATTAATTTTTTGCATTGTGTATGATGTAGATTACCATGTCGATAAACACGAACACTCTCTCCCTGTGTTATGTCGTTGGGAAGGACAAGCTCAATGGAGCAAATTTCTTGGACTGGTATAGGAATCTGAGAATAGTTGTCACCTAAGAAAGAAAATTGTACGTCCTGGAGCAGCCCATTCCGGAGGCACCTCCTGCCACTGCCTCGCGAACTGACCGTGATGCTTACAAGAAGCATCAAGATGATGCATTAGATGTGTCATGTCTCATGCTCACGACCATGAACTCTGAGCTTAAGAAGCAACACGAGTTCATGAATTCTTTTGATATGGTTGAACATCTTCGTCAACTGTATCAAGGACAAGCAAGACACAAGAGATATGAGATCTCTAAGGCATTGTTTCAGTCCAAGATGCAAGATGGGACTCCCGTAGGTCTATATGTACTCAAGATGATTGGGTACATAAAAAACCTACAAAGGTTGGGATTCCCACTTGGTCAAGAGCTGACCACTGACTTGATCTTGCTATCTTTGCCACAAAAGCTATAATCAATTTATCATGAATTACAACATGAATGAAATTGATAAGTCATTGCTTGAGATGCTTAGCATGTTGAGAACTGCTGAGCTCAACCTTAAGAAGGAAAAACCTGACTCCATTTTAATAGTGCAAAAGAAGAAAGGCAAGGGAAAGCCTAAAGGTAAGGGAAAGTCCCAAGCCAAGGGCAAAGGCAAGGCATTGAAACCGAAAGGAGGGGTGGCCAAGGAAGGGACTTGCTTCCACTATAAGGAAGCTGGACACTGGAAGCGTAACTGCAAAACATACCTAGAAGATCTTAAGAAGAAGAGAAGTGAGACTTCTACTTCAGGTATAAATGTTATAGAAGTCAATCTATCTATTTAATCATCATGGTTATTAGATACCGGATGTGCATCTTACATTTGTACCAATGTGCAGGCGCTGAGAAATAGTAGGGAATTGACGAAGGGCGAGGTGGACCTACAAGTAGGCAATGAAGCAAGGGTTGCTGCTGTTGTTGTAGGAACTTATATTCTATCTCTGCCCTTTGGGCTTGTACTAGAACTAGATGAATGCTGTTATGTGTCTGCTTTGACTAAGAACATAATTTCAGTTTCTTGTTTGGACAAGAAAGGCTTTTCATTTATAATAAAGAACAAATATTGTTCAGTTTATTTAAATGATATGTTCTATTGTAGTACACCTCTAATGAACGAACTCTACATTCTAGACTTAGAGAGCCCCATCGATAACATAAGTACCAAAAGGTTCAAGTCAAATGAGTTGAACCAAACCTATCTCTGGCATTATCGCTTAGGTAACATAAATGAGAGTCGCTTATCCCAGCTCCATAAGGATGGGCTGCAGGACTCATTTGATTTTTAATCACATGAAATATGCGTGTCTTGCCTTCTAGGCAAGATGACTTATACATAGTGATGTATGTGGCCCTTTCAATGTTGCTGCTAGAGGTGGTTATAGGTACTTCATTACATTTACTGATGACTTTAGTAGATATGGTTATGTGTATCTGATGGCACATAAGTCGGAATCCTTTGAAAAGTTCAAAGAATTCAAGAATGAAGTACAAAACCATCTTGGCAAGAGTATTAAGATACTTCGATCAGATTGAGGTGGTGAATACCTTAGCCATGAGTTTTGTGACTATCTAGCTGAGTATGGGATTCTATCCCAACTCACTCCTCCTGGAACATCACAGTGAAATGCTGTATTCGAAAAGAGGAATCGTACCCTATTAGATATGGTACGATCTATGATGAGTCACACATATCTTCCTATATTCTTTTGGAGATATGCTCTAGAAACAGCAGCCTTCACACTTAACCATGTACCATCCAAGGTTGTGATAAAGACACCATATACGATATGGACAGAGAGAAATCCCAAGATGTCTTTCATGAGGATTTGGGGTTGTGAGGCTTACGTTTGACGTCAAGTCTCAGACAAACTGGGACCCAAATCTGATAAGTGATATTTTGTTGGATATCCCAAGGAGACGAAGGGATATTACTTCTACATTTCCAGTCAGCACAAAGTGTTTGTGGCAAAGACTGGGGTATTTCTAGAAAGGGATTTTGTTTCTAGAAAAACTAGTGGGAGTACGTTGAATCTTGAAGAAATTCAAGATAAGGACTATAGCACTGGAACCTTGATGGAGGTTGAATAGGAACCACAAAGTGTTGTGGGTGATGAGATTGTTGCACAAAGAGTTATGGAACAACAACCTATTCAGGTAGACCTACCTCTTCGCAGGTCTGATAGGGTATGTCGTCAGCCTAAGAGATACTCATTTCTCTTGTCTGACCATGATGATGTTATGCTCATTGAGAATGAGCCTACCTCCTATCAGGAAGCTATGATGAGCCTAGATTCTGAGAAATGGCTAGAGGCCATGAGATCCGAGATGGAATCCATGTACACAAATAAAGTTTGGACTTTAGTTGATCCACCTGAAGGCATCAAATCCATTGGGTGTAAGTGGGTCTTTAAGGGAAAGACTGACATAGATGGACTTACACATACCTATAAGGGCCGATTGATGGCTAAAGGTTTCAAGAAAATTCATGGTATTGACTATGATGAAACCTTTTCTCCAGTGGTGATGTTTAAGCCCATTTGGATCATGCTTGCTATTGCAGCATACCACGATTATGAGATCTAGCAGATGGATGTCAAAATCGCGTTTCTGAATGGAAACTTGCTCGAGAATGTGTACATGACACAACCTGAGGGTTTTGTAGATCTACAACATACTGGGAAAGTATACAAGCTGCAAAGGTCCATTTATGGGCTAAAGCAAGCTTCTCGGAGTTGGAATATTCGATTCGATGATGCGATCAAAAAGTTTGATTTCATCAAGAATGAAGATGAACCCTGTGTCTACAAGAGGGTTAATGGTAACACAGTTTTCTTCCTTGTATTGTATGTGGATGACATACTACTCATTGGGAATGACATTCCTTCGCTACAGTCTGTGAAGACTTGGCTGGGGACGTGCTTCTCAATGAAGGACTTAGGTGAAGCAACATATATTCTAGGCATCAAGATCTATAGAGATAGATCTAAGAGATTACTTAGCCTAAGTCAGAGTACATATATTGACACGGTATTACTATGGTTTGCCATGCAGAATTCCAAGAAGGGACTTCTACCGATGTCACATGGTGTGAGTCTTTCGAAGACTAAAAGTCCCTCTTCTAGAGAGGAGAGGGACCACATGGATAAGATCCCTTATGCATCGGCCATAGGATCTATCATATACGTTATGCTATGTACTCGTCCTAATGTCTCATATGCTTTGAGCATGATGAGTAGATACCATTCAGATCCAGGTGAGCGTCACTGGATAGCAGTCAAGAATATTCTTAAGTACTTGAGAAGGACTAAAGAATATTTCTTGATATTTAGAGGCAATGAGGAGTTAGCTGTAAAGGGTTATAGCGATGTCAACTTCCAAACTGACCAGGATGCTTATAGATCACAGTCATGGTTCGTGTTTTCCTTGAATGGTGGCGATGTGAGCTGGAAGAGTTCGAAGCAGAACACAGTTGCTGATTCTACAACAAAGGTCGAGTATATCACTGTATCAGAGGTAGCAAAGGAGGCAGTTTGGATCCACAAGTTCATTACTGATCTTGGGGTGGTTCCTAGCATATCAAATCCTATAGAGCTCTATTGTGACAACAATGGAGCGATTGCGCAGGCTAAGGAACATTGCTCACACTAGCGGACCAAACAAATACTACGGCGCTTCCATCTCATTCGAGAGATTATCGATAGAGGAGATGTGAAGATTTGCAAAGTACCCATAGAGCTAACATCGTAGATCCCTTGACTAAGACTTTGGCACAGAAAAAGCATGATAGTCACACTAGGTCATTAGGTATTAGATACTACAGTAATTGACACTAGTGCTAGTGGGAGATTATTAGTGAAAGCCCTAGAGCCAATCATGTGATGATTGTTGTATGGACTTTGTTGTATCATATTCCTATTTATAAAGGTATGGTTATTATATTTACTTGTATTGGTGCCAAATAACTAAGTATAATAACGTCTTTGAGTAGAAGATTCTTATCTATATCAATCGATTGGTTGAATCGATAATGAGATGATATAGAGAACACTACTCTTAATCATTTCTAGTCAACTATTAACATTCAGGGATAATGTTAATACAAAGAGACTAGCATGTAAGTCAACTCGATGACTTTATCTCACAAGTGATGGATATGTGATATCAAGTTGACACACAGGTATGCATTGGAGAATGTATACTGAATGACCCGCCATGAGAAAGTATCATGGATCATTATATGAGTGTCATATACTTTTTCATGTGACTATTAGTATGACTATTAGTTCTTGGACCTGAAGTCACCATGGTTCCCTACATAAGGAGTTGCATACTTTAGCTTCGTCAAACGTCACCCGTAAATGGGTGGACTATAAAGGCGATTACTGGGTATGTAACAAATTATGCGGAGGGATGTGAGTGATATAAATGGGATCTATCCCTCCTATATGACGGGAGTGACATCGTTATTCTTGATAGAGTGAGACCACGGAGTGCATGGCTATGCCCAAATGAGTCAATATGAGATATTGAGCTCATTTGATTAGAGTGAGTCTACTTGGAGTTCAAGATATAGATTGTACCGAGGATGACATGATCTATGCCTCAATTGGTCAATCTAAATGTCAAGGATAGAGGGATATTGTCACATATTGTGAGAGTCACAATTAGTAGTCACAAAGGTGATGTTGGATCTCAACATTCTTGTAACTTGGGTAGCAATGATGTGTTGCTAGATACCGCTCATTGCTTATGTTCCTAAATCGGCTAAGGAGCATTGCCAACATTACAAGAACCTATAGGGTCACACACAAATGGAAATTAGATGGAGATTAGGTTCATATGATGAACCATGAGGATTAGGTTCATGGGATGAACCAAATTGGATTAAGAGTAATCCAAATTAGACTAATTGAGTTGGACTCAAGTTGATTCAAGTGTTGAATGAGTCTAATTTAGATTTGATTCATCGAGTCAATTTAAACTAATGAATAGAGATTCATTAAATCAAATTGACTTGAATCAAATGGTTGGATTTGTTCAACCATGGGAGATAAAAGGTCAAGTTTGACTTGACTTGAGAGGGAAGATGAATGGTCAATTTTGACATGACCAATTGTCATGTCATGGTGACTTGGCATGGGGCCAGCCAATGATGATTCTTCATATCATCATGGACACAACATGGGGTGCCACCTCATGAGGGATACCAAGAGCCATTGGCTCTTGGAGTTACATGCATGCATGTAAGCCCCTTATAGTGGGTTATAAAAGTGTGAAGTTAAGTTGTGTAACTTCATCTTCTTCCTACTCTTCCCTTAAGCTCTCTCTTCCTCATCTTGTCATGAGCCTCTATGGGGTGCTAGCACACTCTAGGTTGCTTTTCTCCACCTATTGCTTGTGTGGATACCAATAGAGGAGTGTACACTTGACACTCTCGAGTTTCGGCAAGCCATTTGGACGAGCGGGATAAGAGAAGGGCATCGCATCGAGGGTAAACTCTTAACATGTAGATCTAGAGTAGATCTAAAGTTTTTAAACATGTACATGTAGTTTTATTTACCTTCGAACGGATCCGTGGCCGACTTTCGGGATTTCCACAACGCAAAAAGCAGTTTTTGCGGCTCGGATAGTCCAACTTGATATTATTCATGCAAGTTATTGGTATGTGTTACATTGTTGAATATTTGCTCAGGTTGTTATGAGATGTATCATTGCAAACATTCATGTAAGTCAGTACATTACAACTAGTGGATCAAATTGGTATATGCATTTATTATATTTATACTGATGGTTATTACCTTTAAGACTATATACTTGTTGATATCTATATGTTTATTTAGTTCATGTACTATCTTTAATATACCACTGAGTCTTATACTCACCACACAAATCCTGGGTTTTCTTATCACCCAGATAGCAGGTAGAAGATTCCTTGGGTGCTGGACCTCCGCTAGCTAATCCCATCTCACACCGAGCATTTGGATTTTATTCCATATTGGTGTTGTATTATTTTGGATTGTTTGTTTTGAATTTTATTCTATATTGGTTCTGCATTTTGGTATATGATTGTGTTGTTCTGTATTTGACTTTTATTTATGGATTTGGGTTTAAATCCCTGATGGATTCTTGTATTGGATTTTATTCTTTGTTGGTTATGTATTTTGGTATATAGTTGTATTGTTATGTACTTGACTTCTATTATGGTTTTGGTTTTGATTGTGGTATTAATTTTTATTATGTTTTCTGATTATGGTTGTGTCAAAATTGCACCGGTGCGTATCTTTGTGTCTTTGTATTTTTATTATCTGCCAGTGTTATTTCATTGTGGTATATGGTTTATGGATGTTAGTAGCTATGTGGGCCTTGTATCAGTGTTGTATCTTATATTGTCACTAGAGGATATCGTCCGATCGATGGACAAGTTTACTCTCGGGGCATGACAAGATCATCAGGAAGGACCTCCGAGCATCATACTATAACCTCTATCTGCTACCTGAGGATAAAATAGACGAGGTAGTGAGTAAAAAAACTCAGAGGATATAGGAAAGCTAGTGCATGAACTAAATGTAAGGAGATGAAAGGATATACGTCTCATAGGTAATATCAACAGTAAGAACATAATAAACACATATACCAACCTGATCCACCAAGTATAATGAATAGAATTAAATAAGGATATACAATGGTACTGCTCATAACCACATGAGCAACATATGACAACATATAACATGCAATAATATGTATAACAATGTCACACCTATGCAACATCCATATATCAAGCATATGAACCAAATTACAAGTATAATGCAATATATAATATCAGCATATGCAACATACCTCACATGTATATGCATGGTCACTATCGGCATGCAACTCCTGCCATCACTCCCTCGGAGTGGCCAGGTGGGCAAACATGATGACTACACAACTCCAACTACCACTACTCTCGAGTGGCCGAGTGGGCAGTATGAATAATAGCTATCTGGCTACATACAAAGGGGTTCCTGCCTGCATGTAACTCCAGCTACCACTACCCCGAGTGGTCGAGTAGGCATGACATGACAAGTTGGACGCACCTCCAACTACCACTATCCCAAGTGGTTGAGTGGGCAGATATGGTTGATGACTCTCTCAACTACAAGGAGGACAATGGTAGCTAACATACATGTACTGTGATGATGAATAGAAAGTAAATAGTCATCCACATAGGAATAATCATCTCTATACTACAATAATATGATCATAAATAGAAGTATGAGCTATAAATAATGTATACAAAAATAACAGGTATAAACAATACTAAACAATATGAAAAGCATCAGAGACTGTATAAATTTCAAATAGATCATCTCTAAAATCATGCAGATAAGTATCGATCTCAAGTACGATAAATAGTAGAGTTAAGATAGTGATACTAACAATATATTTATAAGGGTTCATGCACTAAGATCAATGATCTATAGAAGTCAAAGGAAGAACTACCCACCTAATATGTAGATCGTATTGATTGTCTTTGCATCTTCAAGTTTACCTTAAATCAAAGTCCTACAATTATAGAATACAATAAATAAAGTTTAGTTCTATCATAAATCTAATGATAGAATCAAATAGATTCATAAATTCATATTGATTAATCCATTAATCCATAAATTCCTTTTTCCATCGGACTTATTAATAAATCCATCATTTAACCCATTAATCATATAATTAATTCATTAGCGAATCAAATGAATTTAACCAACATCCCATTCACCAAACCCACAATGAACTAGCTATAAGAAGATCATACGTCCACAAGATTCCCAGATCTGGCTAACCTAGCTTTACCATATCCACATGACTCCTTGCTCTAAGTTTCGAGTATTAGATAAGGATCACTTGAGCCGAATAGGAAACAACCCTACTCAGATCACCCTCATCTCCTCCCAATTTGCAAGATGTCATAGATATCACAAATCCCTACTAGATCCATTACTCTTTGAATCCACAGTCCAAGGAAAACAGAGGAAGGAATGAAGTAATTACCTAAATGTGAAAGAGAAGATTACAGGAGCTATATTGACCGACAGCAAAGTTGTAAGTGATGAAATGCAACCTATAGGGGATATCGTTGCTTGCTACAGTTGAGATTGACATATCTTGCCGATAAAAGAGGCGGCAGAGCTATGGCCAGTAGGCTTCCAGAGCCTTCAATCCACCGTGAAAAACTAGAGGAAGGATGGAAGAAGCAATGGTAGAGGACTGCTACTCGTGGAGGAGAGGACGGTGGCAATGTTTTGCTGCCATCGGATTTGGAAGATGAATGGGGCGGCAACACCACTCGCAGCTGAGGTCACATCAAGCGACTGTAGTGGTGATTGTGAGATGACGATGATGTTACTCGCAACGAAGACCCAAACAATCAGCACAAGATGGCACGTGGTGGGAACATGAAGAGGACAATGACGCTGGGATTGCAGAATCGATAGAGAAGGGAAAGGCATCGACGTTTGGTTACCGTCTAGGCTGGTAGATGCGAGAGGGTGGTGAAGTGGTGAAAGCATGGGATTTAGAAATAGGTTTCTTTATAAATCAAATTAAGTTTTTTTATAACAACTTAGGTTAATTAATCTTATTAACTCCTTAATATGATGATAATCCAAACATACCCTATCAAAGCCTATTAGATTTTTCCCTTGAAATATCATAGAAAATTGATTTAAATCATGAAAAAAAATCCTTAAAATTCTTAGAAATTCTATAAGTGAACTTCTTAATTATTAACTGTTATTTTATTATTATTCTAGCTAAAAAAATTTAAGTTGTGATCTATTTTATTTTTTTATTTCTCATATTTAATATTCTCCCAAATTTTCTACTCAAGTACAATGAGTAAAAAATATGATACTAATCAACTTAAGTACTTTAAAACATCACACACTTAAGTAAATAAAATGAGGATATTGAGCTTGGATGTTATTTTTCTAGCTCTCAACATATTTTCCAAAGTCTAAATGGTATGCTCTGGTTGACCATCTGTCAAAAGGTGAAAATTGTACCAAAGTGAAGCTCTATACTCATAACTTGTTGGATACTTTGTCAGAATTATAAGATGAATCATTAATCTCTACCAGATATGATACTCAAGGATACTCCATGAAGTTTGGAAATCTCCTTACATATAATTCTACAAAGCAATCCAACAAATTCATCTTACGGATTAGTAGAAAATGAGCGAACATTGGTTAATTGATCAATGATTATCCAAATCACATCATGTCCTTTCCATGTTTTGGGTAATCCCACAACAAAGTCCATTGTAATACACTCCCACTTCCATTCTAGTATTTGAATCCCTTGAAGTAACCCTGCTAGTCTTTGATGTTCTACCTTCATTTATTGACACACCAAAAATGGAGTTACAAAATCGACAATGTCCTTCTTCATGCCACTCCACTAGTAGGAGCATCTTAAATCCCAATACATTCGAGTACCACCCAGGTGAATCACAAATCTAGATCGATGTGCTTCCTGAAGTAGTTCTTCTTTAATTGGGTGCATCCCAGACACACATAATCTTCCTCGAAAATGGAGAATCTAATTCTCATCACAAGAGAAATCAGTCTGTTGTCCTGAATTTACTCTGCTACATAAGAATTGGATGTGTTGGTCACTCACTTGTGCTTCTTTAATCCGCTTAACTATAGGTGACTGGGCAATCATAGAGACCAGTATTCCTTGTTGGGCCTATCCTATTTCTAGTAATTTTATTTCTAAGAATTGTTGGACCAACTCAGTGAGTGCTACCCGATGGCTGGGCAGAATTCTATGAGATTTCTTTCTTAAAGCATCTGCTACCACATTAGCTTTTCCTAGATGATAATTGATAGTACAATCATAATTCTTCATAAAATCCATCCATCATCTCAGTTGAAGGTTTAGTTCCTTATGAGTGAATAGATACTTCATGTTTTTATGATTAGTATATATCTCAAAAGTGATCTTGTACAGATGATGTCTCCATATTTTTAGAGAAAAGATGATGGCTTCTAACTCCAATTCGTGTACAGGATAATTCTTCTCATAGTCCTTTAGCTGGTGGGAAGCATAAGATATAACTCGATTAAACTATATCAGAATCACTCCTAATCCCTGAAATGATGTATCTGTATAAAGAACGAATCTGTCTTCACTAGAGGAATCACTAAGACTGGTGCACATATCAATCTTTGCTTAAGCTCCTGAAAACTCATTTCACATGCTTCTGACCATGTAAAATTTACTTCCTTTATTGTCAGTCGCGTTAACGGTTTAGCAATATAAGAGAAATCCTCTACAAACCTGCAGTAATATCTAGCCAATCCAAGGAAACTGCAAACTTCTTTTACCATCTTTGGCTATTCCTAATTGGTAATTACCTATATCTTCTGGGGGTCTACCGAAATGCCTCTACTCGGAACAACATGTCCGAGAAATTCAATTGAGGATAGCTAGAATGTACATTTGTTAAACTTTGAATCAAGTTGCTCTCGCCATAATCTCTCTAATACAATACAAAGATGATGTGCATGCTCATTTTCAGATCGTGAATATATCAAAATATCATTTATATAAAGACAATAACAAACTGATCCAAATAATCCAAGAATATCCGATTCATCAAATCCATGAATGCAGCTAGGACATTAGTAAGCCCAAATGATATCACCAAGAACTCATAATGTCCATACCAAGTGCAAAATGTTGTCTTCTGCACATCCACATCTTTTACACTAAGCTGATGATAACTTAATTGTAAATCACAAGTGTTCTTGAGCTGATCAAACAAATCCTCTATCCATTGCAAAGGATATTTGTTCTTAATAGTCATTGTATTTAGTTGTCGATAATCAATGCATAATCTCAGTGATCCATCTTTCTTTTTAACAAAGAGTACGTGAGATCCCCATGGGGAATACTAGGATGGATAAATCCTCTATCCAACAACTCCTATAATTGCAACTTAAGTTCTTCCAATTCTTTTGGTGTCATCTGGTATGGAGTTTTCGATACCGGAGTTGTTCTTGGAATTACTTCAATCATAAATTCCACTTGCCTATGGGGTGGCAAGCTAGAGGTTCATCAAAAAAATACATCAGAGTACTCTTGGACTATACACGCATCCGAGAAGCATGATGTACTATCATTCCCAACCTTTATCAATGACAATAAATATCCCAGGCATCCATGGGATAACATTCCTTGAGCGTGTAGTAGTGAAATGAAGGATATTTCATCATCCCTATGTTGGGATGTATACTGAAAAGTTTATCTTTTGTATGAACATCTTTATTTTTGAAATAAGAATCACATGATCATTGTTTGCATATTTATGGTTATGCATATTGTCTGATACATTACATTGTAGATAACATGGTGTGTAGTGTCACATAGGATATCATGTTATCAGTTCCTTGTAGAGTATAAGTAAAGGCTCACAACCGAGATGGTTTTGGACAAACCATTGGTATGGTTGTAGTGTGATTTGGTATTGGTTTATCTTGACCATAGAATTACACTAGTACACTTTGTGTGTATTGAGCAGGACCGACTTAGAGGTGATTCAATTTATTGTTAAATACATAATTGAATCGGACCACGGATATTATGGTGTACATGCTCTTAAATTCTGATATAATAACGGACACATGTACTTAGTATTTATTTCTTTGATTTACCAATGGGTGAGATTTATAGAGTAAATCGATAGGCTCGAAAAGTTGGGAAATGATATTATTTACATGGTGTGTCGTTGATTATAGGAGGAAATCGTGTCCTATATATTAGGATGATGATGTCCCCATGAGGAGCTCATAAGGTTCATCATGTAAACCCTGCAGGTGGACTTGGTTCGGCATGATGATAAGGTTGAGTGGTACTACTCATGAAGTTAGATGTTGATTAATTAATTATCAGTAAATTAATTAATTGATGGACATTCGATATCTTAAACACTGGGAGATATTTGTACAACTAATATAAGAAGCCCATATTTATTTATGGGGGTTGGTGAGGTAGATCAAAGATAATCCTCTAGTGGAATGGATTATCATTAATGGATCGAACTTTATGTGGGCCAGATCCATTGGGTGGCCAAGATCCAACTCCTCCTCATGGTCCCTATTGTAGCCTATTAAAAACCTCATGAAAGCCTAGATCCGACAGTGGAGATTAAATCTCTAGATCCGACGATGAAGATTAAATTCCTAGATCTGACGGTGGAGATTAAATCTCTAGATCCGACGGTGGAGATTAAATCCCTAGATCCGACGGTGGAGATTAAATCTTTAGATCCGACGGTGGAGATTAAAAGGAGGTATGGGTGAAATCTATAAAAGGGGAGCAAAGGCTTAGGTGGCACAAGAGAGTTTTTTTGGAGATTCTAGGGTTTGCTCTCCTTGGCTTGGGCGGAAAGAAACTCAAGGGGATTAGGGTTTGGGTCGGCGGCAACAAGAGGGTAAAGCTTTGGTTTTCTCCTCCTTTCTCTTGGTTGGCTCTAGGGCATCCCCTTCCTTGGGTTTTGGGCGGTGCCCCATACTCTTCTTCTTCATCCTTTGGCCGCCGACAAGATATCAATCTTGGCTGGTAAATCGTCTCCCACTCCTTAGGGCTAGCGGACACCAAGTTGGTGCTTGGTGCTTGGCGCAAGTAAGGAGAAGAAGGGTTCGAGTATTCTTCCTTTTGTTCGGAGCGAGCAAGGAAACGAAGATCGTGATCTAGGAGGCTTCAACTCTTGGAGGATCGTTTCCCACACAACGTCTAAGAGGAGGATAGGACATACTAGAAGACCTTGAGGTAAACAAGAGGTATAATTCTTGTTTAAGTATGTTTTCTTATTCTATGCAATTTGTATGTATTGTATGTGGCTAATTTACTTGGACCCTAAAGATAAACACAAAAATCGGTGATCTGTACATTGTCTATTCCGCGGCTAATCAAAGAAAAGAGGTAGGTTGCTTGAACAACAAGTTTATTCAAGTGACCACTCTAATCGAATAGCACGACGATGGATCGGTTGCTTGGGTAATCCCTATTTGTCAAGGATTATTATTTTTTAATCCGGACACAGAGATGGGATCTCCATGCACAAGTGACCGAGGTGAGAAGCGAAGCTTCGAATCCACCCTTCAAGTGGTATCAGAGCCACGGTTTTCAGTTTTGTGTGTTTAGGATTCGGTTACTTTTATGCACTTATCATATATTGTATGTGTCGGATGATAGTAGGATGTGAGTAGGCTAACTTTTTGGTTGCAGGCATAAGATCCAACTATTATGGCCATATGTGTGTGTATGTGATTGGATGTATGTAATTGTATTATTATTTGAATCCTCGTGGTTGACGAGGCTAGTATTTAATTTTTGTAATTAAGTACGACATTGTTTAGCCACTCTTTTATTTTAGTTTTCTTTCGATCTAGATTTCATGTACACTCCTTCGTGGAGAATAGGATCGATGGATGTAAATTAAAATAATTTTTCTCGGCTCAGATCTCCTGATGGCTTGTACATGGCGTAGGGAGGAGAGAACGAGATGGTGATACGACGAAAGACATATTGGAGAACAAAAGCCATAACAGTTGGAAAATATTTTTTCTCATATTTATTTCTTTTTGTTTGATATGCATGTCATGTTCTAGGAAAATTCCTCAATTTTAAATTACTAAGTGGGAGAGGGATATTTTTTTAAATTCTCATGGCCTCCATTACGATTTGACTTGTGATACAAACAAACTTGCGCGTGGGCTCTGAGTGCCTTCCTCCCCATCGGATGAGTTTGTTTTGCGAATCACAGGGTCGAATATGATTATAGGAAATTATTTAGGAGCGTGTGTACTTCCCCATTGGAAGGCACATAACCCGAGATAATTGCCTTGGTACCAAGTAATGGTGCACACTTAGATGCAAATAGGAGTATCCTCCCCATCGGAGTCACTGCTTTTATTTGTAAGGCCGAAGAGGAACCAACTATTAATTTTATTTGTCAAAAAGTTAGGTTGACAAGATAGTAAAATTAATGGGTAAAACCTCCTCTTGCAAATGTAGAATTCGTATACGTCCACACGATCGTGGCATATGATAATCTCGGTGTTTTTAGGTGTTGGTTGATTTTAAAATTTTATTGTTTGAGGAATCAATAATTTTTTGAAATCTAATGTTTTGATCTATGCGATTCTTAGGTTTTTCAAAAATGACTTTCAACTCGCTTGTTGTGATACTAAAAGAGAATAAACTTACTGGACCCAATTATGTTGATTGGAAAAGGAATCTTGATATTGTCTTGACTGCTGAGGAGTACAAGTATGTCCTCTTCGAAGAGTGTCCTCCTAAGCATGTGGATGATTCTGGGGAAAAGGAGAAAGAGAGTTATAAAAAGTGTATTAAGGCTGATGAGATGACGCGGTGTTACATTTTGGTTTCTATGTCAAATGTATTGCAACATCAGCATCAAGTCATGCCCACTGCTTATGACAGGATGCTCAATCTAAAGGAGCTTTTCGGACACCAGAATCGGGCTGCTAGGCAGGAAGTCATGAGGAAGTTGATGACGACCACCATGATCGAGGGAACACCCGTGAGGGATCATGTTCTCAAGATGATGACTCATTTGAATGAGCTGGAATTCTTTGGAGCTGAAATCAATGGGGAAACCTAGGTCGATATCATTCTCTAGTCTCTACCTAGGAGTTTTGAGCAGTTTTGCTTGAATTACAACATGAACAAGAGGTTGTATTCGTTGGCGGAGCTTCTGACAGAACTCTAGGCGACAGAGGGGCTTTTTCGTCAAAGTGCTCAGGCACAGGCCATGGTTGCCCAAAAGGTTTCTACTTCTAAGCCGAAAGGTAAGAAGAAGAAGAAACAAGGTGGGGCAAAGGTGGCAGGAGGTTCTCAGGGAGGAGTGAAGAAGCCGAAAGGCAAGTGCTTACTTGCAAGCAGACTGGACATTGGAAGAAGGGCTGCCCTAACCGAAAGCAGAACAAAGATATATCTTTTGGTCTAGTCGTTGAAAAATATTTAGCGGTGTTATCTACCAGCACCTGGTGTGTAGATACGGGAGCCACTGATCATGTCTGCAATACTTTGTAGGGGTTCCAGGAAACCAGACGACTTGCTGAGGGGGAGATTACCGTTTACTTGGGTGATGCTACGAAGGTGGCGGTTGTTACAGTGGGATATGTTTATTTATCTTTTGATAGAAATAAAATTTTGGTTCTAAAAAATTGCCTTTATGTACCTTTATTTAAAAAGAATTTGATTTCGATTTCTAAATTGTTTATGGATGAATATTCTATTTCTTTTAATGATAGAGTTGTTATAAAAAGGAATAGAGAGATTATCTATTCTGGTGCATTGATAGGAAATTTATATACACTTGAACCAAAAGCTCCCACGATGCATATAGAAGTAAATAACTCATCTTCTAATTCTAATAAGAGAAAATAACCTTCGAAAATGAACCAATCATATCTTTGGCATCTAAGGTTAAGTCATATTAACCTAAGTAGAATTCAAAGGTTGATAGCTCATGGACCTCTGGGTTCATTAGTGGTGAAAGATTTCCCAACCTGCGAATCTTGCTTAGACGGTAAAATGACCAAGAGGCCTTTTAAGGCCAAGGGGTATAGAGCCAAAGATGTGTTGGAATTGGTTCATTCTAATTTGTGTGGTCCTATGTCTTTCAAGGCAAGAGGTGGTTTTGAATATTTCGTCTCTTTTATAGACGATTATTCAAGATATGGATACATTTACTTGATGCGCCGTAAGTCTGAATGCTTTGACAGGTTCAAAGAATCCAAGGCTGATGTGGAGAAACATCAAGGTAAAAGTATCAAGACACTACGATCTGATCATGGTGGAGAGTACCTCTTGGGAGAGTTTAGGAATTACTTATCAGAGGCTGGGATTCAATCCCAATTGTCTGCACCTGGCACACCCTAGCAAAATGGAGTAGCAGAGCGAAGGAATAGGACTCTTATGGAGATGGTTAGATCGATAATGAGTTATTCTGAGTTGCCAGATTCATTCTGGGGGTATGCTCTGGATACGACAGTGTATATTCTAAACTTGGTACCATCTAAATCAGTGCCTTCTACTCCCACAGAATTGTGGACTGGGCAAAAGCCTAGCCTAAGACATTCGGATTTGGGGGAGTCCAACACATGTGCTGAAGGCAAATGCTGGTAAGTTGGAACCTCATACAGAAGTGCGCATGTTCGTTGGCTATCCTAGGGTAACGAAAGGTGGTTTGTTTTATAGTCCTAGAGATCAGAGGGTGATCATTAGCACGAATGCCAGATTTCTAGAGGAAGACTATGTGATGAACCACAATCCATGAGTAAGATTGTTCTAGAGGAATTGAGAGGGGAAGTCACTACTTCAGTACCACCGGTACAAGAGGATATAACATAAGTGACTGCACCGCGTGTCACAGAGGATGCACAGGTGATACCTGTAGGGAATTTTATATGCCAAATAGCATATGCGCAACGGAAAAATTAGGATCCCTTCCTAGTGATCCTTGCGAAAGAAAACCTCGTACAAAATAAATTTCTCTAAAACCAAACCTATCTTATAGGAGAGGATTACCTTTGTTGCGTGCCCTTGTTAATCCCGCTTTTCCTTTTGGTTTGTTGGATCTTTAGCACGTTCAAATGTCCGTGCCTCTATACGTATCCACACGAGCAAGCTCTTGTCTCACAAAAGAAAAACTAGAAGGGCTCTCCTTTACTTCTTGCTAGAGAAGTCCCTAAAGGAGAGGAAGCTAGGGAAAAAGAGAAGGGAAGAAGAAGACTACTCTTCTTGCTAGCCTACACTCACAAAACCACACAACCAAAGCTTCCACCAAGCTCTCAAGCTCTCACACAACCACAATCACACATTGGCCGGCCACTCCATGGAGTCTTTTATAGGGTTGGAAAAACCCTTTCACCTCCTACCATTCAATGCAATCCATTGCATTGAGACACCTTGTTTGGCCGGCCACTTTAAGGAGACAAAAACCACTTTGTCTCCTTCCACCTTATCTAGCTTAGGTGGCATGATTATGTGGCATGCTTGTGTGGCATTCATGCATGTTGAATTAATCTTATTAATTCAATAAGCCCACCTTATCTAGCTTAGGTGGCATGCTTATGTGGCATGCTTGTGTGGCATTCATGCATGTTGAATTAATCTTATTAATTCAATAAGCTTATGTTATCATATTGAATTAATCTCATTAAATCAATAAGCTAAAATTCTCATTAAGCTTAAAGTCCAAAAACCATTTTGTACTTAAGCTTATTCCCAAATTATTCTAGTCAAACTAGAATGCACTAATTCTTCTAATCATCATGCTCTTTGTGTGTGACCCTATAGGCTCTCATAACGTTGGCAGTGGATCTAAACTCTTTTAGATACACAAGCAATGAGCGACATCTAGCAATACATCATTGCTACCCAAGTTACGAAATAAGTCAAGATCCGACTAACCTTTCCGTGACTACTATAATGTATGACCGTGTCCTTCTATCCTTGATATCAGATTGACCAATGAGGCATAGACCGTGTCATCCTCGATCAATCTATGTGTTTCTTGATCCCTGAGTAAACTAACTCAAACAAATGAGCTCAATATCTCATATTGAGTCATTCGAGCATGGCCATGCGTTTTAGTAGTTCTACTCAATCAAGGGGCCCACAGATATCACTCCCATCATATGGGAGGGATAGATCCCATCTACATCACTCACATCCCTCCGCATAATTTGTTATATACCCAGTAATCGCCTTTATGGTCCACCCTGTTATGGGTGACGTTTGACGATACCAAAGTACATAACTCCTTATGTAGGGAACCGTAGTGACTTCAGGTTCGAGGACTATTCATACCAATAGTCACATGAGAAAGTTTATGACACTCATATAACGATCCATGAAACTTTCTCATGGCGGGTCAGTTCAGTATATATTCTCTAATATATACCCATGTGTCAACTTGATATCATATATCCATGACTTGTGAGATCAAGTCATCAATCGACCTACATGCTAGTCTTTATGAATTAATATTGCCCTTGCATATTAACACTTGACTAGGAACATTTAGGAAAGTGTTCTCTACAGCCTCTCATAATCAATTCTGCCAATTGATGTGCTGTAGATAAGAACCTACTTTTCTAGGGCATTATTATATTTAATTTAGCTGGCACAAGCAAGATGTAAATATAATAACCAATCCTTTGCCTTTATTGAATATGATACAAAATGTTCCCTTTTCAACCATCACATGATTGGCTCTAGGGCTATAACTAACAATCTCCCACTAGCACTAGTACCAATCACTATGATATCTAATACCTAGTGACCTAGTGTGACCATCATGCTTCCTCTGTGCCAAAGCCTTGGTCAATGGATCTGTGATGTTAGCTTCTGTCGGTACTCTGCATATCCTCACATCTCCTCTATCGATGATCTCTCGAATGAGATGGAAGCGCCGCAGTATGTGTTTGGTCCGCTGATGTGATCGAGGTTCCTTAGCCTGTGCAATAGCCCCATTGTTGTCACAATAGAGGTCTATTGGATCTGCAATGCTAGGAACTACCCCAAGTTCATTGATGAACTTGCGGAGCCAAACCTCCTTTCTTTGCATCGACGCAAAGAATATACTCGCTACATTTGTAGAATCGAATCGTGTCTGATTCGAACTCTTCCAGCTCACAGCTCCACCATTCAGGCAAAACACGTACCCCGATTGTGATCTATAGTCATCCTTGTCTGTTTGGAAGCTTGCATCACTGTAACCCTTTACAGCTAGCTCCTCATTGCCTCCAAATATCAGGAAATATTCTTTCGTTCTTCGTAAGTATTTAAGAATATTTTTGACTGCTATCCAGTGACTTTCACCTGGATCCGACTGGTATCTACTCGTCATTCTCAAAGCATACGAGACGTCAGGACGAGTACAAAGCATGGCGTACATGATAGACCCTATGGCGGATGCATAAGGGATCTTATCCATGCGATCTCTCTCCTCCTTAGAAGAGGGACATTGAGTCTTGAAAGACTCACACCATGTGATAAAGCGAAATCCTTTCTTGGAATTTTGCATAGCAAAATGATCTAGCACTTTATCTATGTATGTACTCGACTTAGGCCAAGTAATCTTTTAGATCTATCTCTATAGATCTTGATGCCTAGAATATGGCGGCTTCACCTAAGTCTTTCATCGAGAAACAATCCCTAACCACATCTTCACAGGTGGGTGAGGAATATCATTTCGATGAGAAGTATGTCATCTACATACAAGACAAGAAATACAACTGTGCTCTACTATTTCTCTTGTAGACACAAGGTTCATCTTCATTCTTGATGAAACCAAACTCCTTGATTGCATCATCGAATCGAAGATTCCGGCTTGAGAGGCTTGCTTTAGTCCATAAATGGACCTTTGCGGTTTGCATATCTTTCCAGGGATGCATTGGATCTTCAAAACCCTCGGTTGTCATGTACACATCCTCGAGTAGCTTTCCATTCGTAAAAGCGGTTTTGACATCCATCTCGCCAGATCTCATAATCGTGGTAGGTCGCGATAGCAAGTATGATCCGAATGGATTTAAGCATCATGGGTGAAAAGGTTTCATCATAGTCAATACCATGAATTTGTTTGAATCCTTTAGCCACCAATCTACCTTTATAGGTATGCTTATTACCATCCATGTCAGTCTTTACTTTAAAGACCCACTTACACCCAATGGGTTTTACCCCTTCAGGTGGATCAACCAAGGTCCATACTTGGTTAGTGTACATGGATTCCATTTCGGATCTCATGGCCTCTAGCCATTTCTCGGAATCTGGGCTCATCATAGCTTCTTGATAGGATGTAGGCTCGTCAAGATCGACAAGCAATACCTCACCGTTGTCAGTCAAGAGAAAAGAATATCTCTCGGGTTGACGACGGATCCTATCAGATCTACGAAGAGGTTGGTCTACTTGAACAGGTGTTTGCTCCACAACTCTTTGGGCAACAATTTCCTCATCCACAACACTTTGTGGTCCCTGTTCATTTTCCATCGAAGCCTTAGTGTTATCTTCATCTTGAACTTCTTCAAGATGAATTTTACTCCCACTAGTTGTTCTAGAAATAAATTCTCTTTCTAGAAAGACAGTATTTCTGGCAACAAACACCTTGCCAAGTGTGGGATTGTAAAAGTAATATCCCTTAGTTTCCTTGGGATATCCTACAAAATAACACTTATCTGATTTGGGTCCTAGTTTATCTGAGACTTGACGTCTTACATAAGCTTCACAACCCCAAATCTTTATAAAAGACATTTTGGGACTCTTCCCAGTCCATATCGTATATGGTGTCTTTTCTATGGCTTTTGATGGGACGCGATTAAGTGTGAAAGCGGCTGTCTCTAGAGCTAGTCCCCAAAAGGAAGTAGGTAGATCAGTCTGGCTCATCATTGATCATACCATATCTAATAGAGTACGATTTCTCCTCTCAGATACACCATTCCATTGTGGTGTTCCAGGTGGAGTGAGTTGGGATATTATCCCACACTCAGCCAGGTGATCACGAAACTCTTGACTAAGGTATTCACCACCTCGATCTGATCGAAGTAGCTTAATACGCTTACCAAGTTGGTTTTGTACTTCATTCTTGAATGCTTTGAACTTTTCAAAGGATTCTGACTTATGTCTCATCAAATATAAGTAGCCGAATCTACTCATATCATTAGTGAAAGTAATAAAGTACTTATAGCCTCCTCTGGCTTCGACATTGAAAGGCCCACATACATCAGTATGTATGAGTCCTAACAATTCCGTCGCTTTCTCGCCATGTCCACTAAATGGAGTTTTAGTCATCTTTCCTAAAAGACAAGATTCGCATACCTCATATGATTCAAAATCAAATGAGTCCAATAATCCATCTTTATGGAGTTGGGATATGCGTTTTTCATTTATGTGACCTAGGCGACAGTGCCAGAGATATGTTTGGTTCAAATCATTCGATTTGAACCGTTTGGTATTTACGTTATATATTGGGTTTTCTAAATCTAGAACATAGAGACCATTCATAAGTGGTGCATTACAATAGAACATTTCATTCAAATAAATGGAACAATATTTGTCCTTTATTATAAAAGAAAAGTTTTTCTTGTCTAAACAAGATACAGAAATTATGTTCTTTGTCAATGCAGGTACATATAAGCACTCCTCTAGTTCTAAGATAAGCCCAGTGGGCAAAGACAAGAAATATGTTCCTACAGCTACAGCAGCAACTTTTGCGCCATTGCCTACTCGTAGGTCCACTTCGCCTTTTGCCATTAGTCTACTATTTCTCAGTCCCTGCACATTAGTACAAATGTGAGATGCACATCCGGTATCTAATACCCATGTAGAAGAAATAGATAGATTAACTTCTATAACGTGTATACCTGAGGCAGAAGTCCCACTTCTTTTATTCTTTACTTCCTCAAGGTAGACTTTGCAGTTCCGCTTCCAGTGTCCAGTCTCACCGCAATGGAAACAGTCCCCTTCCTTAGGTACTTTACCTTTACCCTTTGAAGTGGATGAATTGGCCTTGCCTTTGGCTTGGGTCTTACCCTTGCCTTTGCGCTTACCTTTGCCCTTCTTGACCATTAGTACGTTACTAACTTTCTTTTTGAGATTCGGTTCAGCAGTTCTTAACATGCTGAGAATCTCAGGCAAAGGTTTATCAATTTCATTCATGTTATAATTCATGACGAATTGATTATATGCTTCCGGCAACGATTGTATGATAACATCGGTTGCCAATTCTTGGCTCAGTGGAAAACCTAGTCTTTCAAGGTTCTCAACGTACCCAATCATTTTAAGTACGTGAGTTCCTACAGGTGTTCCTTCTTGCATCTTGCATGCAAAAAGAGCCTTAGACACTTCAAAACGCTCGTTCTTGGCTTGTCCTTGATATAGTTGTTTCAAATGCTCAACCATATCATAGGCATCCATGTTCTCATGTTGCTTCTGAAGCTCAGAGTTCATGGTTGCAAGCATAAGGCATGACACATCTAATGCGTCATCTTGATGCTTCTTATAAGCATCTTTTTCAGCACGAGTGGCCGCAGGGGCAGGTATTTCAGGGGTAGACTGCTCTAGGACATACAGTTTGCGTTCTTGCTTGAGGATAATCCTTAAGTTCCTATACCAGTCAAGAAAGTTTGCTCTATTGAGCTTGTCCTTCTCAAGGACAGATCGCAAGTTGAGGGGGTGTGTCGTGTTAGATGACATGGTGATCTACAACAATAAAATGCAAAATTAAGTATCATACCTAAGTCATTTAATTAGGCCTTTAATTAAATGAGGCTCCCACTAAATTCTCATAGCTTTGATATGAGCTAATCATTGATGTAGGCAAACACTTTTCTCTTACATCATTAGCTACTATTTAGCTATAAATTTATATGGGATAAAGATCCACATCATAATTCGTCTTGAGTTAGCTTTGGCTAATCGCCCAAGACGTAGTATGATTAGGTAGGCAATCTTTTGCCAATTACATCTGATGTAACTCTTTAATAGCTTTGGTTAAGTTTAGATTAGTTTAGTGTTTATTCCTAAACCTTCGGTGTGGCGAGGCACAGGGCCTTCTTGGATATCAGACAGCGACCACTTCTAAGACAAAGGCGATGTTAAATCACATAAAACTAATTTTAAAACTTATGCTCAAAGCTAATATATGCCTCTACTTTCTTAACTAATTAAGAAAAACTTAATTAAGTCTTAACCAAGTTTGATAGCGGGACATCACGATTGTCCACTCGCACTCTTCCAAGATAAAATGCATTGCTTTGCTTTGGCAAACCCAATAACAAATGATCGAGGAAGTAGTGAGTACCAAACTTTGGTAGGCATATCGTTTTTGACTTATTAAGATATAAACTTAAACATGCATCACATACATATTAGCATACATCACATATAAGCTAAATTAACATGCATCACATACAAGTTAAACTAAGTGTGTCATGGTTATGGCCCTTATTCTACAATCTTCTCAAGCCAATGAGAAGATTGATTGGTCAACCTAGGGATAGCATCTTCTCCCAAGTGCTTCCTTTTGGTTGTCTTGTGTTGTTGACTTCCTCCTTGTAACATTATCTTCCAATGGACCCTCCATCTTTGTTGTATATTACAAAAGGAGAAATACTCGAGTTACATTCGAGTCTAAAGCTAATTTTACAAGAATTTTAGGAGAAAGGCCACGACGCAGTATATTAAGAATTACAACACACAATCACAAACTTTTTGGGACTAGGCCATAACCATGCACCATGTCAATTTTAACTTTTAAAAGACATCGGATATTTTATTATGTTTGAAAATTTGCTAATACAATTATCAACTCATAATAAAATTCATCCTACTTCTATATCATATATAAAATAGAGAAAAACTATTTTTATACGATCTTTCGCAAGTGGCTCTGATACCACTGTAGGGAATTTTATATGCCAAATAGCATATGTGCAACGGAAAAATTAGGATCCCTTCCTAGTGATCCTTGCGAAAGAAAACCTCTTACAAAATAAATTTCTCTAAAACCAAACCTATCTTATAGGAGAGGATTACCTTTGTTGCGTGCCCTTGTTAATCCCGCTTTTCCTTTTGGTTTGTTGGATCTTTAGCACGTTCAAATGTCCGTGCCTCTATACGTATCCACACGAGCAAGCTCTTGTCTCACAAAAGAAAAACTAGAAGGGCTCTCCTTTACTTCTTGCTAGAGAAGTCCCTAAAGGAGAGGAAGCTAGGGAAAAAGAGAAGGGAAGAAGAAGACTACTCTTCTTGCTAGCCTACACTCACAAAACCACACAACCAAAGCTTCCACCAAGCTCTCAAGCTCTCACACAACCACAATCACACATTGGCCGGCCACTCCATGGAGTCTTTTATAGGGTTGGAAAAACCCTTTCACCTCCTACCATTCAATGCAATCCATTGCATTGAGACACCTTGTTTGGCCGGCCACTTTAAGGAGACAAAAACCACTTTGTCTCCTTCCACCTTATCTAGGTTAGGTGGCATGATTATGTGGCATGCTTGTGTGGCATTTATGCATGTTGAATTAATCTTATTAATTCAATAAGCCCGCCTTATCTAGCTTAGGTGGCATGCTTATGTGGCATGCTTGTGTGGCATTCATGCATGTTGAATTAATCTTATTAATTCAATAAGCTTATGTTATCATATTGAATTAATCTCATTAAATCAATAAGCTAAAATTCTCATTAAGCTTAAAGTCCAAAAACCATTTTGTACTTAAGCTTATTCCCAAATTATTCTAGTCAAACTAGAATGCACTAATTCTTCTAATCATCATGCTCTTTGTGTGTGACCCTATAGGCTCTCATAACGTTGGCAGTGGATCTAAACTCTTTTAGATACACAAGCAATGAGCGGCATCTAGCAATACATCATTGCTACCCAAGTTATGAAATAAGTCAAGATCCGACTAACCTTTCCGTGACTACTATAATGTATGACCGTGTCCTTCTATCCTTGATATCAGATTGACCAATGAGGCATAGACCGTGTCATCCTCGATCAATCTATGTGTTTCTTGATCCCTGAGTAAACTAACTCAAACAAATGAGCTCAATATCTCATATTGAGTCATTCGAGCATGGCCATGCGTTTTAGTAGTTCTACTCAATCAAGGGGCCCACAGATATCACTCCCGTAATATGGGAGGGATAGATCCCATCTACATCACTCACATCCCTCCGCATAATTTGTTATATACCCAGTAATCGCCTTTATGGTCCACCCTGTTACGGGTGACGTTTGACGATACCAAAGTACATAACTCCTTATGTAGGGAACCGTAGTGACTTCATGTTCGAGGACGATTCATACCAATAGTCACATGAGAAAGTTTATTACACTCATATAACGATCCATGAAACTTTCTCATGGCGGGTCAGTTCAGTATATATTCTCTAATATATACCCATGTGTCAACTTGATATCATATATCCATGACTTGTGAGATCAAGTCATCAATCGACCTACATGCTAGTCTTTATGAATTAATATTGCCCTTGCATATTAACACTTGACTAGGAACATTTAGGAAAGTGTTCTCTACAGCCTCTCATAATCAATTCTGCCAATTGATGTGTTGTAGATAAGAACCTACTTTTCTAGGGCATTATTATATTTAATTTAGCTGGCACAAGCAAGATGTAAATATAATAACCAATCCTTTGCCCTTATTGAATATGATACAAAATGTTCCCTTTTCAACCATCACATGATTGGCTCTAGGGCTATAACTAACAATACCTCATTGTAGTGGGAGGGTTGTTAGACAACCTAATAGATTTATGTTCTTAGGAGAATCTTCTAATTTGGTCCCTGACAAAAATGAACCTGATCCCTGGACATATGATGAGGCCATCCAAGATAAAGATGCGGTATCTTGGCAAAGTGCAATGAATTTTGAGATAGAATCTATGAATTCAAATCAGGTATGGGAGTTAGTAGAACCACCCAATGGTGTAAAAACCATTGGATGCAAGTGGATCTACAAAAGAAAGAGAGGAATAGACGGGAAGGTTGAGACCTTCAAAGCAAGGCTTGTTACGAAAGGGTATACTCAGAAAGAGGGTATCGATTTTGAGGAGACCTTTTCGCCGGTAGCCACGCTTAAGTCTATCTGGATTCTCTTATGTATTTCTACTCATATGGATTATGATGTGTGGCAGATGGATGTCAAGATAGCTTTCCTAAATGGAAGTCTTGAGGAAAACATCTATATGGAGCAACCAGAGGGATTCATTGCAAAGGGCAAAGAGCATCTTGTGTGCAAGCTTAATCGGTCAATTTATGGATTGAAGCAAGCTTCAAGATCTTTGAACATCCACTTTGATGAGGTAATCCAATCTTATGGATTTATTCAAAGTCTGAATGAGTCTTGTATTTACAAGAGATATGACGAAAACGTAGTGGTATTTCTTGTACTATACGTAGATGACATTTTATTAATTGGCAACAATGTCAAGGTGTTATCGGATGTAAGGGTATGATTGTCCAAACAGTTTGATATGAAGGACTTGGGAGAAGTGGGACACATCCTTGGGATCAAGGTTAATAAGGGATAACAGGAAAAGGATGTTATGCTTATCTCAAGCTTCATACATAGACACCATTTTGGCTCGTTTTAGCATGCAGATCTCCAAGAAAATTTTTCTACCTTTTAGGCATGGAGTGCCTTTATCTAAAGAGATGTGTCCTATAACATCAAAGGAGATAGAGGAGATAAAAGCGGTTCCTTATGCATCGACAGTAGGAAGCCACATGTATGTTATGCTATGTACGAGACTGGATATCTGCTTTGCTGTCGGCATGGTTTGCATATATCAGAGTAATCCAGGACAGGGATATTGGACTGCGGTAAAGCATATATTGAAGTACCTGAGAAGGACTAGGGATTATATGCTGGTATACCAGGCAGATCAATTACTCCCTATGGTTACACAGATTCTGACTTCCAATCATATAGGTATAACAGTAAGTCTACCTCAGGTTTTGTGTTTACTTTGGGAGGTGGAGCCATTGTTTAGAGGAGTGTCAAGCAGAAATGCGTGGCGGACTCTACCATGGAAGCTGAGTATGTGGCAGCCTCTAAGGCGGCCAAAGAAGTTGTATGGCTCAGGAACTTCTTGATGGACTTGGATGTGAATCCTGGTTTGCCCAGAACTATCACAATTTATTGTGATAACAGTGTTGGGATGTATACTGAAAAGTCTATCTTTTTTATGAACACATGATAATTGTTTGCATATTTATGGTTATGCATTTTGTCTAATACATTACATTGTATATAACATGGTGTGTAGTGTCACATGAGAGATCATGTTATCAGTTCCTTGTAAAGTATAAGTAGAGGCTCACAACCGAGATGGTTTTGGACAAACCATTGGCATGATTGTAATGTGATTTGGTATTGGATTGTCTTGACCATAGAATTACACAAGTACACTTTGTGTGTATTGAGGAGGACCGACTTAGAAGTGATTCAATTTATTGCTGACTACATAATCGAATCAGACCTCAGATATTAAGTTGTACATGCTCTTAATCCCGATATAATAATGGGCACATATACTTAGTACTCATTTCTTTGATTTACCAATAGGCGAGATTTATAGAGTAAATCGATAGGCTCGGTAAGTTGGGAAATGATATTATTTATATGGTGTGTCGTTGATTATAGGAGGAAACTGTGTCCTATATATTAGGATGATGATGTCCCCTTGAGGAGCTCATAAGGTTCATCATGTAAACCCTGCAGGTGGACTTGGTCCGGCATGATGATAAGGTTGAGTGGTACTACTCATGGAGTTAGATGTTGATTAATTAATTGTCAGTAAATTAATTAATCGATGGACATTCGAGATCTTAAATACGGGGAGATATATGTACAAATAATATATGGAGCCCATATTAACTTATGGGGGTTGGTGAGGTAGATCAATGATAATCTTCTAGTTGAATGGATTATCATTAATGGATCGGACTTTATGTGGGTTTGATCCATTGGGTGGCCAAGATCCAACTCCTCCTCATGGTCCCTATCGTAGCCTATTAAAACCCTCTTGAAGCCTAGATCCGATGATGGAAAATGAAACTCTAGATCCGACGGTGGAGATTAAATCTCTAGATTCAACGGCGGAGATTAAATCTCTAGATCCAACGGTGGAGATTAAATCTTTAGATCCGACGGTGGAGATTAAATCTCTAGATCTGACGGTTGAGATTAAATCTCTAGATCCGACAGTTAAGATTAAATCCCTAGAACCGACGGTGGAGATTAAAAGGAGGCTTGTCCCCAACTCTATAAATAAGGCTCCTAGGGTGGGCGGCAAGAATAATAGAAGGAGAATTAGGGTTTGGGCGGCTAGGGCCTGGGGGGCATTGGGCGGCTAGGGTTTGGAGAATCCTTGGGCGGCAAGGCTTCTTCCTCTTCTCCTTGGTTGGCGCCCATCTTGCTCTTCTCAACCTTGGTCGGTGCTCATCCTCTTCTTCTCTCCATCCTTGGCCGACGGTGACTAGGGTTAGGGTTCTTCCCTTAGAGCTCTTGGTCGGCGCCCACTCCATTCTCTTCATCTACTCCTTGTTCTCTCCTTGGCCGGCGGCAATCACCAAGCAAGGTGGCTTGGTGGTCGGTTCTAGATAGGAGAAGAGTTTTGTTCTATACTTCCTCTTGTTCGGAGCGAGCAAGGAAAGGAATATTGTGATTTAGGAGGCTTCATCTCTTGGGGGATCGTTACCCACACAACGTCTAAGAGGAGGATAGGACATACGATAGAAGACCTTGAGGTAAACAAGAAGTATAAATATTGTTTTGCTTTCCTTATGTTTCTTTGTATATTATATGTATGGCATGTGGCTAAATTTACTTGGACCCTGAATACGAACACAAAAACCGGCGATCCGTACATCGTCTATTCCACGGCTATTCGAAGAATAGAGATTGGTTTCTTGAACAACAAGTTTGTTCAAGTGACCACTCTAATCGGATAGCACGACGATGGAACGGTTGCTTTGGTAATCCCTATTTGTCGAGGATTAATTTTTTTAATCCGGGGACGAAGATGGGATCACCATGAACAAGTAACCGAGTTGAAGTGGGAAGCGAAGTTTCCTACCTTCAAGTGGTATCAGAGCCACAATTTCCGATTTTGTGTGTTTTGGATTCAGTTATTTTATGCACTTATCATATATTGTATGTGTCGGATGATAGAAGTATGTGCGTAGGCTAACTCTTTGGTCGCAGGCATAAGATCTAACTATTATGACCATATGTGTGTATGTGATTGTAGGTGTGTAATTGTATATTATTTGAATCCTCGGAGTTGACGAGGCTAGTATTTAATTTTTAATTAAGTACGACATTGTTTAGCCACTCATTTATTTTAGTTTACTTTCGATCTAGATTTCATGTACACTCCTTCGAGGAGTATAGGATCAATGGATGTAAATTAAAATAGGTAGTCTCGGCTCGGATCTCCGGATGGCTCGTACATGGCGTAGGGAGGAGCGGACGAGATGGCGATACGACGGGAGGCATATTGGAGACAAAAGTCATAATAGTTGGAAAATATTTTTTCATATTTATTGCTTTTTGTTTGATATGCATGTCGTAGGCTAGGAAAATTCCTCAACTCTAAATTACTAAGTGGGAGAGGGATATTTTTATAAATTCCCATGACCTCCATTACGATTTGACATGTGATGCAAATAAACTTGTGCGTCGACTCTGAGTGCCTTCCTCCCAAATGGATGAGTTTGTTTGTAGATCACAGGGTCGAATATGGTTATAGGAAATTATTAAGGAGCGTGTGTACTTCCCCATCGAAAGACACATAACATGAGATAATTACCTTGGTACCAAGTAATGGTGAACACTTAGATGCAAATAGGAGTATCCTCCCCATCGGAGTCACTGCTCTTATTTGTAGGGACGAATAGGAACCAACTATTAATTTTTTTTGTCAAAAAGTTAGGTTGACAAGATGGTAATATTAATGGGTAAAACCTCCTCTTACAAATGTAGAATTCGTATACATTCACACTATCGTGGCATACGATATTCTCGGTGTTTTAAGGTGTTGGTTGATTTTAAAATTTTATTGTTTGAGGAATCAATAATTTTTTGAAATCTAATGTTTTGATCTATGTGATTCTTAGATTTTTCAAAATGTCTTTCAACCCACTTGCTGTGATATTGAAAGAAAATAAACTTATTGGACTGAATTATGTTGACTAGAAAAGGAATCTTGACATTGTCTTCACTGTTGAGGAGTACAAATATGTACTTTTCGAAGAGTGTCCTCCTAAGCCTGCGGATGATTTTGGGGAAAAGGAGAAGGAGAGTTATAAGAAGTGGATTAAGGCTGATGAGATGGCGCGATGTTACATTTTGGCATCTATGTCAAATTTACTGCAACATCAGCACCAAGCCATGCCCACTGCTTATGACATGATGCTCAATCTCAAAGAGCTTTTCGGACACCAGAATCGGGCTACTAGGCAGGAAGCAATGAGGAACTTGATGACGACCACCATGATCGAGGGAACACCCGTGAGGGATCATGTTCTCAAGATGATGGCTAATTTGAATGAGCTGGAAGTCCTCGAAGCTGAGATTGATGGGGAAACCCAGGTCGATATCATCCTTCAGTCTCTACCAAGGAGTTTTGAGTAGTTCCACCTGAACTACAACATGAACAAAAGGTTGTATTAGTTGGCAGAGCTTCTAATAGAACTCCAGGTGGTAGAGGGGCTTTTTCGTCAGAGTGCTCAGGCGTAGGCCATGGCTGCCCAAAAGGTTTCTACTTCTAAGCCGAAAGGCAAGAAGAAGAAGAAATAAACTATGGCAAAGGTGGCAGGAGGAACTCAGGGAGGAGTCAAGAAGCCGAAAGGCAAGTGCTTCACTTCCAAGTAGACTAGACACTGGAAGAAGGACTGCCCCAAATAGAAGTAGAACAAAGGTATATCTTTTGGTCTAGTCATTGAAACATGTTTAGCGGTGTTATCTACCGGCACCTAGTGTGTAGATACGGGAGCCACTGATCATGTCTGCAATACTTTGCAGGGGTTCCAGGAAACCAGACGACTGGCTGAAGGGAAGATTACCGTATACTTGGGCGATGCCACGAAGGTGGCGGCTGTTGCAGTGGGAGATGTTTATTTGTCTTTTGAGAAAAATAATATTTTGGTTCTTAAAAATTGCCTTTATGTACCTTTATTTAGAAATAATTTGATTTTGGTTTCTAAATTATTTATGGATGGATATTCTATTTCTTTTAATGATAGAGTTGTTATAAAAAGGAATATGGAGATTATCTGTTCTGGTGCATTGATAGGAAATTTATATACACTTGAACCAAAAGCTCCCACGATGCAAATAGACGTTAATAACTCATCTTCTAATTCTAATAAGAGAAAAGAACCTTCGAAGATGAACCAAAGCAGAATTCAAAGATTGATAGATGATGGACCTCTGAGTTCATTAGTGGTGGAAGACTTCCCAACCTGCGAGTCTTGCTTGTAAGGTAAAATGACCAAGAGGTCTTTCAAGGCCAAAGGGTACAAAGCCAAAGATGTGTTGGAATTGGTTCATTCTGATTATTGTGGTCCTATGTCTATCCAGGCAAGAGGTGGTTTTGAGTATTTCGTCTCTTTCATAGATGATTATTCAAGATATGGATACATTTACTTGATGCATCGCAAGTCTGAATGCTTTGACAAGTTCAAAGAATTCAAGGCTGATTGGAGAAACGTCAAGGTAAAAGTATCAAGACACTACGATCTGATCGTGGTGCTAAGTACCTCTTGGGAGAGTTTAAGAATTACTTATCAGAGGATGAGATTCAATCCCAATTGTCTGCTCCTGGCATACCCCAGCAGAATGGTGTAGCAGTGCGAAGGAATAGGACTCTTATGGAGATGGTTAGATCGATGATGAGTTATTCTGAGTTGCCAGATTCGTTCTGGGATATGCTCTAGATACGACGGTGTATATTCTGAATTTGGTTCCATCTAAATATGTTCCTTCTACACCCACAGAATTGTGGACTGGGCAAAAACCTAGTCTGAGACAGATTCGAATTTGGGGAGTCCAACACATGTGATGAAGGCAGATGCTGGTAAGTTGGAACCTCGTACAGAAGTGCGCATGTTCGTTGGCTATCCTAGAGGAATGAAAGGAGGTTTGTTTTATAGTCCTAGAGATCAGAGGGTGATCGTTAGCACAAATGCCAGATTTCTAGAGGAAGACTATGTGATGAACCACAAGCCCATGAGTAAGATTGTTTTGGAGGAATTGAAAGGGGATGTCACTACTTCAGTACCACCGATACAAGAGGATATACCACAAGTCACTTCACCGCGTGTTACAGAGGATACACAAGTGATACCTCGTTGTAGTGGGAGGGTTGTGAGACAGCCTGATAGATTCATATTCTTGGAAGAATCTTCTGATTTGGTCCCTAGCGAACATGAACCTGATCCCTGGACATATGACGAGGCAATCCAAGATAAAGATGCGGTATCTTGGCAAAGTGCAATGAATGCTGAGATTGAATCTATGGATTCAAATTAGGTCTGGGAGCTAGTAGAACCACCAAATGGTGTAAAAGCCATTGGATGCAAGTGGATCAACAAAAGAAAGAGAGGAATAGATGGGAAGGTTGAGACCTTCAAAGCGAGGCTTGTTGCGAAGGGGTATACTTAGAAAGAGGGCATCGATTATGAGGAGACCTTTTCGTCGGTAGCCATGCTTAAGTCTATCCTGATTCTCTTATGCATTGCTGCTCATATGGATTATGAGGTATGACTGATTGATGTCAAGACATCTTTCCTTAATGGAAGTCTTAAGGAAAACATCTATATGAAGCAACAATAAGGATTCATTGCAAAGGGGCAAAGAGCATCTTGTGTGCAAGCTTAATCGGTCCATTTATGGATTGAAGCAATCTTCGAGATCTTGGAACATCCGCTTTAATGAGGTAATCCAGTCTTATGGATTTATTCAAAGTTCGGATGAATCTTGTGTATACAAAAGATGTGATGGAAATGTAGTGGTATTTCTTGTACTATACGTAGATGACATTTTGTTAATTGGCAACAATGTCAAGGTGTTATCGGACGTAAGGGTATGGTTGTCCAAACAGTTTGATATGAAGGACTTGGGAGAAGTGAGACACATCCTTGGGATCAAGGTTATAAGGGATCGCAGGAAAAGGATGTTGTACTTATCTCAAGCTTCATACATAGACACCATTTTGGCTCATTTTAGCATGCAGAACTCCAAGAAGGGTTTTCTACCTTTCAGGCATGGAGTTCCTTTATCTAAGGAGATGTGTCCTAGAACATCTGAGGAGATAGAGGAGATGAAGACGGTTCCTTATGCTTCGACAGTAGGAAGCCTCATGTATGCTATGTTGTGTACGAGACTAGATATCTACTTTGTCGTTGGCATGGTTAGCATATATCAGAGTAATCCAGGACAGGGACATTGGGTTGCGATAAAGCATATATTAAAGTACCTGAGAAGGACTAGGAATTATATGCTAGTTTACCAGGCAGATCGATTACTCCCTGTGGGTCACATAGATTTCGACTTCCAATCAGACGCGGATAACAGTAAGTCTACCTCAGGTTTTGTGTTTACTTTGGGAGGTGGAGCCATTGTATGGAGGAGTGTCAAGCAGAAATGCATGGTGGACTCCACTATGGAAGCTGAGTATGTGGAAGCCTCTGAGGTAGCCAAAGAAACTATATGGCTCAGGAACTTCTTGATGGAGTTGGATGTGATTCTTGGTTTGCCCAGAACTATCACAATTTATTGTGATAATAGTGGTGCAGTTCCAAACTCAAAGAAACCATGAGCCCATAAGGCAAGTAAACATATAGAGCGCAAGTACCACCTGATACGAGAAATCGTAAAGAGAGGAGAAGTTGCTGTGGCCAAGATTGCATCGGAAGAAAACTTGACAGATCCTTTAGCTAAGTTCCTTCCAGCGAGAGCTTTTGATAGACATGTAGAGGGAATGGGAATCGGATGTATGACAGTTTGAGGACAACATAGTCTTTTAGTATAAGTAGGAGATTGTTGGGATGTATACTGAAAAGTCTATCTTTTGTATGAACATCTTTATTTTGAAATAAGAATCACATGATCATTGTTTGCATATTTATGGTTATGCATTTTGTCTAATACATTACATTATAGATAACATGGTGTGTAGTGTCACACGGGAGATCATGTTATCAGTTCCTTGTAAAGTATAAGTAAAGGCTCACAACCGAGATGGTTTTGGACAAACCATTGGCATGGTTGTAGTGTGATTTGGTATTGGTTTGTCTTGACCATAGAATTACATTAGTACACTTTGTATGTATTGAGCAGGACCGACTTAGAGGTGATTCCATTTATTGCTGACTACATAATCGAATCAGACCTCGGATATTATCTTGTACATGCTCTTAATCTCGATATAATAACGGACACATATACTTAGTACTCATTTCTTTGATTTACCAATGGGCGAGATTTATAAAGTAAATTGATAGGCTCGGTAAGTTGGGAAATGATATTATTTATATGGTGTGTCATTGATTATAGGAGGAAACTGTGTCCTATATATTAAGATGATGATGTCCCCTTGAGGAGCTCATAAGGTTCATCATGTAAACTCTGCAGGTAGACTTGGTCCGACATGATGATAAGGTTGAGTGGTACTACTCATGGAGTTAGATGTTGATTAATTAATTGTCAGTAAATTAATTAATCGATGGACATTCAATATCTTAAACACGGGGAGATATATGTACAAATAATATATGGAGCCCATATTAACTTATGGGGGTTGGTGAGGTAGATCAATGATAATCCTCTAGTGGAATGGATTATCATTAATGGATCGGACTTTATGTGGACTTGATCCATTGGGTGGCCAAGATCCAACTCCTCCTCCTAGTCCCTATCGTAGCCTATTAAAATCCTCTTGAAGCCTAGATCCGATGATGGAAAATGAAACTCTAGATCCGACGGTGGAGATTAAATCTCTAGATCCAATGGTGGAGATTAAATCTCTAGATCCAACAGTGGAGATTAAATCTTTAGATCCGACGATGGAGATTAAATCTCTAGATCCGACGGTTGAGATTAAATCTCTAGATCTAACGGTTGAGATTAAATCCCTAGAACCGACAGTAGAGATTAAAAGGAGGCTTGTGCCCAACTCTATAAATAAGGATCCTAGGGTGGACGGCAAGAATAATAGAAGGAGAATTAGGGTTTGGGCGGCTAGGGCTTGGAAAGCATTGGGCGGCTAGGGTTTGGAGAATCCTTGGGCGGCAAGGCTTCTTCCTCTTCTCCTTGGTCGGCGCCCATCTTGCTCTTCTTAACCTTGGCCGGGGCTCATCCTCTTCTTCTCTCCATCCTTGGCCGGCGGTGACTAGGGTTAGAGTTCTTCCCTTGGAGCTCTTAGTCAGCGCCCACTCCATTCTCTTCATCTACTCCTTGTTCTCTCCTTGGCCGGCGACAATCACCAAGTAAGGAGGCTTGGTGGTCGGTTCTAGATAGGAGAAGAGTTTTGTTCTATACTTCCTCTTGTTTGGAACGAGCAAGGAAAGGAAGATCGTGATTTAGGAGGCTTCATCTCTTGGAGGATCGTTGCCCACACAACGTCCAAGAGGAGGATAGGACATACGATAGAAGACCTTGAGGTAAACAAGAGGTATAAATCTTGTTTTTCTTTCCTTATGTTTCTTTGTATATTGTATGTATGGCATGTGGAAAAATTTACTTAGACCCTGAATACGAACACAAAAACCAATGATCTGTACATCGTCTATTCCACGGCTATTCGAAGAATAGAGATTGGTTGCTTGAACAACAAGTTTGTTCAAGTGACCACTCTAATCAGATAGCACGATGATGGAACGGTTGCTTTGGTAATCCCTATTTATCAAGGATTAATTTTTTTAATTCGGGGACAAAGATGGGATCATCATGAAAAAGCAACCGAGTTGAAGTGGGAAGCGAAGTTTCCTACCTTCAAACAGTGGAGCAGTTGCAAACTCGAAGGAGCCACGAGCCCATAAGGCAAGTAAACACATAGAGCGCAAGTACCACCTGATACGAGAAATCGTAAAGCGAGGAGAAGTTGTTGTGTCCAAGATTGCATCAGAGGATAACCTGGCAGATCCTTTCACTAAGGCCCTTCCAGCGAGAGATTTTGATAGGCATGAGGAGGGAATGAGAATCATATGTATGGCAGTATGAGGACAACATAGTCTTTTACTATAAGTGGGAGATTGTTGGGATGTATATTGAAAAGTCTATCTTTTGTATGAACATTTTTATTTTTGAAATAAGAATCACATGATCATTGTTTGCATATTTATGATTATGCATATTATCTGATACATTACATTGTTGATAACATAGTGTGTAGTGTCACATAAGAGATCATGTTATCAGTTCCTTGTAGAGTATAAGTAAAGACTCACAACCGAGATGGTTTTGGATAAACCATTGGTATGGTTGTAGTGGGATTTGTTATTGGTTTGTCTTGACCATAGAATTACACTAGTACACTTTGTGTGTATTGAGCAGGACCGACTTAGAGGTGATTCAATTTATTGCTGACTACATAATTGAATCAGACCTCGGATATTATGGTGTATATGCTCTTAATCCCGATATAATAACGGGCACATATACTTAGTATTTATTTCTTTGATTTATCAATGGGCGAGATTTATAGAGAAAATCGATAGGCTCGGTAAGTTGGGAAATGACATTATTTACATGGTGTTCCATTGATTATAGGATGAAACTGTGTCTTATATATTAGGATGATGACGTCCTCATGAGGAGCTCATAAGGCTCATCAGGTAAACCCTGCAGGTGGACTTGGTCTGACATGATGATAAGTTTGAGTGGTACTACTCATGGAGTTAGATGTTGATTAATTAATTGTCAGTAAATTAATTAATTGACGGGCATTCGATATCTTAAACACGGAGAGATATTTGTATAATTAATATAAGGAGCCCATATTTATTTATGGGGGTTTGTGAGGTAGATCAATGATAATCCTTTAGTGGAATGGATTATCATTAATGGATCGGACTTTATGTGGGCTAGATCCATTGGGTGGCCAAGATCCAACTCCTCCTCATGGTCCCTATTGTAGCCTATTAAAAACTTCATGAAAGCCTAGATCTGATAATGGAGATTAAATCCCTAGATCCGACGGTGGAGATTAAATTCCTAGATCCGATTGTGGAGATTAAATCTCTAGATCCGACGGTGGAGATTAAATCCCTAGATCCGATGGTGGAGATTAAATCTCTAGATCCGATGGTGGAGATTAAAAGGAGGTATCGGTGAAATCAATAAAAGGGGAGCCAAGGCTTGGGCGGGACAAGAGAGTTTTTTTGGAGATTCTAGGGTTTGCTCTCCTTGGCTTGGGCGGCAAGAAACTCAAGGGGATTAGGGTTTGGGTCAGCGACAACAAGAGGGTAAGGCTTTGGTTTTGTCCTCCTTTCTCTTGGACGGCTATAGTGCATCCTCTTCCTTTGGTTTTTGGTGGCACCCCATCCTCTTCTTCCTCATCCTTTGGCCGGCAAATCCTCTCCCACTCCTTAGGGTCGGCGGACACCAAGATGGTGCTTGGTGGTTGGCACAAGTAAGGAGAAGAAGGGTTCGAGTATTCTTCCTTTTGTTCGGAGTGAGCAAGGAAAGGAAGATCGTGATCTAGGAGGCTTCAAATCTTGGAGGATCGTTTCCCACACAATGTCCAAGAGGAGGATATGACATACAATAGAAGACCTTGAGGTAAACAAGAGGTATAATTCTTGTTTAATTATGTTTTCTTATTCTATGCAATTTGTATGTATTGTATATGGCTAATTTACTTGGACCCCGAAGATAAACACAAAAACCAGTGATCCATATTTCGTCTATTCCTCGGCTAATCGAAGAAAAGAGGTATGTTGCTTGAACAACATGTTTGTTCAAGTGACCACTCTAATCGAATAGCACGACGATGGATTGGTTACTTGGGTAATCCCTCTTAGTGAAGGATTATTTTTTTTAATACGAAGACAGAGATGGGATCGCCATGCACAAGCGACCGAGGTGGGAAGCGAAGCTTCAGATCCACCCTTCACCCTAGTCCCAACAAATTCCCACAAAGGTTAATTCGGTGGTCGGAAGGTTACCACTCTTGCTTGGCAGTCAACCGTTACGTGATAAGTGGTTAGCCAGTCCATGCCAAGGATGAAGTCAAACTCCACCATTTCAGAAACCTAAAGATTTATCATACGACTATGTCTGCCAAAGTTTAAAGGACATCCCTTGACTTCTTAGTTGGTGGACAACATCACCAGATGGTAAAGATACCTCTGACCCACATGATCAAAGTATCGGAACTCTTCTAATCTTGTCCAAAAAGTGCTCTATATATAAATGAATGTGAACTACCCATATCAGTCAATATATTTACAAAAATGGAGTAAACTGAAATAATACCATGAATGATCGATCCGTCAGCTTGTTGTGCCTCCTCTCATGTGATAGCATAATGATGTGTGCAAATCATATAGGGTTTAAGAGTAGTTTTAGCACACAACTCATTGCATTTTATACTTTTTTTATGCATATTCTTTCTTGTTTATCATTCATTTCCTATTTCCTAGTTTGGAGATGTGCTCTTGCTGTTTTTATGTGTAGGATGGCGTTTCAGAGCTAAATTGGCACATAAATGTAGCTCAAGGAGGGCAAGCGTGCTCTGGTAGTGTTTCCCAAGACACAGACATCTTTGGACCAAAAGACGACAATTACATGGAGCTCCAGAGGAAGACACGGCTGGCCGTGTGAATCTCACACGGTAGTGCTCGACCCCGATGCCAGAATTAGAGCACCATTTCTAGCAGGCCACACAATCGGCCATGTGGATTCCACACGGTCGTGTCGCATCAGCCCAACTTAATGCAAATCAGGGTTTCATGGGGATTTAAGAAAAGCTGACTTCTCTTCTATAAATAGAAAGGCACTCCCAAACCCTAGAGGTAGGCCCGACGACTAGGACGGCAAGGAAGATGCCCGAATCTACACTCCGACACTGCGGAGAACGACCAAGACACAATATCAGATAGAACAAAAAGTACTGCTATGATTCTTCATTTTATTTGCATTGTAATGATCTACCTTAAGATGTCTTGTGTTTATTCTCATTCATTTATGGAGTAGATATTTTGATTCTAGGATTATGGAGTAGCTTGTGTATGTGGACATGCTAGTTCAAATATTGATTCATTGCCTTTGAATCTATTTGCAATTTATGTTGTTTAGATCAATGAGAGTTATGTTTTGATTCTATTTCTACTGTACATAGTTGGTGCACACGAGCACGACCTCAAATCTTCGACGAGAATCATCAAGGACTCGAAGCGTGTGCTCGCGCTCAACGCCCGCAAGTACACGGATGCCGTCAAGTAATAAAAGATTTATCGATCCCACAAAGACTAAGATTCGAGTACCGTTTTCAGGTGGATGTTGTTGTTCGGAGTTAATATTCTAAGAATAAGGGTTTTAAGGTTGATGGTAGTCCTAACTCAAGTACGGTGTCACACGGAGGAAGAGAAGATTGGTTCAAAGTTTCCTAAGATGATTCTAGGACTTTGGTTTCACTTGTGCATTGTGGAACATGCTATCAATTAGATGCTTTTGGGATCTCTAATTACGATCTTGCGGGAAGATTGTCATGCATTTTCCCGATGAACTTTTGCTTCTGTCGGGAACTATCTATTCCTAACCAAGTTTCCCTTTTGGATCGTCATAGCTCAAGGGATTGATACTGTTGGGAGCCCTCTGTCTCTAAGGTCCCTCAACCCTTCTAGAGTTAATCTCTCCTACTTTGGGCCTTCTGGTAAGATAGGTTATTGGGGTACAAAGTCATCCTAATTATCCTTATGAAGAGGTATATCGTATTTCAAACACTACTCTATCATATTCTCTCTTCTACGATTACGGGAGAGAGGATGACTGCAAGGTTCATCCTGTTGGGTTTCCGGCACCACAGCGAGTGTGTGTTTGAACATGTTTCGTAAACATGTGCACAGTGGAAGAAATAAAATAATAAATCTAATTTATTACAACACACACACCACACGCATGCATAGTACAACATGTGTAGACATAACCATAGTTTCAAATTTTGCAATAAAAGAAAATTTATTCTACGTATACCTGACGTATCACGTGTAGCGGGAAAGACAACAATCGGAGCGACCCTCGCTAGAATCGCCTCTATCTGTATCCACGCAGAGTATCTTCGGGATGACTTCACAAAGTCACAAGCCTCATCTTCGTACGAGTCACTAGCCTCGTGTCGAAGACGATGTGATCGAGAGAAGATCACAATCCGAATCAAAATTCGGATTCAAAACAAGTCCTCAAAAACTCGCTTCTCCGGAGAGGTATTCGCCCACTGTTTGACGAATCCTTCATCCTCCACCTATGAGCATTACGGGAGATCGAATCCACGGTAAGGAAGCCGCTGTTGGAGCTCCAAACGTCGTCCAAACGATGCTCCAACACGAAGTAAACAAGCTGTCCAGAAAACTGGACAGCTTTGGTGGAGGATTAGCGCCGGCCAAATAATGCTCACCTTGTCGCCGGAGCCAAGGAAGATCACCGGAGGGTCGCCGGAGGATCGCCGGCTGAAGCTTGAACGTCAGCAACAACTTGGACGGCAGCACAAGAGGTGGGCGGCAGCTAGGGTTTGGGCGCCGACCACAAGAGGAGAAGAGGGAGGGGGCGGCAACTTTGGATTAGGGCTCTCATTAAACCCTTGAGCCCTATTTTATAGAGAGCAAATTCTCCTAATGGTTATTGGTTCATAACCAAAACCCATTAACCCGCTCCATTAATTTAAGTTAAAATAAACTAAACCAATTTAGTCTATTTTAAGTTAAAACGAACCGAACCAACTTTGGTTCATTCATTTAAAATAAACCAAACCCCTTTGATTTATTCTCCACCATTGGATTAGAACCAAACCAATTTGGTTCATCCATCATGTCTTCATAAGACACGGCCCATCCATGCTTCCATTACGACTGAAACAATTTCATGCTCGCTCCTTGTTTGGTCCAACCAAACCTTGTTTCTCTCGGTCTGAGAATCTCATTCTCAAGCTCGTTTTAAATCTTTGGGATTACGCTCGTTGTGCGTGTGACCAAATAGGTTCTCGATTTATGTTGGTCGTCTATAATTAACCATTAATTATAGAACGATCATGAGTGTCACCTAGTAGTACATCATAATACCCAATTAACCGAAAAGATCAATGGTTGATCCAGAACTATTTCTGAAACCCTTCGGCAGCTACAATGAATCGTGCCCCATTCCTTTCACTTATCTTATACCCACTTGGTTCATAACATGGTCTATAGTGTCAATCCCCACTAGGTTGACTACATCACACCTAGCCCAAGTATCATTTCCTCGTCCTATGGATTCTAGTTACTGCACATGTATCCAAGAGTACCTTACTCTAAACATGTAATGCTTTGGCTAAAGACTTTAGTAACAATCCAACGAGAGGTCATGGGTATACATCTCCTTGCAAAGAGTGGTGAATCCTTTATAGGCTATTCAAACACCTTCGATCACTTCGACTTATACCCAATCATCTCGGGTCCACATCTCCTCAGAGATGCTTGCTTAAGATGACAAAGCATAAGTCTTCATGACCAAGGTGACTTGAATACCTCAAGTCAAAAAAACATCGCACTTAAGCTGCAATAAGAACTTCATTGACATATCCATATATGTAGAGAACCATATGAAGTCTTACAGCTGGTCACTCAAATGAACTAGTTACCATAACTAGCATCCACGATTAACTCCGGACATCACAATGTCTCCAGCCAATGAGAATCAGCTACTTGGATACACCAAGGAGTATACCTTGTGCTAGTCTCGACAGAATTGATGGTGTCCAAATCCATCAATTCATCAACTAGGGATAATTCCGATACATCACAATTACACATGTAGAGATACTGACTAGTTGTGATCCAATCACAAATTCTCTCATGCTGTGAATCGTATTGTGGACATTCAGTAAATGAGTTTAAGATCTAATCAAATACATGAAAACATGTATACTCAAATAGTGAATCTTCATTTATCATATAAATGGTTCAAACATAAGATGATTACCTTAGGACATCTCTCATATATTGCTAACACATCCTTGGTTCTCCTAGGTTTTTGATATGAAGGCTCTCACCCTTGTATCGCCTATGTTCAATATAAATTGAATAAAGATCCAATCCTCATCGATCTAAACAACACAAAATTGCAAATAGAATCCAAAGAGATGAATAACTATTTAAACTAGCATGTCCACATACACAAGTTACTTCCTAATCCTTGAATCGAAGTTTCTACTCCATAGATAAATAAGAATAAACACAAGACATCTTTAGAAAAGTCATTACAATGCAAGTAGAACAAGAAAATAAAGAAAGTACTTTCTATCCTATCCAATCTGCTTGTCTTGGTTATTCTCCACGGTGCTGGAGCGTCGAGACGGATCTTCTAGCCGCTTCCTTCCTCCCTGTTGCGAGTATCCGATGCTTTTTAAGGCACCTTCTTATCATTGTAGCCATCGGGCCTCCTCCCTAGGATTTGGGTGTGCCTTCCTATTTATAGAAGAGGAGCAGACTTTCATTAAATCCCCATGAAATCATAACTTGCGCCACTCGGGCTAATGCCACATGGTTGTGTAGAATCCACATGGTCGATCATGTGGGACGCTAGAATTTCTATCTGATTTTGGACATGGTCGTGTGTTATTCACACGGCCAGGCCATGTACGCCTCTGAACTATTCGATGAATGCCTTCTTTTTCTCTAGAGCATGCTCATGTTTTGGGAGAAACATGGCCAAAGCATGCTCGCCTTTGTTTGGCTCCAAAAGTGTATTGTTTTACCTCCAAAATGTTGTCCTGCACATAAAAACAGCGAGAGTAGATCTTCGAACTAGAAAATAGGAAATGAATGCAAAACTAGGAAGAATATGCATGAAACAAGTACAAAATACAATAAGATATGTGCTAAAACTACTCCTAAAATCCTATATGTTTTGCTCACATCAATTCCTCCAGACTTAGATCTTTACTTGTCCTCAAGCAAACCTCAATGCCATGAAATTTAAAAACATTGTTCCCATACCAAGCATGTTAACTAAATTATCAAGTGGTATTTTCAATAAAAGCAAATAGATATGTTCTAAAAGATCACTAAGTTAGCTTTTCATGCATGTGCTAAAAGAATTTTCCTAAGGGATACTTGTTCCACAGTGAGTTAATGTTAGTGAAAGCCCTAGAGTCAATCATGTGATTATTGTTGTATGGACTTTATTGTATCATATTCCTATTTATAAAGGCATGGTTATTATATTTACTTGTATTGGTGCCAAATAACTAAGTATAATAATGTCCTTGAGTAGAAGGTTCTTATCTATATCAATCGATTGGTTGAATCGATAATGAGATGATATAGAGAACACTACTCTTAATCATTCCTAGTCAAGTATTAACATTCAGGGACAATGTTAATGCATAGAGACTAGCATGTAGGTCAACTCGATGACTTGATCTCACAAGTCATGGATATTAGATATCAAGTTGACACATGGGTATGCATTGGAGAATGTATACTGAATGGCTCGCCATGAGAAAGTATCATGAATCATTATATGAGTGTCATATACTTTCTCATGTGACTATTAGTATGACTATTAGTCCTTGGACCTGAAGTCACCATGGTTCCCTACATAAGGAGTTTCATACTTTTGGTTTGTCAAACGTTACCCGTAAATGGGTGGACTATAAAGGCGATTACTGGGTATGTAATAAATTATGCGGAGGGATGTGAGTGATGTAGATGGGATCTATCCCTCCTATATGACGGGAGTGACATCGTTATTCTTGATAGAGTGAGACCACGAAGTGCATGGCCATGCCCAAAGAGTCAATATGAGATATTAGGCTCATTTGATTAGAGTGAGTCTACTTGGAGTTCAAGATATAGATTGTATCGAGGATGACACGGTCTATGCCTCAATTGGTCAATCTAGATGTCAAGGATAGAGGGACATTGTCACATATTGTGAGAGTCACAATTAGTAGTCACAAAGGTGATGTTGGATCTCAACATTCTTGTAACTTGGGTAGCAATGATGTGTTGCAAGATACCGCTCATTGCTTATATTCCTAAATCGGTTTAGGAGCATTGCCAACGTTACAAGAACCTATAGGGTCACACACTAAGGGAAATTAGATGGAGATTAGGTTCATATGATGGACCATGAGGATTAGGTTCATGGGATGAACCAAATTGGATTAAGAGTAATCCAAATTAGACTAATTGACTTAGACTCAATTTGATTCAAGTGTTGAATGAGTCTAATTTGGTTTTGATTCATTGAGTCAATTTAAATTAATGAATAGAGATTCATTAAATCAAATTGACTTGAATCAAGTGGTTAGATTTGATCAACCATGGGAGATAATAGATCAAGTTTGACC
Organism: Wurfbainia villosa; assembly: GCA_025175895.1. Lineage (NCBI taxonomy): Eukaryota > Viridiplantae > Streptophyta > Magnoliopsida > Zingiberales > Zingiberaceae > Wurfbainia > Wurfbainia villosa. The sequence continues at coordinate 78,225,222 of CM045994.1, read as the reverse complement.
CACTTTTGTATTAGTGGGTGAAGTTATTGGAAGTAACTTCATCATCTTCTTCCTTGCTCCTCTCTTTCTCTCTCCCATTCCTCAACTTGGCCAAAACTTCCATGAGTGCTAGCACACTCTAGGTTGATTTTCTCCACCATTTGTCCGTGTGGATACCAATAGAGGAGTGTACACATGACACTCTTGAGTTCCGGCAAAGCTTTTGGATGAGTGGCATAAGCGAAGGGCGTCGCTACGAGGGTAACGCTCTCATCTGTTAGGACCTGTGCACCCGCTAGAGGGGGGGGGGTGAATAGCGTCATGCTCGTTCGATGATGGAATTCTTTACGTTTGTCTCTACAATTTCGTTAGCGCAGCGGAAATAGAAATAATACAATAACGAAACAAGACAAATACAATTCACAACACGAGATATAATGTGGTTCGGAACCGAATGGTTCCTACTCCACGGATCGAGCTCTAAAGAGCTCTAGCGATGCCAATGCAATCACTAATCACAAATACTCCTTCTCGACACAAGTCGGAGGCGGAGAAACCTCGTACAAACGTTCTTACAATAATAAGAAATGAATACAAGCAAAATACAAGAGAGAAATACAATGTAAGTAAAGAAAACTACTTTACAAGAGCTTTTGATTTGCTTGCTTTTGTTTGCCTTGAACTAGCCTTGAAGGACTGGAAAAGCACCAACTATTCCCCTTCAAATCGCCCAAGAAAAACCTTGTTTTGAGCCTTCCACGAACAGCTGCTTTTATCCTCCATCGGGCTGGATTTTAGCCTGACAGTCGACTGCCATAAGGCCCCAGTCGACTGCCAAAATTGTAGCTGTGAGACAATGGCTCAATTCACGTTGGACAAGTTCCAACGGATCTCTTGGCAGTCGACTGCCAACGCCCGTAGCCGATTGCCCAGTCGGCTATGGAGTGTTCTGTGCTCATGGCCGAATCATCAGTCGACTGCCGTCCATGGCAGTCGACTGATCAGCCCAGCAGTCGACTGCTACCAATGAGCAGTCGACTGCCAGCACACTTTCAGCCCCAAGCCGGCAGTCGAACTCAAGTCGACTCACGGCAGTCGAACCGGCCATAATGTCAGTCGACTGCCAACCTCAAAGATGAGGTTTTAACCCAAGTATGGTGTCCCTATACTTGCTAGACCACCCTTAGCCTAGACCTAAGCCTTCTAGCCACCTCCATCAGCCTTACGCCTCTCGGATCCCTCCAAGTCATCCATCACGCTAGCCTTCAGGTGCTTCCATCGGCTATGTCATGCTAACAGTGTCTACACCGCCAAGGCACATTGGAATTACACCGCCAAGACTCCGCTTGGACTTTACGCCGCCAACCATTGGACTTATACTGCTAAGACTCCACCCTTGGACTTTACACTGCCAACCATTGGACTTATGCTGCCAAGACTCCACCCTTGGACTTTACGCCGCCAATATCAAACCCCTTTGACATCTCAAATGCCAAGACTCAAGCTTGGACTTTCCCTTGCCAACCCATGTTAGACTTTCCATGCCAAGACCCATGCTTGGACTTTTCATGCCAAGTACCCATGACTTGGACTTTACATTGCCAAGACCCATACTTGGACTTCCCTTGTGCCAAGTACTCAAGACTTGGACTTTCCCAAATGCCAAGTGTCCCACTTGGACTTACCATGCCAAGTACCAATGACTTGGACTTTACCTTGCCAAGACCCATGATTGGACTTTCCCATAATCACATGGTCAACCCTAGTCAACCATCAAAGTCTCCCTCAAGTCAAACTCGAGTCTGGTCAATTATAACCTGGGTCGATTGTATAAACAATCTCCCTAAAACATTAACCGACATCAATGTCAAACATCAATGTCAAACCACTTTGTCAAACATCAAAACATCACTCGAGTCAAACTTGAGTCTGGTCAATCGTGACCTAGGCCAATTGCACCAACAATCTCCCCCTTTTTGATGTTTGACAAAACAAACCTTGAGTTAGGCCCCTAACTCAAATTCCCTTACCAATTTTCCAAATTGGTAATTTAACCTTCTCCCCCTTTTTGACATACATAAAAAATGTTATCTCTCCAAGGAGGTCAATGTCTCATGTCCCAATGAGATCTTACAATCTCCCCCTTGATCCAAAAATACCTAGGATGCCTACCATCTTCTTAGTGATAAGTCCCATATCACTCAAGAGAGGCAATCCTATACTCTCTCCCAATTTCCAAATTGGGTTTCTCAAAATCCCATCAATTTTCCCAATTGATGATACTCTCCCAATTACTTCTCCCCCTTTAAGAAGAGAAACACATCCATCATCCCAAGATGGATAATTCTCCCTAAAGGCTAGCACCCCCTTGACCATTGCACCAACAATGTCCTTGGGAAGTCTCTAAGCCAATAGGAACTCTAAACCATCAAAATTAAGGTTCTAAGTTCAAACATGAACTCTTCCACCCTTAAATTTGATACTTTGACCTAACACCTCTCCAAATCCATATCCAATGGATTTTCACCCTTCATAATGCTTCCCAAAGCATATCCTAGGGTTAGAAGCGGTTAGGGACCTTTACCATGGCTGAAAATGGGATAACAATCTTGTTTTCCCCGAAATTAGCTTGGTAGTCCATTACTTATAGTAATCAGTCGCTCATCATTGATGCCATCGAGTGATCGAATAATCTGAAATTCTCGAATTTCAACTATCAGAATCGAATTTTAAAAAGTCATAAGTAATTTTACATATATCGAAAAATCACGAAATTTGATACGTATATTACTTATAGTTAATAAAATGGGTGAAAAATATTTGAAAATTATTTTACCCATAAAATATCGAAATTGATACAAAATTGAAAAGTGAAGAAAAATTTCAATGTTTTAGCTCACTTTGTATCAACCTCATCAATGGTGATTGCTATCAAAAGATAGACTTCACCAAGGTTTTCTAAATTGATTTTAAAACGATTTCATAACCTTATTTTGGATCATATCCCTTGGGCTCTATGTACATGACTTGTACACAAGCTTTCCCAAAGATCCACTAATGAAATTAGATGAGTTATAGTCCATCTAGATGCAAAAACTATGCACCTTGAACTCAACTCATATCCTAGCATCTCACATGTATCTAGGGTGTATAAACACACATACATGTCAATTGGATGTGAGATGTGAGTTTTGTTCTTCCTAAACTAGGGTTTCGTGTATTTTCTAAGGTAACTCTACTTAATTCCCTTATAAATGAGTATCCAAGTCATGCCATTGTCCTTAAATCAATTTTAGTCAATTTAAATGCATGAAATAATCATGGCATAATAATAGCAAAAATAAATCATGGCCAATGATCATGATGTCATGGCATAATATGAAATCTAAAAATACATGACATTAATCCTTAATTCTAAACATGATCATGACATATAAATGATAAAAATAAATATGATATCATGTCATAGCATATGGAAAAGCATGGAAAATAAGATATCAAGGTATATAATACCTAAATTTTAATATTAGTTGTCATTTGATATGATTAAGTATATTTTATTATATTACTACTAATCTCCCTAGTGTGCCAAAAACCCAAAATGACATACTAACCTCTAAACCTAAATTGTGCCAATTTGATCAATTTATCAAACTTCTCAAATAATATTGGCACATCCTAAAATCTTTTAGAATTAAAGCTCAAATGTATTTCCAAGGTAACCATAACCTTGAAAATGACCTAAAATGCCACCTTTATCATGGTTGAGTTAACTACCCTTCCAATCAAGGTTGGCACACCCTAAACCCACCTAGTGTGAATCAATCACGCTCTTAGGAACCCAAAATCTATTTGAGCTCCTAGGGTTAATTAGGTATTCCTTAGGGATAACCTCCCTAGATACCTTCCTAATGACCCTTCTAGGCTTGTTAGCCTTGGTCATTGTGGTCTTACCTAGGTTGACTCTAAAGGTAACTCCCCTTGCAACCTTCTTAGTGGCCACCCTAGGTTTCCTAGAAACCCTAGCCACTAGGCACAAACCTTGGTTACTCTTAGGGATAACTTCCCTAGTAACCTTGGTCTTCCTAGACCTAGATTGAGTTCCATAATCTAATGGAACATTATGATAAGTCATCTTAGGCTTAGGTTTGTGACTCAAACCATTCTTGCCCTTGGTTGACTTTTGTTTCTTGGGTCCTAGATGTTGACTTTGAGATATTGACCCTTGACTTTGACCATTAGACCCTTGCATTTGATTTTGCATAATCTTGAGGGTCTTTTCTAATTTCTCAAGACTTGATCTCAAGGCTTGGTTCTCTAATTCTAATTGCCCAATTTTTGAATTTTTAGTTAATCCTTGGGCATGGGTCTTCCTAGGCATATGCCTAGTCCATTTGGGATTAAGACCTATGTGGTCTCCTATTTTCTTAATGGATTCCCTAGGAAGAATTTTTCTAGACTTGTTTGACCTAGGGTTGTCCTTAGATGAGATATTTTTAGGGACATTAGTCCCAAATTTCTCCTTCTTTGAAAGGTAGATATTTTTGGCTCCTAAGAAAAATTTCTTATTTCTAACATGCTCTTTATGATAAATAGCAAGACTATTAAAATTGTTAGGGCAATCTCTTGCCGTAATATGGTTTTGATGGTGTGGCAAAGGGTTTAAGTTAGTATGTTATGTTGATGTGATATGTGCGTTGAAGTCGTGCAGGACTTAGTAATTCGCACATGGAGCCTTGGCGGGTTCACCCTCACAACCTCGGTCCTTGAGTCGGTGAAGGATGACTTTGTGGAAGCCGTGCGCTTGGAGCATCCGAGGGACCGCCGGACGAGATGACATGAAGTGAAGCCAAGGAAGCAGACTTCGGAGGCAAGAGACGCGAAGGAGCATTGCAGAGCCGTGCGCCTGATGCTGCCGAGGGACGTGGCCGCGAACGAAGAGAGCTTCGGCGAGGGACTTCGAGTGAGATGAGAGAATGAGTGAAATGTAAGTAGCTCTTTAGGTGAACTTGGCCGAATGGCTGAGTGCCGGAGACTTGACCGCAAGGGTTAAGGTTTACCCAACCGCCGGAAGCTGAAACTTATGTTAAGTTTGAGTTTCACACGGCACGATCGCCATGTCGCGTGATCGCTTCTCGAGTCGAGTGGGTTCATTGGTATCCGATCGATGGGTTTATGCCCGCAGCCGATCGTATGGAATAATGATCGTATCGGAGGATATCCGGGCATAGAACCGCTTATGGCCGTGGCGATCGACTACGGAAGCGTGATTGACCGGCCGAGGTCCAACAGTCGATTGCCAAGAGTTCCGTTGGACTACAACGGTCGGGATCCGACGTGTTCGGAGGCCGTTGTAGTGACGGCAGTCGACTGCCAAGGGCGGCAGTCGACTGGTGGCGGCCAATGGGAAGAAATCAACCCTCTCTATAAAAAAAGAGGGTGTGAGCCTTTAAGAGGCTAATGCTTATGCTCTAAGTGATCTTCCTAGTGCCCCACAAGCTCTAAACTCTTCTTACTTGTTTTTACTTCATTCTATTTGTAAGAAGAGTGATCTTGATTGTAAAGGTTACCTCCACCTAGCTTGGTGCAAAGGAGAGACCAATAGTGATTGGCATTGGAGGAGTGATTCACCTCGGACGAATCAGGATCGTGGATTAGCGGCGTAGCCGTGAACCACGTTACATCTTATTGTTAGCATTTGTATTTTCATTTATTACTTTGTCTTTATTGTTTATGCTTTCGCTTGCGCTAACGATTGTGTAGACGAGCAAACGAACGCGAGAATTCCAACATCCATTGAAGAGGGCTATTCACCCCCCTCTAGCCGGCCGTATCGATCTCCTACAAGTGGTATCAGAGCCAAGGAAAGCTTGTAGAGGACTAACCGCCACAACAAGCAATTTTCAAAATGGCCGGCTCCAACATTCATCCTCCGAAGTTTGAAGGAGAATTCGCTTGGTGGAAGAAGCGAATGGAGGTATTTTTCGAAACGGATTTTGATATTATGATTACAATGGAATCCGGTTTCATTTTGCCTAGGGATGAAGAGGGGAAGCCAATAGAGAAATCTAGGTGGACCAAAAGGCAAAGGGAAGAGCACCTTGCAAATTCAAAAGCCAAGCATCTTCTCTTCAATGTGCTTCCCCAACAAGAAATCAACCGAATAGGAGAATGCCTAAGCGCCAAGGAGATGTGGGAGAAGCTAATTGAGCTTCATGAAGGCACATCCGAGGCAAAGCTAGCAAGGAGAGATCTTCTCCGCTCCCAACTATCCAACATTAAATTAGAAAAGGGAGTAAAGGTAACTTCTTTGCATTCTAGATTCAAAGAAATTGTAAATGGACTAACAAGTGTAGGGGAAAGGCTCTCAAATCGCGATATGATAATGAAGGTCATAGATGCTTTCCCCCGATCATCCAAGTGGAGTTCAATGGTGGACTCATTTTACATTTCAAAGAATCTAGAGGAAAGTACCCTAGATGAATTTTTCTCCACTATTGAATTACATGAATCTAGGCTTGAAGGAATACAAGAAGAGCCAAAAATACAACCTTCATGGGGAGTAGCATTGTTGGCAAATAAGGGGAAGAAGAAGATAGAGATCCCCTCCTCCTCCGATGATGAAGCCTCCACTTCCTCCATGGATAGCACGGATGAAGCCTACATGGTAAGGAAGGTAAGGCGTGCATTTAAGAATTTTAGATTTGATAAATCTCATGATAGGAATAGAAGACCAAGGGGGAAGGTCATATGCTACAATTGCCAAGGAGAGGGGCACATAAGGGACAATTGTCCTCTTCTAAACAAGAGCAAGGAAGAGAGGAAAAAGAAAGAAGAAAAGAAGAGGAAAAAGGGGAGCAAGAAAAAGAAGGAGGAGGAGAAGAAGACAAAAGAAAAGGGGAAGACCAAAGCTCTAAAGGCAAGGACTTGGGATGACCCATCCTCATCCTCCTCATCATCATCGGATGAGGAGAATGCCTTTGTCACCAATTTGGCCTTGATGGCCTTTGATGACTTGGATTGCTCTTCATCCGAAAATGAAGGATCAAGCTCAAGAGGAGAGAGCTCAAGTGAAGGGGGAGCTTCTACATCCTCATCATCCGAAGAAGAAGATGACATGGAAACTATGGTAACGAAAGCCTCTCCTAAGAAAATAGTTTCCATAATTTCTAGTTTAACTAAGGACTTATTTGGAATGAAAAAGAAAAATAAAAGCATGCTTAATCAAATTAAGGCATTGGAAAATAAGCTAGAAAATGCATGCTTAAATGATAATATTTCTTCTAGCTTAAATGATGCATGCTCACATGACCTTTATGTGTCATTAGATGTTAGTGATGCATGTATAAATGAAAATAGGGCCTTAAGGGAAAAGGTAGATTATTTAACAAAAGCCCTAGAAAAATTCACAATTGGCTCCAACACATTGAACATGATCTTAGGAAGCCAAAGAGCTAGCTTCAACAAGAAAGGCCTAGGATATAAGGAAAAGAAAAATGAAAAGGCCTATAAATGCCTAATTGCTAGGGGACAAGATAAGAAGAAGGTAATAGCTAGAAAATGGATCCCCAAGGAGTATCTAGTGAACCCAATAGGCAAGAACTTATTTTGGGTTCCAAAATCCATCCTTAAGGGTTAGAATAACCCTAGGGTAGTCAACCACATGGACCTAACCTATATCATATTTTGGTTGACTTAAGATGACGGGACAACATTTTTTTAGATAGTGTTGGGTGATGATAACGTGCCCATAAATAGATAATAATGCTTAAATCATGATGATTAATGTAATTACTATGTATGTTTGAAATCATGATTTATGATTTTAATATTTGGCACGTAATCATGAGAAATAGGGTTGAATCATGCTTTAGGTGATACTTTGCTTATTATCATCATATAATACCTAATGCATGATTGTTATTCAATGAATACATGTATTTCATGATCATAATGTAGAATTAATTGACATATGCCTTTATGATCATGATGATTGTTAGGTTGATACTTAACCTTGATAGAATTGTATGAATATGATGGTTAAGTATATACAAATACCCCCTAGGATGCATCTCACACTCACTATAGGCTAACTTGATTGCAAACTTAGCATGGGTGAGATGTTAGGATGATACAAATGTCCACTAATGCCTATGGCATTTAGATGGTCATTTAAAGTATCAACATAGCAAATAATAGACCAATCACAGGGAAGACTTATTTTTAATTCATAGACATATTGCCCAAAGATCATGGTTGGATATTTCATATGTTTTCAAAACAATTTCTTAATCTAAAATCTAAGTATTCATGTTTTGAAACAATTCAAAGCAAGACTAGGTGTTAAAATGGATACTCTTATGATCAAAAACCTAGTAGTTTTTAAAGCTTATGGATTTTTGGCAAATACGTGGAAATATAATGATTTTTCATGAAAACCTATTTTTCACTGATAGATATACTTAAAAAAAATGTGTTCCCAAAATTTCATGATTTTTCGAATTTTCTGTAATTTTTAATGCATTTCTGAAATTCGCCCAGAAAATCAGAATTTCGGAATCCATTGTGCCAGTCGACTACCATACTGATAGCAGTCGACTGATAACCTGAAAAACAGCCCAATATTTTCTGATTTCAGATTTTAATCAAGTTTTTGGGTTTCTCTTTCTACTATACTTGATGCCATGAGTTTATAAATTAGGATTAATCTTTTTGATGGTGTCAAAGGGGGAGAAATGTATGTTTAAGTAAAGGGGAACATATTTAGGGGGAGAAATGATTATGCTTATGATAGGGGGAGAATATATTTATGGGTAGTTTCATGGATTAAGGGGGAGTTGCATGTTGCTATATCATGTTTATCTTTACATGCTTTCTTACCTTAGAATTTATATCAAATGTTTTTACCTAACTTAAACGGATTGCCACACATCAAAAAGGGGGAGATTGTTAGGGCAATCTCTTGCCGTAATATGGTTTTGATGGTGTGGCAAAGGGTTTAAGTTAGTATGTTATGTTGATGTGATATGTGCGTTGAAGTCGTGCAGGACTTAGTAATTCGCACATGGAGCCTTGGCGGGTTCACCCTCACAACCTCGGTCCTTGAGTCGGTGAAGGATGACTTTGCGGAAGCCGTGCGCTTGGAGCATCCGAGGGACCGCCAGACGAGATGACTTGAAGTGAAGCCAAGGAAGCAGACTTCGGAGGCAAGAGACGCGAAGGAGCATTGCAGAGTCGTCGCTGATCGCAGGACATGGCCTGACGAAGAGAGCTTCGAGGACTTGAGTGAGATGAGAGAATGAGTGAAATGTAAGTAGCTCATTAGGTGAACTTGGCGAATGGTGAGTGTCGGAGACTTGACCGCAAGGGTTAAGGTTTACCCGACCACCGGAAGCTCAAACTTATGTTAAGTTTGAGTTTCACCCGCACCCGATCGCCATGTCGCGCGATCGCTCTAGTCGATGGGTTCGGACCGTATCCGTGATGGGTTTATGCCGTGCCGATCGGCTATGGAATGGCGATCGACCGCCGAGGATATCCCGCACAGAACCGCCAGAAGCCGATCGTGGCGAGATTGCGAGGAAGCGATAGCGAGGTCCGAGTCAATGATCGCGCCAAGAGTTCAGTTGGACTACAACGGTCGAGATCCGACGTGTTCGGAGGCCGCCGTATGGTGGCAGTGATCGCCAAGGGAAATCAGCCCTCTCTATAAAAAGAGAGGGTGTGAGCCTTTAAGAGGCTAATGCTTATGCTCTAAGTGATCTTCCTAGTGCCCCACAAGCTCTAAACTCTTCTTACTTGTTTTTACTTCATTCTATTTGTAAGAAGAGTGATCTTGATTGTAAAGGTTACCTCCACCTAGCTTGGTGCAAAGGAGAGACCAATAGTGATTGGCATTGGAGGAGTGATTCACCTCGGACGAATCGGGATCGTGGATTAGCGGCGTAGCCGTGAACCACGTTACATCTTATTGTTAGCGTTTGTATTTTCATTTATTGCTTTGTCTTTATTTTTTATGCTTCCGCTTGCGCTAACGATTGTGTAGATGAGCAAACGAACGCGAGAATTCCAACATCCATTGAAGAGGGCTATTCACCCCCCTCTAGCCGGCCGTATCGATCTCCTACAAAAAATATTCCTAGCATGCTTTTGACTATAAAAATTAGAAGGAGCATTACTAAAATATACCTTAGGCTTAGCCTTAGCTCCCTCTACATGTGATGCTCCATTTTGAGCCTTTTTCTCCCCCTTCTTGTATTGACTCCGGTAGTGTCCTGGTTGTCGGCACTTGAAGCAAATGACTTGCTCCTTGCTTTTGATAGTTGGGGGACCGACAGCCTTGACCTTTGGTGCCGGAGGAGCTTTTCTAATCTTCTTTGGGCACTTGCTCTTATAGTGCCCAAATTCCCTACACTCAAAATACATAATATTATTTTTATTTTGAATTACGGTGTTCGAGTTACCTAGGGTGGTTGTGGTGGTCGGAGTGGATTCTTGAACTTGCTCTTCCTCTCTACCGGATGTAGATGGTTCTTCTTGTAGCTCCGATATTGAGGATGCCCTAATCTCCTCCCCCTCAATCCTAGAGGTGGAGGTCTCCTCTTCTTCCACCGATTCGGAGGTTGATTCCCTATCAACTTCCGACTCCTCAAGCTCTTTGGATAACGATGTACTTGCTTCCTTTTGAGCTTGAGAGGGTGAGCTCTCCTCTTCTTCTTCTTCTTCTTCTTGGATTGATGATGAATTTTCATGGAGCTTTGCTACTTGGCTCCATAGCTCCTTGGCATCTACATAATTATCTAACATACACAAGATATTGTTAGGCATTAAATCAATTAAAAATTTTATCACCTTATTATTTTTCTCGGAGGCTCGAACTTGCTCTTCGGTCCATCTCTTTTTTTTTAAGGAACCCTCCCTTTTGTCCTATTGGATAGCTAAAGCCGTCCATCAAGGTGGACCATTCTTCAAAGTCCCTCATCATCAAAAAATTTTCAATTCTTGCCTTCCAATAATTAAAGCCTTCTTGTCCATAGAAGGCATAAGGGATAAGTGTGTTGATATCCCATCCTAGTTGCTCTTGAACTTCCATCTTCACCCTCTAGCGTGCTCCCTTAGTTGTTAAACTTCAAGAGCGGCCTCGCTCTGATACAACTTGTTAGGACCTGTGCGCCTGCTAGAGGGGGGTGAATAGTGTCGTGATCGTTCGATGATGGAATTCATTGCGTTTGTCTCTACAATTTTGTTAGCATAGCGGAAATAGAAATAATACAATAACAAAACAAGACAAACACAATTCACAACACAAGATATAACGTGGTTCGGAACCGAACCGTTCATACTCCACGGATCGAGCTCTAAAGACCTCTAGCGATGCCAATGCAATCACTAATCACAAATACTCCTTCGCGACACAAGTCGGAGGCGGATAAACCTCGTACAAATGTTCTTACAATAATAAGAAATGAATACAAGAAAAATACAAGAGAGAAATACAATGTAAGTAAAGAAAACTACTTTACAAGAGCTTTTGATTTGTTTGCTTTTGGTTGCCTTGAACTAGCCTTGAAGGACTAGAAAAGCACCAACTATTCCCCTTCAAATCGCCCAAGAAAAACCTTGTTTTGAGCCTTCCACGAACAGCTGCTTTTATCCTCCATCGGGCTAGATTTTAGCCTGGCAGTCGACTGCCATAAGGCCCCAGTCGACTGCCAAAACTGTAGCTGTGAAATAACGACTCAATCCACATTGGATAAGTTCCAACAGATCTCTTGGCAGTCGACTGCCAGCGCCCGTAGCCGACTGCCCAGTCAGCTATGGAGCGTTCTGTGATCGTGTCCATGCACAAGCGACTGAGGTGCGAAGTGAAGCTTCGGTTCCAACCTTCAATTGGTATCAGAGCCACGGTTTTCAGTTTTGTGTGTTTTGGATGGTTTACTTTTATGCACTTATCATATATTGTATATGTCGGATGATAGTAGGATGTGCGTAGGCTAACTTTTTGGTTGCAGGCATAAGATCCAACTATTATGGTCATATGTGTGTGTATGTGATTGGATGTGTGTAATTATAATATTATTTGAATTCTCGAGGTCGACGAGGCTAGTATTTATTTTTGTAATTAAGTACATCATTGTTTAGCCACTCTTTTATTTTAGTTTACTTTAGATCTAAATTTCATGTAGACTCCTACGTGGAGTATAGGATCGATGGATGTAAATTAAAATAATTGTTCTTGGCCCGGATCTCCGGATGACTTGTAGGAAAATTCCTCATTTTAAATTACTAAGTGGGAGAGGAATATTTTTTTAAATTCTCATGGCCTCCATTACGATTTGACATGTGATGCAAACAAACTTGCGCGTCGGCTCTTAGTGCCTTCCTCCCCAATTGATGAGTTTTTTTGTGGATCACAGGGTCAAATATGGTTATAGGAAATTATTTAGGAGCGTGTGTACTTCTCCATCGGAAGGCACATAATCCGAGATAATTGCCTTGGTATCGAGTAATGGTGAACACTTAGATGGAAATAAAAGTATCCTCCCCATCGGAGTCACTACTTTTATTTGTAGGGTCGAAGAGGAACCAACTATTAATTTTATTTGTCAAAAAGTTAGGTTGATAGGATAATAAAATTAATGGGTAAAACCTCCTCTTACAAATGTAGAATTCGTATATGTCCACACTATCGTGGCATACGATATTCTCAGTGTTTTGAGGTGTTGGTTGATTTTAAAATTTTATTGTTTGAGGAATCAATAATTTTTTGAAATCTAATGTTTTGAACTATATGATTCTTAGGTTTTTCAAAAATGACTTTCATTCCACTTGTTGTGATACTAAAAGAGAATAAACTTACTGGACCCAATTATGTTGATTGGAAAGGGAATCTTGATATTGTCTTGACTGCTGAGGAGTACAAGTATGTACTTTTGGAAGAGTGTCCTCCTAAGCCTGCGGATGATTCTGGGGAAAAGGAGAAAGAGAGTTATAAAAAGTGGATTAAGGCTGATGAGATGGCGCGTGTTACATTCTGGCTTCTATGTCAAATATATTGCAACATCAGCATCAAGCAATGCCCACTGCTTATGACATGATGCTCAATCTCAAGGAACTTTTCGGAACCCAGAATCAGGCTGCAAGTCAAGAATCCATGAGGAACTTGATGACGACCACTATGATTGAGGGAACACCAGTGAGGTATCATGTTCTCAAGATCATGGATCATTTGAATGAGTTGGAAGTCCTTGGAGCTGAGATCGATGGGGAAACTCAGGTCGATATCATTCTCCAATCTCTACCTAGGAGTTTTGAGCAGTTTCGCCTAAATTACAACATGAATAAGAGGTTGTAATCGTTGGCGGAGCTTCTGACAGAACGCTAGGTGGCAGAGGGGCTTTTTCATCAGAGTGCTCAAGCTCAGGCCATGGTTGCTCAGAAGGTTTCGACTTCTAAGCCGAAAGGAAAGAAGAAGAAGAAACAAGGTGGAGCAAAGGTGGAGGGAGGATCTTAGGGAGGAGTGAAGAAGTCGAAAGTCAAGTGCTTCACTTGCAAGCTGACCGCACATTGGAAGAAGGACTGCCCCAATCGGAAGTAGAACAAAGGTATATCTTTTGGTCTAGTCGTTGAAACATGTTTAGCGGTGTTATCTTTCGGCACCTGGTGTGTAGATACAGGAGCCACTAATCATATCTGCAATACTTTACAGGGGTTCTAGGAAACCAGACGACTAGTAGAGAGGGAGATTACCGTTTACATGGGCGATGCTACAAAGGTGGCGCCTGTTGGAGTGGGAGATGTTTATTTATCTTTTGATAGGAATAAAACTTTGGTCCTGAAAAATTATCTTTATGTACCTTTATTTATAAAGAATTTAATTTCAATTTCTAAATTATTTTTGGATGGATATTCTATTTCTTTTAATGAAAGAGTTGTTATAAAAAGGAATAGGGAGATTATCTGTTCTGCTGCATTGATGGGAAATTTATATAACCTTGAACCAAAAGCTTCCATGATGTAAATAGAAGTAAATAACTCATCTTCTAAATCTAATAAGAGAATAGATCCTTCGAAAATGAACCAAACATATCTTTGGCATCTAAGGTTAGGTCATATTAACCTAAGTAGAATTCAAAGGTTGATAGCCGATGGACCTCTGGGTTCATTAGTGGTGGAAGATTTCCCAACCTGTGAATCTTGCTTGGAAGCTAAAATGACCAAGAGGCCTTTTAAGGCCAAGGGGTATAGAGCCAAAGATGTGTTGGAATTGGTTCATTCTGATTTGTGTGGTCCTATGTCTATCCAGGCTAGAGGTGGTTTTGAATATTTCGTTTCTTTTATAGATGATTATTCAAGATATGGATACATTTACTTGATGCACCGCAAGTCAGAATGCTTTGACAAGTTTAAAGAATTCAAGGCTGATATAGAGAAACATCAAGGTAAAATTATCAAGACACTACGATCTGATCGTGGTTGTGAGTACCTCTTGAAAGAGTTTAGGAATTACTTATCAAAGAGTGAGATTCAATCCCAATTGTCTGCACCTGGCACACCCCAACAGAATGGTGTAGCGGAGCGAAGGAATGGGACTTTTATGGAGATGGTTAGATCGATGATGAGTTATTCTGAGTTGCCAGATTCGTTATGGGGGTATGCTCTGGATATGGCAGTGTATATTCTGAACTTGGAACCATGTAAATCAATGCCTTCTACTCCCACAAAATTTTGGACTGGGCGAAAGCCTAGTCTGAGACATTCAGATTTGCGAGAGTCCAGCACATGTGCTGAAGGCAGATGTTGGTAAGTTGGAACCTCGTACAGAAGTGTGCATGTTCGTAGGTTATCCTAGAGGAACGAAAGGTGGTTTATTCTATAGTCCTAGAGATCAAAGGGTGATCATTAGCACGAACGCTAGATTTTTAGAGGAAGACTATGTGATGAACCACAAGCCCATGAGTAAGATTGCTTTGGAGGAATTGAGAGGGGAAGTCACTACTTCAGTACCACCGGTAGAAGAGGATATACCACAAGTGACTGAACCGCGTGTCACAGAGGATACACAGGTGATACCTCATCGTAGTGGAGGGTTGTTAGATAGCCTTATAGATTTAAGTTCTTGAGAGAATCTTCTGATTTGGTCCATGGCGAACATGAACCTGATCCCTGGACATATGACGAGGCAATCCAAGATAAAGACACGTTATCTTGGCAAAGTGCGATGAATTCTGAGATAGAATCTATGGATTTAAATAAGGTCTTGGAGCTAGTAGAACCATCCAATGGTGTAAAAACCATTGGATGCAAATGGATCTACAAAAGAAAGCGAGGAATAGATAGGAAGGTTGAGACCTTCTAAGCAAGGCTTGTTGCAAAAGAGTATACTCAGAAAGAGGGTATCGATTATGAGGAGACTTTTTCGCCTGTAGGCATGCTTAAGTCTATCCAGATTCTCTTATGTATTGTTGCTCATATGGATTATGAGGTGTGATAGATGGATGTCAAGACAACTTTCCTTAATGGAAGTCTTGAGGAAAAATCTATATGGAGCAACCAGAGGGATTTATTGCAAAGGGCATCTTGTATGCAAGCTTAATCGGTCCATTTATGGATTGAAGCAAGCTTCGAGATCTTGGAACATCCGCTTTGATGAGGTAATCCAGTCTTATGAATTTATTCAAAGTCCGAATGAGTCTTGTGTATACAAGAGATGTGACGAAAACGTAGTGATATTTCTTATACTATACGTAGATGATATTTTGTTAATTGGCAACAATGTCAAGGTGTTATCAGATGAAAGGTTATGGTTGTCCAAATAATTTGATATGAAGGACTTGGGAGAAGTGGGACACATCCTTGGGATCAAAGTTATAAGGGATCGCAAGAAAAGGATGTTGTGCTTATCTCAAGCTTCATACATAAACACCATTTTGGCTTGTTTTAGCATGCAGAACTCCAAGAAAGGTTTTTTACTTTTTAGGCATGGAGTTCCTTTATCTAAAGAGATGTGTCCTAGAACATCAAAGGAGATAAAGGAGATGAAGGCGGTTCCTTATGCTTCGGCAGTAGAAAGCCCCATGCATGCTATGTTATGTACGAGGTCGGATATCTGCTTTGCCGTGGGCATGATTAGCAGATATCAGAGTAATCCAGGACAGGGACATTGGACTGCGGTAAAGCATATATTGAAGTACCTGAGAATGACTAGGGATTATATGCTAGTATACCAGGCAGATCAATTACTCCCTGTGGGTTACACAGATTTTGACTTCCAATCAGATAGGGATAACAGTAAGTCTACCTCGGGTTTTGTGTTTACTTTGGGAGGTGGAGCAATTGTATGGAGGAGTGTCAAGCAGAAATGCGTGGCAGACTTTACCATAGAAGTTGAGTATGTGGCAGCCTCTGAGGTAGCCAAAGAAGTTGTATGGCTCAGGAACTTCTTGATGAACTTGGATGTGATTCTTGGTTTGCCTAGAACTATCACAATTTATTGTGATAACAGTGGTGCAGTTGCAAACTCGAAGGAACCACGAGCCCATAAGGCAAGTAAACACATAGAGCGCAAGTACCACCTGATACGAGAGATCGTAAAGTGAGGAGAAGTTATTGTAGCCAAGATTGCATCTGAGGATAACCTGGTAGATCCTTTCACTAAGGCCCTTCCAGTGAGAGCTTTTGATAGGCATGTGGAGGGAATGAGAATCAGATGTATGGCAGTATGAGGATAGCATAGTCTTTTAGTATATGTGGGAGATTGTTGAGATGTATACTGAAAAGTCTATCTTTTGTATGAACATCTTTATTTTTGAAATAAGAATAACATGATCATTGTTTGCATATTTATGGTTATGCATATTGTCTGATACATTACATTTTAGATAACATGGTGTGTAGTGTCATACGGGAGATCATGTTTTCGGTTCCTTGTAGAGTATAAGTAGAGGCTCATAACCGAGATGGTTTTGGACAAACCATTGGTATGGTTGTAGTGTGATTTGGTATTGGTTTGTATTGACCATAGAATTACACTTGTACACTTTGTATGTATTAAGTAGGACTGACTTAGAGGTGATTCAATTTATTGCTGACTACATAATTGAATCGGACCTCGGATATTATGGTGTACATGCTCTTAATCCCGATATAATAACAGGCACATGTACTTAGTATTTATTTCTTTGATATACCAATGGGAAAGATTTATATATTAAATCGATAGGCTCGATAAGTTGGGAAATGATATTATTTACATGGTATGTCGTTGATTATAGGAGGAAACCATGTCCTATATATTAGGATCATGATGTCCCCTTGAGGAGCTCATAAGGATCATCATGTAAACCCTGCAGGTGGACTTGCTCCAAAATGATGATAAGATTGAGTGGTACTACTCATGGAGTTATATGTTGATTAATTAATTGTCAGTAAATTAATTAATTGACGGACATTCGATATCTTAAACACGGGGAGATATTTGTATAATTAATATATAGAGCCCATATTTATTTATGGGGGTTGGTGTGGTAGATCAATGATAATCCTCTAGTGGAATGGATTATCAGTAATGGATCGGACTTTATGTGGGCTAGATCAATTGGGTGGCCAAGATCCAACTCCTCCTCATGGTCCCTATTGTAGCATAATATAAATACCTCATGAAAGTCTTGATCCGATGGTGGAAAATGAAGCCCTAGATCCAACGGTGGAGATTGAAAGGAGGCTTAAGCCTAACTCTATAAATGGAGGGCTAGGGCTTGGGCGGCAACTAAGATTTTTGTTTCAAGGGTTTTTGTTTGGCATGAGAGGCTTGGGAGGCAAGAGGTGGTTCTAGGGTTTGCTTCTCTCCTTGGGCGACAACCTACCTAGGGTTTGCTTCTAGAGGTCAGCGTCACAAGAAGCTGGATAGGTCCTTTATTCTCTTCTTCTCCATTGGCTGGCACTTCCTCCCATCTCATTGCCGGCGTACCATCTTCTTGTCCTTGGCCGGCGGCAACAAGTCTTAGGGTCTTCCCTTGGAGCTCTTTGTCGCCGCCCATACCATCTCCTTCTTCCTCTCCTTGGCCGGTGGCAACATCCAAGTTAGGAGCTTGGTGGTCGGCTCTATAAAGGAGAAGAAGTCTTTGATTATCTTCCTTTGTTCGGAGCGAACAAGAAAGGGAAGAACGTGATCTAGGAGGCTTCATCTCTTGGAGGATCATTGCCAACACAACGTCCAAGAGGAGGATAGGACATACAATAGAAGACCAAGAGGTAAACAAGAGGTATAATTCTTGTTTTGGTTTCCTTTTGTTTCTTTATATTATGAATGTAATTGCATGTGGCTAATTTACTTGGACCCCGAAGATAAACACAAAAACCGATACTCCATACATCATCTATTCCGCGACTAATCGAGGAAAAGAGTTAGGTTGCTTGAACAACAAGTTTGTTCAAGAGACTACTCTAATCGAATAGCACGATGATGGATCGGTTGCTTGGGTAATCCATCATCATCTTGGATTATTTTTTTTTAATCCGGGGACGTAGATGGGATCGCCATGCACAAGCGACGGAGTTGCGAAGCGAAGCTTCGGTTCTAACCTTCAATTGGTATCAGAGCCCACGGTTTTCGGTTTTGTGTATTTTGGATTCGGTTACTTTTATGCACTTATCATATATTGTATGTGCCGGATGATAGTAGGATGTGCGTAGGCTAACTTTTTGGTTGCAGGCATAAGATCCAACTATTATGGCCATATGTGTGTGTGTATGTGATTCGATGTGTGTAATTGTAATATTATTTGAATCCTCGGGGTTGACGAGGCTAGTATTTAATTTTTGTAATTAAGTACGACATTGTTTAGCCACTTTTTTTATTTTAGTTTACTTTCGATCTAGATTTCATGTACACTCCTTCATGGAGTATAGGATCGATGGATGTAAATTAAAATAATTGTTCTCGGCTCGATCCTCAGATGGCTTGTACATGGTGTATGGAGGAGCGGACGAGATGGCGACACAACGGGAGGCATATTGGAGAACAAAAGCTATAATAGTTGGAAAATATTTTTTCCATATTTATTGCTTCTTGTTTAATATGCATGTTGTGTGCTAAGAAAATTCCTCATTTTAAATTACTAATTGGGAGAGGGATATTTTTTTAAATTCCCATGGCCTCCATTACAATTTGACATGTGATGCAAACAAACTTGCGCGTCGCCTCTGAGTGTCTTCCTCCCCATCAGATGAGTTTGTTTTGTGGATCACAGGGTCAAATATGGTTATAGGAACTTATTTAGGAGCGTATGTACTTCCCCATCAGAAGGCACATAATCCTAGATAATTGCCTTGGTATCGAGTAAAGGTGAACACTTAGATTCAAATAGGAGTATCCTCTCCATCGGAGTCACTGCTTTTATTTGTAGGGTCGAAGAGGAACCAACTATTAATTTTTTTTGTCAAAAAGTTAGGATGACAGGATAATAAAATTAATGGGTAAAATCTCCTCTTACAAATGTAGAATTCGTATACGTCCACACTATCATGGCATACAATATTCTCGGTGTTTTGAGGTGTTGGTTGATTTTAAAATTTTATTGTTTGAGGAATCAATAATTTTTTAAAATCTAATATTTTGATCTATATGATTCTTAGGTTTTTCAAAAATGAACTTCAATCCACTTGCTGTGATACTAAAGGAGAATAAACTTACTGAACCCAATTATGTTAATTGGAAAAGGAATCTTGATATTGTCTTGACTGCTGAAGAGTACAAGTATGTACTCTTCGAAGAGTGTCCTCCTAAGCCAGCGGATGATGCTGGGGAAAAGGAGAAAGAGAGTTATAAAAATTGGATTAAGGTTGATGAGATAGCGCGGTGTTACATTTTGGCTTCTATGTCAAATGTATTGCAACATCAGCATCAAGTCATGCCCACTGCTTATGACATGATGCTCAATCTCAAGGAACTTTTTAGACACCAGAATCAGGCTGCAAGGCAGGAAGCCATGAGGAACTTCATGATGACCACCATGATTGAGGGAACACCCATAAGGGATCATGTTCTCAAGATCATGGCTCATTTGAATGAGCTGGAAGTCCTTGGAGCTGAGATCGATGGGGAAACCCAGGTCGATATCATTCTCCAATCTCTACCTAGGAGTTTTGTGCAGTTTCGCCTGAATTACAACATGAATAAGAGGTTGTATTCATTGGCGGAGCTTCTAACAGAACTCCAGGCGGCAGAGGAGCTTTTTCGTCAGAGTGCTCAGACTTAGGCCATGGTTGCTCAGAAGGTTTCGACTTCTAAGCTGAAAGGCAAGAAGAAGAAGAAACAAGGTGGAGCAAAGGTGGCAGGAGGATCTCAGGGAGGAGTGAAGAAGCTGAAAGGCAAGTGCTTCACTTACAAGCAGACTGGACATTGGAAGAAGGACTGCCCCAACCGAAAGCAGAACAAAGGTATATCTTTTGGTCTAGTCGTTGAAACATATTTAGCGGTGTTATCTACTGGCACCTGGTGTGTAGATATGGGAGCCACTGATCATGTCTGCAATACTTTACATGGGTTCCAGGAAATCAGACGACTTGTTGAGGGGGAGATTACCGTTTACTTGGGCAATGCTACGAAGGTGGCGGCTGTTGCAGTGGGAGATGTTTATTTATCTTTTGATAGGAATACAACTTTGGTTCTGAAAAATTGCCATTATGTACCTTTATTTAGAAAGAATTTAATTTCGGTTTCTAAATTATTTTTGGATGGATATTCTATTTCTTTTAATGAAAGAGTTGTTATAAAAAGGAATCGAGAAATTATCTATTCTGGTTCATTGATAGGAAATTTATATACCCTTGAACCAAAAGCTCCAACGATGCAAATAGAAGTGAATAACTCATCTTCTAAATCTAATAAGAGAAAAGAACCTTCGAAAATGAACCAAACATATCTTTGTCATCTAAGGTTAGGTCATATTATCTTAAGTAGAATTCAAAGGTTGATAGCTGATTGACCTCTAGGTTCATTAGTGGTGGAAGATTTCCTAACCAACGAATCTTGCTTGAAAGGTAAAATGACCAAGAGGCCTTTTAAGGCCAAGGGGTATAGAGCTAAAGATGTGTTAGAATTGGTTCATTCTGATTCGTGTGGTCCTATGTCTATCCAGGCTAGAGGTGGTTTTGAATATTTCATCCCTTTTATAGACAATTATTCAAGATATAGATACATTTAATTGATTCACCGCAAGTCTGAATGCTTTGACAGGTTCAAAGAATTCAAAGCTGATGTGGAGAAACGTCAAGGTAAAAGTATCAAGACACTACGATCTGATCGTGGTGGTGAGTACCTCTTGGGAGAGTTTAGGAATTACTTATTTAAGGTTGGGATTCAATCCCAATTATCTTCACCTGGCATACCCTAGCAGAATGGTGTAGTGGAGCGAAGGAATAGGACTCTTATGGAGATGGTTAGATCGATGATAAGTTATTCTAAGTTGCCAGATTCGTTCTGGGGGTATGCTCTTGATACGATAGTGTATATTCTAAACTTGGTACCATCTAAATCAGTGCCTTCTACTCCCACAAAATTGTGGATTGTGCGAAAGCCTAGTCTGAAATATATTCGGATTTGGGGGAGTCCAGCACATGTGCTGAAGGCAGATGCTGGTAAGTTGGAACCTCGTACAGAAGTGTGCATGTTCGTAGACTATCCTAGAGGAATGAAAGGTGGTTTGTTCTATAGTTCTAGAGATCAGAGGGTGATCGTTAGCACGAATGCCAGATTTTTAGAGGAAGACTATGTGATGAACCACAAACTCATGAGTAAGATTGCTTTGGAGGAATTGAGAGGGGATGTCACTACTTCAGTACCACCAGTACAAGAGGATATACCACAAGTGACTACACCGTGTGTCAGAGGATACACAGGCAATACCTCGTCATAGTGGGAGGGTTGTTAGACAACCTGATAGATTTATGTTCTTTCGAGAATCTTCTGATTTGGTCCCTGGCAAACATGAACCAGATCCCTAGACATATGATGAGGCAATCCAAGATAAAGATGTGGTATCTTGGCAAAGTGCGATGAATTCTGAGATAGAATCTAATGATTCAAATGAGGTCTGGGAGATAGTAGAACCACCCAATGGTGTAAAAACCATTGGATGCAAGTGGATCTACTAAAGAAAGAGAGAAATAGACAGGAAGGTCGAGACCTTCAAAGCAAGGCTTGTTGCGAAAGGGTATATTCAGAAAGAAGGTATCGATTATGAGGAGACTTTTTCGCCGGTAGCCATGCTTAAGTCTATCCGGATTCTCTTATGATTGCTACTCATATGGATTATGAGGTGTGGCAGATGGATGTCAAGACAACTTTCCTTAATGGAAGTCTTGAGGAAAACATCTATATGGAGCAACCATGGGGATTCATTGCAAAGGGCAAAGAGCATCTTGTGTGAAAGCTTAATCGGTCCATTTATGGATCGAAGCAAGCTTCGAGATCTTGGAACATCCGCTTTGATGAGGTAATCCAGTCTTATGGATTTATTCAAAGTCCGGATGAGTCTTGTGTATACAAGAGATGTGACGGAAACGTAGTGGTATTTCTTGTACTATACGTAGATGATATTTTGTTAATTGGCAATAATGTTAATGTGTTATTAGACGTAAGGGTATGGTTGTCCAAACAGTTTGATATGAAGGACTTGAGAGAAGTGGGACACATCCATGGGATCAAGGTTATAAGGGATCGTAAGAAAAGGATATTGTGCTTATCTCAAGCTTCATATATAGACACCATTTTGGCTCGTTTTAGCATGCAGAACTCCAAGAAAGGTGTTTTACCTTTTAGGCATGGAGTTCCTTTATCTAAAGAGATGTGTCCTAGAACATCAAAGGAGATAAAGGAGATGAAGGCGGTTCCTTATGCTTTGGCAGTAGAAAGCCCCATGCATGCTATGTTATGTACGAGGTCGGATATCTGCTTTGCCGTGGGCATGATTAGCAGATATCAGAGTAATCCAGGACAGGGACATTGGACTGCGGTAAAGCATATATTGAAGTACCTGAGAAGGACTAGGGATTATATGCTAGTATATCAGGCAGATCACACAGATTTTGACTTCCAATCAGATAGGGATAACAGTAAGTCTACCTCGGGTTTTGTGTTTACTTTGGGAGGTGGAGCTATTATATGGAGGAGTGTCAAGCATAAATGTGTGGCTGACTCAACCATGGAAGCTGAGTATGTGGCAACCTCTGAGGTAGCAAAAGAAGTTGTATGGCTTAGGAACTTTTTGATGGACTTGGATGTGATTCCTGATTTGCCTAGAACTATCACAATTTATTGTGATAACAGTGGTGCAGTTGCAAACTCGGAGGAACCACGAGCCCATAAGGCAAGTAAACACATAGAGCGCAAGTACCACTTGATATGAGAGATCGTAAAGAGAGGAGAAGTTGTTGTAGCCAAGATTGCTTCAGAGGATAACCTGGCAGATCCTTTCACAATGGCCCTTCCAGCTAGAGCTTTTGAAAGGCATGTGGAGGGAATAGGATTCAGATGTATGGCAGTATGAGGACAACATAGTCTTTTAGTACAAGTGGGAGATTGTTGGGATGTATACTAAAAAGTCTATCTTTTGTATGAACATCTTTATTTTTGAAATAAGAATCACATGATCATTGTTTGCATATTTATGGTTATGCATATTGTCTGATACATTACATTGTAGATAACATGGTGTGTAATGTCACACGGGAGATGGTTTTGGACAAACCATTGGTATGGTTGTAGTGTGATTTGGTATTGGTTTGTCTTGACCATCGAATTATACTAGTACACTTTGTGTGTATTGAGCAGGACTGACTTAGAGGTGATTCAATTTATTTCTTACTACATAATTGAATCGGACCTCGGATATTATAGTGTAGATGCTCTTAATCCTGATATAATAACGGGCACATGTACTTAGTATTTATTTTTTTGATTTACAAATGGGCGAGATTTATCGATTAAATCGATAGGCTCGGTAAGTTGGGAAATGATATTATTTACATGGTGTGTCGTTGATTATAGGAGGAAACCGTGTCCTATATATTAGGATGATGATGTTCCCTTGAGGAGCTCATACGGATCATCATGTAAATCCTGCAGGTGGACTTGGTCCGGCATGATGATGAGGTTGAGTGGTACTACTCATGGAGTTAGATTTTGATTAATTAATTGACGGGCATTCGATATCTTAAACATGGGGAGATATTTGTACAATTAATATATGGAGCCCATATTTATTTTTGGGGGTTGGTGAGGTAGATCAATGATAATCTTCTAGTGCAATGGATTATCATTAATGGATCGGACTTTTATGTGGGCTAGATCCATTGGGTGGCCAAGATCCAACTCCTCCTCGTGGTCCCTATTGTAGCCTAATATAAATACCTCATGAAAGCCTAGATCCGACGGTGGAAAATAAAACCCTAGATCCGACGGTGGAAAATGAAATCCTAGATCTAACGACGGAGATTGAAAGGAGGCTCAAGCCTAACTCTATAAAAGGGGGGCTAGGGCTTGGGTGGCAACTAAGATTTTTGGTTCAAGGGTTTTGGTTTCGCATGAGAGGCTTCGGAGGCAAGGGGTGGTTCTAGGGTTTGCTTCTCTCCTTGGGCGGCAACCTACCTAGGGTTTGCTTCTCTCCTTTATTCTCTTCTTCTTCATTGGCTGGCACCTCCTCCCATCTCATTGTCGGTGTACCATCTTCTTCTCCTTGGCCGACGGCTACAAGTCTTAGGGTCTTCCCTTGGAGCTCTTGGCCGGTGCCCATACCATCTCCTTCTTCCTCTCCTTGGTCGGCAGCAACATCCAAGTTGGGAGCTTGGTGGTCGGCTCTACAAAGGAGAAGTCTTTGATTATCTTCCTTTGTTCGGAGCGAACAAGAAAGGGAAGAATGTCATCTAGGAGGCTTCATCTCTTGGAGGATCGTTGCCCATACAACGTCCAAGAGGAGGATAGGACATACAATAGAAGACCAAGAGGTAAACAAGAGGTATAATTCTTGTTTTGGTTTCCTTTTGTTTCTTTTTATTATGTATGTAATTTCATGTGGATAATTTACTTGGATCCCGAAGATAAACACAAAAACCGGCGATCCGTACATCATCTATTTCGCGGCTAAACGAGGAAAAGAGTTAGGTTGCTTGAACAACAAGTTGGTTCAAGAGACCACTCTAATCGAATAGCACGATGATGGATCGGTTGCTTGGGTAATCCGTCATCGTCTTGGATTAATTTTTTTTAATCCAGGGATGTAGATGGGATCGCCATGCACAAGAGACTGAGGTGCGAAGCAAAGTTGTGGTTCCAACCTTCAAGGACATCCTCGTACCCTAATAATCTATCCTTGCAGAAGGCCCAAAGTAGGAGACATCAACTCTAGATGGGTTGAGGGACCCTAGTGACAAGGGGCTCCCAACGATATGAACCCCCTAAGCTCTGGCGATTCGAAAGGGAAACTTGGTTAGGAATAGGTAGTTCCCGGTAGATGCAAAAGTTCATCGGGCAAATATATGATGATCCTTTCACAAGACCATAACTAGAGATCCTAAGAGCATTAAATTGATATCATGTTCAACAATGCACAAGTGAAACCGAAGTCCTAGAATCCTTTAAGAAACTTTTATCCCACCTTTGCTTTCTCCAAGTGACACCATAATTGAGTTAGGACCGTCATCAACCTCACACACTTTACTCTCAGAAGATTTACTCCAAACAACAACATCCACTGGACAAACGGTATTTGAATCACATTCTCTATGGGATCGATATTTTTATTACTTGACGACATCCGTGCACTTACGGGCGTTGAGTGCGAGCACGCACATCGAATCCTTGGCGATCCTCGTCGGAGATTTGAGGTCGTGCTCATGTACATCAAATTTTTGACACCATTGTCGAGGACTATAGATTTGATATCAGATCGAAAGTGGATAGTTTGGATCGAACCTATACTAGATTTGTTTTCTAATTTTACATTATTCTAGTCTATTTAGTTTTGGATTACTATTATTTATATTCAGTCTAGATTAATTTCATTAGTCATATTCCATTTTGCCTTAGTTTAGTTTTCTAGATTTACTTTATTTGGTTCATTACTTTTAGGTTATTTAATTTCTTCTTAATAAGTAGCATATACACTCTTGATTCATAGCTTGGTCATCGTATGCATAGATGCTTAAGATCGAAAAATATGCTTCTGATTGACTTAGAAATAGAAAGAACCTACCATTGTAGGAGGGTTGAACAAAGAGATATGGAGGATCACAATGCCCCATTGGCAAACATAGGTAGTCATCCTCTGCGGGATTATGCAGCTCCCAGTGCTAGTATTGACCTTGTATAGTTGGACCATCAATTACAGCTAATAATTTTGAACTAAAACCTACACTTATACACATGGTCCAACATAGCCAATTCGAAGGAGCTACAACTGAAGACCCTAACCGACACTTAGAGACGTTCTTAGAGATTTGCTCGACCTTGAAGTTCAATGGAGTTCCCACAGATGTGATCCGTTTGATCCTTTTCCCATTCTCACTGAGGGACAAGGCGAAGATGTGGTTGCACTCCCTTCCTTCAAGAAGCATCACCACATGGGAGTAGTGTTAGCAGCAATTCATGAATAAATTATTTCCACCAAGTAAAACTGCTCACATGCGCTACTTGATCACTAGATTTTGCTAAAAGGAAGGAGAGTGCCTTTTTGAAGTCTGGGATCGCTACAAAGGGCTACTATATCTATGCCCCCACCACGATCTCGAGAGGTGGCTGATGATCCACATATTCTATAATGGGATCACATACGCCACGAGGGTTTCCCATGATTCTGCTGCAGAAGGAGCGTTGATGAACAAGATCATCGAGGAAGCGGAAGAGTTGATCGAGGAGGTGACCCAGAACCACCACCAATGGGCTTCAGAGCGTAATCACACAGCACCTGCAGCCGGTAGATATGTCATTAACTCCATTGATCATCTAATACCAAGAATGGATGCACTAAGTAGACGGTTTGACTCCCTAACCCCTACTTCTGTATGTGCGACCAATTCCTTTAGTGATAGGGTAGCGGCGTATCAGAAAGATTACTGTGGAGGGTAGAGCAGCTCTGAGGAGTAGATTGAGCGTGTTGATGCGATGGATGAGTATAATCAGAGGCCTAACAATCCATATTCTAGCACATATAATCCTGAATGGAAGAACCACCCAAACTTTTCCTATAAAAATAATTTGGGGAACTTCCAACAATCGGGAGGATAAGGGCAACAGGGCAGTGGGCAACAACAACCGCCTAAATCTTAACTTGAGTTATGATTGAAGGCTTCATTGCTACCCAAACAAAGGCTAATGTAGAATTCTAGCAGCAACATCAAAGAACTGAAGAGGCACTGAGGGAGTTGAAGGCCTCTATCGATGGGCCCACAATCCACACTAAGATGCTGGAAACATAGGTAGCCCAAATAGCCAAGACCACATCACAACCCATGGACAATTCTCCTTTACCATCCAAGCAAAACCTAGTTAAGGGGGATGGAGCGTATAGTGAATCAGTGGGGCAAAAAAACAAAGTCACTAAGTGTTGGGAGTATGTAGAATACAATCAAAGTCCCACATTGGTAAGACATGAAAAAGATCATGTACTTATAAGATAAAAAGATATCTCCATTGGTATGAGACCTTTTGGGTAAATCCCAAAAACAAAACCATGAGGGCTTAGCCTCAAAGTGGACAATATCATATCATTGTGGAGATATGTGGATCTGATAAGCACTAACAATTGGTATCATAGTCATGGTTCATGTCAAATCATGAACCTCGAGTGAAGGAAATGGAGATCCCATGTCCGGATCAAGAGAACATACACTAGGCAGGAAGTCCAGTTGGGTCCGAAGGACCGAACAATTGGTAGGAAGTTCAGTTGGGCTAATAGGGCTGGACAACTGGCAGGAATTCCAACCGGGTCAAGAAGACTAGACAGTTGCTAGGAAGTCCTGGTGGGTTGAGGATCAGACATCAAACAGAGGAAGTCCTTCGAGGACGGATAGACTTGAGAGGGGGTGGGGGGAGGTTCATTGTGGTCCTTTGTTTGAGGGGGGATTTTTGGGAGTATGTGAAATACAATCAAAGTCCCACATTGCTAAAACATGAAAAATATCATGTTCTTATAAGATAAAAAGATATCTCTATTGGTATGAGGCCTTTTGAGTAAAGCTCAAAAACAAAACCATAAGAGCTTAGGCCCAAAGTGGACAATATCATACCATTATAGAGATATGTGGAACTTATAGACACCAACACTAAGGAATGCGCAACCATGATTTCAACTTTAGAAAACCAAGCAGAAATTGAAGACAAGATTCTACCCAAGCTTGATGACCCTGGTGATTTTGTCATACCCTGCGCGATCTATGGGGAGAGCTTCGATGAAGTATTATGTGACCTAGGGTCATCCGTTAGCATGATGCCCTACGCATTCTGTAGGGAGATGGGACTGAGAGAGATACAACCAGCTTACCTAGATATTCATATGGCAGATGACATGATCAGGGAACCAGTTGGCATGCTGGAGAATGTAGTCGAAAATTTTGTGATACCCACAGACTTCATTATATTAGACACAAGACAAAACCCTCAGAACCCAATCATCCAAGGGAGACCCTTTCTGGCAACTGCTGGAGCATGCATAGATGTGAAAGAACACAAAGTCTTCTTGGAAGTGGATGGTGAGATTATCGTGTTTAACTTATCGAGGTGTGAGATCCATTTCCAAATGGGTAAACTTCTTGCTGGATAGCAAAAAACCCAATGGAAGATAAACATGTTGGGATGTATACTGAAAAGTCTATCTTTTATATGAACATCTCTATTTTGAAATAAGAATCACATGATCATTGTTTGCATATTTTTATGGTTATGCATATTGTCTAATACATTACATTGTAGATAACATGGTGTGTGGTGTCACACGGGAGATCATGTTATCGGCTCCTTGTAAAAGTATAAGTATAGGCTCACAACCAAGATGGCTTTGGACAAACCATTGGTATGGTTGTAGTGTGATTTGGTATTGGTTTGTCTTGACCATAGAATCACACTAGTACACTTTGTGTGTATTGAGCAGGACTGACTTAGAGGTGATTCGATTTATTGCTGACTACATAATCGAATCGGACCTCAGATATTATATTGTACATGCTATTAATCCTGATATAATAACGAGCACATACACTTAGTATTCATTTCTTTGATTTACCAATGGGCGAGATTTATAGATTAAATCGATAGGCTCGGTAAGTTGGGAAATGATATTATTATTATGGTGTGTCGTTGATTAAAGGAGGAAACCATGTCCTATATATTAGGATGATGATGTCCCCTTGAGGAGCTCATAAGGTTCATCATGTAAACCCTACAGGTGGACTTGGTCCGGCATGATGAAAAGGTTGAGTGGTACTACTCATGGAGTTAGATGTTGATTAATTATTGGTCAGTAAATTAATTAATCGATGGACATTCGAGATCTTAAACACGGGGAGAAAATGTACATATAATATATGGAGCCCATATTAACTTATGGGGATTGGTGAGGTAGATCAATGATAATCCTTTAGTGGATTGGATTATCATTAATGGATCGGACTTTATGTGGGTTTGATCCATTGGGTGGCCAAGATCCAACTCCTCCTCATGGTCCCTATTGTAGCCTATTAATACCTCATGAAGCCTAGATCCAATGGATGAAAACAAAACTCTAAATCCAAAGGTAGAGATTAAATCTCTAGATCCGACGGTTGAGATTAAATCTCTAGATCCGATGGTTGAGATTAAATCCCTAGAACCAATGGTGGAGATTAAAACAATGCTTATCCTTAACTCTATAAAAAGGGGCTTAAGGGTTGGCGTGGAGAATTAATTGCAAGCAAGGGAGTTTAGGGTTGGGCGGCAAGAGGCTTGGAGTTAGGGTTTGGGGTTGGCGGCACCAAATAAGGAAATCCTTTCCTTATCTTCTTCTTCTCCATTGGTGGTCGGCGCCCATACCATGTTAGTGAAAGCCCTAGAGCCAATCATGTGATGATTGTTGTATGGACTTTATTGTATCATATTCCTATTCATAAAGGCATGGTTATTATATTTACTTGTATTGGTGCCAAATAAACTAAGTATAATAACATCCTTGAGTAGAAGGTTCTTATCTATATCAATCGATTGGTTGAATCGATAATGAGATGATATAGAGAAAACTACTCTTAATCATTCCTAGTCAAGTATTAACATTCAGGGACAATGTTAATGCGTAGAGACTAGCATGTAGGTCAACTCAATGACTTGATCTCACAAGTCATGGATATGAGATATCAAGTTGACACATGGGTATACATTAGAGAATGTATACTGAATGACCCGCCATGAGAAAGTATCGTGGATCATTATATGAGTGTCATATACTTTCTCATGTGGCTATTAGTATGACTATTAGTCCTTAGACCTGAAGTCACCATGGTTCCCTACATAAGGAGTTTCATACTTTGGCTTCATCAAACGTCACCCGTAAATGGGTGGACTATAAAGGCGATTACTGGGTATGTAACAAATTATGCAAAGGGATATGAGTGATGTAGATGGGATCTATCCCTCTTATATGATGGGAGTGACATCGTTATTCTTGATAGAGTGAGACCACAAAGTGCATGGTCATGCCCAAATGAGTCAATATGAGATATTGAGCTCATTTGATTAGAGTGAGTCTACTTGGAGTTCAAGATATAGATTGTACCGAGGATGACACGGTCTATGCCTTAATTGGTCAATCTAGATGTCAACAATAGAGGGACATTGTCACATATTGTGAGAGTCGCAATTAGTAGTCACAAAGGTGATGTTGGAGCTCAACATTCTTGTAACTTGGGTAGCAATGATGTGTTGCTAGATACCGCTCATTGCTTATATTCCTAAATCGGTTTAGGAACATTGCCAATGTTACAAGAACCTATAGGGTCACACACAAAGGGCAATTAGATGGAGATTAGGTTCATATGATGAACCATGAGGATTAGGTTCATGGGATGAACCAAATTGGATTAAGAGTAATCCAAATTAGACTAATTGAGTTAGACTCAAGTGATTCAAGTATTGAATGAGTCTAATTTAGTTTTAATTCATTAAGTCAATTTAAATTAATGAATAGAGATTCATTAAATCAAATTGACTTGAGTCAAGTGGTTAGATTTGATCAACCATGAGAGATAAGAGGTCAAGTTTGACTTTACTTTAGAGGGAAGATGAATGGTCAATTTTGACTTGACCAATTGTCATGTCATGGTGATATGGCATGGGGTTCGGCCAATGATGATCTTCCACATCATCATTGACTTATCATGTGGTGCCACCTCATGAGGGATACCAAGAGTCATTTGCTCTTGGAGTTACATGCATGCATATAACCCCCCAAGTCATGAAGTGGCCGGCCATTCCATTTGATGGGTGTAATTGATTTTGGTGAGTTACTCTAACTTCATCTTCTTCCTTGGATTATTCTCTCAAGATCTCCCAATCCTCATCTTGGCCGAACCATCCAAAGGGTGCTAGCACACTCAAGGTTGTGTTTTCTCCACCTATTGCTTGTGTGGATACCAATAGAGGAGTGTGCACTTGACACTCTCGAGTTCCGGCGGAGCTTGTGGACTAGCGGGATAAGCGAAGGGCATCGCTTCAAGGGTAATGCTCTCATCTTCTAGATCTAAGGTAGATCTAGGTTTACTTAAGCACATACATGTTTTATTTTAATATATCTTCACACGGATCCGTGGCTGGACTTTCGGGGTTTCCGCAACGCAAAAAGCGGTTTTTGCGGCTCAGAAAGTCCAACATACCAGCCTTCCCTCTTTTGACCGGCATCCAAACCAGCTTCTTCTCCTCTCCTTGGCCGGTGGAAACAAGGCTTAGGGTCCTCCCTTGGAGCTCTTGGCCGGCGTCCATCCTTCTCATCCCTTTTCCTTAGTGGCCGACGACAAGCATCTTGCTTGGTGCTTGTTAGTTGGCTAAAGGAAGGAGAAGGGACTTGTTTCTATACTTCCTCTTGTTCGGAGTGAGCAAGGAAGGAAGATTGGTGATCTAGGAGCTTCAACTTTTGGTAGATCATCACCCACACGACGTCCAAAAGGAGGAAGGTCATACAATAGAAAATCGAGAGGTATATCACTTATCTATCTTCATATGTAACATGTTTGTAATTGTTTTCAATTATATATGCATGATATATTCTGTTTTGTGGCTAATATAACTTGGACTCCGAATATAAACACAAAAGTCGGTGATCCGTACATCGTCTATTCCATGGCTACTCGTAGAATTGAGGTTGGTTGCTTGAACAACAAGTTTGTTCAAGTGACTACTCTAATCGAATAGCACGACGATGACACGGTTGCTTGGGTAATCCCTCTTGTCGAGGATAAAATTTTTTTATTCGGGGACGTAGAAGGAGTCGCCATGAACAAGCGACCGAGTTGAAGTGGGAAGCAAAGTTTCCTACCTTCAAAACAATCTGGTGCTAGCGACTGGAAGTTCACGAAGCTACCAGAGCCAAGCGGAAGCATAGGGGTACGGTCGAGCTAAAGACCTTAAACAAGCACTTCTTGGGAGGAAACCCAAGTTTAACTTTCTTGGTTGTTACATTCATGCATACTAGTTTTAGGTTATAATTTTTGTCCATTAGAATCTTCATACTAGGTTTAGGTTATAATTTTTATCCATTAGAATCTTCATAAGTGTTTTAGGATTATGTAGAACTTGCTAGATAGGAGGGAGATTCCTTTTTAAAACCTCAAAAGGAAGCATGGGTGGTTGTGTGAATTTCACATGGTCGTGCCCAATGGTCAGAAGAGCACACGGCAGAGCATGTGGAAAGGCTTGGACCGTGTGGCATTCCAGGAAAATTCCATAGTTGCACACGGTCGACCGTGTGAATTTCACACGGTCGTGCCAAATTTTGAACTTTTTTCGAATGCCCAGGTGAGAGCCTGACACGGTCGATCGTGTGGATTCCACACAACCATGTTGCATCCCACTAAAATGACATGAGTTGTGCAATTTGCCCTAAATCATCCATGCGACTCAAACCCCTACCCTGGTCCGTGCAAAATCATCTTCTCTCACCTTCTGACCATCACTCCCCTATAGACCCACTTATGTATGGGAGCCCACCTAGTCCATGCCAAAACCGACACTAACACCACCTTCTTTTTCTACATTCGAGCAAGATGCAAGTACATCATCCCATGATTTCTCTGAGTTCCGATCACGCCTCAATGACATTTACGCCGAGCAACAGACACAGGGGAAGCAATGGGAGGAGCATAGCGCATACACGTAGGTAGAGTTTCAAGGCCTTCGAGAGCATTTCCAATGGGCCGAAGAGTTTTACGACCAGTCCCGTGACTATTTTCAGGAAGAGATTGCTTACCAGCAGGAGGTCCGATAGTTCATGAGGGATGCCCGATCATAGTGGGCTAGGGAGGAGGAGGACAGAGTCGCTGCTATGTCTACCAGTTTTCAGGTTGACCACATGTACATGTGGCACCAACAGTTGAGTAGCTGATTCTCCCAGGAGCCCGACATACCTAGACTGCCAGACTTCCCACCTCGACTGCCATACTAGAGGTATGATTTCATTTAAGTCTAGGGGGAGACCCAAATTTTGATATGCTCTTCTACTAGTGTTAGTTATTCTTTGACATCTAGGTTCAGTTTAAGATTATTCATATTTATTTGTTCATGCATATAGTGTTTAGGATCCTTTCAGTGCTTAGTTGTTAGTCACTTTAAGCTGCCTCAATGATATTTAAAAAAAAATCACGATCTGTTTCCATGCCATAGATAGCTTAACTTCATTTATCTTGTGGTACTTTATTTTGGATGCTTTAATGAATGCTCTAGATTTTCACTTGTTAGCTTATATCTTTCACCTACACTAATCGAATATTTTGAAAGGGAGAATTTAATACATACGTAGTTATAATTCATCCCAGTAGTCTAGTACTTTGGGTTCCATAGGTGACTCTAGATTTAGCATTTTAGTTATTGGAGATGCTCAGATTGTGTAAACTCATTCGAAAAAATCGGAATGCTAGTGAGGATGATAAAATTAGTTAAAAAGAGAAGAAAGGAAAAAAAATAAAAAGAAGAAGAAAATAAAAAAATGAGAGAAAAAAAATGAGAGTTAAAAAAATAATTGTCGTGGGTGGAAATAGTTAGGTGCCCCTTTGAGACCGAGTTAGTTTACTGGGGAAACACCTACCAATTTCTCTCAATAGCAAGCACGCCTTTGAGACTTTATGATAATTCTAGGGTATGACCCTCACTTAGGGAAGGGATGACGATTTAACTCACCATGGAATGAGTATCCCTTAGGAAATTCTTTCAGCACATGCACCAAAAGCTAACCTAGTGAACTTTTAGAACATATCTATTTGCTTTGATTGAAAATACCACTTGATAATTTTAGTTAGCATGCTAAGTATGGAACAATGCTTTTAAATTTCATGCCACTGAGATTTGCTTGAGGACAAGCAAAGATCTAAGTCTGGGGGAATTGATGTATGCAAATTATATAGGACTTTAGGAGTAGTTTTAGCACACAACTCATTGCATTTTATACTTGTTTTATGCATCTTCTTCCTTGTTTTGCATTCATTTCCTATTTCCTAGTTTGGAGATCTGCTCTTGCTATTTTTATGTGTAGGACTGTGTTTCGGAGCTAAATTGGCACATAAATGGAGCTCAAGGAGGGAAAGCGTGCTCTGGCCGTGTTCCCCAAGACACGGGCATGCTTTGGACCAAAAGATGACAATCACATGGAGCTCCAGAGGAAGACACGATTGGTCATGTGAATCTCACACAGTCATGCCTGACCCCGATGCCAAAATTGGAGCACGATTTCCAGCGGGCAACATGGCCAAGCCGTGTGGATTCCACATGGTCGTGTGGCGTCAGCCCGACTTAAAGCAAATTAGGGTTTCGCGGGGATTTAAGGAAAGTTGGCTTCTCTTCTATAAATAGGAAGGCACACTCAAACTCTAGAGGGAGGCCTGATAGCTGGGACGGCAAGGAAGGTGCCCGAGAAGCACCGAAGGTTGACAATGGGGACGAAGGAAGCAGCTTGAAGACCCGAATCTACGCTCCGACACTGTGGAGAATGACCAAGACACAACATCAGGTAGAACAGAAAGTACTGCCCTTATTCTTCATTCTATTTTCATTGTAATGATCTGCCTTAAGATGTCTTGTGTTTATTCTCATTCATTTATGGACTAGATACTTCGATTCTAGGATTAGAGAGTAGCTTGTGTATGTGGACATTCTAGTTCAAATATTGATTCATTGCCTTTGAATCTATTTGTAATTCATGTTGTTTAGATCAATGAGAGTAATGTTTTGATTCTATTTCTATTACACATAGTCGATATAAGGGTGGAAAACCTCTGTATCAAAATCTAGGAGAATCATGTAGAAAACTTGCGATCATCCTCCCTCCCATAACCATAGAAAGTAGAATATAATAGAGTAGAGTATGAAATATGATCCATCTCTTCATAGGGATTACTATGACATCCTCGTACCCCAATAACCTATCCTAGAAGAAGGCCCAAAGTAGAAGACATCAACTCTAGAAGGGTTGAGGGACCCTAGTGACAGGCGACTCCCAACGGTATCAACCCCCTGAGCTATGACGATTCGAAAGGGAAACTTGGTTAGGAATAGGTAGTTCCTGGTAGAAGCAGAAGTTCATCAGGCAAATATATGATGATCTTCCTACAAGACCATAACTAGAGATCCTAAGATCATTAAATTGATAGCATGTTCAACAACACACAAGTGAAACTGAAGTCCTAGAATCCTTTAAGGAACTTTTAGCCCACCTTTGCTTTCTCCAAGTGATGCCGTAATTGAGTTAGGACTGTCGTTGACCTCACGCACATTACTCGTAGGAGATTTACTCCAGACAACAACATCCGCTGGACAAATGGTATTCGAATCACAGTCTCTGTGGGATCGATATTTTTATTACTTGATGACAACCATGCACTTGCAGGCATTGAGCGTGAGCGTGCACATCGAATCCTTGGCGATCCTCATCGAAGATTTGAGATTGTACTCGTGTGTGTCACATAATCATGTCCAACTTATGAACTAATTGGTTTGTGTCCCTGAATGATCGGTAGAGTGCCTCCATTCTGATTGAATCTGACTCTGAGGCATTGACATTAGTTGTTGAGTCTACTAGAAAGGCAATAGATACGACTGAGTGCTACCGATAGATACCGTTGTTCTAAAAATGCTGGATAATACACCACCAGGCTATAAGGTATGAATCGCTACCAACATCGCTGCATGCTCCCTTTTCTATAAGTGGTATAACTATGTCTAAGGTGGTAACAATTGTTGATTGTTGGTTCAATCGACTCAGTTTACGATTGACCAGACTCAAGTGAGATCGAGTAGGGTTTTGATTTTGATAATGGGTTTGACCATTGTTTGATAATATTGTTTGGCCATATATTGAACATATGACTAGTAGATGATTGGGATATCCAAAGTCATATGGAGGAGATTATTTGAGGGAGATTGTTGGAGCAATCAAACCTCAGGTCAAGGTGACCAGACTCGAGGGAAAGTCCAAGAATAGTCTTGGCATAGAAAGGCCAAGCATGGTTTTGGCATGGTCTTGGCACGGTCTTGGCATGGAAGTTCAAGTTTGGATACTTGGCATAGAAAGTCCAAGATGTTCTTGGCATGGAAGTCCAAGTTTGGATACTTGCCATGGAAAGTTCAAGAATGGTCTTGGCATAGAAAGTCCAAGTTTAAAGTCTTGGTCACGTGAGTCCAAGTGTGTAGTTTTGGCAGTGAAAGTCCAAGCATTGAGACTTGACAATTGAAAAGTCCATGGTGAGGTTTTGGCAGCGTAAAGTCCAAGCATGTAGTCTTGGAGGCATAAGTCTAAATAAACCTTGGCAAAGGAGACGCAATTAGCATGACATAGCCGATGGAGGCACCTAAAGGCTAACGC
Organism: Wurfbainia villosa; assembly: GCA_025175895.1. Classification (NCBI taxonomy): domain Eukaryota; kingdom Viridiplantae; phylum Streptophyta; class Magnoliopsida; order Zingiberales; family Zingiberaceae; genus Wurfbainia; species Wurfbainia villosa. The sequence goes on along the minus strand of CM045994.1, from coordinate 78,188,158 downwards.
AAAGGGTGAAGCAGTTGTGGAGGACTTGGATGGACTCTGAGGGCGTGAGACTGATGAAGGTGGCTAGAAGGCTTAGGTTTGAGCTATGGGTAGTTTATCAATTATGAGGGGATCATACTTGGGTTAAACCTCATAGTTGAGCTTTACTAGTTCACTGGGTTATGGACTAGTAGACTGGTAGAGTGTTTAACACTCAGAAGGCCTAGTTGACTCAAGCAATCGATTTGAGTTATGACTGTTGGAATGTATACTGAAAGTCTAGCTCTTTTTGTATGAATATTTTTATTTTGAAATAAGAATCACATGATCATTGTTTGCACTTTATATTTATTATATGTGTGCATATTGTCTAATATTTTACATTGTAGATAACATGGTGCTTGGTGTACGAAGATCATGTTATCAGTCCTTATAGAATATAAGTAGAGGCTCACAACCAAGATGGTTTTGACAAACCATTGGCATGGTTGTAGTGTAGCTTGGTATTGTTTTGTCTTGAACATAGAGTTACACTAGTACACTTAGGTGTATTGAGCAGGACCGACATAGAGGTGATTCAATTTATTGCTGACTACATAATTGAATCGGACCTCGAATATTATGTTGTACATGCTCTTAATCCCGATATAATAATGGGCACATGTACTTAGTATTTATTTCTTGTATTTACCAAAGGGTGAGATTTAGATGGATTAAATCAATATGTCCGGTAAGTTGGGAAATGATATTATTTACATGGTGTGTCGTTGATTATAGGAGGAAATCGTGTCCTATACATTAGGTTGATGATGTCCCCTTGAGGAGCTCATAAGGTTCATCATGTAAACCCAGCTGGTTGACTTAGTCAACATGATGATAAGGTTGAGTGGTACTACTCGAGGAGTTAGATGTTAATTGATTGATGGTCAGTAAATCAATTAATTAACGGACATTCGATACCTTAAACACGGGGAGATGGATGTACAAATAATATATGGAGCCCATATTAATTTATGGGGGTTGGTGAGGTAATTCAATGATGATCCTCTAGTGGAATGGAACATCATTGATGGATCAAGTTTGTGTGGTTCCGATCCATCGGGTGGCCAAGATCCAACTCCTCCTCATGGTCCCTATCGTAGCCTAATATAATCCTCATGAAGTCTAGATCCAAGGATGGAAAACAAAACCCTAGAACCGACGGTTGAGATTAAATCTCTAGATCCGACGATGGAGATTAAATCTCTAGAACCGACGGTTGAGATTAAATCCCTAGAACCGACGGTTAAGATTAAATCTCTAGAACCAACGGTTGGGATGAAACCCTAGATCCGACGGTTGGGATGAAACCCTAGATCCGACAGTTGGGATGAAACCCTAGATCCGACAGTTGGGATAAAACCCTAGATCCGACGGTTGGGATGAAACCCTAGATCCGACGGTTGGGATGAAACCCTAGATCTGACGGTTGGGATGAAACCCTAGATCCGATGGTTGGGATGAAACCCTAGAACCAACGGTTGAGATTAAATCAAGACTTAAGCGTAACTCTATAAAAGGGAGACTAAAGGTGGGCGGCAAGGAGGTTGGTTTTAGGAGAAATTAGGGTTTTGCCTCTCCAATCTTGGGCGGCAAGAAACCCTAGGAGAACAAGGGCTTGGGCGGCTAGGTTTTGGAAGTAGGGTGGGCGGCATCAAGAGAAGAAGAACCCTTCTTCTTCCTAAGGTTGGCCGGCACCTATCTCTCTTCCTCCTCTATTCCTTGACCGGCGCTCTTCCTCCTCCCTTTCTCCTTGGTGGCTGGCGGCAACCTTTGTTCAAGGTTGTCCGGTGCTCTTCCTTCTCCCTTTCTCCTTGGTGGCCGGCGGCAACCTTTCTTCAAGGTTGGCCGGCGCTCAAGAAACTACTCCTTGGTCGGCGGTTATATCAAGCTCCTTGGCTTGGTGGTCGGTTCTAGATAGGAGAAGGAGTTTTTGTTTGGTTCTTCTCTTTGTTCGGAGCAAGCAAGGAAGGGAAGAACGTGATCTAGGAGGCTTCAACTCATGGAGGATCTTCGCCCACACGATGTCCACGAGGAGGATAGGACATACGATAGAAGATCGAGAGGTATAAAAGTTTTACAACTTTTATTATTGATCTTTGCATGTTCTTATCTTTATGTTAGTATGTGTTGATTATACTAGTTTGCATTTGTATGTATTTGTATAATCATGGACCCCGAAGATAAACACAAAAACCGGCGATCCGTTCGTCGTCTCTTCCGCGGCTAACCAACTAGAAGAGTTGTGTTGCTTGAACAACTAGTTTGTTCAAGCGATCGCTCTAGTTGTTGGCACGATGACGAAATGGTTGTGCTTAGGAAACTCATCCCATCCGAATTAGTTTTTTCATTAGTGAAAATTTTAATCCGGGGACATGGGAGCCAATGAGCCTCCGAAGCAAATCCCTACAAGTGGTATCAGAGCCACGGTTTTCGGTTTTGTGTGTTTAGGATTCGGTTAATTTTTATGCACTTTTTCATATATTATATGTGTCGGATAATAGTAGGATATGCGTAGTTTATTTCTTTGATTGCAGGCATAAGATCCGACTATTATGGTCATATGTGTGTATGTGATTGTATGTGTGTAAATATTTATTATTTGAATCCTCGTGGTTAACGAGGCTAGATTAGTATTTATTTTTTTGTAATTAAATACGGCATTATTTAGCCGCTCAGTTTAGTTTACTTTCGATCTAGATTATTTGTACACTCCTTCGTGGAGTATAGGATCGATGGATGTAAATTAAAATGATATATCTCGGCTCGAATCTCTTTATGTGGCTTGCGCATGGAAAAGGTGGAGCGGACGAGGTGGCGACACAACAGGACGCATATTGGAGAACAATGTCATAATAGTTAGAAAAATTCTATTTTTTTTCCATATTTATTGCTGATTTGTTTTATATGCATGTTGTGTGTGCTTGAAAATTCCTCATTTTCAATTTACTAAGTGGGAGAGGGATATTTTAATTAATTCCCGCGGCCTCCATTACAATTTGACGTGTGATGCAACAAACTTGCGTGTCGGCTCTGAGTGCCTTCCTCCCTGCGGATGAGTTTGTTTGTGGATCACTAGGTCAAATAATGGTTATAGGAAATTATCTAGGAGCGTGTGTACTTCCACAGCGGTAAGGCACATAATCCGAAATAATTCCCTTAGTATTGTGTAATGGTGCACACTTAGATGCAAATAAAAGTATCCTCCCCATCGGAGTCACTGCTTTTATTTGTAGGGCCAAAGAGGAACCAACTATTAATTTTATTTGTCAAAAAGTAAGGTTGACAAGATAATAAAATTAATGGGTAATACCTCCTCTTACAAATGTAGAATTCGTATACGTCCACACAGCGTGGCATGCGATATTCTCGGTGTTTTGAGGTGTTGGTTGATTTCAAAATTTTATTGTTTTGAGGAATCAATAATATTTGAAATCTAATATTTTGATCATTGTGATTCTTAGGTTTTTCAAATGGCTTTCAACCCACTTGCTGTGATATTAAAAGAAAATAAACTTACTGGAACAAATTATATTGATTGGAAAAGAAATTTGGATATTGTCTTAACTGCAGAGGAGTATAAATTTGTACTCTTCGAGGTCTGTCCTCCTAAGCCCACCGATGACTCTGATGAAAAAGAGAAAGAAAGTTATAAGAAATGGATCAAGGCAGATGAGATGGCGTGGTGTTGCATCTTGGCATCTATGTCAAATGTGCTGTAACATCAGCATCAAGGCATGGCCACAGCTTATGACATGATGTTCAATCTCAAGGAACTTTTCGGACATCAGAGTAGGGCGGCTAGACAGGAGGCTATGAGAAACTTGATGACGACCACCATGATCGAGGGAACACCCGTCAGGGATCATGTTCTCAAGATGATGGCTCATCTTAATGAGATGGAAGTCCTCGGAGTTGAGATCGATGGGGAAACCCAGGTCGATATCATTCTCCAGTCTCTGCCTAGGAGTTTTGAGCAGTTCCGCCTCAACTACAACATGAACAAGAGGTTGTATTCATTGGTGGAGCTTCTGACAGAACTCCAGGCGGCAGAGGGGCTTTTTCATCAAAGTGCTCAAGCCATGGTTGCTCAGAAGGTTTCTTCTTCTAAACCGAAAGGTAAGAAGAAGAAGAAGCAAGGTGGAGCAAAGAAAGTGGCAGTAGGACCTCAGGCAGGAGTGAAGAAGCCGAAAGGCAAGTGCTTCACTTGCAAGCAGAATGGACATTGGAAGGCGGACTGTCCTCACCGAAAGAACAAAGGAGTTCCAGGAAACCCGACGACTAGCTGAGGGAGAGATTACCGTCTTCGTGGGCAATGCTTCAAAGGTGGCGTCTATTGTAGTGGGAGACGTTCATTTATCTTTTGATAGGAATAAAGTTTTGGTTTTGAGAAATTGTCTTTATGTACCTACTTTTAGAAAGAATCTAATTTCAGTTTCTAAATTGTTTCTGGATGGATATTCTATTTCTTTTAATGACAAAGTGGTTATAAAAAGGAATAGGGAGATTATCTGTTCTGGTACATTGGTTGGCAATTTGTACACTCTTGAACCGAAAACTCCCACGATGCATATAGAAGTCAATAACTCATCTTCTAAGTCTAATAAGAGAAAAGAACCTTCGAAAATGAACCAAACATATCTTTGGCATCTAAGGCTTGGTCATATTAACCTGAGTAGAATTCAAAGGTTGATAGCTGATGGACCTTTGGGTTCATTAGTGGTGGAGGATCTCCCAACCTGCAAATCTTGCTTGGAAGGTAAAATGACCAAGAGGCCTTTCAAGGCCAAGGGGTATAAGCCAAAGATGTGTTAGAATTGGTTCATTCTGATTTGTACGATCCTATGTCTATCCAGGCTAGAGGTGGTTTTGAATATTTCGTCTCTTTTATAGATGATTATTCAAGATATGGATACATTTACTTGATGCACCGCAAGTCTGAATGCTTTGACAGGTTCAAAGAATTCAAGGCTGATGTGGAGAACCGTCAAGGTAAAAGTATCAAGACACTACGATTTGATCGTGGTGGTGAGTACCTCTTGGGAGAGTTTAGGAGTTACTTATCAGAGGCTGGGATTCAATCTCAATTGTCCGCACCTGGCACACCCCAGCAAAATGGTGTGGCGGAGCGAAGGAATAGGACTCTTATGGAGATGGTTAGATCAATGATGAGTTATTCTGAGTTGCCAATTTCGTTCTGGGGGTATGCGCTGGATATGGCAATGTATACTCTGAACTTGGTTCCATCTAAATCAGTGCCTTCTACCCCCGTAGAATTATGGACTAGGCGAAAGCCTAGTCTAAGACATATTCGGATTTGGGGTAGTCCAGCACATGTGCTGAAGGGAGATGCTGGTAAGTTGGAATCTCGTACAGAAGTACGCTTATTTGTTGGCTACCCTAAGGGAACGAAGGGTGGTTTGTTCTATAGTCCTAGAGATCAGAAGGTGATCGTGAGTACGAATGCCAGATTTCTAGAGGAGGACTATGTGATGAACCACAAGCCCACGAGTAAGATTGTTCTTGAGGAGTTGACAGGGGAAGTCCCGACTTCAGTACCACCGGTACAAGAGGAGATACCACAAGTCACTGCACCGCGTGTCACAGAGCATACACAGGAGGCACCTTGTCGTAGTGGGAGGGTTGTTAGACAGCCTGATAGATTCATGTTCTTGGGAGAATCTTCTGATTTGGTCCCTAGAGAACATGAACCTGATCCCTGGACATATGACGAGGCACTCCAAGATAGAGATGCAGTATCTTGGCAAAGAGCGATGAATTCAGACATAGAATCTATGGATTCCAATCATGTCTGGGAGCTAGTAGAACCACCCGATGGTGTGAAAGCCATTGGATGCAAGTGGATCTACAAAAGAAAGAGAGGAGTAGACGGGAAGGTTGAGACCTTCAAAGCTAGGCTTGTTGCGAAAGGGTATACTCAGAAAGAGGGTATCGATTATGAGGAGACCTTTTCGCCGATAGCTATGCTTAAGTCTATCTGGATTCTCTTATCTATAGCTGCTCATATGGATTATGAGATTTGGCAGATGGATGTCAAGACAGCTTTCCTTAACTGAAGTCTTGAGGAGAATATCTATATGCGGCAACCAGAGGGATTCATTGCTAAAGGCAAAGAGCATCTAGTGTGTAAGCTTAATCGGTCCATTTATGGATTGAAGGAAGCTTCCAGATCTTGGAACATCCATTTTGATGAGGTAATCCAGTCATATGGATTTATTCAAAGTCCGGATGAGCCATGTGTATACAAAAGATGTGACGGAAACGTAGTGGTATTTCTTATACTATACGTAGATGACATTTTGTTAGTTGGCAACAATATCAAAGAGTTATCAGACGTAAGGGTATGGTTGTCCAAATAGTTTGACATGAAGGACTTGGGAGAAGTGGGACACATCCTTGGGATCAAAGTTATAAGGGATCGCAAGAAAAGGATGTTGTGCTTATCTCAAGCTTCATATATAGACACGGTCCTAGCTCGTTTTAGCATGCAGAACTCCAAGAAAGGTTTTCTACCTTTTAGGTATGGAGTTCCTTTATCTAAAGAGATGTGTCCCAAAACATCAAAGGAGATAGAGGAGATGAAGGCGGTTCCTTATGCTTCGGCAGTAGGAAGCCTCATGTATGTTATGCTATGTATGAGACCAGATATCTGCTTTACCGTGGGCATGGTTAGCAGATATCAGAGTAATCCTGGACAGGGACATTGGACTGCGGTAAAGCATATATTGAAGTACCTGAGAAGGACTAGGGATTATATGCTGGTTTACCGGGCAAATCAATTAGTCCCTGTGGGTTACATAGATTTGGATTTCCAATCAGATAGGGATAACAGTAAGTCTACCTCGGGGTTTGTGTTTACTTTTGGAGGTGGAGCCATAGTATGGAGGAGTGTCAAGCAAAAATGTGTGGCGGACTCTACCATGAAAGCTGAGTATGTGGCAGCCTCTAAGGCAGCCAAGGAAGTTGTATGGCTCAGGAACTTCTTGATGAACTTGGATGTGATTCCTGGTTTGCCCAAGACTATCACAATTTATTGTGATAATAGTGGTGCAGTTGCAAACTCGAAGGAACCACGAGCCCATAAGGCGAGTAAACACATAGAGCGCAAGTACCACCTGATACGAGAGATCGTAAAGCGAGGAGAAGTAGTTGTCGCCAAGATTACATCAGAGGATAACCTGGCGCATCCATTCACTAAGACCCTTCCAGCGAAAGCGTTTGATAGGCATGTGGAGGACATGGGGATCAGATGTATGGCAGTGTGATGACAGCAGTCTTTTAGTATAAGTGGGAGATTGTTGGAATGTATACTGAAAGCCTAGCTCTTTTTGTATGAACATTTTTATTTTGAAATAAGAATCACATGATCATTGTTTGCACTTTATATTTATTATATGTGTGCATATTGTCTAATATTTTACATTGTAGATAACATGGTGCTTGGTGTGGCACAGAAGATCATGTTATCAGTCCCTTGTAGAATATAAGTAGAGGCTACCAACCAAGATGGTTTTGGACAAACCATTGGCATGGTTGTAGTGTAGCTTGGTATTGTTTTGTCTTGAACATAGAGTTACACTAGTACACTTAGGTGTATTGAGCAGGACCGACATAGAGGTGATTCAATTTATTGCTGACTACATAATTGAATCGGACCTCGGATATTATATTGTACATGCTCTTAATCCCGATATAATAACGGGCACATGTACTTAGTATTTATTTCTTTGATTTACCAAAGGGTGAGATTTAGATGGATTAAATCAATATGCTCGGTAAGTTGGGAAATGATATTATTTACATGGTGTGTCGTTGATTATAGGAGGAAACCGTGTCCTATACATTAGGTTGATGATGTCCCCTTGAGGAGCTCATAAGGTTCATCATGTAAACCCAGCTGGTTGACTTAGTCAACATGATGATAAGGTTGAGTGGTACTACTCGGGGAGTTAGATGTTAATTGATTGATGGTCAGTAAATCAATTAATTAACGGACATTCGATATCTTAAGCATGGGGAGATGGATGTACAAATAATATATGGAGCCCATATTAATTTATGGGGGTTGGTGAGGTAATTCAATGATGATCCTCTAGTGGAATGGAACATCATTGATGGATCAAGTTTGTGTGGTTCCGATCCATCGGGTGGCCAAGATCCAACTCCTCCTCATGGTCCCTATCATAGCCTAATATAATCCTCATGAAGTCTAGATCCAAGGATGGAAAACAAAACCCTAGAATCGACGGTTGAGATTAAATCTCTAGATCCGACGGTGGAGATTAAATCTCTAGAACCAACGGTTGAGATTAAATCCCTAGAACTGACGGTTAAGATTAAATCTCTAGAACCAACGGTTGGGATGAAACCCTAGATCCGACGGTTGGGATGAAACCCTAGATCCGACGGTTGGGATGAAACCCTAGATCCGACGGTTGAGATGAAACCCTAAATCCAACGGTTGGGATGAAACCCTAGATCCGACGGTTGGGATGAAACCCTAGATCTGACGGGTGGGATGAAACCCTAGAACCAACGGTTGAGATTAAATCAAGGCTTAAGCCTAACTCTATAAAAGGGAGACTAAAGGTGGGCGGCAAGGAGGTTGGTTTTAGGAGAAATTAGGGTTTTGCCTCTCCAATCTTGGGCGGCAAGAAACCCTAGGAGAACAAGGGCTTGGGCGGCTAGGTTTTGGAAGTAGGGTGGGTGGCATCAAGAGAAGAAGAACCCTTCTTCTTCCTAAGGTTGGCCGGCACCTATCTCTCTTCCTCCTCTATTCCTTGGCCGGCACTCTTCCTCCTCCCTTTCTCCTTGGTGGCCGGCGGCAACCTTTGTTCAAGGTTGGTCGATGCTCTTCCTTCTCCCTTTCTCCTTGGTGGCCGGCGGCAACCTTTCTTCAAGGTTGGCCGGCGCTCAAGAAACTACTCCTTGGCCGGCGGTTATATCAAGCTCCTTGGCTTGGTGGCCGGTTCTAGATAGGAGAAGGAGTTTTTGTTTGGTTCTTCTCTTTGTTCGGAGCAAGCAAGGAAGGGAAGAACGTGATCTAGGAGGCTTCAACTCGTGGAGGATCTTCGCCCACACGATGTCCACGAGGAGGATAGGACATACGATAGAAGATCGAGAGGTATAAAAGTTTTACAACTTTTATTATTGATCTTTGCATGTTCTTATCTTTATGTTAGTATGTGTTGATTATACTAGTTTGCATTTGTATGTATTTGTATAATCATGGACCCCGAAGATAAACACAAAAACCGGTCATCCGTTCGTCGTCTCTTCCGCGGCTAACCAACTAGAAGAGTTGTGTTGCTTGAACAACTAGTTTGTTCAAGCGATCGCTCAAGTTGTTGGCACGACGACGAAATGGTTGTGCTTAGGAAACTCATCCCATCCGGATTAGTTTTTTCATTAGTGAAAATTTTAATCCGGGGACATGGGAGCCAATGAGCCTCCGAAGCAAATCCCTACAATGACCCAGTTGACTGGTAGAATAGTCGACTGAGGCTCGATTGCTTTTGTCGCTCTAGCAGTCGACTGCTAGGGTTTGATAGTCGACTAGCCACTAGCAGTCGACTGCTAGGGTTGAACAATCGATTGGAATTAAGTGGCCATGGCACAGAATTTTAGGCAATCGACTGCTGGCCTATAGCAATCGACTGCTAGGTCACGACAATCGACTGGTCAGCTTAATATGATATGGATTAAGTAATTGTGAGACAACAGTACAGTGTCCAATCGACTGCTAGGTAAGAGCAGTTGGTTGGAAGGTGGAAAATCAACCCGAGCGGAGTTATAAAAAGAGCTCAATGGGAAGATTGAAGTAAGCGATTTTTGGAGTGATTTTGAAGGGGAAGTGATGTTGCATTCTAGATCTTCAAGAGCAATCCAAAGTAATCATCAAGTAAGCAATCAAAAAAAAATTTTGTAAAGTTTTCTTTACTTAATGTTGTATTTTCTTCTCGTGTTTGGTTGTAGTTTATTGTTTATTATTGTAAACATCTTGTAAGAGGTCTCCTGAGTGTTTTCCAAGAAGGAGAAGTTTGTTATTGATGGTGTGCATCACTAGATCTCACTCTAGAGCTCAACCATGGAATAGGAACTAGGGTTCCAAACCACGTTAAATCATTTTTGTCCTGTGTTGTATATTTGTATTTGTTTTGGTATTCCACTATGCTAACTTGTGTAGACAAGAACACATGAACATGATCGAATCGAGGAAATCGAGAATCGCTATTCACCCCCCTCTAGTGTTAGTAATATATGAGAGGTGTCCTAAGACAATCGCCATATGGTTGTACCATTTATTTGATAAATGAAGATTCACTATTTGAGTATACATGTTTTGCATGTATTTGATTAGATCTTAAACTCATTTACTGAATGTCCACAATATGATTCACAATATGAGAGAATTTGTGATTGGATCACAACTAGTGAGTATCTCAACATGTGTAATTGTGATGTATTGGAATTATCCCTAGTCGATGAATTGATGGATTTGGACACCATCAATTCTGTCGAGATTGTTAGGGCAATCAACTCGTGATATGGTTTTGATGTGTGTGGCAAAGGGTTTAAGTTAGGATGATTGGATTTGATATGTGCGTTGGAGTTTTGCAGGACTTAGTAATTCGCACATGGAGCTTAGGCAAGTGTCACCGCTCACAACCTCGTGCTTGAGTCGGAGAAGAAGCATTGCAGAGCCGTGCGCTTGATGCTGCCGAGGGACCGCCGGACGAGATGACTTGAAGCGAAGCCAAGAAAGCAGACATCGAGGGCAAGAAACGCGAAGGAGCATTGCAGAGTCGTGCGCTTGATGCTGGCAAGGGACGTGGTCGCGAACAAAGAGAGCTTCGGCGAGGGACTTCAAGTGAGATGAGAGAATGAGTGAATTGTAAGTAGCTCATTAGGTGAACTTGGCCGAATGGCTAAGTGTCGGAGGCTCGACTGCAAGGGTTGAGGTTTACCCGACCGTCGGAAGCTCAAACGGATGTAAGGTTTGAGTTTTACCCGGCACCAGTCGACTGCCATGATATGGCAGTCGACTGTTCTAAGTCGAAGGCACTCGACTAGTGTTCGACTGGAATTGTTCTGGTCGACAAGTCGACTACCAAGGGGAGCAATGATCGCGTCGGTGGTTTCGACTTTCGCCAGATGCCGATCGGGCAGCCGACTACGAAGGCTTCAGTCGACTAATGAAGACCATCAGTCGACTGATAGGGTTACCGTTGGATGGTGACGACGACATTCAGAAGCCGTTGGAGTCGACCGTTAGAGGGGTAGTCGACTGATGGCATGCATCAGTCAACTGGCGCCTGACCAACGGGAAGAACTTCCCTTTCTCTATAAAGAGAAGGGGTCAGGGCTTTTAGGAACCAAATGCTTTAACTCCTAACAACTCCCAAAGTGCCCTAAACATTTTCCACTCTTCTACTTGTGCTAATCTTCATTCTATTGTAAGAAGAGTGAATTCTTGTGTAAAAGGTTAGCTCCACCTAGCTTGGTGCAAAGGAGAGAATAGTGGAAAGCTTGATGCGTGATTCACCTTGGATGAATCGGACTGTGGATTAGCAGCGAGGCCGTGAACCACGTTACATCCCTTGTTAGCATTGTTTAGTATCTTGCTTATCTTTATTGTTGTTTAGTTTTATTTTCCTCTTGTGCTAACGATAGTTGTAGACGATCAACGAACGACTTCCAACATACGACGAAAGAGGGTTATTCACCCGCCCCCCTCTAACCGGCCACCATTGTCCCAACAAATGGTATCCGAGCGAAGAAAGTTTGTCGAGGACTAACCGCCACAATAAGCACAATCAAGAATGGTCAGCTCCAACATTCACCCACCAAAGTTTGAAGGAGAATTCTCTTAGTGGAAAAAGAGAATGGAGGTATTTTTCGAAATCGATTTCGAAATTTTATTAATAATAGAAAATGGTTTCGAGATACCTAGGGATGAAAATGGAGAGCAAATAGAGAAGACAAGATGGACAAAAAGGCAAAGGGAGGAGTACTAGGTGAATTCAAAGGCAAAGAACCACCTCTACAATGTACTCCCCCAACAAGAAGTAAACCGGATAGGGGAATGTGCAAGCGCCAAGGAAATCTGGGAGAAACTCATAGAACTCCATGAAGGCACTTCCGAGGCCAAGCTTGCAAGGAGAGACCTCCTCTGCTCCCAACTAACAAATATCAAACTTGAAAAGGGAGAAAAGGTAACCTCTTTACACTCTAGGTTTAAAGAAATTTTAATTGGGCTAACAAGTGTAGGAGAAAGACTTTCGAACCGGGATACGCTCATGAAAGCAATCGATGCTTTTCCCCGATCATCGAAATGGAGCTCAATGGTGGACTCCTTCTACATGTCAAAGAACCTAGAAGTGAGCACCTTGGAGGAGTTCTTCTCAACCATGGAGCTCCATGAAACAAGGCTTGAAGGAATAAATGAAGAATCAAGTATCAAGCCATCAAGAGGAGTAGCCTTGGTAGCCAACAAGGGGAAGAAGAAGATGGAGACTCCTTCCTCCTCCGATGCATCCTCTTCCTCCTCCATGGATAGCACGGAAGAAGCTTATATGGTAAGGAAGGTAAGGCATGCATTAAAAGGTTTTAAATTTAACAAATCTCATGATAGGGGCAAAAGGCCAAGGAGGAAAATAATTTGCTACAATTGCTAACAAGAGGGACACATAAGAGATAATTGTCCACTCTTGAACAAGAGCAAAGAAGAGAGGAGAAAGAAAGAAGAAAAGAAGAAGAAGGGGAGCAAGAAGAAGGAAGAAGAGAGGAAGGCCAAAGAAAAGGGGAAGGTCAAAGCACTCGAAGCAAGGACATGGGATGATCCTTCTTCTTCATCATCCTCATCCGAAGAAGAAGAACATGTCTACTCAAACCTTGCCTTGATGGCATTTGATGATCTAGACTCCACCTCCTCCTCTGAACAAGAAAGATCAAGCACAAGTGAGGAGAGCTCTAGTGAAGGGGGAGGCACATCTTCATCTGAAGAAGAAGAAGACATGGAGACTATGGTAACGAATCTCTCACCCAATAAAATAGTTTCCATGATTTCTAGCCTTACTAAGGACTTATTTAGGGAAAAGAAGAAAAATAAGAGCATGCTAGATCAAATCAAGGCCTTAGAAAATAAATTAGAACAAGCATTGTTGAATGTTAATAATGATGATGCATGCTCACATGACTATATGCCATTTGATGTTAATGATGCATGCATTGAGGAAAATAGGATGTTAAGGGAAAAGGTAGATCATTTGACCAAGGCCTTAGAAAAATTCACCATAGGCTCCAACACTTTGAACATGATCATAGGGAGCTAAAGGGCAAGCTTCAATAGGAAAGGCCTAGGATATAAGGAAAATAAAAATAAAAAGGCCTATAAATGTTTAATTGCTAGGGGTCAAGATAAAAAGAAAACAATAGCTAAAAAATGGATCCCTAAGAAATTTTTAGTGAACCCCATAGGAAAGAATTTGTTTTGGGTTCCTAAATCCATCCTTAAGGGTTAGAAAATCCCTAGGATAGTTAACCATAAGGATTTCACCTATATCATATTTTTGGGTGACTTAGGATGGCGGGACTAAATTTTTGAAATAGTGTTGGGTGATGATAATGCACCCATAAATAGTTTAAATCATGCTTGACTTGTTGTCATGTTATTATATCTAATGCATGATTACAAATTGATAGATACATGTGTTTCATGATCATAATGTAAAATCAATGCATACATGTCTTTATGATCATGTGGTATGTTAGGATGATACTTAACCTTGTGTAAATTTGCATGAAATTAATGGTTAAGTATATACAAATACCTTTAGGAACATCTCACACTCACTATAGACTACTTTGATTGAAAACATAGCATGAGTGAGATGATAGGATGATACTAATGATTCACTAATGCCTATGGCATTTAGATGGTCATTTTAAGTATCAAAATAGCAATAATAGACCAATCATGGTGAAGGCTTATGTTTAATTCATAGACATATTGCCCAAAGATCATGGTTGGATATTTCAAATGTTTTGAAAACCATTTCTTGTTTCATAAACTGAATGTTCATGTTTTGAAAAGCTTCAAGGCAAAACTAGGCTTTAAAATTGATACAAACTTTAGATATTTTCTAACTTTTGAGATTTTGCCTAATTTTCAAAAATATAATGATTTTTCATAGAAAACTATTTTTCATTCATAAAGAAACTTACAAGAAATGTGTTCCCTAAATTTCATGATTTTTTGAATTTTATAGAATTTTTAATGCATTTAAATTCAAATTAAATCGGAAAATCTCGAAAATCCGAGTGCCAATGATCGTAGTCCAAATCATGCCTAGTAACCTTCTTTTATCAGATTTTAAGGCATGTTTTGGTGATTTTTTGTTTTCTTAGACTTGATGTCATCCTTAAATAACTTAGTTTAATCTTTTTGATGGTGTCAAAGGGGAGAAATTTGTATGTTTAAGCGAGCTATCTTAAGAGGGAGAATTGTATTTAGGGGGAGTTTCTTATATTAAGGGGGAGAGTTGATAATCATGTTTATTTACATGCTTTCTTATCTTAATATTTTTATCAAATGTTTACCTAACTTAAACGGATTGTCACACATCAAAAAGGAAGAGATTGTTTGGGCAATCAACCCATGATATGGTTTTAATGTGTGTGGCAAAGGGTTTAAGTTAGGATGATTGGATTTGATATGTGCGTTGGAGTCTTGCAGGACTTAGTAATTCTCACATGGAGCTTAGGCAAGTGTCACCACTCACAACCTTGTGCTTGAGTCGGAGAAGGAGCATTGCAGAGTTATGCGATTGATGCTGCCGAGGGACTGTCGGACGAGATGACTTGAAGCGAAGCCAAGGAAGCAGACTTCGAGGGCAAGAGACGCGAAGGGGCATTGCAGAGTCGTGTGCTTGATGCTGCCAAGGGACGTGGCCGCGAACGAAGAGAGCTTCGACGAGGGACTTCAAGTGAGATGAGAGAATGATTGAATTGTAAGTAGCTCATTAGGTGAACTTGGCCGAAAGACTAAGTGTCGGAGGCTCGACCGCAAGGGTTGACGTTTACTTGACCGCCGGAAGCTCAAACGGATGTAAGGTTTGAGTTTTACCCGGCACCAGTCGACTTCCATGATATGTCAATCGACTGCTCCAAGTCGAAGGCACTCATCGTTGTTCAATCGAATTGTTCAGTGACCACCGATCGCTAAGGGAGCAATGATCGGTGTCGAGGGTTTCGACCACGAATCGCTTCAGAGCCGATCGGCGCGGCCGACTACGAAGACCATCAGTCGACTGATAGGGTTACCGTTGGACGATGACAATGACATTCAGAAGTCGTTGGAGTCGGCCGTTAGAGGGGCAGTTGACTGATGACATGCATCAGTCGACTGGCGCCTTGCCAACGGGAAGAACTTCCCTTTCTTTATAAAGAGAAGGGGTGAGGGCCTTTGGGAACCAAATGCTTTAACTCCTAACAACTCCCAAAGTACCTTAACCGTTTTCCACTCTTCTACTTGTGCTAATCTTCATTCTATTGTAAGAAGAGTGAATTCTTGTGTAAAAGGTTACCTCCACCTATCTTGGTGCAAAGGAGAGAATAGTGGAAAGCTTGAGGCGTGATTCTCACTGGCTAGAGACATTATGGTATCCGGAGTTAATCGTGGATGCTAGTTATGGTAACTAGTTCATTGGAGTGACTAGCTGTAAGACTTCATATGGTTCTCTGCATATATGGATATGTCAATGAAGTTCTTACTGTAGCTTAAGTGCGATTTTCCTTTGACTTGCGATATTCAAGTTATCTTGGTCATGGAGACTTATGCTTTGACATCTTAAGCAAGCATCTCCAAGGAGATGTGGACCCAGGATGATTGGGAATAAGTCGAAATATTCGAAGGTGTTTGAATAGCCTATAAAGGATTCACCACTCCTTGCGAGGAGATGTATATCCTTGGCTTCTCATCTGATTGTTATTAAAGTCTTTGGCCAAAGCATTACATGTTTAGAGTAAGGTACTCTAGGATACATGTGCAGTAACTAGAATCCGTAGGATGAGGAAATGATACTTGGGCTAGGTGTGACGTAGTCAGCCTAGTGGGGACTGAGACTATAGATCATGTCCTGAACCAAGTGGGTATAAGATGAGTGAAGGGAATGGGGCATGATTCATTGTAGTTGTTGAATGGTTAGAGAATTTGTTCTGGAATCAACTGTTGATTTTATGGTTAATTGGGGATCATGATGTACTACTAGGTGCCACTCATGATCGATCTATAATTAATGGTTAATTATAGATGACCAACATAAATCAGGAACCTATTTGGTCACATGCACAACGAGCTTAATCCGAAGGATTTAAAACGAGCTTGAGAATGAGATTCTCATATCGAGAGAGACTAGGTTTGGTTGGACCAAACAAGGAGCGAGCATGAAATCTTTTCAGTCACAACGGAAGCATGGATGGGCCAAGTCTTATGAAGACATGATGGATGAACCAAATTGGTTTGGTTCTAAAACAAAGGTGGAAAATAAACCAAAAAGGTTTGGTTTGTTTTAAATGAATGAACCAAAGTTGGTTCGATTTGTTTTAACTTAAAATAGACCAACTTGGTTCAGTTTATTTTAACTTAAGTTATTGGAGCAAGTTAACGGGTTTTGGTTATGAATTAATAACTCTAAGGAGAAGGTTTCTTGATGATTAAGAAACACGTGCTCTATAAAAGCACGACTAGAGGTTTGGAAAGCCCTAAGTTTTATTTTTGGAAAATTCTCATCCTCTCTTCTCCCTCTCTTCTCCTTGTCGCCGCCCAAGGAAGCCACACCCAACTCTTGAGCCGCCGCCCCTTTGTGTCGCTGGCGTCCAACTGCTGCTGGCCTCCCCTCCGGCGACCCACCGGCGATCCACCTTGGCCCCGGTGACCAAGGATTAGCCGACCACCTCCATTGGCCGGCGCCAAGTCCTCCACCAAGCTTTGGACAGCTTGTTTCCTTCTTGTTGGAGCGTCATTTGGACGGCGTTTGGAGCTCCGACAGTGACTTCCTTGCTGGGGATTGGATCTCCGATAATCCTCATAGGTGGAGGACCAAGGATTCGTCAATCGGTTGACGAATACCTCTCCGGAGAAGCGAGTTTTTGGGGACTCATTTTGCATCCGAATTTTGATTCGGATTGTTATCTCCTCTCGATCACATCATCTTCGACACGAGGCTAGTGACTCGTACGAAGACGAGGCTCGTAGCTTGGTGAAGCTATCCCGACGATACTCAGCATGGATATGGATAGAGGCAACTCTAGTGTGAGTTGCTCCGGTTGATGTCATTCCCTCTGCACATGATACGTCAGGTATAACTAGCATAATTTCTTTTTATTGCAAAATTTGAAACTGTGATTATGTCTACACATATTGTATCTTGCATGTGTGTGGTGTGTGTGTGTTGTAATAAATTAGATTTATTGCTTTTAATTCTTCTGCTGTGCACATGTTTAAGAAATATGTTCGAACATAAACTCGTCGCGGTGTCAGGGAAACCCAACATCTAGTACATCAAACGATCCCCAACAAGTGGTATCAGAGCAGGTCGCTCTTCAAGGATTAACAACCAAGGGACAACGTTGTTAGTAATATATGAGAGATGTCCTAAGGCAATCGCCTTATGTATGAACCATTTATATGATAAATGAAGATTCGCTATTTGAGTATACATGTTTTATGTATTTGATTGGATCTTAAACTCATTTACTGAATGTCCACGATACGATTCACAGCATGAGAGAATTTGTGATTGGATCACAACTAGTGAGTATCTCTACATGTGTAATTGTGATGTATCGGAATTATCCCTAGTCAATGAATTGATGGATTTGGACACCATCAATTCCGTCGAGACTAGCACGAGGTATACTCCTTGGTGTATCCAAGCAGCTGATTCTCACTGGCTGGAGACATAGTGATGTCCGGAGTTAATCGTGGATGCTAGTTATGGTAACTAGTTCATTGGAATGACCAACCGTAAGACTTCATATGGTTCTCTGCATATATAGATATGTCAATGAAGTTCTTACTGTGGCTTAAGTGCGATGTTCCTTTGACTTGCGGTATTCAAGTCATCTTGATCATGGAGACTTATGCTTTGACATCTTAAGCAAGCATCTCTAAGGAGATGTGGACCCGGGATGATTGGGTATAAGTCGAAGTGATCGAAGGTGTTTGAATAGCCTATAAAGGATTCACCACTCCTTGTGAGGAGATGTATACCCATGGCCTCTCGTCGGATTGTTACTAAAGTCTTTGGCCAAAGCATTACATGTTTAAGTTAAAGTACTCTTCGATACATGTGGAGTAACTAGAATCCGTAGGACGAGGAAATGATACTTGGGCTAGGTGTGACGTAGTCAGCCTAGTGGGGACTGACATAATAGACCATGTCCTGAACCAAGTGGGTATATGATGAGTGAAGGGAATGGGGCACGAATCATTCGAGCTGCTGAAGGGTTTCAGAAATAGTTCTGGATCAACCGTTGATCTTTTTCGGTTAATTGGGGATCATGATGTACTACTAGGTGCCACTCATGATCGTTCTATAATTAATGGTTAATTATAGATGACCAACATAAACCGAGAACCTATTTGGTCACACGCACAACGAGCGTAATCCAAAGGATTTAAAACGAGCTTGAGAATGGGATTCTCAGACCGAGAGAAACAAGGTTTGGTTGGAACAAACATGAAGCGAGCATGAAATCGTTTTAGTCGCAATGGAAGCGTGGATGGGCCGTGTCTTATGAAGACATAATGGATGAACCAAAATTTGTTTGGTTCTAATCCAATGGAGGAGAATAAACCAAAGGGTTTGGTTTATTTTAAACGAATGAACCAAAAGTTGGTTCGGTTCGTTTTAACTTAAAATAAACCATCATGGTTTGGTTTATTTTAAATTATCTTAATGGAGCGGGTTAACGGGCCTAATGGTTATAATCCAATAACCATTAAGAGAATTAGTTCTCTATAAAAGAGGGCTTAAGGGATAATTAAGCCCTAATCCACAACCCTAAGTTGCCGCCCACCTCTCCTTGGAGAAATTCGGAGCCAACTCTCCTCCTCCTTGCCGCCGCCCACCTTGAGGCTCCAACCGGCATCCAGAAGGTGCTGACCTTCCCCCTTGCCAACGTCGAGCTGCTGACGGTTAGTGCTCCGGTGATCTCCTTCAAGTTTGGCATCAAGGTGAGCTCTATCTCCCTTGGTTGGCCGGCGCCTATCACCTCCACCAAAGCTGTCCAGTTTTCTGGACAGCTTGTTCTCCTCTCGTCGGAGCATCGTTTGGACGACGGTTAGAGCTCCGACAGCGGCTAACTTACCGGGGATTCGATCTCCGATAATCCTCTGAGGTGGAGGACGAAGGATTCGCCAATTGGTTGACGAATACCTCTCCGGAGAAGCGAGTTTTGAGAACTCGTATTAGGATCCGAATTTGGATTCGGATCGTGATCATCTCTCGATCATGTCGTCTTCAACACGAGGCTAGTAACCCGTACGAAGACGAAGCTCGTGGCTTAGCGAAGTCATCCCGAGGAACTCGGCGTGGATACGGATAGAGACGATTCTAGCGAGGATCGTTCCGGTTGATGCCGTTCCCGCTACACGTCATACGAAAGGTATAACATAGATAAATTTCCTTTTATTGCAAATTTAAATTTACGGTTATTTCTACACTTGTTGTAATATGCATGCGTGTGTTGTGTGTGTTGTAATAAATATAGATTTATTATTTTTATTGCTTCCGCTGTGTTCATGTTTACGAAACGTGATCGAACACACACACGCCGCGGTGCTGGAAACCCAACAAACGCTTGAGGAGATGGAGTTACCTACCGATGGATTGGGCTACGACATCAACACACATATTCCGTATGAATTCTATGAACGAGAAGAATTTGACCAATGGAAAGGTATAATGAAATATTTTCTTATATGTGAACTTTAAAATTGGATTAGTGTTGAAGTAGGATTTGAAGCTCTGACGGACAAGAAAGGAAAAATTCTCAAGAAGATAAAATGGGCAGAGGAGCAAGCCCAAAAATTCGAGATCAACAACAAGGTAATAAAGATGTTAGTAAATTTGTTACCTAATGATATTTTGTGCAATACAGGAGAGTTTAGGAATGTTAAGGAATTATGGGGTAAATTGATTGAGCTACATGAGAAGCCCTCACCGACCAAGTAGAGGAAGAGTCCAAGGATGAAGGCTCATCCTCTCAAGAAAGTGAAGACTCGGATGTTGAAAGTATAGGATCAGAGATTTATGAGAGAGGGGGGTGAATCTTGGAATATAAAAATTTTCTTTTTAATTTTGTTTTAGAACTAATCATTTCTTCTTTTTGAAATGTAAGAGTATGCAGTATAAATGTAAATTAAATAAATTGCACAATTTATTTTTACTTAGTTCACAACCAAAGCCGAGTTGCTAGTCCAAGGCCCATAACTCTCTGAGAGTTGCCTGGATGGGCAATCTACTAAAGTCCTCTAATTCGAGAACTCTCAAACTCGGAGGGATTCACTTTTTACAAAAAATATAAGGAAAATATACAACCACCAATCCTTTTGAATTTAAGTGCAATAAAGAGAAATGTAAGCAATAAATTTATAATGACACTAGTACAAATGGAAGTCGAGTTTGTAGTGTTGGAGGATGGTTTAAGCTTCGACATGACAAGAAATGGCGACATCACTTCGACGTATGAGCAATTGATAATTTAGAGATAGTACTCCATTTCTTTTATAAGCAATTTCTAGTTGACTGGAACACCCTCCAGTCGACTCCAAATTGACCCATCAATTTGGTACATCGGCCTTTCTAGCCCAGTCGACTCTAGCTCACCTGGTTTCCCATCAGAAAATTTGCCTTTCCAGTCAACTGGACCTCCCCCATTCGACTGGAGTTCTTGCCATCTCGGTCGCCAAATCTTCGATCAATCACTAACCTGTGTTGCCAATTGGGTATCCAATCGACTAGACCATATCCAGTCGATTGGACATCAGTCGACTGTAATTCTTTTAGTCGATCGAAGTCTTGCAAAATAAGATTAGCAAAATACATAATAAGAAATGAAATAGCAGTAGTACTATTGTCCGATCTTGACTTCTTAGTTCCACGCGGACTATCTGTCAGATCGACACCTAGTTTTATCCCCACCTAAGGGCTTGGCCTCACCTCTTCACTCGAGGCTTACCTATCGGCTACCCAGCCAAATTTACCATTCTTGGCATCCGATCTAACTCACCAAGGCTTCCCTCCAGTTGTCCGATCTTCCTGACCTAGCTGGACTTCATGCCAATTGTTTGGTTTCTTGGCCCAATCGGTCTTCATGCAAGATGTCCGATCTCTTGACCCATCTGGGCTTCCTGCCTAGTGTCCGGTTCTTCTGATCTGTCAAGTCTTCTGCCTAGTATCCGGTCAACATGACCTATTAGGACTTTCCATACTTTGCCTAGTATCTAGTCTGCCTGACCTACTAGGGCTTTCCTGTTAAGCATGTACACTTAACACGCATATCAAAATACAAGTAATTCCTAACTTTAACTATGGTGCATACATCAAAACTAAGGAGTGATATTTCCTCCATCAATAATCTCTCCCTTTTTGATGTATGACAACACATCGGTTAAAGTTAGGAGAATCAAATTGTAATGTATCAAGTTCAACATATATTCATATATTCACATGAAATGCATTAAGCTAAAGTATAAAGTTTAAGTTCATATGCAATGAATGAAGCCATGAAATGCATTCAAGTAGATGTTCTAACTTTAAACTTTACTTCTCTCTTTAATACTAACTTTAAATCTCTCTCCCCTTTTTGGCATACATCAAAATGCTATTAGCTTCCAAATGCCAAAATTGAGATTAAAGTATTAGTCTTTCAAAATAGGCAAGCATTGGTTTAAAATAAAAGCATGTTACTTCTTTCTTAAGTTTTTCAAAAGGCTTCAAATTGTCAAAGTTCAAAAGTGATGCACGCGAATGCGACCTCAAATCTAGCGAAGGGAACCATCAAGGACTTGAAGCACGCACTTAACGACTGCAAGTGCATGGATGTCGTCAAGTATAAATAGATTATCGATCCCACAGAGACTGAGATTCAACTACCGATTGTTTAGTGGACGTTATTGTTCGAAGTTTAGTTCTAAGGGTTGTGATTACAAGGTTGACGGTGGTCCTAACTCAAGTATAGTGTCACACAGAGGAAGGGAAGGTTGGTTTGAGATTCAAAAAGGGATCCTAGGACTTCGGTTTCACTTGTGCAACATGGAACATGCTAATCAATTAAATGTTGTTTGGTTCTCTAAAAGTTCACTAAGTTAGCTTCTTGTGCACGTGCTAAGCGAATTGTCTTAAGGGATACTCGTTCCACAGTAAGTTAAGTCATCATCTTATAGCTTTCCTAAGGACTCTGACTTTTAGGCACTTAGCTTTCCAAAGCGAGGTTCGTTCTCTAGATTTAGCATAAAATCTCAAGGATGTGCTCGGTATTGAGAGAAATTGGTAGGTGTTTTCCCAGTAACCTAACTCGGTCTCAAATGGGCACTTAACCATTTCCTCCCACGACAACTATTTTATTATCCCTAATATAGTTTCGCGTGTCTCTAAATAGACTAGACCAGTAGAACCCTGCCTAAAGTACCTTCACAGTTATTTTTGAGATTCCAACATGTCCCCCATACGCAGAGGAATGGCAATGAAAGAGAATGCTCTCCACCTCTTCTTCTGGTACACATCTTCGATATATGCTATCTGCGCATTTCCTAAACAAGAAGGGATAATCCCATACATACTGCCTAACCTCTGTGAAAAATCTTTTCCTTTATTGGGTCGTGTATTCTGGCGGTATCACTCTCCTGGCCAAAAAATTCACCAAATCTGCATACTAGGGGGTGGTAACCTTAGCAATTGCCATGAGGGTATCATCCTGTAGGGCATCATCTATTTGGGAAATGTCTCCCCCTTCTACCCCATCGTCTATTGACATACATGATAAGTGATCCGCAACAACATTGTTCTAGCCCTTTTTATCCCTGATTTCTATATCAAATTCTTATAATAATAGAATCCAGCGAATAAGGCAGGGTTAAGCATCCTTCTTACTCAACAAGTAGCGAACTATTGTATAGTCAGTTTATACTATCACTTTTGACCCTACTAAGTATAGTATGAACTTGTCAAACGCAAACACGACTACCAGCAATTCTTTTTCGATCATGGCGTAGTTGATCTATGCTCTGTTCAGTGTCTTACTGGTGTAATGAATAGCGTGCAGCTTCTTCTCCTTCCGCTGCCCTAATACTGCTCCTACTGCATAATTACTAGCATCACACATAACCTCAAATGGTAGGCTCTAGTCAGGGGGTTGTATTATCGGGGACGTTACTAAGGCTTTTTTTATTTCTTCAAAAGCTACTAAACATTGCTGATCGAAAACAAAATCCGAGTCCTTAGCTAGTAGATTGGTCAGAGGTCTAGTTATCTGAGAAAAATTCTTTATGAACCTACCATAAAATCCTGCATGCCCAAGGAAGCTCCGAACGCCCTTCACATCATTAGGTGGTGGCAGCTTTTCAATTACTTCGACCTTCACCTTGTCTACTTCGATACCGTTCCCTGATACCTTATGTCCCAGAACTATCCCCTCAGTTACCATGAATTGACATTTCTCCCAATTCAAAACCAAGCTATTCTCCTCACACCTTTGCAGGACCCTTTCGAGATTCCTCAAACATGCATCAAAACTTGTTCCGTAGACTGAAAAATCATCCATGAATACCTCCATGATTTGTTCAATCACATATGTAAAGATAGATGTCATACAACGGTGGAAAGTGGTTGGGGCATTGCATAGGTCAAAAGGCATTCTTCGGTATGCGAAGGTTCCATAAGGGCAGGTGAAGGTAGTCTTTGTAACGCCCGCCCTTATCTGCTCTCAGGGCGGCGCTACTTTTTCTTTTTTTTTTTTATAACATGACATATAGGGATCATTTCACAATCTACGTACTTAACGTGTTTTCATGGCATAAACCTTCTCTTATACATGCATTACCTATCATATTCGTAATAAGCATGTTAACATCTCTTATCTCTTTTTATAACATGCATAACATAAAATATCCATTCATGAGTTCTAGCATATCAAACTTTTATAAGTAACTGAACAGTAACATAACTAAGCAACATTCAACATGGTACTAATAAATCTCAAGTCTTATAAGCGGAAGCAAATGTCTTAAGGTGTTCACTGAGCATATAAATATAAGCAGATAGTAATAGGGTCTTTTTCCACCATGCCACTATCACACCCACTTGGCCCCTCTTGTTACTTCCTCTTAGTTCATGTTTCCTTTATCTGCAGTATATGGACAACATAAACTATAAGCATATAGCTTAGTAAGATTCTTGCCTACTCACAAAAGCCACAAACCTCATCGAACAATTAGAAAAAATAGGAGCATACTAGCATAAATAGCATAAGTATTTCATAACAACACTATGTATCAACTTACCAACGCAATGAAAACATAAGCATGGCATACAATTTACATAGGCATGCTAAACATAATTAAATCTAAGCAGGGCATAAATTAAACATAAGCATTCATGATATCATCAACCCTAACATGCATAAAGGACATAGTCCTAAGCATTCTTAAACTTAACGTAAGCATTCATAATTTCATAAATCATAGACAAGCATCAAGGACATAATCATAAGCATTCATAATTTCATAAATCATAGACAAGCATCAAGGACATAATCATAAGCATTCTTAAACTTGACATGAGCATTCATAATTTCATAAATCAAAGACAAGCATCAAGGACATAATCATAAGCATTCTTAAACTTGACTTAAGCATTCATAATTTCATACAAGTCCTTTCTTTTCAAAACATATACATATAGGTACTTCAACATAATCATAACTTGAATGGGGGGCCCTGTGTTAAGTACCACATAATGTATGCTCCTAATAGGTCAGTAGCGAGCCACGGACCTACTAGAGCAAGACCTCTGCCTTACCAGGCAAGACCTCTTACGCCTTCTTATGTCCCTTTGATTTGATTAACGATCACCGACGGGTCTACTTAACCTCTTGCAAAGTAAAATACTTAATTCCTTTCTTTCTTGTCATATCATAAAGAATGCTCTTAATCCCCAAATAAAAAGGGAGCATCTCTTTATCTTATCATAAGGAGAGCTCTTAATCCCTACTTGAAAGGGAAGCATCTCCATCTTATCTTATCATAAGGAGAGCTCTTAATCCCTACTTGAAAGGGAAGCATCTCCATCTTATCTTATCATAAGGAGAGCTCTTAATCCCTACTTGAAAGGGAAGCATCTCTTAGACATGTCATAACATATATGCATTCATAACATAAGAGTACCCTAAAGGGGTCCTAAAGCATAATCATGTTCATCACATCAGCATATTTCAGGGCATATTAAAATCATAATCATGTTCATCACATAAGCATATTTCATGGCATATTAAAATCATAATCATGTTCATCACATAAGCATATTTCATGGCATATAAAAATCATAATCATGTTCATCACATAAGCATATTTCATGGCATATAAAAATCATAATCATGTTCATCACATAAGCATATTTCATGGCATATAAAAATCATAATCATGTTCATCACATAAGTATATTTCATGGCATATTAAAATCATAATCATGTTCATCACCTAAGCATATTTCATGGCATATAAAAATCATAATCATGTTCATCACCTAAGCATACCACATGTCCTGATTTCCTAAGGGGTGTTTTCATGCAACCCTAGCCCTACAACCATTGTTGGCCGAAACTTGTAGGGTGCCAATTTCTTTATTTTTTTTTTTACACAAAATCCTTCACGAAGGCATACAACATGATATAACTTCACAAGGGGTGTTTTCATGAAACCCTAACCCTAAACCCAAGGTTCGCCGAAACTTGTAGGGTACCAATTTCTTTATTTTTTTGTTACATAAACTCCTACATGAAGGCATACAACATGAAATAAATTCACAAGGGGTGTTTTCATGAAACCCTAACCCTAAACCCAAGGTTGGCCGAAACTTGTAGGGTACCAATTTCTTTATTTTTTTGTTACATAAACTCCTACATGAAGGCATACAACATGATATAACTTCACAAGGGGTGTTTTCATGAAACCCTAACCCTAAACCCAAGGTTGGCCGAAACTTGTAGGGTAGCAATTTCTTTATTTTTTTGTTACATAAACTCCTACATGAAGGCATACAATATGATATAACTTCACAAGGGGTGTTTTCATGAAACCCTAACCCTAAACCCAAGGTTGGCCGAAACTTGTAGGGGCTATAAACTTGGATTTTTGTCACCTAAAAATTCCTACATGAAGCATACAACTTATAAAAGATCCTTAGCATCACTTTCATGAAACCCTATCCCCAAATACATAGTTGGCCGAAACTTGTAGGGGCTGTAAACTTGGATTTTTGTCACCTAAAAATTCCTACATGAAGCATACAACTTGTAAAAGATCCTTAGCATCACTTTCATGAAACCCTAGCCCCAAAGACATGGTTGGCCGAAACATCTAGGGCACAAAACTTCATATTTCTTTCATGTAACATGTCCTACAAAACTAATATACTGTAGGTGCGGAAATCTTACATCCTTCGCTTGCTTTTAGTTGGTAGATGACCTTATGGAAGCCAAGAACTAGCCTTCTCCTTGCTTGGATGGGGTTCGGCCAAAGGGTGAAAATGGAGAGGGGGGAGGGATGGTTTTCGGTGAGGAAGAAGAAGAGAAGAGGAGAAATGAAGTTTGGATACTCATGCCCCCTCATTCCCCCTTATTTATTCATTTGAAGAGACCCTTGATCTCCCTTACACTTAACTATAATTTCCCCTACTCCTCTAATGATATAATCCTATTGGGCTTCTGGTTAATGGGTGCATCTATAGGGCTTGGCTATCTCTAGAGGTTTGGGGTTCAATTCCTAGGCCTTGCACCCCTTTTTGGCTTATTTTCTTTTATTTTTGAAAAAGCCCACATAAAGCCCATTATCGTCAAGCCAAAAATTCTTGTAAAATGGTTAGAAATTTTATGGGAGTTACAATCCCTCATACCTTGTAAAAGTTTCATCCTCGAAACTTAAAATAATTCTGGGTACTTCTGCTTCATGTCCTCCTCGCGTTCCCAGGTAGCTTCCTCGTATCGTTGATTCTGCCACATGACCTTTACTAAGGGTACCTCTTTGTTTCTTAGCCTCTTGACTTCTCGGTCTAGTATCTAGATAGGCCGACTTTCCATACTCAGGTCCTCTTGAACTTGTACGGTTTGTGGCTCCATCACTTGGTCCGCAATGGATAAGCATTTCTTGAGCACAGAGACATGGAACACGTTGTGTATAGCTGACATCTCTTGAGGCAGCTCCAGCTTGTAAGCTACCTTGCCAACCCTCTGCAATATCGGATACGGTCCCACGTAGCGTGGACTCAGTTTACCCTTCCTTCCGAATCTCATCACTCCCTTCATAGGGGCAACTTTGAGGAATACCAGGGCCCCGACTTCGAATTCTAACGGTCTACGCCGCATATCCGCATAGCTCTTTTATCGGCTCTGAGCAGTTTCGATTCTCTGATGGATATTCTGTATAGCTCGGGTGGTATCGTCAATAATATCAGCCTGAAGACCCATTTCCCTCCTTTCACCACCCTCGTACCAATAGATAGGAGACCTGCATCTTCTCCCGTATAGAGCTTCATATGGTGTCATTCCAATAGTAGCCTGGTAACTGTTGTTGTAAGCAAATTCTGCCAAGCAAAAATATCGACACCAACTCCCCTTAAAGTCTAGAGCACAAGCTCGCAACATGTCTTCCAGCACCTGGTTCACTCTTTCCGTAATTCATTATTTCACTTTTCAGGGGCTGAGATAACATTAATAAGGACATCAAAGCGGCACAGGACTTTTTGCTAAGTGCATCTGCCACTTTGTTGGCCTTTCCAGGATGATAGAATATCTCACAATCATAATCCTTGACTAGCTCGAGCCATCTGCGTTGCCTCATATTTAGGTCTTTCTGAGTGAAGAAATATCTCAGACTCTGGTGGTCTGTATAAATCCTGCACCGAGCTCCGTATAAGTAGTTCCTCCATATTTTCAGAGCGAATACCACGGCTGCTAGTTCTAAGTCATGGGTAGGATAATTTCTTTCATGCTCCTTGAGCTGTCTAGAGGCGTAAGCGATAACCTTGCCATTTTGCATAAGTACAGCTCCGAGCCCCAGTTTAGAAGCGTCACTATACATATCGAAGCTTTCATTATCTTCAGGGAGAGTCAGAATGGGAGCGCTGGTTAGTCTCCTCTTTAGTTCCGTAAAACTCCTCTCACAGTCCTCAGTCCATTTGTATTGCTGGTCCTTACGGGTGAGGGTTGTCATAGGGGCTGCAATTCTAGAGAAGTCCTCTACAAACTTTCTATAATAGCCTGCTAGCCCGAGAAAACTTCTGATTTCACTCACATTCCTTGGCCTATTCCAGTTCCTCACAGCTTCAATCTTTATTGGGTCTACCATGATTCCTTCTTTAGAGATGACATGACCCAAGAATGACACTTGATCGAGCCAGAACTCACATTTGGAGAATTTCGCATATAGTTGCTCTTTCTGAAGAATCTGTAGTACTGTCTTCAGATGTTCAGCATGCTCTTCTCGGTCTCTCGAGTAGATAAGAATATCGTCGATGAAAACGATTACAAATTTATCGAGGAAGGCCAAGAATACTCGATCCATTAGGTCCATGAACATCGCAGGTGTTAGTAATATAAGAGAGATGTCCTAAGGCAATCGCCTTATGTATGAACCATTTATATGATAAATGAAGATTCACTATTTGAGTATACATGTTTTATGTATTTGATTGGATCTTAAACTCATTTACTGAATGTCCACGATACGATTCACAAAGATGAGAGAATTTGTGATTGGATCACAACTAGTGAGCATCTCTACATGTGTAATTGTGATGTATCTAATTATCCCTAGTCGATGAACTGATGAATCGACACCATCAATTCATCGAGACTAGCACAGGTATACCGTGTATCCAAGCAAACGATTCTCACCGGCCGGAGACATAGTGATGTCCGAGTTAATCGTGGGATGCTAAAGGCGGTAACTAGTTCTATTGAGTGACCACGTAAGACTTCATATGGTTCTTCGTGACATATAGATATGTCAACGAAGTTCTTAATGTGGCTTAAGTGCGATGTTCCTTTGACTTGCGGTATTCAAGTCATCTTGATCATGGAGACTTATGCTTTGACATCTTAAGCAAACATCTCTAAGGAGATGTGGACCCGGATGATTGGGTATAAGTCAAGTGATCGAAGGTGTTTGAATAGCCTATAAAGGATTCACCACTCCTTGCGAGGAGATGTATACCCATGGCCTCTCGTCGGATTGTTACTAAAGTCTTTGGCCAAAGCATTACATGTTTAGAGTAAGGTACTCTTCGATACATGTGGAGTAACTAGAACTGTAGGACGAGGAAATGATACTTGGGCTAGGTGTGACGTAGTCACCTAGTGGGGATCGGCACAATAGACCATGTCCGAACCAAGTGGGTATAAGATGAGTGAAGGGAATGGGGCACGATTCATTCGAGCATCAAGGGTTTCGTAAATAGTTCTGGATCAACCGTTGATCTTTTCGGTTAATTGGGGGTCATGATGTACTACTAGGTGCCACTCATGATCGTTCTATAATTAATGGTTAATTATAGACGGCCAACATAAACCGAGAACCTATTTGGTCACACGCACAACGAGTGTAATCCAAAGGATTTAAAACGAGCTTGAGAATGGGATTCTCAGACCGAGAGAAACTATGTTTGGTTGGACCAAACGCAAAGCGAGCATGAAATTGTTTCAGTCGCAATGGAAGCGTGGATGGGCAGTGTCTTATGAAGACATAATGGATGGACCAAAATGGTTTGGTTCTAATCCAATGGATGAGAATAAACCAAAGGGTTTGGTTTATATTAAACGAATGAACCAAAGGTTGGTTCGGTTCGTTTTAACTTAAAATAAACCATCATGGTTTGGTTTATTTTAACTTATCTTAATGGAGCGGGTTAACGGGATTTATGGATATGATCCATTAACCATTAAGAGAATTAGTTCTCTATAAAATAGGGATTAAACCCTAACCCTAAACCTAATCAAGAGTTGCCGCCCACCCTTGTTGGTGAATTCGGCGCCCAACCCTAAGTGGCCGCCGCCCATCCTTTGTGCCGCCGCCAAGTCATTGCCGGCGACCAAGCTTCAGCCGGTGAACCTCCGGCGACCCTCCGTGATCTCCTATAGGTTCGCATCAAGGTGAGCCTTTTCTTCCTTGTTTTGGCCGGCGCCTACTCTTTCCACCAAGCTGTCCAGTTTTCTGACAGCTTCTCCTCCTCTCGCCGGAGCGCCGCTTGACGACGGTTAGTGCTCCGACAGCGGCTAACATATCGGGATTTGATCTCCGTAATCCTCTGAGGTGGAGGACGGCGATTCGCCAAACGGTTGACGAATACCTCTCCGGAGAAGCGAAGTTTTGAGAACTCGCTTTGGATCCGAATTTGATTCGATCGTGATCATCTCTCGATCACGCCGCCTTCAACACGAGGCTAGTAACCCGCACGTAAGACAAAGCTCGTGACTTAGCGGAAGTCATCCCGAGGAGCTCGGCGTGGATACGGATAGAGACGATTCTTACGAGGATCGCTCCGGTTGATGCCGCTCCGCTACACGCCATACGAAAGGTATAACGTAGATAAATTTCCTTTTATTGCAAATTTAAATTTACGGTTATGTCTACACTTGTTGTAATATGCATGCGTGTGTTGTGTGTGTTGTAATAAATAGGAGTATTTATTATTTTTATTGCTTCCGCTGTGCTCATGTTTACGAAACATGATCGAACACACACACGCTGCGGTGCCGGAAACCCAACAGTGGTATCAGAGCCCAGGTTGTGTTTCGACATAATCGTGAAAATGGTTTTGTGATAGTCATAATGTATTTCTGGAAATTTTCTAATTTTGGAAATTTAGAAGTATTTATGGAAATTTTTCAATTTTGGAAAGTCTAGAAGTATTTATGGAAATCTTCCACTTTTGGAAAGTTGGAAGTATTTATGGAAATTGATATTTTCCATAAATAAAATATTTGATTAGATTCTGGAAATTTGTTTCCTAATTTAATCATGATTTGATTTGGGAAATCAAATCTTAAAATATTTTATTTCCATAAGTAGTTTTAATGATTTAGGAAATTGGTTTCCTAAATAGATTTTCCTTAATCAAATAATTCCATGAATAAAATATGTGATTAGATTTGGAAATTTGTTTCCTAATTTAATTATGATTTGATTTGGAGAATCAAATCTTAAACATATTTTATTTCCATAAATAGTTATGACATATAAGGAAATATAGACATGACATAATTGTATGTCATGTAATTGCATTAGATGCATAACATTATGCCATGCGTGTCGTGACATGTAGATGTATGCCATGTATGC
The DNA here is from genome assembly GCA_025175895.1 of Wurfbainia villosa. Lineage (NCBI taxonomy): Eukaryota > Viridiplantae > Streptophyta > Magnoliopsida > Zingiberales > Zingiberaceae > Wurfbainia > Wurfbainia villosa. The sequence goes on along the minus strand of CM045994.1, from coordinate 78,156,501 downwards.
CATGCCATGTAGATAATAGTTATTTGCATGCAAAGAGGATGAGACATAAAACCCTTAATCAATATTAAAGCCTACACCTTCCATTAATATGGTTAGAACCAGTAGTTCTGCTTCTTGTTTGGGTTGTTGACTCTTCCAAGCCCTACTAACTCAATATGTTCAAACCATGGAATAGTTTAATACTAATATGGTAAGAGTCGAGGTCAATCGTTAGCTTTGGTTGTTGGACTCTTCCAAGCTGGGCTAATTGGTTGAATGCGCCCAACCATACAAAACCATGTCCCGATTATAATGGGTTGGCTTTAACCCGAGCATCGGCTTGTTGGACTCTCTCCAAGGTCGATGTAAAGGGAGGTGAAGTTGGGTGCTATGCATATGATGCATACTTGTTAATGTGTTAACAACCCGATGTATGTGTGAACATTCAAATAGTTGATAGCACATTGTGATAGTTGCATATACGTGATATGCAATCGGTATAGATGATACCTACCGTCATAGTTATGACTCGCTTGTTGGACTCTTCCAAGGTTGTTCATAACTATGATGGATATCACCATTCGAGATGGACCTACAATCTCCAAGTGATTTTGGGGTTTTTGAAATTAAAAAATGAATGGGATTTATAAATGTATATTGATGCATTTTAAAATCATTTTCATATATGCTCGCTTTGTATTTCTAGGTCAATAAATTGATCATGACGCTCTTTGAATTTGCGACATTTTGGATTGAACAAACCGAGGCCTAACTTCTGGGTGGCTTAGAAACCTGAGAATTGTTCTCAAGGCGGAAAAGCTTGCATATGTCCTTGAAGAGCCTCTTCCTGACCGTCCTACGGACAATGCAACTCCAGACCAAATGTTGGTCTATCAGAAGCATGTGGCAGATTCTGAGCTGGCGAGTTGCATCATGCTAGCGGCGATGGTACCCGAGCTGCAGAAGCAGCATGAGCATATGGATGCTAACACTATGGTCTTCCATCTTCATGAGTTGTTCGATGAGCAAGCGAGATCCGAAAGGTTCGAGGTCTCTAGGCTCCTCTTCACCACGAAGATGCAAGAAGGTTCGTCAGTAGTGCAGTTTGTGCTAAAGATGAACGGGTACATCGAGCGGCTAGCTACCCTCGGTTTTGTGATGGATCATGAGTTAAGTATTGACTTAGTGCATTGTTTGCCCAAGAGTTTCGATTTGTGATGAACTATCGGATGAACAAATTGGAATCCACCATTCACGAGCTCCTCAATATCTTTGACTGTGGAGCCTTACGTGAAGCATGAGGAGAAGGCGGTTCATTAGTTGATTCCTCAAAGAAAGGTTCTAAGAGGAAGGCAAAGAGAACAAGAAAGGAAAGAAAAAGGCAAAGAAAGGCGGAACCCAGCGCAAAGGGCACTTGCCATCAGTGGCAAGGAAGGCCAGCGCGAAGAAAGCTGCAAGATTTATCTTGAGTCCATGAAGAAGAAGAAGGCATCCAGATGCCCCATCCTCTTCGTATCTTCGTTATTGATTGTCATTCTATTTCCTTAGACACTTGGGTATTGGATCGGGTGTAGCTCACATATATGTAATGACATAGGCTAAGGAATAGAAGAAGACTTGTCGGAGAGTCAAATTTGTGAGTTGGCAATGGAGCAAAGGTTCTTTGCGGTCGCCATCGGAACTTATTTCTTTGAAGCTCCTAGTGGACTAGTCTTGGTGGACAATTGCTATTATGTTCCTTCTCTAATAAAGAACATTGTTTCTATTTCTGCTTAAATAGAAATGGTTTCCATTTAACGTTTAGTAACAATTGTTGTTATATAACTTTGAATGGCGTACTTTATGGGCTGGAACTTTGAGTAATGACATTTATCGTTGGGCGTATCGGTGACATTTCAATATCAAGCGAGCAACACGCGTGCTCGAAGGATAATCACATAGACTCCTATATGTGGCATTGTCGTCTTGGCCATATAAGCAAGAAACGCATGTCCAATTACACGATGTGGAATGCGGAATCGTTTGAATTGGATTCATACGATACATGCGAATCATGCTTAAAAGGCAAGATGACTAAGTTACCTTTCTGGAAAGGTGAGCAGTGGGAGAGTTACTAGGTTTAGTACATCTTGATGTATGTGGACCTATGTCAACTCAAGCATTAGGAGGCTATAGCTACTTCATTACCTTCACCGATGATCACTCACGGTTTGGGTATGTGTTCTTGATGAAACACAAGTCTGAAGCCTTTGAAAGGTTCAAAGAATTCAGAAATGAAGTAGAGAAACAACATGACAAGAGTATTAAAATACTTCGATCGGATCGAGGTGGTGAATACTTAAGTCAAGAGTTTCTTGATTATCTAAGAGACAATGGCATATTGTCTCAATGGACTCCGCCCTATACACCACGGCATAATGGTGTATCACGAGGATGCAGGACCTTGTTGGACATGGTCAGTCAATGATGAATCATGCGACTCTTCCAAAGTCCTTTTGGGGTTATGCACTTCAGACAGCTGTTTACTTGTTAAACAGAATGCCTACCAAGGTAGTCTCAACTACTCCATATGAGATATGGAATAGTAAGAAACCTCATGTATCTTACTTGAAGATATGGGGTTGAACTGCTTATGTGAAGCGGACTGTATCAGACAAATTGGATGCTAAGTCGATAAATGTCTATTTATTGGATACCCTAAGGAAACAAGGGGTTACCAATTCTATCATCTGTGGAACAAAGGTGTTTGTTTCAAGGCATCTTGTGTTTCTAGAAAGAGTTTCTCTTGCAAGAAAGCGAGTGGGAGTGTCGTCGAGCTTGAGGAGGCTCGAGAGACTCAAATAGACATTGATGAGATACAGTGAAGCACAACGGTAGGCAACTCATAGTGATGAGCAATCATTTGGACCTATTGTAACACCACATCTTCGTAGATCACGGTAGAACACGCATATTCACGAGAGATATGGATTTCTCGTAAGTGAATCGAGCAGCGTGTTACTCATTGATGATGAGAGCCTACGTTATGAAGAAGTCTTGACAAGTTGAGAAAGGGATAAGTGGCTTGGTGCCATGAAGTCGGAAATGGATTCCATGTAAAACCAAGTTTGGAACTTGGTTGACCCACTGAAGGCATAAAGCCTATAGGGTGCAAGTGGGTTTTCAAGAAGAAAACCGACATGGATGGTAATGTGATTACCTATAAGGCTAGATTGGTGGCGAAAGGATATACGTCAAAACAAGGTGTTGATTATGGCCGAAACCTATTACTTTGTAGCTATCTTAAATCCATTCGGATGCTCCACGGCCATAGCGGCTCATTATGATTATGAGATATGGCGGATGGATGTAAAGCGGCTTTCCTTAATGGAAACACCTGCTCGGGCGTGTATATGATACGACTGAGGTTTCACATCGGTTGATAAAACCAAGGTATGCAAATTGCGGCGATCCATTTATGGATTGAAGCAAGCATCCGAGTGGAATATCCGTTTTGATGAGACAATCAAAAGTTTGATTTCTCACAAAATCGAGCCGAACCTTGTGTGTACAAGAAGGTTAGTGGGAGTGCGATCGTGTTCCTAGTATTGTATGTCGATGACATATTACTTATAGGAAGCGATGTGTCAATCTTCTGATCGATTAAGGTTTGGTTATCCAAGACATTCTCCATGAAAGACACGGGAGAAGCAACCTACATCCTTGGGATTAAGATCTATAGAGATAGATCGAAGCAGTTTTATGGTCTTTCGCGATCTACATATATAGGCCAGAGTGCTAAAGAGGTTTAGCATGTCGGAATCAAGAAAGGTTATAGCCCATCGGGCATGGGGTACACCTTTAAGTCTATGTGTCAGCGCCAGAAGGCGAGAGGATTTGCATGAGTAAGATTCCCTATGCATCCGATAGGATCTATCATGTATGCTATGTTATATCACGAGGCCCGATGTATCGTATGCTCACGAGTGTCACGGCGAGATACGATCCGATCGAGGAATGGATCATTGGGTGGTATTAAGACGATCCTTAAGTACTTGAGAAGAACTAAGGATGTGTTCCTAATATATGGAGAAGGGACATGGTGATACGCGGGTATACGGATGCGGCTTCGAGACGGACAAGGATGATTCGAGTCTCGATGTCACGGATCGTGTTCACCTTGAATAGAGCGCTTGTTGAGTTGGAAAAGTTCCAAACAAGAGATCGAGCGATTCTACCACCGAGGCGAGAATATATTGCGCTTGGCACAAAGGAAGCGGTTTGGATCAAGAAGTTCGTTCATGAACTTGGTGTGATTCCGCCATTGTTGAAGCAATACCGGTCTCATCATGACAACAATGGAGCAATTGCACAGGCGAAAGAGCCAAGGTCTCATCAACGATCCAAACATGTGCTTCGCCGCTATCATCTTATCAGAGAGATCATAAGTAGGAACGAAATACAAATCGAGAAAATTCCCACTAAAAGGAACTTAGCGGATCCTTTGACTAAAGCATTACCTCAAAGTAAGTTTGAGGGTCATGTTGGTGCTTATGGTATTGGATACCGTAGCGATTGGCATTAGGCCAAGTGGGAGTCTGTTAGTAATATATGAGAGATGTCCTAAGGCAATCGCCTTATGTATGAACCATTTATATGATAAATGAAGATTCACTATTTGAGTATACATGTTTTATGTATTTGATTGGATCTTAAACTCATTTACTGAATGTCCTCGATACGATTCACAGCATGAGAGAATTTGTGATTGGATCACAACTAGTGAGTATCTCTACATGTGTAATTGTGATGTATCGGAATTATCCCTAGTCGATGAATTGATGGATCTGGACACCATCAATTCTGTTGAGACTAGCACGAGGTATACTCCTTGGTGTATCCAAGCAGCTGATTCTCACTGGCTGGAGACATAGTGATGTCCGGAGTTAATTGTGGATGCTAGTTATGGTAACTAGTTCATTGGAGTGACCAGCCGTAAGACTTCATATGGTTCTCTGCATATATAGATATGTCAATGAAGTTCTTACTGTGGCTTAAGTGCGATGTTCCTTTGACTTGCGGTATTCAAGTCATCTTGATCATGGAGACTTATGCTTTGACATCTTAAGCAAACATCTCTAAGGAGATGTGGACCCGGGATGATTGGGTATAAGTCGAAGTGATCGAAGGTGTTTGAATAGCCTATAAAGGATTCACCACTCCTTGCGAGGAGATGTATACCCATGGCCTCTCGTCGGATTGTTACTAAAGTCTTTGGCCAAAGCATTACATGTTTAGAGTAAGGTACTCTTCGATACATGTGGAGTAACTAGAATCCGTAGGACGAGGAAATGATACTTGGGCTAGGTGTGACGTAGTCAGCCTAGTGGGGACTGACACAATAGACCATGTCCTGAACCAAGTGGGTATAAGATGAGTGAAGGGAATGGGGCACGATTCATTCGAGCTACTGAAGGGTTTCAGAAATAGTTCTGGATCAACCGTTGATCTTTTCGGTTAATTGGGGGTCATGATGTACTACTAGGTGCCACTCATGATTGTTCTATAATTAATGGTTAATTATAGACGGCCAACATAAACCGAGAACCTATTTGGTCACACGCACAACGAGTGTAATCCAAAGGATTTAAAACGAGCTTGAGAATGGGATTCTCAGACCGAGAGAAACTATGTTTGGTTGGACCAAACGTAAAGCGAGCATGAAATTGTTTCAGTCGCAATGGAAGCGTGGATGGGCAGTGTCTTATGAAGACATAATGGATGGACCAAAATGGTTTGGTTCTAATCCAATGGATGAGAATAAACCAAATGGTTTGGTTTATATTAAACGAATGAACCAAAGGTTGGTTCGGTTCGTTTTAACTTAAAATAAACCATCATGGTTTGGTTTATTTTAACTTATCTTAATGGAGCGGGTTAACGGGATTTATGGATATGATCCATTAACCATTAAGAGAATTAGTTCTCTATAAAATAGGGATTAAACCCTAACCCTAAACCTAATCAAGAGTTGCCGCCCACCCTTGTTGGTGAATTCGGCGCCCAACCCTAAGTGGCCGCCGCCCATCCTTTGTGCCGCCGTCCAAGTCATTGCCGGCGACCAAGCTTCAGCCGGTGAACCTCCGGCGACCCTCCGGTGATCTCCTATAGGTTCGGCATCAAGGTGAGCCTTTTCTCTCCTTGTTTTGGCCGGCGCCTACTCCTCCACCAAGCTGTCCAGTTTTCTGGACAGCTTCTCCTCCTCTCGTCGGAGCGTCGTTTGGACGACGGTTAGTGCTCCGACAGCGGCTAACTTACCGGGGATTTGATCTCCGGTAATCCTCTGAGGTGGAGGACGAAGGATTCGTCAAACGGTTGACGAATACCTCTCCGGAGAAGCGAGTTTTGAGAACTCGTTTTTGGATCCGAATTTGGATTCGGATCGTGATCATCTCTCGATCACGTCGTCTTCAACACGAGGCTAGTAACCCGTACGAAGACAAAGCTCGTGACTTAGCGAAGTCATCCCGAGGAGCTCGGCGTGGATACGGATAGAGACGATTCTTACGAGGATCGTTCCGGTTGATGCCGTTCCCGCTACACGTCATACGGAAGGTATAACGTAGTTTAATTTCCTTTTATTGCAATTTTAATTTACGGTTATGTCTACACTTGTTGTAATAGCATGCGTGTGTTGTGTGTGTTGTAATAAATAGGAGTATTTATTATTTTTATTGCTTCCGCTGTGCTCATGTTTACGAAACATGATCGAACACACACACGCCGCGGTGCCAGAAACCCAACAGCAGGAGCATTGGTTACTCCGAAGGGCATAACTACGAACTCATAAGTAATTTCGAAAGAAACGAACTTATCATCTCTTATTCATACTTTCATACCAGAAGGAAAAATGTTAACATATAACATTTCTTATTTCTAATCTAAACAAAAACTACTTGAGAAGATAGTTCATTACGACTCCCACTAGGACAAACCCTAGTGCAGTTGTAATTATTTTTAGTCCTATCTCCCTTGGCCTCACTAGGGTAGTCTCAGGCTGGCCAATAAGTTGACTATTTATAGAACTCTCTTCATTCTTCTCGAGGCCAGCTACCATCGGATTCTCTACCACGGGCTTCTCTTGAACCTTGTGCTCCAGTAGTTCCCAACATAACTCAGCATATGTTATCCGCCCTTCATAGCGGCCCCATACGTGATATGCAACTACCATGAAGTCATTTGGCAGAGAGCGTACCAAGGCCCATATCCTATAATTGTCCAGTAACGGAAACTCCTGCTGCTCGAGTCTCCTAAAAATACCATCGAGCCTTCTCATGTGTCCGATGACCCCACCATCAGGTTTATAAACTATCTCTTCAATAGCTTCCCTCAGTCGGTTTCGTAACACATCATGACAGGTCATGGTGGTCATCGTCCGTGCCATCTGAAATTGAAAATGAAGTCAGTACAAAACCGACTAACCCATACGAAATCGGCTTAATTCAATTCATATGAGCATAGACCTTACACAAATAATTACGAAAATCAAATCTTCATAATTTTAGGAGTTTTTTTTTTCTAGTGGTATTTCTGGGTTAGAGACATGTTTCCCATCATATAAAGCTTGGTAAGGTATCATTACTATCTAAGTCACAAGTAGGGTTCTATTCTACTAAACATGACGAGGTATTATTTCTATCTAAATCACGAGTGTGATTCCATTCTACTAAAACATGATGAGGTATTATTTCTAACTAGATAGAAGACACTCTTCATTATAAAAGAAACTTAGGTATGCATAAAGTTACTTACTTGGAAATAGCAGGAAGGAGGCTTGATGTGTGATAGTGGAAAGGTGAACCCGCTCTGATACCAACAAGCCGCCTACTTATCTCGCTCTCGTATGGCGCTACTTTTTCTTTTTTTTTTTTTTATAACATGACATATAGGGATCATTTCACAATCTACGTACTTAACGTGTTTTCATGGCATAAACCTTCTCTTATACATGCATTACCTATCATATTCGTAATAAGCATGTTAACATCTCTTATCTCTTTTTATAACATGCATAACATAAAATATCCATTCATGAGTTCTAGCATATCAAACTTTTATAAGTAACTGAACAGTAATATAACTAAGCAACATTCAACATGGTACTAATAAATCTCAAGTCTTATAAGCGGAAGCAAATGTCTTAAGGTGTTCACTAAGCATATAAATATAAGCAGATAGTAATAGGGTCTTTTTCCACCATGCCACTATCACACCCACTTGGCCCCTCCTGCTACTTCCTCTTAGTTCATGTTTCCTTTATCTGCAGTATATGGACAACATAAACTATAAGCATATAGCTTAGTAAGATTCTTGCCTACTCACAAAAGCCACAAACCTCATCGAACAATTAGAAAAACAGGAGCATACTAGCATAAATAGCATAAGTATTTCATAACAACACTATGTATCAACTTACCAACTCAATGAAAACATAAGCATGGTATACAATTTACATAGGCATGCTAAACATAATTAAATCTAAGCAGGGCATAAATTAAACATAAGCATTCATGATATCATCAACCCTAACATGCATAAAGGGCATAGTCCTAAGCATTCTTAATCTTAACGTAAGCATTCATAATTTCATAAATCATAGACAAGCATCAAGGACATAATCATAAGCATTCATAATTTCATAAATCATAGACAAGCATCAAGGACATAATCATAAGCATTCTTAAACTTGACATGAGCATTCATAATTTCATAAATCAAAGACAAGCATCAAGGACATAATCATAAGCATTCTTAAACTTGACTTAACTTGAATGGGGGGCCCCAGGTTAAGTACCACATAATGCGTGTTCCCTAATAGGCTGGGGTAGCGAGCCACCAGACCTACTAGAGCAAGACCTCTTACGTCTTACCAGGGCAAGACCTCTTACGTCTTCTTATGTCCCTTTGGATTCGATTAACGACCACCTGATGGGTCAGGTACTTAACCTCTTGCAAAGTAAAATACTTAATTCCTTTCTTTCTTGTCATATCATAAAGAATGCTCTTAATCCCCCAAATAAAAAGGGGAGCATCTCTGTCTTATCTTATCATAAGGAGAGCTCTTAATCCCTACTTGAAAGGGAAGCATCTCTTAGACATGTCATAACATATATGCATTCATAACGTAAGAGTACCCTAAAGGGGTCCTAAAGCGTAATCATGTTCATCACATCAGCATATTTCAGGGCATATTAAAATCATAATCATGTTCATCACATAAGCATATTTCATGGCATATTAAAATCATAATCATGTTCATCACATAAGCATATTTCATGGCATATAAAAATCATAATCATGTTCATCACATAAGCATATTTCATGACATATAAAAATCATAATCATGTTCATCACATAAGCATATTTCATCGCATATAAAAATCATAATCATGTTCATCACATAAGCATATTTCATGGCATATTAAAATCATAATCATGTTCATCACCTAAGCATATTTCATGGCATATAAAAATCATAATCATGTTCATCACCTAAGCATACCACATGTCCTGATTTCCTAAGGGGTGTTTTCATGTAACCCTAGCCCTACAACCATTGTTGGCCAAAACTTGTAGGGTGCCAATTTCTTTATTTATTTTTTTACACAAACTCCTTCACGAAGGCATACAACATGATATAACTTCACAAGGAGTGTTTTCATGAAACCCTAACCCTAAACCCAAGGTTGGCCGAAACTTGTAGGGTACCAATTTCTTTATTTTTTTGTTACATAAACTCCTACATGAAGGCATACAACATGATATAAATTCACAAGGGGTGTTTTCATGAAACCCTAACCCTAAACCCAAGGTTTGCCGAAACTTGTAGGGTACCAATTTCTTTATTTTTTTGTTACATAAACTCCTACATGAAGGCATACAACATGATATAACTTCACAAGGGGTGTTTTCATGAAACCCTAACCCTAAACCCAAGGTTGGCCGAAACTTGTAGGGTACCAATTTCTTTATTTTTTTGTTACATAAACTCCTACATGAAGGCATACAACATGATATAACTTCACAAGGGGTGTTTTCATGAAACCCTAACCCTAAACCCAAGGTTGGCCGAAACTTGTAGGGTACCAATTTCTTTATTTTTTTGTTACATAAACTCCTACATGAAGGCATACAACATGATATAACTTCACAAGGGGTGTTTTCATGAAACCCTAACCCTAAACCCAAGGCTGGCCGAAACTTGTAGGGGCTATAAACTTGGATTTTTGTCACCTAAAAATTCCTACATGAAGCATACAACTTGTAAAAGATCCTTAGCATCACTTTCATGAAACCCTAGCCCCAAATACATGGTTGGCCGAAACTTGTAGGGGCTATAAACTTGGATTTTTGTCACCTAAAAATTCCTACATGAAGCATACAACTTGTAAAAGATCCTTAGCATCACTTTCATGAAACCCTAGCCCCAAAGACATGGTTGGCCGAAACATGTAGGGCACAAAACTTCATATTTCTTTCATGTAACATGTCCTACAAAACTAATATACCGCAGGTGAAGAAATCTTACATCCTTCGCTTGCTTTTAGTTGGTAGATGACCTTATGGAAGCCAAGAACTAGCCTTCTCCTTGCTTGGATGGGGTTCGGCCAAAGGGTGAAAATGGAGAGGGGGGAGGGATGGTTTTCGGTGAGGAAGAAGAAGAGAAGAGGAGAAATGAAGTTTGGATACTCATGCCCCCTCATTCCCCCTTATTTATTCATTTGAAGAGCCCCTTGATCTCCCTTACACTTAACCATAATTTCCCCTACTCCTCTAATGATATAATCCTATTGGGCTTCTGGTTAGTGGGTGCATCTATAGGGCTTGGCTATCTCTAGAGGTTTGGGGTTCAATTCCTATGCCTTGCACCCTTTTTTGGCTTATTTTCTTTTATTTTTGAAAAATCCCACATAAAGCCCATTATCGTCAAGCCAAAAATTCTTGTAAAATGGTTAGAAATTTTATGGGCATTACAGTCTTCTCTTGGTCATTAGGGTGAATCTGAATTTGAAAAAAAAATTGAGTACCCGTCAAGGTAACAAAAATGGGTATTCTTAGCGAGGCACTCCAGCATCTGATCGATGAATGGGAGTGGAAAGTGATCTTTCCTTGTTGCTTTGTTTATTTTACGATAATCTATACACATTCTCCATCCCATCACCGTTCGAATAGGGATCAGCTCATTCTCCTCATTTTTGAACACCGTAGTCCCTCCCTTCTTTGGGACTACGTGCACCTGACTTACCCACTCACTATTTGAAATCGGATAGATTATCTCGGCATCCAATAGCTTAAGCACTTCCTTTTTCACAACTTCCTGCAAATTTGGGTTAAGTCACCTTTGACGCTCCACGATCGACTTACACCCGTCCTCGAGTATTATCCTATGCATACAGAGAGATGGACTTATCCCCTTTATGTCATCGATGGTGTAACCTAGTACCATTTTGTATTTTCTGAGCACCCCCAGCAACTTCCTCGTTTCCGCTTCACTCAACTTGGTGTTTATAATCACCAGATAAGTTGAAGCTAGACCCAAAAATTCGTACCTGAGACTCGGGGGAAGTGGCTTCATCTCTGGCCTTGGGCATTTTTCTATCGCCACCTGCTCCAATTCTTCTTCCTCTTCTTCAGATCCCGAAGATATGGAAGCTTCTTCCGCCCAGTACTCTCTCTCCTCATCTTTTTCATGTACTTGGCAAGCTATTTCAAGTTTACCTACCTCTTTTATGGAAAGAGATTCCTGAAGATCCTGTTCACTATTTGCCCACATTTCAAGGGTCCACACAGTTGTCTCTATAATAATGTGACAGGCTTCGTTTATGCTCTTTTTCATCAATACCCCCCCCCCGGCGGCTATGTCCAAGAGTTTTTTGGATGACCTAGTGCTCTCGAAATAGAAAATTTGGATGAGTAACCAATCATATAATCCATGGTGTGGCCATCGAAGAATCAGCTCTTGGAGTCTCTTCCATGCTTCGACCAAAATCTCTTCGTGACCTTGGTCAAACGAGAGAATTTTATCCCTAAAATAGGTCATTTTGTGGTGGGGAGAATTTATCTAGAAAAACACCTTCCATCTGTTCCCATGTCGTTATACTTCCTTCAGGTAGAGTGTGTATCCATTGCCTACCCTTCTCTTTTAGGGGAATGGGAATGTAATGAGCTTAATGGCGTCTGCTGGGACCCCTTCATATTGCACAATGCCACAGTATGCTAGGAATTCTTTAAAGTGTTGATAAGGTTCCTTGATCTGAGTTCCTCCGAATTGCTTCTTTTGAATAAGGGCGATTAATGCAGGGTTTATTTCCCAGCTTGCGGCCTGGATTTGGGGAATAATTATGTAGTTGTTCCATGCTTTTCGTCTAGGCACTATGTAAACTTTTAAGGGTCGAGCGTGCTGTGCTAGCATAGCAGCGTTCCTTATTGAGAAGGGATTAGGAGATCACACGTAATGAATAAAATAAAACTAAAGGTTGAACCAAAGCTAAATGAAACGTGATTACTAAACCGTATTTAAATATCAATAGTTTAAAACTGGAATGAAGCAAGATGTAATTAATCTAAACTGAAAATTGAATAGTAAAAATCTAAAACTGAGATAAAATAAATTAAAACAAGAAAATAAATCTACCCTAAGTCTGATCTAACTATCCACTTATTGATTCGATATCGATCAATCAGTCCCCGACAACGGCACCAAAAACTTGATGCATGCGAACGCGACCTCAAATCTAGCGAAGGGAACCATCGAGTACTCGAAGCGCGTGCTCGCGCTCAACGACCACAAGTGTATGGATGTCATCAAGTAATATATAGATTATCGATCCCATAGAGACTGAGATTCGACTATCGATTGTTCAGTGGACGTTATTGTTCGGAGTTTAGTTCTAAGGGTTGTGATTACAAGGTTGACAGTGGTCCTAACTCAAGTATGGTGTCACACAAAGGAAGGGAAGGTTGGTTTGAGGTTAAAAAAGGGATCCTAGGACTTCGGCTTCACTTGTGCAACATGGAACATGCTAATCTATTAAATGTTGTCTGGTTCTCTAATTAGGGTCTCGTGGAATGGACATCATACCCTTTTTCGATGAGCTTTCGCTTCTATTGGGAACTATCTATCCTTAACCAGGCCGACCCTTTCATTAAGATAGGATAGACGCTACGAGAATGCCAAATCAATCCCTATGAAGAGTCGGAACGTGTTTCGTTCCCTACTCCTTCATACCCTTCTACCTAACAATTACCGGAGATGAGGACAACCACTTGGTTCCTCTTTAATTCTCCTAGATCTTTGATACAAGGGTTGTCACCCCTTGTATCGCTTATGCACAATAGATAGAAAACCAAAACACAATTTTCATCGAATCAAACAAACACGAACTGTGAATAGAAATCCTATAATAGAATTTACATTTGATCTAGCATGTTCTACGTACACAAGTTACTCCCTAATCCTAGAATTGAAGATTCTACTCCATAGACGAAAAAGAACGAACACAATCCATATTAGAATAGGGCATTACAATGCAGGAGATGAATAGAAAGTAAATTACAGTACTCTGGGTTCTTCTCTTCGATGTCGGAGCACAGGATACGATTCTCTAGTCGTCTTCTTCCTCCCCGTTGCAAGTTTTCGAAGCTTCGTAGGCCTTTGGTGTACTGTCCCGGCCGTCATGCCTCCCCCCTAGGATTTAAGTGTGGCCGTCCTTATATAGACTTGAGGTTGGCGCTGCCCGAATCCATGAAAAAAACCTAGTCGCACCAAAAAATGCCAGCACCACATGGTCGTGTGGATCCACACGGCCAGGTCGTGTGTGGCGCTGGCTTGGTGGGGCACGGTCGTGTGATTTCACACGGCCGAGTCGTGCCTCCCTTTGTTCCGTTTGCAGAATGCCATCCTTTTGCTTCAAAAGTGTGTCGTTTATCCCGTAAAATATTGTCCTACACACAAAAGTACAAAGAGCAGATCTCCAAACTAGAAATTAGGAAATTCATGCATAACAAAGTACGATATGCATGAAACAAGTATAAAATACAGCGAGATGTGAGTGAAAACTACTCCTAAAATCCTATATATTTCGATCACATCAAAAAACATTTTGAAGTACTTAAACTTTTTTAGAATACCGTAGATTTTTAAACTTGATAAGGAATATACATAAGATTAACAAAATATTTAGGTATTATAAGCTTTTCATGAGTACTTAGTCTTTCCAAGTTAGGCTAAAATGAGTTTGTCAAAATAAGCTATGTAAGGTTTTAGAAAATAAAATTTTCAAACTAAGTCATATGAACAAGATTCTCAAGCTATATAAGCGTTAAGATTTTTCAAAATACTTAGACTTTTCATAATAAATTAGCATTTTTAAGCTTAAAATACGTAAGCTTTTCAATGAGCAATTCACAAGTGCTCAAAATTTACAAAAGACTTAAATCTTTTCAAAGTAAGTTTTTTTTTTAAATCAAGTTTTCAAAATAAGATTACAAACTTTTCAAAGGATATTATTGTTTTGAAAATTTTCAAATTTTGAAGGATTTTTAAATTTTGAAAGCACCCAAAATTTAAAGTGTTTCAAAGATTTTTCTCCCCCTCAATAAAAGCTAGATTGTTTGAAAATAATGTCACATTTCAAAGCTAAAATATTTGAAAACATTTAAGGCTCCCCCTTAATTAAAGCTTTAATAATTTAAATTTTTAAAACTCCCCCTAAATTAAATCTTTTCAAAATTTAATAAATTTGAAATTATTTTCTCTCCTTAATTCAAACCTAAAATTTTAAGGTAATGCAAATGAAATAAAAGATGTCCAAGCATGAATTCCTATTCATAATTGATTGAAAATAAACATCTAAAAATTATCCTTAAAGTAAATTTCTAACTCTTGAAATACTCAAATGATATAGAAGTATCCTCAAGCTTTGGATTAGAGTTAGTCACCGAAGTGATCGATTTGCTCTTTAAACCCTGTTTTGGTTCATGTCAATGCACTGAATCTACATCTGGAACTTGGGGTGCAGTCCTAGCATCTCAAGCCCATCTTCGTGGGTCAATACACAAACAGGTAGTCTTAGGTGTTTGTGAGATGTGAAGGCTTACCTAGGTTTATAGGATCATGAAATCTAAACTTGACCTAAGCTAGATCAAATTTTAATTTTCCTTTAAGAAAATAATATTACTTAGTAAAAAAAAATTGAATAACGAAACATTAAAGAAGCCTAATCTACTAAGCACAACCCTAGTTTTCTTCTAATGATACTAAACTCAACTTCTGGAAGTGGTTTATTAAAAATGTCAGCAAGATTAAACATGGACTCAACATAATCTAGTTCAATACTCCCCTTGGCCACATGATCTCTTATAAAGTGATGTTTATCATCAATATAATTTGTGCGTGAGTGATGGATTGGATTTTTCATCAAGTTTATTGAACTTATGTTATCAACCAATGTTTTGACATTTTGTATTCTAATTCAAAATCTTTAAGTGTGTGCATCATTCACAATAATTGTGCCACACATTCTCCTAATACTATGTATTCGACTTTAGTTGTGGATAGAGCGACACAATGTTGCTTTTTACTAAACCAACTAACCAAACACGATCCTAAGAATTGACACCCTCCACTAGTACTCTTTCTATCTTGTTTACACCAACATAGTCTAAGTCAGAGTATCCTACTAACTCAAAGTTATTAGTTCTTGGATACCACATTCCCGCATTAATTGTTCCTTTAATATATCTTAGGATTGTTTTAACATGTGTTAGATGTGATTCCTTAGCGCAAGTTTGATATCTAACGCACATACTTACTATAAATAGTATGTCAGGTCAACTTGCAGTTAAGTATAATGGACTTCCTATGGTACTTCTATAGTGCTTTAAATCTACACACTTTCCTTCTTTGTCATTATCTAATATTATGTTTGTTGCCATGGGTGTTTTTATTTCTTTTGCATTTTCCATTCAAAATTTTTAATTAACTCTCTTGCATATTTGTTTTGATATATATAGTTTCCATCTTTTGTTTGTTTTATTTGTAAGCCTAAAAAAAATTCAACTCACCTACTAGACTCATTTCGAATTCTTGTTCCATTAACATTGTGAATTCTTTTGAAAAATTTAAATTTGTTGATCCAAACACTATATCATCGACATATACTTGAGCAATAAAAATATCTAGGTCCAAAGTTTTCACAAAGAGGCTTGAGCCAATTTTACCCTGTCTAAAGCCTTTTGAAATTAAGTATGAAGATAATCTTTCATACCAAGCTCTAGGAGCTTATTTTAGTCCATACAAGGTCTTTTTCAATTTCTATACATGATTAGGGGATTATAAGTTTTCAAAACCTGGGGGTTGATTTACATATACCTCTTCTTTTATTACTCTATTTAAGAATGCAGACTTAACATTGATTTGGTATAGCTTGAATCTTTTGTGTGTCGCATAGGCTAACAACATCCTAATTGACTCAAGCCTAGCTACTGGGGCATAAGTCTCATCATAGTCTAACCCTTCTACTTGACTAAACTCTTTCGCTGCTAGTCGAGCTTTATTCCTTATGATTTCTCCTTGATCGTCTAATTTATTTCTAAATACCCATTTAGTGTCTATGATTGATTTATTTATTAGTGGAGGTACTAAGTCTTATACTTCATTTCTTTCGAATTGTACTAGTTCTTCTTGCATGGCTATTACCCAATCAGTATCAGGTAAAGCCTCATTTATTATTTTCATTCTATTTTCAATATTAATGCTATTTGACTTATGTTTCTTAAGGATGACCTAGTTTGAACTCCTAGAGATGGATTTCCTAATACTTGTTCAATTGGAAGGTTTGGATTAATTCTAGGTGTCCTCAAGTTTTCTTGATGTTGGGTTTGTTCTTCTTCTTGTTGTATGGTTTTATTTACCCCTTTTTGATTATTATTTATTATTTTTCTTTGATCATTATTGAGTTCCTCTTCATCAAATGTTACATTAGTTGTTTCTTCAATTTTTAGGGTTTTTTATTGTAAATTATGTAGGCCCTACTAGTTGTTGAATATCCAAGAAAGATCCCTTCATCGGTTTTTGAAGAAAATTTTCCTAGATATTTTTTTGTATTTAATATGTATACTTTACATTCAAACACTCTTAAATATTTTATTGTAGGTATTTTATTGTTAAATATTTCATAAGATGTTTTATTATGTATTTTATTAATTGTTATTCTATTTTGCACATAACATGCAATGTTTATAGCCTCGGCCCATAAATAACTAGGTAAATTGTATTCATTTAACATTGATCTAGTGGCTATTTGTAGAGTTCTATTTTTCCTTTCTACTATTCCATTTTGTTGAGGTGTTCTAGGGCATGAATATTCATAGTGATATCCATTTTCTAGACACATTGTTGTAAATTTTTTATTTTTAAATTCTCCTCCATTATCACTTCTTATTCTATTTATCTTAAGGTCTTTTTCATTTTCTATTTGTTTACTAAAATTTTTAAACATTTCAAATGTTTCATCTTTTTGTTTTCAAAATTTGACCCATATGAACCTAGAGTAATCATCTATTATTACTAAACAATACAAGTTTCCATTTAGTGATTTTACTCCATGTGAATCAAATAAGTCTAAGTGTATTAATTAAAGTATTGAGCTTGTTCAACTTTGATTACTTAGTTTATGTTGGAATTTAGTTTGTTTTCCTAGTTAGCAAGCATTACAAACTTTGCTTTCAATATTTTATTAGTTTAGGTAAACATCTAACTAAGTTAGTTTCACTTAATTTAGTTATATGCCTAAAGTTAATGTGAGCAAGTCTCCTAAGTCATGACCAACTTTCCTCTTGCTGTGTCAAATGACACTTGATTGAGGATCTTACTTGTAGGGTCGATATGTATGTTGGTCGACTAGAGGGGGGTGAATAGCCCTCAATCGTCGTACGGTGAAATACGATCGTTCTCGTTGCGTGCTCATCTACAATTGTCGTTAGTGCAGCAGAAACAATAGAAACAATAATAATACTAACAACAATACAAGCATACGCAAACACACACGATATACGTGGTTCGGAACCGAATGATTCCTACTCCAAGGGCGAGCTCACCGAGCTCTAGTTATGCGCACGACACTAACTAAACTCCTTCTTGACTACACGTCGGAGGTGGAGAAACCTCGTACAAGCTATTACAACAGTAATACTACAAGAAATACAAAGACACAAGAAATACAAGTAAAGAACGCTTTACAACTCTTTGCTTTGAACCCTTTCTTGTTGCTTGCTTTGGATGGCTCTTTTAGGACTGGAATGCAGCAGCAATTCCCATCCAATCGCTTCATTAAATTCTTGGCGAAATCCCCCATCTTGAGCTCCATTTATAACCTGCATCAAGCTGATTTTGCACGCATCAGTCGACTGATCGTGACAATCAGTCCACTGGTCCTGTAGCCCTTGTCTCACAATGGCAAGATACACATTAGTTAAGTTCCAATGGATCACACATCAGTCGAATGATGCACCGTCGATTGGTGGTACCCATCGATCGAGTCTTTGATGCGCTCGACTAGCTTCGTAATGCAGTGCGATCACGATCGTGCTTCCCTTAAGCGATCGATGTTGTCAATCAACGATCGCTTGCCCTCCCATGGTAGTCGATTGATCAACCAGACTCTATTCAGTCGAACACTGGTAGAACCCATACGACCTAGAGCAGTTGACTAGCACCTATGTCAGTCGACTGATGTCGGGTAAAACCTCAAACATCAAGCTGTTTGAGCATCCGACAACCAGTCTTAGCCACTTGGCCAAGTCCACCTCATCCCTCATGGAGTTCCCCACCGAAGCTCTCTTCCCTCGGCCTACGTTCCTCGGATGCGCCAAGCACACAGCTTCACAATGCCATCCTTCGCATCTCATGCCCTCGAAGTATGCTTCCCTTTGGTCTCACACTATTTGCTCCCCGTTCGGCGGTCCCTCGGATGCACCAAGTGCACAGCTTCGCAATGCCATCCTTCACCGACTCAAGGACCCCGAGCCTAGTGAACTTACCAAGTCCTCAAGACTTTCCAATTGCACCAAGCGCACGACTTTGCAATGCATTTCTCACCAATCACCAAGCGCACGGCTTCACAATGCATTTCTCACCAAGCACCAAGCGCACGGCTTTGCAATGCTTTGGACTTTTCCACACCAAGCTCCATTCTTGGATTTTCCATGTCAACCTCATGTTGGACTTTCCCACACCAAGCTCCATGCTTGGATTTTCCATGCCAACACCATGTTGGACTTTCCCATGACAATCTCATGTCATGAGTTTTGTCTATCATCAAAATACTATCAAAGTACTGCTCGAGTCAAACTCGAGTCAACCTGGGTCGATTGCACTAACAATCTCCCCCTTTTTGATGATTAACAAAACTACCATCTCAAGTCTACCAATTCTCCCATATTGGCAATTCTCATATCCCAATGAGAATTCCAACGAACCCTAATTGGTAACTTGGTAACTTCTCCCCCTTTTTGACATTACATCAAAAAAGTCCTCCCCAAGGGTATGAATGTCTCATATCCCAATGAGATCTTACAATGTCTCCCTTGGAGGAACACATGCCTACAATCTTTCTAGTGATCCCATATCACTTAAAGAGAGGCAACGCAATTTTCCTCCCATGAGGAAATACTCATCCATCTTCCCATGATGGATACCTCCCCCTAGAGGCTTGCTCCCCGTTTACCATTGCACCAACAATGTCCTTGGAGAGTCCCTAAGCCAATGGGAACATAAAACCATCAAAATTAAGGCAAAGTTCAACAATGAACTTCCATCCACCTTAAAATTGATACTCTCCCTAAACACTTCTCCTAATCCATGTCCAATCGATTTCCACCCTTTTTAATGCTCTCCCAAGCATGTCCTAGGGTTAGGAGTGGTTAAGGGACCAAAACACAGCTGAACATGGGCCTAACCATCAAGGTTTACTCAAAATCAGCATATGCCAGTCGACTCTATCAGTTACCAGTCAATTGGGCTTGGCATCAATCGACTGGTCTTCATGCCAGTCGACTAATAACTGCATTTGCAGTTTTCAGCATTTTCAGAAATGAATTTCTGAAATTCATAAGTAAATATACGTAGTTTTAAAAATCTTGAAAATTTATACGTATAATACTTATCATAAACACTATGGGTGAAAATTATTTTACCCACTAAATTAAGAGATTGATACAAAGTCCAAAAGTTAAGAAAAGCTTCAATATGGAGCCCTCTTTGTATCATCTCATTCAATGGTGATAGCTATCAAAAGATATACTTCACCAAGGTTTTTCAAAATGTTTTTGAAACCTTTAATTTTTTTTTTCTAAACATCTCACTTATATCTAGATGTGTAAAACACATACAAGTCATGTTTTTAGTGAGATGTGAGTTTTTGTTCTTTTATGGTCTCATGCATATTTCTAGGCAATATTATTTGATTACCATCAAATCATGTCATAGTCCTTAATTTCATTTTAGTTTATGCATGATATGATTATGGCATATATATGATATAACTTAAGCATGTGCCAAAATCATGATGTCATGGCATGTGAATGAAATTTTAGCATACATGACATATAAAGACAAGTCTAAAACATGATCATGACATTTTTAGAAGTAAAAATGAAAATGATGTCATGACATGGCAAGGAAAACAAATCATGGCAAGAAAAATATACTAAGGTATAAAATACCTAAGTGTTAAATCCAAATTGTCATTTCTAGGGTTAAGTTCATTTTTGCCTTAATGCCATTTATCCCCCTAGTGTGTCATAAACCCAAAATGGCACACCAATACCTCTAAGACCTAATTGTGCCAATTTAATCATTTTTTAACTTCTCAAAGCATATTGGCACATCCTAATGTGTCAACTCACAATGGCTAGGTTAACTACCCATCCACTTAGGGTTGACACACGTGAATCGATCACGCTCCTAGGAATCCAATATCTATTGTAGCTTCTTGGGTTAACAAGGTATTCACTAGGGATAACTTCCCTAGATACCTTTCTAATTACCCTTTTAGGCTTTGAAGCCTTAGTCAAATGGGTCTTTCCTAGGTCAACTCTAGAGGTGACTCCTCCTTTGACCTTCCTAGTGGCTATATTTGATTTCTTTGAGGTCTTAGCCACTAGACACATACCATGGCTAGACTTAGGGATGGCTTCCCTATTAGCCTTGGTTTTTCTAGACCTAGATGTTGTTCCATAATTAAATGGAACATTGTGATAGGACATAGGTTTGTGACCCAAACCTTTCTTGTCCTTAGACCGTTCTTGTTTCCTAGGCCTTGACTTTTGTACATTAGACCCCTTAACCAAATTTGTTATTATTGCTAGGGTCTTCTCCAATTTTTCTAGCCTTGACCACAAGGCTCGATTCTCCACCTCCAATCTTCCCAATTTTGATTTATCATTTGATTTTTGGGAATTATTTTTCTTTTTAGGCATATGCCTAGATTTCTTGGGGTTAATGCCCAAGTTTTCTTCAATTCTCCTAATTGATTCCCTAGGCAAGATTGGTCTAGTGTTATTGGTCCTAGGTTTGTCCTTAAAGAAACTAACATGCTTAGCACCTAAACAATAAACCTTATTATTTCTACTAGCATGCTTTTCATTTATAATTGCAAGTGAACTAAAATAATTTCTAGCATGCCTTTTAACTTTAGGAATTGAAGGTGCATTCTTTAAATATACCTTAGGGTTAGCTTGGGAAGCTCCCCCTACATGAGATACACCTTCTTGCCCTTTTTTCCTCCCCCTAGAGCATTGACTTTGGTAGTGCCCCTTTTGATTGCATTTAAAGCACACAATGTTCTCTTTGCTTCTAGTTGTGGGGACTCCGGCATCCTTTGACTTTGGGTTGACTTTTGGTGTCGGTGTTTTCTTCTTAGCCAATTTTGGACATTTACTCTTGTAATGCCCTTTCTCCCTACACTCAAAGCATATTATGTGATTTTTATTTAAAATAACAACACTTGAGTTACCTAGGGAGGTGGAGGATTCTTCTTGATCACATCTTCCGGAGGTAGATGCTTCGTTTTGACTTTGCTCCGGAATAGAAACCCTTTCCTCCCCCTCAATGCTAGAGGTGGAGGTCTCCACCAAGTCATCCACATCTTCAAATGTGGTGGGTGCATCTTCCTCGGCATTCTCCTCTACTTGTTCCAGTTGAGAATTTTCTTGGAATTTCATTATCTTATTCCATAGCTCCCTTGCATCCCTATAGTCACCCAATATAGACCAAATATGGTTAGGTAACAAATCACTAAGTAATTTTATTACCTCGAGATTTGTCTTGAAGTCCTTGATTTGGTCTTGAGTCCACCTTGACTTCTCAATTGGCTTGTTGTCTTTGTCCCTAGGCATCTCAAAACCATTTTCTACAATAATCATAAAATCAAAGTCGGTTTCGAGATATACCTCCATCCGTTTCTTCCACCAAGAAAAATATCCATCGAATTTCGGTGGATGGATGTTGTAGTCGGCCATCTTGTAGTGCTTGTGTCGGCGGTTAGTCCTCGACAAGCACCTTGGCTTTGATACCACTTGTAGGGTCGATATATATGTTGGCCGGCTAGAGGGGGGTGAATAGCCCTCAATCGTCGTACGGTGGAATACGATCGTTCTCATTGCGTGCTCGTCTACAATTGTCGTTAGCGCAGCGGAAATAATAGAAACAATAATAATACTAACAACAATACAAGCATACGCAAACACACACAATAAACGTGGTTCGGAACCGAATGGCTCCTACTCCATGGGCGAGCTCACTGAGCTCTAGTTATGCGCACGACACTAACTAAACTCCTTCTCGACTACACGTCGGAGGTAGAGAAACCTCATACAAGCTATTACAACAGTAATACTACAAGAAATACAAAGACACAAGAAATACAAGTAAATAATACTTTACAACTCTTTGCTTTAAACCCTTTCTCGTTGCTTGCTTTGGATGGCTCTTGAAGGACTGGAATGCAGTAGCAATTCCCCTCCAATCGCTTCCTTAAAGTCTTGGCAAAATCCCCCATCTTGAGCTCCATTTTATCCCGATCATTGATCGTGACCATCAGTCGACTGGTCCTATAGTCGTTGTCTCACAATGGCCAGATCCACGTTGGTTAAGTTCCAACGGATCACACATCAATCGACTGATGGCACCCATCAGTCGACTAGTACCCATCAGTGGAGTGCTGGCGAGCTCGACTAGCTTTTGTGCCTGCGCAGTCACGATCGATCATTGCGCTTCCTTATCGATCGATGTTGTCAACAATCGAGCCCTCCCATGGCGGTCGGTGATCGACCGGACTCTGTTCGATCGAACCTTTGGTCAAACCCATACGACCTAGAGCAGTCGACTGGCACCTATGTCAGTCGACTGATGTCGGGTAAAACCTCAAACATCAAGTTGTTTGAGCATTCGACAACCAGTCTTAGCCACTTGGCCAAGTCCACCTCATCCCTCATGGAGTTCCCCATCGAAGCTCTCTTCCCTCGGCCTACGTCCCTCGGATGCGCCAAGCGCACGGCTTCGCAACGCCATCCTTCGCATCTCATGCCCTCGAAGTATGCTTCCCTTTGGTCTCACTCCATTCTCTCCCCATCCGACGGTCCCTCGGATGCACCAAGCGCACGGTTTCGCAATTTCATCCTTCACCGACTCAAGAACCCCGAGCTTAGTGAACTTACCAAGTCCTCAAGACTTCCCAAATGCACCAAGCGAATGACTTCGCAATGCATTTCTCACCAAGCACCAAGCGCACGGCTTCGCAATGCATTTCTCACCAAGCACCAAGCGCACGGTTTCGCAATGCTTTAGACTTTTCCACACCAAGCTCCATTCTT
This sequence comes from Wurfbainia villosa, assembly GCA_025175895.1. NCBI lineage: Eukaryota > Viridiplantae > Streptophyta > Magnoliopsida > Zingiberales > Zingiberaceae > Wurfbainia > Wurfbainia villosa. Next base: position 78,132,609 of record CM045994.1, on the reverse strand, counting down.
GGATTTTCCATGCCAACCCCATGTTGGACTTTCCCACACCAAGCTCCATGCTTGGATTTTCCATGCCAACACCATGTTGGACTTTCCCATGACAATCTCTTGTCATGAGTTTTATCTATCATCAAAATACTATTAAAGTACTGCTCGAGTCAAACTCGAGTCGACCTGGGCCGATTGCACCAACATTACTAAATTTATGGAATAGATTCTTTTATCCCTAACTCCTTTAAGTAATATGTTTGAATTTTTAATATTATTAATCAAACATTCATTTGATAAAATTTTACTTCATATCCATCATTATATAACTAACTTATACTAAGTAGATTAAATTTGAAATTTTCTACCAACAAAACATTCTGTATAATAAATTTGATTTCAATTCAATGTTATCTGATCCAATTACCTTAAGTTTTCCACTGTTTCCAAAGGCGACTGAACATAGGTTCTTGAGTTTTAATTCTGTGAACTTTTGACTATCTCCAGTCATGTGTCTAGAGTAGCCACTATCCAAAATCCATTGGTCCATTCTGGAGTCTTACATGAATTAAACATTCTTAAGGTTGTTCTAAATTTATTCAAATTTTGAATAAAGCAAATTACCTTGAATTGATTTGGGATTAATTTGATTAAGATTGAATTGATTAGAGTTAAGTTGATTGAGTTGATTAAAATTAATTAGAGTCAAATTAGGGTTGAGTTGAAATAAGATTGAATTAGAGTTGAATTAGGGTTGAGTTAAGATTGAATTTGAGTTGAATTAGAGTTTAGTTGAATTAGGATTGAATTGATTAAGTTGAGTTGATTAGAATTGAATTGATTAAGTTGATTAAGGTTGAGTTGATCTTATTCATCTCACTCAATCTAAGTTTTCAATACACGTTAATCCTATGAGTTTTGTGAGATGAGGATTCTTTTTTATCTTGATTAATTTTAATGAAAATTTTTAAAGTTTTTAAACTTATGTTAGATCAAAGTTTAGATTGAGCTAATCAAGTAGGTTTTTTCCAAAATTGACTTCCAGATAGTGGTGAGGCATATGAACTTCTTGAATATCAGGTGGACCACTTCCTAAGATAAAGTCAACGAAGGAATCAAGTACTTGACTCACTTTGGACTAAACTTTTATCTAACTAGTTAAAGGCTCTGTTAGTTAGCTTTGGTTAGTTCCACTCGACTTAGTGAACTAGGTCGTGGCGAGGTATATGACCTTCTTTGGATATCAAGTGGACCACTCCCTAGACATGTATCTCGAAGAGCTTTCCTAACTTACTATCAGTTCACATCGTCTTAGTACTAGTTTGTTCAAGTTTAAACTACTTTGTTTCCTATTTAGTCTATTCTAAATTAAGCAAGTAAAGTAAACTAAACATGCAAGATTTTAACTAATTAAAGAAACAAGAAAAGAGTTAGCTCCCCTTAAGTGATAACTTAGTTTAGTTTTGTTCACTAAGTGAACTTGACTCTTGGGAACACAAAATTAGTTCGGTCCAATTTGGTTGACTGAGCTAGACTTAGGAACCCATGCTTGGACTCTATTCTTAACATTTCGACCAAGTAATGACATGTATGATTTGTATGAAGATTTAGCCTTCTATTCGAGTCCGGACTTGTTGTACATGGCTCGTTGAGACCCAGCATCATATTGAGATACTTGGAGCCCGAGGTGAACCTTTTCAACATTCTGGTGAGATCTCCTACTTGCCTTTTTAGGACTGAGTTCTCTTCCTCATGCATGTCAACTTGAGTTGAGTCTCTATCCTCAATTTGTAAAGTCGAAGTCTTCGAGTTGACTTGTTCCTTAAGTACTTGGACTTCCTTAAGAAGATAGTTGACTCGATTCTTAGACTTAGCTAACTTCCTACCTAGGCATGCTATTATATTGTACAAATTATCTTCTAAGGAAGAATCTATCTCGTCTAGTCCTTCGGAAACGGATGCGGATTCGTAGCTTCTCTCGGACTCGGATTCAGAACTTGATTCAGTCTCGAAACTTGATTCGGTCATGAATGCTACGAAGCTCCTCTTTGTTTCTTCCGTGTCTGACTCCTCCGAAGATGATTCGTCCCAAGTCACCTTGAGTGCCTTCTTCTTCTTTTCATTTTTATGTTTTTTTTTTCCTTTTTTAGATTTTGTGCACTCCGACTTGTAGTGACCCTTCCCGTTGCACTCGTAACAAGTAACTTCTGATCTAGGTCTTGGCTTATTGTCGATTATCTTTTTGGCATCTTTCTTCATGAACTTCTTTTTCTGGTTGAACATCTTCCGAAACATGTTAACGATCTCTTCTTCTCCATTTATGTCCGACTCTGACTCATCTTCGGATTCATTCTTGGTTTTCTTTTCCTTTCTTGTCGAACTTGCCACTAATGTAATACCATTCTCGGTTTGACCTGAGTTAGCTTGTTCGTGTAGTTCAAGTTCGCAAAATAGTTAGCCTAGTCTAATTAAGGAAAGATGTTGGGAGACCTTATAGGCATCGACGATGGATGCCCATAAGGCATTTTGAGGAAATGTCTTAAGGGTATACCTAATTGTATCCCTATTTTCAATTTGATGACCTATTAGGTGGAGTCCATTTAGTATGTCCTTTATCCTAATGTGAAGTTGACTAGCACTTTCTGTCACGCCCCGAGAGTATGCCGAGCCGAAAAGCAAATGGACGACATCTCCCATGTACGTGACAACATATCCTATTAATACAAGGCCTTTGGGTCCACAATCACAACATAATAAACATATCTAAAATCAAAACAATAGCTGAAGACATCACAACATGATAACAGTCGTTCAACAACCCATACTGACATAAAATCCGAACAAACACGGGTGTACACTCACAGAAAAAGTCCACAATACCAAACAGTACATAAAACTCCAAATACAAACTGAAGTACAGGAAAAGAAACCAAAATCCATGGGAGCCTCGGAAGTGAGATGGAATGGATCGCTGGAGATGCTCCAAGTCGTCACGAAGACTTCTACCTATTACCTGGGCGACGAAAAAACCCAGGGTCCGTGGCGGTGAGTATAACTCAGCGATAATAGGAAACAAAACATGTATATATCAAATATCACATGTAATTCAAACATATATAATCAACAGGTACATCAGGCATACATCAACATAATAAATATATATACATGCATATACCCTCTAAACAACTGAACAACAAAAGATGCTGACATACCTGACAGTCAGCTTCTTTACACTCGTCTAACCTGACCATAAATCCACAACATGAAGAGTAATACTAACTCACACTATATCATGATACAGGTCAAAGGTATCAAATAGACCAACCAACAAGTATACAGATATCTGACACCCAACCATATAGAAAATGCAAGTACCATGTATGAAGATGTACAAACAAATGCAACAAGCATAGCACAAACAAATACAACATCACAATAAGCATAAATATAGACTGATATATATATATATATATATATATATATATATATATATATATATATATATATAGTATATATATAAGACGCCATAAGACACGACAATGCAGCATGCATGGTCATGCCTGCGCACCCCTACTCGCTACCACGACCCCAGTGTGGTCGTGGCATGACATGACAACTGTCCCAACTCAACACCAACCACTGCTCTCGAGTGGCCGAGTAGGCAGTATGAATGAGTAGCATATAAGTGTAAAGAGCTAGCTACACAACGGAGGTCCCTGCTATTGGCCACTCCGACTGACACTACCCATGAGTGGTCGAGTGTCACACACCTAGGACAACTACATGCAACTCCAACTACCACCGTCTATAGTGGTAGAGTGCGGCACGACAAATTCTCTGCCCTCACACCAGTTACTCCTCCATGAGTAACCTAGGAGGCAAGATGACTAACGAATCTCTCAACCACCAATGAGACCATGTCGCCATCATGCATGCAAATGACATGAATGCACAATCACTCATACAGACATCCACCATAGACTCTCTGTTCTACAGAGAGTCATACCAATCTAATCAATACACTCTCTATCTTGCAGAGAGTCATACTCAACTGATCATAACAAGCTAGGACCACCGGTCCGTAGCGACACACTATTCACAATTCACCTGACCATTTACACAACACATGATCGATAGTAAATATGCAACATAAGGGTATTGGAATCAATCCTACGTTCAGGGCATTACCTACCCACGGATGACCTTTTTCCCAATTTACAAATAAGGTCATCATCCGTACTCCATTATTTACACCTAACTAAGCATTTATAGGTTTACTTACATCACATCTATAACTCCTAATCATGATGAAGAAAAATGTGATAACAACAATAGAGCATATAAGGCCAAAGACAAAGTATCAAGCACAAGAATAAATAAGAGTGGAGTCAAGGTAATATAATCATATATCTAAATCTACATGCATCAACAACTACCTGACCAGGGTAGGAAATTACCGACCTGTTGTAATGCTCGTAATAATAAAGCCCTCACATCCGCGGACCTGTCTCGTATCCACTGTTGGGATGTATACTAAAAAGTCTATCTTTTGTATGAACATCTTTATTTTTGAAATAAGAATCACATAATCATTATTTGCATATTTATGGTTATGCATATTATTTGATACATTACATTGTAGAAAACATGGTGTGTAGTGTCACACGGGAGATCATGTTATCAGTTCCTTGTAGAGTATAAGTAGAGGCTCACAACCGAGATGGTTTTGGACAAACCATTAGTATGGTTGTAGTGTGATTTGGTATTGGTTTGTCTTGACCATAGAATTACACTAGTACACTTTGTGAGTATTGAGCAGGACCGACATAGAGGTGATTCAATTCATTGCTGACTACATAATTGAATCGGACCTCGAATATTATGGTGTGCATGCTCTTAATCCTGATATAATAATGGTCACATGTACTTAGTATTTATTTCTTTGATTTACCAATGAGCGAGATTTATAGATTAAATCGATAGGCTCGATAAGTTAGAAAATAATATTATTTACATGGTGTGACATTTATTATAGGAGAAAATTGTGTCCTATATATTAGGATGATGATGTCCCCTTGAGGAGCTCATAAGGATCATTATGTAAACCCTGCAGGTGGACTTGGTCCAGCATGATGATGAGGTTGAGTGATACTACTCATGGAGTTAGATGTTGATTAATTAATTGTCAGTAAATTAATTAATTGACGGACATTCGAGATCTTAAACATGGGAAGAAATTTTTACAATTAATATATGGAGCCCATATTTATTTATGGGGGTTGGTGAGGTAGATCAATGATAATTCTCTAGTGGAATGGATTATCATTAATGGATTTGACTTTATGTGGGCTAGATCCATTGGGTCGCCAAGATCCAACTCCTCCGCATTGTCCCTATTGTAGCCAAATATAAATACCTCATGAAATCCTAGATCTAACGGTGGAAAATAAAACCCTAGATCCGACGGTGGAAAATGAAACCCTAGATCCGACGGTGGAAAATGAAACCCTAGATCCGACGATGGAGATTGAAAGGAGGCTTAGGCCTAGCTCTATAAAAGGAGGGCTAGGGCTTGGGCGGTGAGAGCAATAGAAAAGATTGGATTAGAGTTTGCTCTTTGGTTTGGGCCGCTAGGGTTTGGAGAGGCTTTGGGCGGCAACACGTGGAAGGGCTTCTTCTCTTCCTAAGGTCTAGCCGGCGCCCATATCCCATCTTCTTTCTCTTCTTGGCTGGCGCCCATCTCTTTTCTTCCTCAAGTTTTGGCTGGCGGCAACAAGAGCTACTCTTGTTGGCCGGCACCCATCTTCCATCTCCCTCTCCTTGGTGGTCGGCGAAAATAACAAAGAGGAGGAAGAGGTTTGTTTTTCCTCCAAAGGGATTGTGTCCGGAACTAGATAGGAGAAGAAGGGAGCTTAAATCTTCCCTTTGTTTGAAGCGAGCAAGGAAGGGAAGATCGAGATCTAGGAGGCTTCATCTCTTGGAGGATCGTTGCCCACACAATGTCCAAGAGGAGGATAGGACATACAATAGAAGATCAAGAGGTAAACAAGATGTATAATTCTTGTTTAAGTTTGTTTTCTTGTTCTATGAAATTAGTATGTATTGTATGTGGTTAATTTACTAGGACCCCAAAGATAAACACAAAAACTGGCTATCCGTACATCATCTATTCCGCGGCTAATCGAGGAAAAGAGTTAGGTTGCTTGAACAACAAGTTTGTTAAAGAGATCACTCTAATCGAATAGCACGATGATGGATCGATTGCTTGGTTAATCCGTCATCGTCTTGGATTAATTTTTTTAATCCGGGGACGTATGTGGGATCGCGATGTACAAGCGATCGAGGTGTGAAGCGAAGCTTCGGTTCCAACCTTCAATTGGTATCAGAGCCACAGTTTTCGGTTTTGTATGTTTATGATTCGGTTACTTTTATGCACTTATCATATATTGTATGTGCTGGATGATAGTAGGATGTGCGTAGGCTAACTTTTTGGTTGCATGCATAAGATCCAACTATTATGGTCATATGTGTGTGTATGCGATTGGATGTGTGTAATTGTAATATTATTTGAATTCTTGGGGTTGACGAGGCTAGTATTTAATTTTTGTAATTAAGTATGATATTGTTTAGCCACTCTTTTATTTTATTTTACTTTCGATCTAGATTTCATATACACTCCTTCCTGGAGTATAGGATCGATGGATGTAAATTAAAATAATTGTTCTCGGCTCGGATCTCCGGATGACTTGTACATGGTGTATGGTGGAGTGGACGAGATGACGACACGATGGGAGGCATATTGCAAAACAAAAGCCATAATAGTTGGAAAATATTTTTTTTCATATTTATTGCTTCTTGTTTGATATGCATGTTGTGTGCTAGAAAAATTTCTCATTTTAAATTACTAAGTGGGAGAGGGATATTTTTTTAAAAAATTCCCATGGCCTCCATTACAATTTGACATGTGATACAAACAAACTTGCGCGTCGGCTCTTAGTGCCTTCCTCCCCATCAGATGAGTTTGTTTTTCAGATCATAGGGTCAAATATGGTTATAGGAAATTATTTAGGAGCATATGTACTTCCCCATCGGAAGGTACATAATCCGAGATAATTGCCTTGGTATCGAGTAATGGTGAACACTTAGATCCAAATAAGAGTATCCTTCCCATCGGAGTCACTGCTTTTATTTGTAGGGCCGAAGAGGAACCAACTATTAATTTTATTTTTTAAAAAGTTAGATTGACAGGATAATAAAATTAATGGGTAAAACCTCCTCTTATAAATGTAGAATTCGTATACGTCCATACTATCGTGGCATACAATATTCTCGGTGTAGAATTCGTATACGTACACACTATCTATGTGATTCTTAGGTTTTTCAAAAATGACTTTCAACTCACTTGTTGTGATACTAAAGGAGAATAAACTTACTGGACCCAATTATGTTGATTGGAAAAGGAATCTAGATATTGTCTTGACTGTTGAGGAGTACAAGTATGTACTCTTCGAAGAGTGTCCTCCTAAGCCTGTGGATGATTCTGAGGAAAAGGAGAAAGAGAGTTATAAAAAGTGGATTAAAGCTGATGAGATGGTGTGGTGTTACATTTTGGCTTCTATGTCAATTGTATTGCAATATCAACATCAAGTTATACCCACTGCTTATGACATGATGATCAATCTCAAGGAACTTTTCGGACACCAAAATCGGGTTGTGAGGCAGGAAGCCATGAGGAACTTGATGACGACCACCATGGTCGAGGGAACACCCGTGAGGGATCATGTTCTCAAGATGATGGCTCATTTGAATGAGCTAGAAGTCCTTGGAGATGAGATCTATGTGGAAACCCAGGTCGATATCATTCTCCAATCTCTACCTAGGAGTTTTGAGCAGTTTCGTCTGAATTACAATATGAATAAGAGGTTGTATTCATTGGCGGAGCTTCTGACAAAACTCCAAGCGACAGAGGGGCTTTTTCATCAGAGTGCTTAGGCTCGGGCCATGGTTACTCAGAAGGTTTTGACTTCTATGCCGAAAGGAAAGAAGAAGAAGAAACAAGGTGGAGCAAAGGTGGCGGGAGGATCTCAGGGAGGAGTGAAGAAGCCGAAAGGCAAGTGCTTCACTTGCAAGCAGACTGTACATTGAAAGAAGGATTACCCCAACCTGAAGCAGAACAAAGGTATATCTTTTGGTCTAGTCATTGAAACATGTTTAGCAGTGTTATCTACCAGCACTTGGTATGTAGATACGGGAGTCACTGATCATGTCTGCAATACTTTGCAGGGGTTCTAGAAAACAAGATGACAAGCTGAAAGGGAGATTACCGTTTACTTGGGCGATGCTACGAAGGTGGCGGCTATTGCAGTGGGAGATGTTTATTTATCTTTTGATAGGAATAAAACTTCGATTTTGAAAAATTGCCTTTATGTACCTTTATTTAGAAAGAATTTAATTTCGGTTTCTAAATTATTTTTAGATGGATATTTTATTTCTTTTAATGATAGAGTTGTCATAAAAAGGAATAGGGAGATTATCTGTTCTGGTACATTGATAGAAAATTTATATACCCTTGAACCAAAAGCTCCCACGATGCAAATAGAAGTGAATAACTCATCTTCTAAATCTAATAAGAGAAAAGAACCTTCGAAAATGAATCAAACATATCTTTGGCATCTAAGGTTAGGTCATATTAACCTAAGTAGAATTCAAAGGTTGATAGCTGATTGACCTATAGGTTCATTAGTGGTGGAAGGTTTCCCAACCTGCGAATCTTACTTGGAAGGTAAAATGACCAAGAGGCCTTTTAAGGCCAAGGGGTATAGAGTTAAAGATGTGTTAGAATTGGTTCATTCTGATTTGTGTGGTCCTATGTCTATCCAGGCTAGAGGTGGTTTTAAATATTTCATCCCTTTTATAGGTGATTATTCAAGATATGGATACATTTACTTGATGCGCCGCAAGTCTGAATGCTTTGACAGGTTCAAAGAATTTAAGACTGATGTGGAGAAACGTCAAGGTAAAAGTATCAAGACACTACAATCTGATCGTGGTGGTGAATGTTGGATCGAGAAGCGTCGCTAGAGGGGGGGGTGAATAGCGATCGTAAATCTTTTCTTTTTCGTTCGTTCAATACGCAAAGTAAGCACAGCGGAAAATAAATGAACACGTTTATTTTACTTGGTTCACAACCCAGCGGTTGCTACTCCAAGGCCCTATCGGTCCTAGACCGCGTACGGAGGGCAAAGCACTAAAACGTCTCCTCCTCGTTGGAGGTAGGAGACAACGATTACAAAAACCGAATACACGAGGATGAGGCAACAAGCCTACCTCACCTCGTTATGAAAAATACGAAAATAAAACCAAAACGTGCTAGATTGGTGGTTTCACCAAATCTTAGCGCCCCCGCTCTGATACCAATTGTTGGATCGAGAAGCGTCGCTAGAGGGGGGGGTGAATAGCGATCGTAAATCTTTTCTTTTTCGTTCGTTCAATATATTTCCTATTAAGCAGTTTAATTGTACTGTAAAGTGTACTAATTAAAGAGAAATCAACCTTAACTTTCCCTTTTGGTCCGGCTTTGAGTTTTCTCTCGAAATAATCTTCGGGGTCGGAGTCGGAGTTGTAGTTGGACTCGGCTTCGGATTCTGACTCGGACTCCTCCGTTCTTGCCATGTAAGCTATGTCTTCTCTGTTGTCCCAAGTTGCATGGAAGGCTTTCCTTGCTCCCTTTTTCTTTTGGTTCTCATTCTTCAATTTCCTTCTTTCTTGTCGAACTATTCTCCGCACAATATTGTCTAGTGCCCCTGCACCAACAGTGAACACCTCTTGGGAGAGTTTAGGAATTACTTATCAGAGGATGGGATTCAATCCCAATTATTTGCACTTGGCACACCCCAGAGAATGGTGTAGCGGAGCGAAGGAATAGGACTCTTATGGAAATGGTTAGATCGATGATGAGTTATTCTGAGTTGCCAGATTCATTCTGGGGGTATGCTCTGGATACGACAGTGTATATTCTAAACTTGGTACCATCTAAATCAGTGTCTTCTTCTCCCACAGAATTGTGGACTGGGAGAAAGCCTAGTCTGAGACATATTTGGATTTGGGGGAGTCCAACACATGTGCTGAAGGCATATGCTGGTAAGTTGGAACCTCATACAGAAGTGTGCATAATAGTAGGCTATCCTAGAAGAATGAAAGGTGGTTTGTTCTATAGTTCTAGAGATCAAAGGGTGATCGTTAGCACGAACGCCATATTTTTAACGAAAGACTATATGATGAACCACAAGCCCATGAGTAAGATTGTTCTGGAGGAATTGAGAGGGAAAGTCACTACTTCAGTACCACCGATACAAGAGGATATACCACAAGTGACTACACCGCGTGTCACAGAGGATACACAGGTGATACCTCGTCGTAGTGGGAGGGTTGTTAGATAGCCTGATAGATTTATATTCTTTGGAGAACCTTTTGATTTGGTCCCAGGCGAACATGAACCTGATCCCTGGACATATGACGAGGAAATCCAAGATAAAGATGCGGTATCTTGGCAAAGTGCAATGAATTCTGAGATAGAATCTATGGATTCAAATCAGGTTTGGGAGGTAGTAGAACCACCCAATGGTGTAAAAACCATTAGATGCAAATGGATCTACAAAAAAAAGAGAGGAATAGATGGGAAGGTTGAGACCTTCAAAGCAAGGCTTGTTGCGAAAGGGTATACTCAGAAAGAGGGTATCGATTATGAGGAGACTTTTTCGCCGGTAGACATGCTTAAGTCTATACGGATTCTCTTATGTATTACTTCTCATATGGATTATGAGGTGTGGAAGATGGATGTCAAGACAGCTTTCCTTAATGGAAGTCTTGAGGAAAACATCTATATGGAGCAACCAGAGGAATTCATTGCAAAGGGAAAAGAGCATCTTGTGTGCAAACTTAATCGGTCCATTTATGGATTGAAGCAAGCTTCGAGATCTTGGAACATCCACTTTGATGAGGTAATCCAGTCTTATGGATTTATTCAAAGTCCGAATGAGTCTTGTGTATACAAGAGATGTGACGGAAACGTAGTGGTATTTCTTGTACTATACATAGATGATATTTTGTTAATTGACAACAATGTCAAGGTGTTATCAGACGTAAGGGTATTATTGTCCAAATAGTTTGATACGAAGGACTTGGGAGAAGTGGGACACATCCTTGGGATCAAGGTTATAAGGGATCGCAGGAAAAGGATGTTGTGCTTATCTCAAGCTTCATACATAGACACCATTTTGACTCGTTTTAGCATGCAGAACTCCAAGAAAAGTTTTCTACCTTTTAGGCATGGAGTTCCTTTATCTAAAGAGATGTGTCCTAGAACATCAAAGGAGATAGAGGAGATGAAGGCGGTTCCTTATGCTTCGGTAATAGGAAGCCTCATGTATGCTATGTTATGTACGAGGTCGGATATCTACTTTGTCTTGGGCATGGTTAGCAGATATCAAAGTAATCCAAAACAGGGACATTGGACTGTGGTAAAGCATATATTGAAGTACCTGAGAAGGACTAAGGATTATATACTGATATACCAGCCAGATCAATTACTCCCTATGGGTTACACAGATTCTGATTTCCAATCTGATAGGGATAACAGTAAGTCTACCTCGGGTTTTGTGTTTACTTTAGGAGGTGGAGCCATTGTATGAAGGAGTGTCAAGCAGAAATGCATGGCGGACTCTACCATGGAAGCTGAGTATATGGCAGCCTCTAAGGTGGCCAAAGAAGTTGTATGGCTCAAGAACTTCTTGATGGACTTGGATGTGATTCCTGGTTTGCCCAGAACTATCATAATTTATTGTGATAACAGTGGTGTAGTTGCAAACTCGAAGGAACCACGAGCCCATAAGGCAAGTAAACACATGGAGCACAAGTATCACCTGATACGAGAGATCGTAAAGCGAGGAGAAGTTGTTGTAGCCAAAATTGTAAGAGAGGATAACCTGGTAGATACTTTCACTAAGGCCCTTCTAGCGAGAGCATTTGATAGTCATGTGGAGGGAATGGGAATCAGATGCATGGTAGTATGAGGATAGCATAGTTTTTTAGTATAAGTGAGAGATTGATGGGATGTATACTGTAAAGTCTATCTTTTGTATGAACATCTTTAATTTTGAAATAAGAATAACATGATCATTATTTGTATATTTATGGTTATGCATATTGTCTGATACATTACATTGTAGATAACATGGTGTGTAGTGTCACATGGGAGATCATGTTATCAGTTCCTTGTAGAGTATAAGTAGAGGCTCACAACCGAGATGGTTTTGGACAAACCATTAGTATAGTTGTAGTGTGATTTGGTATTGGTTTGTCTTGACCATAGAATTACACTAGTACACTTTGTGTGTATTGAGCAGGACCGACTTAGAGGTGATTCAATTCATTGTTGACTACATAATTAAATCGGACCTCGGATATTAAGGTGTACATGCTCTTAATCCCGATATAATAATGGGAAAATGTACTTGGTATTTATTTCTTTGATTTACCGATGGGAGAGATTTATAGATTAAATTGATAGGTTCGGTAAGTTGGGAAATGATATTATTTACATAGTGTGTCATTGATTATAGGAGGAAACCGTGTCCTATATATTTGGATGATGATGTCCCCTTGAGAAGCTCATAAGGATCATTATGTAAACCCTGCAGGTGGACTTGGTCTGGCATGATGATGAGGTTGAGTGGTACTATTAATGGAGTTAGATATTGATTAATTAATTGTCAGTAAATTAATTAATTGACGGACATTCGAGATCTTAAACACGGAGAGATATTTATACAATTAATATATAGAGCCCATATTTATTTATGGGGGTTGGTGAGGTAGATCAATGATAATCCTTTAGTGGAATGGATTATCATTAATGGATCGGACTTTATGTGGGCTAGATCCATTTGGTGGCCAAGATCCAACTCCTCCTCATGGTCCCTATTGTAGCCTAATATAAATAGCTCATGAAAGCCTAGATCTGACGGTGGAGATTGAAAGGAGGCTTAAGCCTAGCTCTATAAAAGGAGGGTTAGGGCTTGGGCGGTGAGAGAAATATAAAAGATTGGATTAGGGTTTGCTCTTTGGTTTGGGCGGCTAGGGTTTGGAGAGGCTTTGGGCGGCAACAAGTGGAAGGGCGTCTTCTCTTCCTAAGGTCTAGCCGGCGCCCATATCCCATCTTCTTTATCTTCTTGGTTGGCGCCCATCTCTTTTCTTCCTCAAGTTTTGGCTGGTGGCAACAAGATCTACTCTTGTTGGCTGGCACCCATCTTCCATCTCCCTCTCCTTGGTGGCCGACGGCAACAAAAAAGAGGAGGAAGATGTTTGTTTTTCCTCCAAAGGGATTATGTCCGGAACTAGATAGGAGAAGAAGGGAGCTTACATCTTCTCTTTGTTCAGAGCGAGCAAGGAAGGGAAGATCGAGATATAGGAGGCTTCATCTCTTGGAGGATCATTGCCCACACAACGTCCAAGAGGAGGATGGGATATACAATAGAAGACCAAGGGTAAAACAAGAGGTATAATTCTTGTTTAAGTTTATTTTCTTGTTCTATGCAATTAGTATGTATTTTATGTGGTTAATTTACTTGGACCCCGAAGATAAACACAAAAATTGGCAATCCGTACATCATCTATTCCACGGCTAATCGAGGAAAAGAGTTAGGTTGCTTGAACAACAAGTTTGTTCAAGAGACCACTCTAATCGAATAGTACGATGATGGATCGGTTGCTTGGGTAATCCGTCATCATCTTGGATTAATTTTTTTTAATCTGAGGACGTATATGGGATCGCCATGCACAAGCGGCCGAGGTGCGAAGCGAAGCTTCGGTTCAAATCTTCATCCACGTCATGCAAATATCACAATTGCAATTTAGTGCAAGCATACAGCAACATACGAATTAGCTACTACGTTATCCCTATATCCATATCCTTTATTGAATATGAATGATAATCCCCATTCATCAAGTGTAACCCATCTATAGCCATTATTAAACAACTAAACAACACCTAACATCAAAGTGGTAAATACAGCTTATCTTCTCGTCTCACACCCTAATCAGCCAGCACACCAACACAGCACCAGATCGAAGATTTCATCTCCCTGCCCGGCTGCAAAACAGAGTTCAAAATCCTAATTTCACTGTGAGCAGCACACAAAACATCTCACTAGCTACTGTGAATGAAAATACACCCAAACCTAGCTCACACACAACCCCCTTTTGCGATCCAAGTTGTTCACTGTGGACAGCTCCACCACTGACAACAGCTACTGCTCTTCTCTATTCAACGGACTCCCAGATCATTGCCCACATCGACAGATCACGCTTAGTGCAGGAAAACCACAGCAACACCTAACTCTTGTCCAAGGTAAGGAGAAAAATCGGTGCTTACCTTTCCCCGATGACAAACAATAGAGGAACCCCCCTAATCTGCTTGTTTCGTCGGAAAACCCAATGACAACGTTGTGCCCTAGCTTCCGCGACAATCTGTGTTAAACACATGAGAAACACGTTCACAGATGGATCTCTTCCAAAAACGAGGGAAAACAAAGAATGGGCAATGCCTTACCTTGCTCCGATAGAAAAATTGTGGCTTCCAGTAGAAAATGGTGCCGACGTCGCCGACCTAAGCCCCCCAACCGTGAGCACCCTTGCTACTCTGGCTTGTCCAAGAGCACCGGCGAGGGAACATCGGTCACCACTGTCCACTCACGTAGAGAAGCCGACAAGATCTGGGGATGGTAGGAGTCGGAGAGGTCATCCACTCGTGCAAAGAAACCGACGAGATCTGGGGACGACAAGAGTCAGAGAGGTCGCGTGGGGAGAAAAGATCACGAGGAAGAAGATTAGCGAAGTGAAGGGGGAAAGTCGTGAGAACGAAGAGAAAAGATCAGGATTTCGGCGTAGAAATGTTCAAGAAAAATTTGGCGATGAGGTAAATGTCGGACGACGTGCATTAAGAATGAAGAAACGGGTCAAGTCCAATAAAGCGGGTCGAGTCCACTTGATTCGACTTAACCCAGGTTCAATTAAATCTAGGTTAATTAAACTATTAAAATTTCTTAAGCTAGGTTAGATGTAATTAACTCCTAACCATCTTCCAAAAATTTTTAATTAACCCACTCATAATATTACCCCTTTAGCCATTTATTTGCAGTATTTTTACATCCTCCCCCACTTAATCAAATTTGGTCCCCAAATATCCGAAATGACCACATGCATACCTCAAGTGAACAGATGAGGGTATTGAGCTCAGATAGTATCTTCCAGCTCCCACATATCCTCCTCATCAGTATGATGCTGCCATCTAACCTTTACGAGTCGGATGGTTTTGTTCCGCAATTGGCGCTCCTTGTGACCAAGAATCTGCACTGGAATCTCCTCATAAGTCGCATTTATTTGGAGTGGAATCGGAATCTCTTTTAGAACATGAACAGAACGCGACACATATTTCCTCAGCATAGAAACATGAAATACATTGTGAACACCAGCAAGAGTCGGAGGTAAAGCCAACCAGTAAGCTACACCCCTAATCCGCTCCAATATCTCAAATGGACCAATGTAGCGTGGAGCTAATTTTCCTTTCAACCCAAATCTCTTGACTCCTTTCGTAGGAGAAACTCATAGGAATACATGATCCCCGTCTTAGAATTCCAAAGGCCTTCGCCTCCAGTCCGCATAACTCTTCTGTCGATCCTGTGCCTCAGATAACCATCATCTGATGACTTGCACCAACTCTGCATCATGCTGAATACTCTGTGGCCCCAATAGTTGTCATTCTCTAACTTCCTCCCATAACACAGGAGATCTACAAGGTCTACCGTATAAGGCCTCGAAAGGAGCCATCTGAATCGAAGAGTGGTAGCTGTTGTTATAGGCAAATTCCACTAAATGAACGTGGTCCTCCCAATTGCCTCCGAAATCCATGACACACGATCTCAATAAGTCCTCCAATGTCTGAATGGTATGCTCAGACTGTCCATCTATCTATGGATAAAACGTTGTACTGAGTCGAAGCTCTGTGCCTATAGCTTGCTACAGACTCTACCAAAATCTCGAGGTGAATCGGAAGTCTCTATCAGATATAATACTCAAAGGCACTCCATGCAATCTGATAATCTCTCGACAGTATAACTCTGCCAGATGATCTAATGAGTCTGTCCCGCGAATAGGAAGGAAGTGCACGGATTTGGTTAATCGATCCATGATCACCCAAATCGCATCATGACCTTTACAGGTTCTGGGCAATCCCATAACAAAATCCATCGTGATATACTCCCACTTCCATTCCGAGATTGGAATTTCCTGCAATAATCCAGTGGATTTCTGATGTTCAGCCTTCACCTGCTGGCATACTAAACATCGAGCAACAAAGTCCGCAATATATCTCTTCATGCCATTCCACCAGTATAAGTGTTTCAAATCTCAGTACATCCGAGTACCACCAGGATGTATAGCAAATCTCGAATGGTGTGCTTCCTGTAGCAATTATTCCTTAACTGGATGCGTCTTCGGAACACATAATTGTCCATGGAAACGAAGTACTCTATTCTCGTCACTCGAGAAATCTATTTGACGTTCTGAGTCTATCGTGCTGCACAAGAACTATAGATGTTGGTCACTGACTTGTGCTTCTTTAATATTCTCAGCAATAGTGGACTGGGCAACCATAGATACTAATACTCCCTAGGATGTTTGACCATGTTCAGACAATCCCAACTCTGAGAACTGTCTAACTAGATCTGTAACTACTATTAGATGACTGGCCAGAATCCCCCAAGAATTCCTACTCTGTGCATCTACTACCACATTAGCTTTTCCCGGATGATAATGGATGGTGCAGTCGTAATCCTTTAGATATTCCATCCACTGTCTCTGTCTCAGGTTCAGTTCTTTCTATGTGAACAGATACTTTAGACTTTTATGGTCTGTGTAGATCTCAAAAGTAATGTCATACAAGTAGTGCCTCCATATCTTCAATGCGAAAATGATGGTTGCTAACTCCAGATCATACACTGGATAATTTCTCTCGTGATCCTTTAGTTGACGGGAGGCATAAGATACCACACGGTTGGACTGCATCAAACCTGCACCCAACCCTTGGATAGAAGCATCTGTATATAGAACCATCCCATCAACACCAGAAGGAATCACTAAGACTGGTGCAGAAACTAGCCGTAGCTTAAGCTCCTGGAAGCTAGTTTCACAAGCCTTTGACCAGGTGAACTTGACCCCTTTCCGGGTCAGGCGAGTGAGTGGCATGGCAATACTTGAGAATCCCTCCACGAATCTCCGATAATACCTGGCTAGACCAAGGAAACTATGGACCTCCTGAACTAATTTTGGCTGCTCCCAACTGGTAATCGTCTCAATTTTCTAGGGATCTATAGAAATACCTCTGTTGGACACTGTTGGATCGATGCAGTTCGCTAGAGGGGGGGTGAATAGCGATAAAAAACTTTTTCGTAATCGTTCGTTAAGGTACGAGTAAAACGCAGCGGAAAGATAACAATAAATAAATAATGAGCTCCTACATATGGATCTATTCGATTCACATGAAGCCAAGTCACTCAATAAAAGTCAATATTGCTTAGTCATAATTGATGACTACTCCAGGTTTACCTGGGTTAGGTTCATCAAACATAAAAATGATACCCTAGATCAATTAATCAATCTATTCAAATTAATCGAGAATCAAAAAGACCTTAAGGTTAAAAGACTTAGAAGCGATCATGGTGGTGAATTCGAAAATCAAAGGTTCACCGACTTCTATAACCTAAACGGATACCACCATGAGTTCTCTTGCCCTAGGACCCTTCAACAAAATGGCCTAGTGGAGCGGAAAAACCGAACTCTACAAGAAGCCGCTAGGACCATGTTGAATGAATACGACCTACCCGATAGGTTTTGGGTAGAAGCCGTGAGTACAGCATGTTATATCCAAAATAGGATCCTTATGGTAAAAGGGCACCTTAAGACCTCATACGAGATTTATCACGATAAAGTACCCAACATCAAGTACTTTAGGGTATTTGGGTGTAAGGTACATATCCTAAACACTAAGGATTACCTAGGGAAATTTACATCCAAAACCACGATCGGAATCTTTCTAGGATACTCGACTACAAGTCGAGCTTATAGAGTATATAACCACGACACCCTTAGAGTCGAGGAGACTATCAATGTAGTATTTGATGAAGGACATGAACCTACAAAACCCCCAGCAACCCCAATTAGCGAGCCGATTCATACTAGACCTAACTCTGATCCGGAGATCAGGTCTAGTGTTAATCCTAACCTAAGTCAACCAAATCACTCTATTGATCAAGTGATAGATGACTCCAACCAAACTAGTGTTCAACCAGGTCATCCTATGGATCAAGTTGTAGACTCAAACCCAAATCAACTAGGACTCAAGCGAATCATCCTGCTCGATCAAGTGATAGGAGATCCTAATCTGGAGTTGAAAACTAGAGCATCCTATAGGAACCTTAGTCAAATTTCCTTAATTTCAAAGATAGAACCCAAATCAATTGAACAAGCTCTTCTTGATCCCGATTGGATTATTGCAATGCAAGAAGAGCTAGCTCAATTTACTAGGAATGAAGTGTGGGAATTAGTACCACCACCTAAAGACAAAACGATAATTGGAACAAGGTGGGTGTTTCGAAATAAGCTTGATGATAAAGGTGAAGTAGTTAGAAACAAGGCTAGGTTAGTCGCCAAAGGGTTTAGTCAAGTCGAAGGATTAGATTACGACGAAACCTATGCCCCAGTAGCTAGACTCGAATCCATTCGAATGTTGCTAGCTTATGCCGCTTTGTCGAGAATTTAAGTTTATTTCAAATGGATGTTAAGTCGGCATTCCTAAATGGATACATTAAAGAAGAAGTTTATGTTAGCCAACCCCCCGGATTCGAAAATCTAGATAAACCCGACCATGTTCTAAAACTTAAGAAGGCTCTCTATGGACTTAAACAAGCTCCTCGAGCTTGGTACGAGAGACTTTCAATCCATCTTAAGTCAAAAGGGTTTAACCAAGGCTTAGTTGACCCAACTCTCTTTGTAAAAACCTTAGGTAAAGAAATATTCATAGCTCAAATTTACGTAGACGATATAATTTTTGGAACCTCTAACTCAGCCTTACTAAACGAGTTCGTTTCGCTCATGGAAAGTGAGTTCGAAATGAACTTGGTAGGCGAGTTAAGTTTCTTTTTAGGTCTACAAATTAAACAAACTAAGGATGGTATATACCTATATCAACAGAAATACACTAAGGAGTTAATTAAAAGATTTGTAATGCAAGACGCTAAGATAATAAACACCCCAATGGCGATTAATGTTAACATAGGAGAAGACCCTGAAAGTAAGTCCATTGACTTAAAGTACTATAGGAGCGCGATAGGAAGTCTCCTATACTTAACTGCGAGTCGACCCGACATCCTATTCGCAGTTAATGGACATATCTTGTTAATACAAGGCTCTTGGGCCCACAATCACAACATAATAAACATATCTAAAATCAAAACAACAGCAGAAGACATCACAACATAATAACAGTCGTTCAAAAACCCATACCGACATAAAATCCGAACAAACACGGGTGTACACCCACAGAACAAGTCCACAATACCAAACAGTACATAAAACTCCAAATACAAACTGAAGTACACGAAAGAAACCAAAATCCATGAGAGCCTCGGAAGTGAGATGGGATGGATCGCTGGCGATGCTCTAAATCGTCACAAAGACTTCTACCTGTTACCTGGGCAACAAAAAAATGCAGGGTCTATGGTGGTGAGTATAACTCAGCGGTAATAGGAAACAAAACATGTATATATCAAATATCACATGTAATTCAACCATATGTAATCAACAGGTACATCAGATATACATCAGCATAATAAATATATATACATGCATATACCCTCTAAACAACTGAACAGCAAAAGATACTGACATACTTGACAGTCAGCTTCTTTACACTCGTCCAACCTGAGCATAAATCCATAACATGAAGAGTAATACTAACTCACACTATATCATGATATAGGTCAAAGGTATCAAATAGACCGACCTACAAGTATACAGATATCCGACACCCAACCATATAGAAAATGCAAGTACCATGTATGAAGATGTACAAACAAATGCAACAAGCATAGCACAAACAAATGCAACATCATAATAAGCATACATATAGATGGCATCTATATATATACTAATCACAATCATCCATATATATATATATACATGTATATATGTATATATATGGCAATATGCAAGACGCCATAAGACACGACAATGCAGCATGCATGGTCATGCCTGCACACCCCTACTCACTACCATGACCCCAATGTGGCCTAGGTGGCACAACATGACAACTGTCCCAACTCAACACCAACCACTGCTCTTGAGTGGCCGAGTGGGCAGTATGAACGAGTAGCATATAATCATAAAGAGCTAGCTACACAACGTGGGTCCCTGCTGCTGGCCACTCCGACTGACACTATCCATGAGTGGTCGAGTGTCACGCACCCAGGACAACTGCACACAACTCCAACTACCATCGTCTTTAGTAGTAGAGTGCAGCACGATAAATGCTCTGCCCTCATACCAGTTACTCCTCCATGAGTAACCTGGGAGGCAGGATGACTGACGACCCTCTCAACCACCAGGGAGACCATGTTGCCAGCATGCATGCAAATGACATGAATGCACAATCACTCATACAGACATCGACCACAGACTCTCTGTTCTACAGAGAGTCATACCAATCTGATCAATACACTCTTTATCCTGCAAAGAGTCGTACTCAACTGATCATAACAAGCTATGACCACCGATCTGTAGCGACACACTATTCACAATTCACCTGACCATTTACACAACACATGATCAATAGTAAATATGCAACATAAGGGTATTGGAATCAATCCTACGTTAGGGCATTTCCTACCCACGGATGACCTTTTTCCCAATTTACAAATCAGGTCATCATCCGTACTCTACTATTTATACCTAACTAAGCATTTATAGGTTTACTTACATCGCATCTGTAACTCCTAATCATGATGAAGGAAAATGTGATAACAACAATAGAGCATATAAGGCCAAAGATAAAGTATCAAGCACAAGAATAAATAAGAGTGGAGTCAAGGTAATATGATCATATATCTAAATCTGCATGCATCAACAACTACCTGACCAGGGTAGAAAATTACCCACCTGCTATAATGCTCGTAATAATAAAGTCCTCATGTTCGCGAACCTATCTCGTATCCATGTTCTGCAAATATCATCAATTATAATTTAGTGCAAGCATACAACAACACATGAATTAGCTACTACGTTATCCCTATATCCATATCCTTTATCGAATACGAATGATAATCCCCATTCATCAAGCATAACCCATCTATAGCCATTATTAAACAACTTAACAACACCTAACGTCAAAGTGGTAAATATAGCTTATCTTCTCGTCTCACACCCTAATCATCCAGCACACCAATAGAGCACCAGATCGAAGATTTCAGCTCCCTGCCCGGCTGCAAAATAGAGTCCGAAATCCTAATTTCGCTATAAGCAGCACAGAAAACATCTAACAAGCTGTTGTGAACAAAAATACACCCAAACCTACCTCACACGTAGCCCCCTTTCATTATCCAAGTTGTTCACTATGGACAGCTCCACCACCGACAACAGCTACTGCTCTCCTCTATTCAGCGGACACCTAGATCACTGCCCACATCGACAGATCACGCTTAGCATAGGAAAACCACAGCAGCACTTAACTCTCGTCTAAGGTAAGGAGAAAAATCGATGCTTACCTTTCCCCAATGACAAATTGTAGAGAAACCCCCTCTAATCTGCTTGGTTCGCTGGAAAATCCAACGACAACACCGTGCCCTATCTTCCGTGGCAATCTGTGTTAAACGCACGAGAAACACGTTCACAGATGGATCTCTTCCAAAATCAAGGGAAAACAAAGAATGGACAGTGCCTTACCTTGCTCCAGTAGAAAAATCGTGGCTTCCGGCAGAAAATGGTGTCGACGCCGCCGACCCAAGCCCCCAAACTGTGCTCTGGCTTGTCCGAGAGCACTGGCGAGGGAACGTCACTCGCTTCCATCCACTCGCGCAGTGAAGCTGACTAGATCTGGGGACGACAAGAGTCGGAGAGGTCGCGTGGGGAGGAAAGATCGTGAGGAAGAAGATTAGCGAAGCGGAGGGGGAAAGTCACGAGAACGAAGAGAAAAGATCGGGATTTCGGCGTAGAAACGCTCAGGAAAAATTCGGCGGTGAGGTAAATGTCGGACGAGTGCATTAAGAATGAAGAAACGGGTCAGGTCCAATAAAGTGGGTCGAGTCCACTTGATTCAACTTAACCCAGGTTCAATTAAATCTAGGTTAATTAAACCATTAAAATTTTTTAAGCTAGGTTAGATGTAATTAACTCCTAACCATCTTCCAAAAATTTTTAATTAACCCACTCATAATATTACCCCTTTAGCCATTTATTTGCGGTATTTTTACACTTTCATTTTCAAGCATTTTACAATTAAATAGATTATTAAGTAGCATGTCTCTTTTAGCTATCTTAGTGTCATTAGTTCTTTCGTGTAATTATATTAATTCATCCCAAAGTTCCTTAGAGTTTTCAAAGGGGTCGATTCTATTGAACTCTTCTTTGGTTAGTCTACATTGTAAGGTATTAAGAGCCTTGTAACCGACTTGAGCTCATTTCTTTATGTTCGTGGTCCATTTCTCTAGATCTAAAAACTCTCCCGAGTCGTCTCCCAGAGGAATGAAACATTTCCTAATAAAAAATCACACCTTGAGGTCGATTTTCAAGAAACACTCCATTCACCTTTTCCAATAGGAAAAGTCCTCTCTGTTAAAGAGAGGAGGTCGAACGATGTTATGCCCCTCTAAGTGTGAAATATTTTTTTTATATAAAAATAGATTTTTTTTATCTTTCAAAAATATTCCTAGAGTTACACAATTAGAGTAAGATTGTGCTAGTGTAAAAATTGAACTTATACTAAAGCAAGATTTACAAATATTAGAAAATTTATTCTAGTGCAAAAGCAAATTAATCTAAGACAAGAATAATTAAATTTCAGAAAATTCTCTAAATGCTCTCGTTGGTGGTTGCACCAAAATCGGAGCGCCCTTGCTCTCATACTAATTTTAGGATCAGAGATTTCTGAGAGAGGGGGGTAAATCTCGAAATATAAAAATGTTATTTTTAATTTTATTTTAAAACTAATCTTTTCTTCTTTTCTAAATGTAAGAGTTTGTAGTGGAAATGTAAATTAAATAAATTACACAATTTATTTTTACTTAGTTCACAACTCTAACCAGATTGATAGTCCAAGGCCCACGACTCTTCTAGAGTCGCCTCGATGGCCAATCCACTAAAGTCCTCCAATTCGAGAACTCTCGAACTCGGAGGGATTCACTTTTTACAAAAAAGAATATAAGGAAAAGTTATGACCACCTATCCTTTTGAATTTAAGTACAATAAAGTGAAATGTAAGTAATAAATTATACCGACACTATGTAGGTTGATCGCTTCGGAGGCTCATTGGCTCCCATGTCCCCGGATTAAAATTTTCACTAATAAAAGAATTAATCCAGATGGGATGAGCTTCCTTAGCACAACCTATTCATCGTCGTGCTAACAACTTGAGTGGTCGCTTGAACAAACTAGTTGTTCAAGCAACACAACTCTTCTAGTTGGTTAGCCGCGGAAGAGACGACGGATGGATCGCCGGTTTTTGTGTTTGTCTTCGGGGTCCATGATTATACAATATATATTCATACACACACATGCATAATCAAAACAAATAAGAACATGCTCAGATCTGTACATAAAGTTAAAATAACTTTATACCTCACGATCTTCTACCGTATGTCCTATCCTTCTCGTGGACGACGTGTGGACGAAGATCCTCCACGAGTAGAAGCCTTCTAGATCACTTTCTTCTCTACCTTGTCCGCTGTGAACAAAGAGAAGAAATAACAATATCCTTCCTATCTAGAACCGGCCACCAAATTATGGAACTTGGTGCAACCGCCGGTCAAGGAACAATTGGATGATTCACCGGCCAACTTCAAGAAGTGTTGCCGCCGGCCACTTTGGAGAATAGGGAGGAGGAAAAGAACCGGCCACCGATGGGAGGAGAACCGCTGGCCAAGGAAGAAGGGAGAGGCTTCTAGGATGGGCGCCGGCCAAGGAATTATCAATGGAAGTGGGCGTCGGCAATCAACAAGATGGAAGAGGTTGCCGCCCACTTTGCTCCAAACCCTAGCCGCCCAAAAACCCTAGCCGCCCACTTGTGGATGAGCCAAACCCTAATTCCAATTCTAAACCAATACTTGCTGCCCAAGCCTAAGCCCCCTATTTATAGAATTAGGCTTAAACCTCCTTTAATCTCCACCGTCGAATCTAGGGATTTAATCTCCACCGTCGGATCTAGGGTTTTATCCCAACCGTCGAATCTAAGGTTTAATCCCAACCGTCAGATCTAGGATTTCATCCCAACCGTCGGATCTAAGGTTTCATCCCAACCGTCGGATCTAGGGTTTTATCCCAACCGTCGGATCTAGGGATTTAATTCCAACCGTCGATTCTAGGATTTCATCCTAACCATCGGATCTAGGGATTTAATCCCAACCATTGGTTCTAGGGTTTCATCCAACCATCGGATCTAGACTTCATAAGGATTATATTAGGCTACGATAGGGACCATAAGGAGGAGTTGGGTCTTGGCCACCCGATGGATCGGAACCACACAAACTTGATTCATCAATGATGTTCCATTCCACTAGAGGATCATCATTGAACTACCTCACCAACCCCCATAAATCAATATGGGCTCCATATATTATTTGTACATTAATCTCCCCGTGTTTAAGATATCGAATGTCCGTCAATTAATTGATTTAATGACCATCAATTAATTAACATCTAATTCCTCGAGTAGTACCACTCAACCTTATCATCATGTTGACTAAGTCAACCAGCTGGGTTTACATGATGAACCTTATGAGCTCCTCAAGGGGACATCATCAACCTAATATATAGGACACGGTTTCCTCCTATAATCAACGGTACACCATGTAAATAATATTATTTCCCAACTTACCGGGCATATTGATTTAATCCATCTAAATCTCACCCACTGGTAAATCAAAGAAATAAATACTAAGTACATGTGCCCGTTATTATATCGGGATTAAGAGCATGTACAACATAATATCCGAGGTCCGATTCAATTATGTAGTCAGTACTAAATTGAATCACCTCTATGTCGGTCCTACTCAATACACCTAAGTGTACTAGTGTAACTCTATGTTCAAGATAAAACAATACCAAGCTACACTTCAACTATGCCAATGGTTTGTCCAAAACCATCTTGGTTGTGAGCCTTTACTTATATTTTACAAGGTACTGATAACATGATCTTCTGTGTCACACCAAGCACCATGTTATCCACAATGTAAAATATTAGACAATATGCACACATATATAATGAATATATAAAATACAAATAATGATCATGTGATTCTTATTTCAAAATAAATTGTTCATACAAAAAGAGCTAGGCTTTCAGTATACATTCCAACAATCTCCCACTTATACTAAAAGACTATGCTGTCATCACTCTGCCATACATCTGATCCCCATGTCCTCCACATGCCTATCAAACGCTTTCGCTAGAAGGGCCTTAGTGAATGGATCCGCCAGGTTATCCTCTGATGCAATCTTGGCGACAGCAACTTCTCCTCGCTTTACGATCTCTCGTATGAGGTGGTACTTGCACTCTATGTGTTTACTCGCCTTATGGGCTCGTGGTTCCTTCGAGTTTGCAACTGCACCACTGTTATCACAATAAATTGTGATAGTTCTGGGCAAACCAAGAATCACATCCAAGTCCATCAAGAAGTTCCTGAGCCATACAGCTTCCTTAGCTACCTCAGAGGCTGCCACATACTCAGCTTCCATGGTAGAGTCCGCCACGCATTTCTGCTTGACACTCCTCCATACTATGGCTCCACCTCCAAAAGTAAACACAAACCCCGAGGTAGACTTACTCTTGTCCCTATCTGATTGGAAATCTGAATCAGTAACCCACAGGACTAATTGATCCGCCCTTAAACCAAAGATATAATCCCTAGTCCTTCTCAGGTACTTCAATATATGCTTTACCGCAGTCCAATGTCCCTGTCCAGGATTACTCTGATATCTGCTAACCATGCCCACGGCAAAGCAGATATCCAGTCTCGTACATAGCATAGCATACATAAGGCTTCCTACTGCCGAAGCATAAGGAACCGCCTTCATGTCCTCTATCTCCTTTGATGTTTTGGGACACATCTCTTTAGATAAAGGAACTCCATGCCTGAAAGGTAGGAAACCTTTCTTGGAGTTCTGTATGCTAAAACGAGCAAGGATAGTGTCAATGTATGAAGTTTGAGATAAGCACAACATCCTTTTCTTGCGATCCCTTATAACTTTGATCCCAAGGATGTGTCCCACTTCTCCCAAGTCCTTCATATCAAACTGTTTGGACAACCATACCCTTACGTCTGATAACACTTTGATATTGTTGCCAACTAACAAAATGTCATCTACGTATAGTACAAGAAACACCACTACGTTTCCTTCACATCTCTTGTATACACAAGGCTCATCCGGACTTTGAATAAATTCATATGACTGGATTACCTCATCAAAGCGGATGTTCCAAGATCTAGAAGCTTGCTTCAATCCATAAATGGACCGATTAAGCTTACATACAAGATGCTCTTTGCCTTTAGCAATGAATCCCTCTGGTTGCCGCATATAGATGTTCTCCTCAAGACTTCCGTTAAGGAAAGCTGTCTTGACATCCATCTGCCAAATCTCATAATCCATATGAGCAGCTATAGATAAGAGAATCCGGATAGACTTAAGCATAACTACCGGCGAAAAGGTCTCCTCATAATCGATACCCTCTTTCTGAGTATACCCTTTCGCCTAGCTTTGAAGGTCTCAACCTTCACGTCTACTCCTCTCTTTCTCTTGTAGATCCACTTGCATCCAATGGTTTTTACACCATCGGATGGCTCTACTAGCTCCCAGACCTGATTAGATTCCATAGATTCTATCTCTGAATTCATCGCACTTTGCAAAGATACCACATCTCTATCTTGGATTGCCTCGTCATATGTCCAGGGATCAGGTTCATGTTCACCAGGGACTATGTCCGAAGACTCTCCCAAAAACATGAATCTCTCGGGTTGTCTAACAACCCTCCCACTACGACGAGGTGCCTCCTGTGCATGCTCTGTGACACGCGGTGCAGTGACTTGTGGTGTCTCCTCTTGTACCGGTGGTACTGAAGTCGAGACTTCCCCTGTCAACTCCTCAAGAACAATCCTACTCTTGGGCTTGTGGTTCATTACATAATCCTCCTCTAGAAATCTGGCATTCGTGCTAACGATCACCCTCTGATCTCTAGGATTATAAAACAAACCAGCTTTCATTCCCTTAGGGTAGCCAACAAACATGCACACTTCTGTACGAGGTTCCAACTTACCAGCATCAGCCTTCAGCACATGTGCTGGACTCCCCCATATCCGAATATGTCTCAGACTAGGCTTTCGCCCAGTCCACAATTCTACAGGGGTAGAAGGTACTGATTTAGATGGAACCAAGTTCAGAGTGTACATTGTCGTATCCAGTGCATACCTCCAGAACGAAATAGGTAACTCAGAATAACTCATCATCGATCTGACCATCTCCATAAGAGTCCTATTCCTTCGCTCCGCTACACCATTCTCTAGGGTGTGCCAGGTGCAGACAATTGGGATTGAATCCCAGCCTCTGATAAGTAACTCCTAAACTCTCCCAAGAGGTACTCGCCACCACGATCAGATCGTATTTCTTGATACTTTTACCTTGACGGTTCTCCACATCAGCCTTGAATTCTTTGAACTTGTCAAAGCATTCAGACTTGCGGCGCATCAAGTAAATGTATCCATACCTTGAATAATCGTCTATAAATGAGACGAAGTATTCAAAACCACCTCTTGCCTGGATAGACATAGGACCGCACAAATCAGAATGAACCAATTCTAACACATCTTTGGCTCTATACCCCTTGGCCTTGAAAGGCCTCTTGGTCATTTTACCTTCCAAGCAAGATTTGCAGGTTGGGAGATCCTCCACCACTAATGAACCCAAAGGTCCATCAGCTATCAACCTTTGAATTCTGCTTAGGTTAATATGACCAAGCCTTAGATGCCAAAGATATGTTTGGTTGATTTGCGAAGGTTCTTTTCTCTTATTAGACTTAGAAGATGAGTTATTGATTTCTATATGCATCGTGGGAGTTTTTAGTTCAAGAGTATATAAATTGCCAACCAATGTACCAGAACAGATAATCTCCCTATTTCTTTTTATAACCACTTTGTCATTAAAAGAAACAGAATACCCATCCATAAACAATTTAGAAACTGAAATTAAATTCTTTCTAAAAGTAGGTACATAAAGACAATTTCTCAAAACCAAAACTTTATTCCTATCAAAAGATAAATAAACGTCTCCCACTGCAATAGCTGCCACCTTCGAAGCATTGCCCATGAAGACGGTAATCTCTCCCTCAGCTAGTCGTCGGGTTTCCTGGAACCCCTGCAAAGTATTACAGACATGATCAGTGGCTCCTGTATCTACACACCAGGCACTGGTAGATAACACCGCTAAACATGTTTCAACAACTAAACAAGAAGATATACCTTTGTTCTTTCGGCGAGGACAGTCCGCCTTCCAATGTCCAGTCTGCTTGCAAGTGAAGCACTTGCCTTTCGGCTTCTTCACTCCTGCCTGCGGTCCCACTGCCACTTTCTTCGCTCCACCTTGTTTCTTCTTCTTCTTACCTTTCGGTTTAGAGGAAGAAACCTTCTGAGCGACCATGGCTTGAGCACTCTGACGAAAAAGCCCCTCTGCCGCCTGGAGTTCTGTCAGAAGCTCCGCCAACGAATACAACCTTTTGTTCATGTTGTAGTTGAGGCGGAACTGCTCAAAACTCCTAGACAGAGACTGGAGAATGATATCGACCTGGGTTTCCCCATCGATCTCATCTCCTAGGACTTCCATCTCATTAAAATGAGCCATCATCTTGAGAACATGATCCCTAACGGGTGTTCCCTCGATCATGGAGGTCGTCATCAGTTTTCTCATAGCCTCCTGCCTAGCCGCCCTACTCTGATGTCCGAAAAGTTCCTTGAGATTGAACATCATGTCATAAGTTGTGGCTATGGCCTGATGTTGATGTTGCAGCACATTTGACATAGATGCCAAAATGTAACACCGCGCCATCTCATCTGTCTTGACCCATTTCTTATAATGTTCTTTCTCCTTTTCATCAGAGTCATCGGTGGGCTTAGGAGGACAGACCTCGAAGAGTACAAATTTGTACTCCTCCGCAGTTAAGACAATATCCAGGTTTCTTTTCCAATCAATATAGTTTGGACCAGTAAGTTTGTTTTCTTTTAAAATCACAGCAAGTGTGTTGAAAGCCATTTGAAAATCCTAAAAATCACAATGATCAAAACATTAGATTTCAAAAATTATTGATTCCTCAAAACAATAAAATCCCGAAATCAACCAACACCTCAAATCACCGAGAATGTCGCATGCCACTCTGTGTGGACGTATACGAATTCTACATTTGTAAGAGGAGGTTTTACCCATTAATTTTATTATCTTGTCAACCTTACTTTTTGACAAATAAAATTAATAGTTGGTTCCTCTTTGGCCCTACAAATAAAAGCAGTGACTCCTATGGGGAGGATACTTTTATTTGTATCTAAGTGTGCACCATTACACGATACTAAGGGAATTATTTTGGATTATGTGCCTTACCTCTGTGGAAGTACACATGCTCCTAGATAATTTCCTATAACCATTATTTGACCTAGTGATCCGCAAACAAACCCGTCCTCAGGGAGGAAGGCACTCAGAGCCGACACACAAGTTTGTTGCATCACACGTCAAATTGTAATGGAGGCCGCGGGAATTAATTAAAATGTCCCTCTCCCACTTAGTAAATTGCAAATGAGGAATTTTAAATCATACACAACATGCATATAAAACAAATAAGCAATAAATATGGAAAAAACAGAATTTTTCCAACTATTATAGCATTGTCCTCCAATATGCATCCCGTCGTGTCGCCACCTCGTCCGCTCCATCTTTTCCCGTGCGCAAGTCACCAAAGAGTTCCGAGCCGAGATAAATCATTTTATTTACATCCATCGATCCTATACTCCACGAAGGAGTGTACAAATAATCTAGATCGAAAGTAAACTAAAATGATCGGCTAAATAATGCCGTATTTAATTAGAAAAATTAAATACTAATCTAGCCTCGTCAACCCCGAGGATTCAAATAATAAATTTTTTACACACATCCATTCACATACACACACATGGCCATAATAGTCGGATCTTATGCCTGCAACCAAAGAGTTAAACTACGCATATCCTACTATTATCCGGCACATATAATATATGAAAAAGTGCATAAAAAATTAACCGAATCCAAAACACACAAAACCGGAAACCGTGGCTCTGATACCAATTGTAGGTTGATCGCTTCGGAGGCTCATTGGCTCCCATGTCCCCGGATTAAAATTTTCACTAATGAAAGAATTAATCCGGATGGGATAAGCTTCCTTAGCACAACCTATTCTTCGTCGTGCTAACAACTTGAGTGGTCGCTTGAACAAACTAGTTGTTCAAGCAACACAACTCTTCTAGTTGGTTAGCCGCGGAAGAGACTACGGATGGATCGCCGGTTTTTGTGTTTGTCTTCGGGGACCATGATTATACAATATATATTCATACACACACATGCATAATCAAAACAAATAAGAACATGCTCAGATCTGTACATAAAGTTAAAATAACTTTATACCTCACGATCTTCTACCGTATGTCCTATCCTTCTCGTGGATGACGTGTGGATGAAGATCCTCCACGAGTAGAAGCCTTCTAGATCGCTTTCTTCTCTACCTTGTCCGTTGCGAACAAAGAGAAGAAACAACAATATCCTTCCTATCTAGAACCGGCCACCAAATTATGGAACTTGGTGCAACCGCCGGTCAATGAACAATTGGATGATTCGCCGGCCAACTTCAAGAAGTGTTGCCGCCGGCCACTTTGGAGAATAGGGAGGAGGAAAAGAACCGGCCACCAATGGGAGGAGAACTGCCGGCCAAGGAAGAAGGGATAGGCTTCTAGGATGGGTGCCGGCCAAGGAATTATCAATGGAAGTGGGCGCCGGCAATCAAAAAGATGGAAGAGGTTGCCGCCCACTTTGCTCCAAACCCTAGCCGCCCAAAAACCTTAGCCGCCCACTTGTGGATGAGCCAAACCCTAATTCCAATTCTAAACCAATACTTGCCGCCCAAGCCTAAGCCCCGTATTTATAGAATTAGGATTAAGCCTCCTTTAATCTCCACCGTCGGATCTAGGGATTTAATCTCCACCGTCGGATCTAGGGTTTTATCCCAACCGTCGGATCTAGGGTTTAATCCCAACCGTCGGATCTAGGATTTCATCCCAACCGTCAGATCTAAGGTTCCATCCCAACCGTCGGATCTAGGGTTTTATTCCAACCGTCGGATCTAGGGATTTAATCCCAACCGTCGATTCTAGGATTTCATCCTAACCATCGGATCTAGGGATTTAATCCCAACCATTGGTTCTAGGGTTTCATCCAACCATCGGATCTAGACTTCATAAGGATTATATTAGGCTACGATAGGGACCATAAGGAGGAGTTGGGTCTTGGCCACCCGATGGATCGGAACCACACAAACTTAATCCATCAATGATGTTCCATTCCACTAGAGGATCATCATTGAACTACCTCACCAACCCCCATAAATCAATATGGGCTCCATATATTATTTGTACATTAATCTCCCCGTGTTTAAGATATCGAATGTCCGTCAATTAATTGATTTACTGACCATCAATTAATTAACATCTAATTCCTCGAGTATTACCACTCAACCTTATCATCATGTTGACTAAGTCAACCAGCTGGGTTTACATGATGAATCTTATGAGCTCCTCAAGGGGACATCATCAACCTAATATATAGGACACGGTTTCCTCCTATAATCAACGGCACACCATGTAAATAATATTATTTCCCAACTTACCGGGCATATTGATTTAATCCATCTAAATCTCACCTTTGGTAAATCAAAGAAATAAATACTAAGTACATGTGCCCGTTATTATATCGGGATTAAGAGCATGTACAACATAATATCCGAGGTCCGATTCAATTATGTAGTCAGTACTAAATTGAATCACCTCTATGTCGGTCCTACTCAATACACCTAAGTGTACTAGTGTAACTCTATGTTCAAGATAAAACAATACCAAGCTACACTACAACCATGCCAATGGTTTGTCCAAAACCATCTTGGTTGTGAGCCTTTACTTATATATTTTACAAGTGATAACATGATCTTACGCACACCAAGCACCATGTTATCTACAATGTAAAATATTAGACAATATGCACACATATATAATGAATATATAAAATGCAAATAATGATCATGTGATTCTTATTTCAAAATAAAATGTTCATACAAAAAGAGCTAGGCTTTCAGTATACATTTCAACAATCTCCCACTTATACTAAAAGACTATGTTGTCATCACTCTGCCATACATCTGATCCCCATGTCCTCCACATGCCTATCAAACGCTTTCGCTGGAAGGGCCTTAGTGAATGGATCCGCCAGGTTATCCTCTGATGCAATCTTAGCGACAGCAACTTCCCCTCGCTTTACGATCTCTCGTATGAGGTGGTACTTGCGCTCTATGTGTTTACTCGCCTTATGGGCTCGTGGTTCCTTCAAGTTTGCAACTGCACCACTGTTATCACAATAAATTGTGATAGTTCTGGGCAAACCAAGAATCACATCCATGTCCATCAAGAAGTTCCTGAGCCATACAGCTTCCTTAGCTGCCTCAGAGGTTGCCACATACTCAGCTTCCATGGTAGAGTCCGCCACGCATTTCTGCTTGACACTCCTCCATACTATGGCTCCACCTCCAAAAGTAAACACAAACCCCGAGGTAGACTTACTCTTGTCCCTATCTGATTGGAAATCCGAATCCGTGTAACCCACAGGGACTAATTGATCTGCCCGGTAAACCAGCATATAATCCCTAGTCCTTCTCAGGTACTTCAATATATGCTTTACCACAGTCCAATGTCCCTGTCCAGGATTACTCTGATATCTGCTAACCATGCCCACAGAAAATCAGATATCTGGTCTCGTACATAGCATAGCATACATAAGGCTTCCTACTGCCGAAGCATAAGGAACCGCCTTCATGTCCTCTATCTCCTTTGATGTTTTGGGACACATCTCTTTAGATAAAGGAACTCCATGCCTGAAAGGTAGGAAACCTTTCTTGGAGTTCTGCATGCTAAAACGAGCAAGGATAGTGTCAATGTATGAAGCTTGAGATAAGCACAACATCCTTTTCTTGCGATCCCTTATAACTTTGATCCCAAGGATGTGTCCCACTTCTCCCAAGTCCTTCATATCAAACTGTTTGGACAACCATACCCTTACGTCTGATAACACTTTGATATTGTTGTCAACTAACAAAATGTCATCTACGTATAGTACAAGAAACACCACTACGTTTCCGTCACATCTCTTGTATACACAAGGCTCATCTGGACTTTGAATAAATCCATATGACTGGATTACCTCATCAAAGCGGATGTTCCAAGATCTAGAAGATTGCTTCAATCCATAAATGGACCGATTAAGCTTACATACAAGATGCTCTTTGCCTTTAGCAATGAATCCCTCTGGTTGCCACATATAGATGTTCTCCTCAAGACTTCCGTTAAGGAAAGCTGTCTTGACATCCATCTGCCAAATCTCATAATCCATATGAGCAGCTATAGATAAGAGAATCCGAATAGACTTAAGCATAGCTACCGGCGAAAAGGTCTCCTCATAATCGATACTCTCTTTCTGAGTATTCCCTTTTGCAACAAGCCTAGCTTTGAAGGTCTCAACCTTCCCATCTACTCCTCTCTTTCTCTTGTAGATCCACTTGCATCCAATGGTTTTTACACCATCGGGTGACTCTACTAGCTCCCAGACCTGATTAGAATCCATAGATTCTATCTCTGAATTCATCGCACTTTGCCATGATACCACATCTCTATCTTGGATTTGTTAGTGCTTATAAGCTCCACATATCTCCACAATGGTATGATATTGTCCACTTTGGGTCTAAGCCCTCATGGTTTTATTTTTGGGCTTTACCCAAAAGGCCTCATACCAATGGAGATATCTTTTTTCTTATAAGCACATGATCTTTTCCATGTCTTACCAATGTGGGACTTTGATTGTATTCCCCATACTCCCAACAATCCCCCCCTCAAACGAAGGATCACATTGGGCCCCCCCTCAAGCCTATCCCTCCTCGAAGGATTTTCTCTGCTTGATGTCCGATCTTCAACCCACCAGGACTTCCTGCCAGTTGTTCGGTCCCCCCGACCCAACTAGACTTCCTTCCTAATGTCTGGTTCTTTTGATCCGGACGTGGGAGCTCAACTTCCTTCGTTCGAGGTTCATGGCTTGACATGGACCATGGCTCTGATACCAATTGTTAGTGCTTATAAGCTCCACATATCTCCACAATGACATGATATTGTCCACTTTGGGTCTAAGCCCTCATGGTTTTATTTTTGGGCTTTACCCAAAAGGCCTCATACCAATGGAGATATCTTTTTTCTTATAAGCACATGATCTTTTCCATGTCTTACCAATGTGGGACTTTGATTGTATTCCCCATACTCCCAACAGGATTTCCTCGTCATATGTCCAGGGATCAGGTTCATGTTCACCAGGGACTAAGTCCGAAGACTCTCCCAAAAACATGAATCTCTCGGGTTGTCTAACAACCCTCCCACTACGACGAGGTACCTTCTGTGTATGCTCTGTGACACGCGGTGCAGTGACTTGTGGTGTCTCCTCTTGTACCGGTGGTACTGAAGTCGAGACTTCCCCTGTCAACTCCTCAAGAACAATCCTACTCTTGGGCTTGTGGTTCATTACATAATCCTCCTCTAGAAATCTGGCGTTCGTGCTAACGATCACCCTCTGATCTCTAGGATTATAAAACAAACCAGCTTTCGTTCCCTTAGGGTAGCCAACAAATATGCACACTTCTGTACGAGGTTCCAACTTACCAGCATCAGCCTTCAGCACATGTGCTGGACTCCCCCATATCCGAATATGTCTCAGACTAGGCTTTCGCCCAGTCCACAATTCTATAGGGGTAGAAGGTACTGATTTAGATGGAACCAAGTTCAGAGTGTACATTGTCTTATCTAGTGCATACCCCCAGA
This sequence comes from Wurfbainia villosa, assembly GCA_025175895.1. NCBI lineage: Eukaryota > Viridiplantae > Streptophyta > Magnoliopsida > Zingiberales > Zingiberaceae > Wurfbainia > Wurfbainia villosa. Next base: position 78,097,126 of record CM045994.1, on the reverse strand, counting down.
ACGAAATAGGTAACTCAGAATAACTCATCATCGATCTGACCATCTCCATAAGAGTCCTATTCCTTCGCTCCGCTACACCATTCTGCTGGGGTGTGCCAGGTGCAGACAATTGGGATTGAATCCCAGCCTCTGATAAGTAACTCCTAAACTCTCCCAAGAGGTACTCGCCACCACGATCAGATCGTAATGTCTTGATACTTTTACCTTGACGGTTCTCCACATCAGCCTTGAATTCTTTGAACTTGTCAAAGCATTCAGACTTGCGGCGCATCAAGTAAATATATCCATACCTTGAATAATCGTCTATAAATGAGACGAAGTATTCAAAACCACCTCTTGCCTGGATAGACATAGGACCGCACAAATCAGAATGAACCAATTCTAACACATCTTTGGCTCTATACCCCTTGGCCTTGAAAGGCCTCTTGGTCATTTTACCTTCCAAGCAAGATTCGCAGGTTGGGAGATCCTCCACCACTAATGAACCCAAAGGTCCATCAGCTATCAACCTTTGAATTCTGCTTAGGTTAATATGACCAAGCCTTAGATGCCAAAGATATGTTTGGTTCATTTGCGAAGGTTCTTTTCTCTTATTAGACTTAGAAGATGAGTTATTGATTTCTATATGCATCATTAGGAGTTTTTGGTTCAAAGTATATAAATTGCCAACCAATGTACGAGCAGATAATCTCCTATTTCTTTTTATAACCACTTTGTCATTAAAAGCAGAATATCCATCCATAAATAATTTAGAAAGCTGAAATTAAATTCTTTCTAAAGTAGGTACATAAAGACAATTTCTCAAAACCAAAACTTTATTCCTATCAAAGATAAATAAGCGTCTCCCCTTTGCAATAGCCGCCACCTTTGAAGCATTGCCCATGAAGACGGTAATCTCTCCCTCAGCTAGTCGTCGGGTTTCCTGGAACCCCTGCAAAGTATTGCAGACATGATCATGGCTCTCAGATCTACACACCGTGCAATCGTAGATAACACCGCTAAACATGTTTCAACAACTAAACAAGAAGATATACCTTTGTTCTTTCGGCGAGGACAGTCCGCCTTCCAATGTCCAGTCTGCTTGCAAGTGAAGCACTTGCCTTTCGGCTTCTTCAATCCTGCCTGCGGTCCCACTGCCACTTTCTTCGCTCCACCTTGTTTCTTCTTCTTCTTACCTTTCGGTTTAGAGGAAGAAACCTTCTGAGCGACCATGGCTTGAGCACTCTGACGAAAAAGCCCCTCTGTCGCCTGGAGTTCTATCAGAAGCTCCGCCAACGAATACAACCTTTTGTTCATGTTGTAGTTGAGGTGGAACTGCTCAAAACTCCTAGGCAGAGACTGGAGAATGATATCGACCTGGGTTTCCCCATCGATCTCAGCTCCTAGGACTTCCATCTCATTAAGATGAGCCATCATCTTGAGAACATGATCCCTAACGGGTGTTCCCTCGATCATGGAGGTCGTCATCAAGTTTCTCATAGCCTCCTGCCTAGCCGCCCTACTCTGATGTCCAAAAAGTTCCTTGAGATTGAACATCATGTCATAAGCTGTGGCTATGGCCTGATGTTGATGTTGCAGCACATTTGACATAGATGCCAAAATGTAACACCGCACCATCTCATCTGCCTTGACCCATTTCTTATAACGTTCTTTCTCCTTTTCATCAGAGTCTACTCCTGCAGGGCTTAGAGGACAGACCAAGAGTAAGTACAAATTTGTACTTTCTTCCATAGCGCACATAATATCTCCGTGTTTCTTTTCCAATCAATGTAGTTTGGACCAGTAAGTTTGTTTTCTTTTAAAATCACAGCAAGTGTGTTGAAAGCCATTTGAAAATCCTAAAAATCACAATGATCAAAACATTAGATTTCAAAAATTATTGATTCCTCAAAACAATAAAATCTCGAAATCAACCAACACCTCAAATCACCGAGAATGTCGCATGCCACTCTGTGTGGACGTATACGAATTCTACATTTGTAAGAGGAGGTTTTACCCATTAATTTTATTATCTTGTCAACCTTACTTTTTGACAAATAAAATTAATAGTTGGTTCCTCTTTGGCCCTACAAATAAAAGCAGTGACTCCTATGGGGAGGATACTTTTATTTGTATCTAAGTGTGCACCATTACACGATACTAAGGGAATTATTTTGGATTATGTGCCTTACCTCTGTGGAAGTACACATGCTCCTAGATAATTTCCTATAACCATTATTTGACCTAGTGATCCGCAAACAAACCTGTCCTCAGGGAGGAAGGCACTCAAAGCCGACACACAAGTTTGTTGCATCACACGTCAAATTGTAATGGAGGCCGCGGGAATTAATTAAAATGTCCCTCTCCCACTTAGTAAATTGGAAATGAGGAATTTTAAATCATACACAACATGAATATAAAACAAATAAGCAATAAATATGGAAAAAACAGAATTTTTCAAACTATTATGGCATTGTCCTCCAATATGCATCCCGTCGTGTCGCCACCTCGTCCGCTCCATCTTTTCCTGTGCGCAAGTCACCAAAGAGTTCCGAGCCTAGATAAATCATTTTATTTACATCCATCTATCCTATACTCCACGAAGGAGTGTACAAATAATCTAGATCGAAAGTAAACTAAAATGATCGGCTAAACAATGTCGTATTTAATTACAAAAATTAAATACTAATCTAGCCTCGTCAACCCCGAGGATTCAAATAATAAATTTTTTACACACATCAATTCACATACACACACTTGGCCATAATAGTCGGATCTTATGCCTGCAACCAAAGAGTTAAACTACGCATATCCTACTATTATCCGGCACATATAATATATGAAAAAGTGCATAAAAAATTAACCGAATCCAAAACACACAAAACCGGAAACCGTGGCTCTGATACCAATTGTAGGTTGATCGCTTCGGAGGCTCATTGGCTCCCATGTCCCCGGATTAAAATTTTCACTAATGAAAGAATTAATCCGGATGGGATGAGCTTCCTTAGCACAACCTATTCGTCATCGTGTTAACAACTTGAGTGGTCGCTTGAACAAACTAGTTGTTCAAGCAACACAACTCTTCTAGTTGGTTAGCCGCGGAAGAGATGACGGATGGATCGCCGGTTTTTGTGTTTGTCTTCGGGGTCCATGATTATACAATATATATTCATACACACACATGCATAATCAAAACAAATAAGAACATGCTCAGATCTGTACATAAAGTTAAAATAACTTTATACCTCACGATCTTCTACCGTATGTCCTATCCTTCTCGTGGATGACGTGTGGATGAAGATCCTCCACGAGTAGAAGCCTTCTAGATCTCTTTCTTCTCTACCTTGTCCGCTGCGAACAAAGAGAAGAAACAACAATATCCTTCCTATCTAGAACCGGCCACCAAATTATGGAACTTGGTGCAACCGCCGGTCAAGGAACAATTGGATGATTCGCCGGCCAACTTCAAGAAGTGTTGCCGCCGGCCACTTTGGAGAATAGGGAGGAGGAAAAGAACCAGCCACCAATGGGAGGAGAACCGCCGACCAAGGAAGAAGGGAGAGGCTTCTAGGATGGGTGTCGGCCAAGGAATTATCAATGGAAGTGGGCGCCGGCAATCAACAAGATGGAAGAGGTTGCCGCCCACTTTGCTCCAAACCCTAGCCGCCCAAAAACCCTAGCCGCCCACTTGTGGATGAGCCAAACCCTAATTCCAATTCTAAACCAATACTTGCCGCCCAAGCCTAAGCCCCCTATTTATAGAATTAGGCTTAAGCCTCCTTTAATCTCCACCGTCGGATCTATGGATTTAATCTCCACCGTCGGATCTACGGTTTTATCCCAACCGTCGGATCTAGGGTTTAATCCCAACCGTCGGATCTAGGATTTCATCCCAACCGTCGGATCTAAGGTTCCATCCCAACCGTCGGATCTAGGGTTTTATCCCAACCATCGGATCTAGGGATTTAATCCCAACCGTCGATTCTAGGATTTCATCCTAACCATCGGATCTAGGGATTTAATCCCAACCGTTGGTTCTAGGGTTTCATCCAACCATCGGATCTAGACTTCATAAGGATTATATTAGGCTATGATAGGGACCATAAGGAGGAGTTGGGTCTTGGCCACCCGATGGATCGGAACCACACAAACTTGATCCATCAATGATGTTCCATTCCACTAGAGGATCATCATTGAACTACCTCACCAACCCCCATAAATCAATATGGGCTCCATATATTATTTGTTCATTAATCTCCCCGTATTTAAGATATCGAATGTCCATCAATTAATTGATTTACTGACCATCAATTAATTAACATCTAATTCCTCGAGTAGTACCACTCAACCTTATCATCATGTTGACTAAGTCAACCAGCTGGGTTTACATGATGAACCTTATGAGCTCCTCAAGGGGACATCATCAACCTAATATATAGGACACGGTTTCCTCCTATAATCAACGGCACACCATGTAAATAATATTATTTCCTAACTTACCGGGCATATTGATTTAATCCATCTAAATCTCACCCACTGGTAAATCAAAGAAATAAATACTAAGTACATGCGCCCGTTATTATATCGGGATTAAGAGCATGTACAACATAATATCCGAGGTCCGATTCAATTATGTAGTCAGTACTAAATTGAATCACCTCTATGTCGGTCCTACTCAATACAACTAAGTGTACTAGTGTAACTCTATGTTCAAGATAAAATAATACCAAGCTACACTACAACCATGCCAATGGTTTGTCCAAAACCATCTTGGTTGTGAGCCTTTACTTATATTTTACATGGTACTGATAACATGATCTTCTGTGCCACACCAAGCACCATGTTATCTACAATGTAAAATATTAGACAATATGCACACATATATAATGAATATATAAAATGCAAATAATGATCATGTGATTCTTATTTCAAAATAAAATGTTCATACAAAAAGAGCTAGGCTTTCAGTATACATTCCAACACACTAGTACAAATGGAAGTCGATTTCGTAGTGTCGGAGGATGGCTGAAGCTTCAGCATGACGAGCAATGGTGACAACGCTTTGATGTATGAGCAATTGATAATTCAGAGCTGGTCCTCCATTTCTTTTATAAGCACTTTCTAGTCGACTGGAACACCCTCCAATTGACTCCAAATTAGCCCGTCGATTTAGTACATCGACCTTTCTAGTCGGCTAGACCTGTTCTAGTCTACTCCAAGTCACCTGGCTCCACATTGAGAAATTTGTCTTTTCAATCGACTGGACCTCCTCGGTCAATTAGAGTTCTTGCCATCTCGGTCGCCAGATCTCCGATCGATAACCAACCTGTGTTGTTAACTAGATATCCATTCAACTGAACCATACCTAGTCGACTGGACATCAACTGACTATAATTATTTCAATTAACTAGAGTCCTACAAAACAAGATTAGTAAAATACATAATAAGAAATGAAATGGCAATAGTAATACTACCCAATCTCGACTTCTTAGTCCCACGCGGACTATCCGTCGGATCGATGCTTAGCTTTGTCCCCACCTGAGGACTCATCCTCACCTCTTCACTCGAGGCTTATTTGTCGGTTGCCCAACCAAACTTACCATGCTTGACATCCGATCTGATCGACCAGGGCTTCCCGCTAGTTGTCCAATCTCCCTGACCCAGTTGGACTTCATCCTGACCTAACCAATCTTCATGTTAGATGTCCGATCTTCTGACCCATCTGGACTTCCTATCTGGTGTCTGGTCCTTCTAATCTATCAAGTCTTCTGCCTAGTATTTGGTCAACATGACCTACTAGGACTTTCCATACTTTGCCTAGTATCTGGTCTACCTGACCTACCAAGACTTTCCTGTTAAGCTTGCACACTTAACACGTATATCAAAACACAAGTAATTACTAGCTTTAACTATGGTTCATAAATCAAAACTAAAGAGTGATTCTTCCTTCATCAACAAAAAGATATTCAACTTCCGAAGAAGAGGTAGAAGAATTACAGAAAAAACCTCCACCTCTAGAATTGAGGGGGAGGTTAGGTCTTCAACCCTGGAGCTAGAGCAAGATGAACCATCTACCTCCTGACAAGAAGAAGACCAAGCTCAAGATTTTTCCCATAGGTAACTAAAGCACTTTTCATAAAAATAAAAATCATATAATGTGCTTTGAGTGTAGGGAACATGGGCATACAAGAGTAAATGTCCAAAATTGGCTATGAAGAAGGTTCCCATGACACTTAAAGTCAAGGACAAGTCAAAGAAGGTTGGTGCCCCGATCCGCAAAAGCAAGGAGTATATTATATGCTTTAAATGCAATCAAAGAGGACACTATAGAAGCCAATGTCCAAGGGAGAGTCACCCTAAGAAGGGCAAAGGGGAGAGCTCAAATGTAGGGGGAGCTAAGGCAAACCCTAAGGTAAATTCTAATAATGTTCCTTCTTTGTGCAATAATAAAAAATATGCTAAGAATTTTCTTGCTATTGTTAATCATGAAAAGCATGTTAGAAATAAGTATTTTTTTCTTAGGATCTAAATCTTATGAATTTAAATCTAAGGACAATTATAGCATTGTTAGCTCTAAAACTACCCCACCTAAGGATCGGAAGGAAGAGAAACTAAGCATTAATCCAAAGAAGACTAGATAATGCCTAGGAAGGGGAATGCCTAAAGAAAGAATGAAAATTCAAAAATTAGGCATTTGGAATTGGAAAATCAAGTTTTGAGTTCAAAGCTTGAGAAAATGGAAAAGACCCTAAAGAAAATGAAAAATATGCTAAATGGGTCTAATAGGCAAACCTTAGGAGTTAGGAGGCATGGTGCATCCAAGGATAGGAAAGGTTTGGGTCACAAACCTAAGTCTAAGAAAGTCATGCCAACCTACCATAATATTCCATTTGACTAAGGAACTAAATCTAGGTATCGGAAAACAATGGTCACAAGGGAAGTCATCCCTAGTGTTTGTAGAGGAATCAGTGACCGTGCTAGAGGGGGGTGAATAGCGATTTTCTTCGATTTTGTCTTCGATCACATTTGTGTGTTATTGTCTACAATCATTAGTATGCAGTGGATATAGAAATACAAAGTAGAAATAAATACAAGATACAACACACGACATAACAACGAGATTTTATGTGGTTCAGAACCTACGGTTTCTACTCCACGATCGAGCCTTAGTGTCCACACCACTAAAACTTATCTTCTTTTTCGAAATAACACTGAAGGTAGAGAAAACCTCTTACAATAAGGAATACAATGAAGGAATACAACCAAAATGAAATACAAAGAAAATAGAAACAAATACAAGTAAATAACACTTTACAAAGAGAGCTTTGATTGCTTGCACTTTAGTTGCTTTGGACGAGCTTGGAAGATCTGAAATGCAATAGCAAATCCCCTCACAAATAATAAAAAATCGACAGCTTCTCCTTCTCCCATAGAGCTCCTTTTAAAGCACGCCTTAGGCTAAATTTTTGCCTAGCAGTCGATTGCTCACCTATTCGCTATCTCACATCAAATCCATCCACGGTGGAATTTGCCCAACGGATACCTTAGCAGTAGACTGTCTTTATCAGTAGTCGACTGTCAATCAAGTAGTGGATTGGCCAGTCGACTATGGGATATTCTTTACCCGTGCCCACCACCATCATTCGACTGCCCATCATTGGCAGTCGACTTTCGTGGACTAGTCGACTGCCCACAGCTTGCAGTCGACTGCTTGAACATAAGTTGAGTACTCAAAGCTCAGTCGACTACCCCACTAGTCGACTGCTCCGAGTCAACTAGACTCCCAAGTGTCAAACACTCGACCAGTCGACTGGTAAACCTAAAACATGAGGTTTAACCCAAGTATGATCCCCTAATACTTAATATTCACCCATAGTCTAAACCTAAGCCTTCTATGTTAGTCCCTATAGCCTCATAGCAATGGAAATATCTTTTTATCTTATAAGCACATGATATTTTCTATGTCTTATCAATGTGGGACTTTGATTGTATTCCTCATACTCCTAATAACGCCCCCCCCCCTTAAACGAAGGACCACATTGAGCCCCCCCCCCCCTCAAGCCTATCTATCCTCGAAGGACTTCCTCTACTTGATATTTAATCCTTAACCCACCAGGACTTCCTGCCAACTGTCTGGTCCTCCTGACCCAGCTGGACTTCCTGTCAGCTGTCCATCCCTCCTAGCCCAATTGGACTTCTTGCCAGTTGTTCAGTCCTACGAATCCAATTGGACTTCCTGCCTGGTGTCTGGTTCTCTTGATCCAGACATGGGAGTTCTCCTTCCTTCGTTCGAGTTTTATGGCTTGACATGGACCATGACTCTGATATCAATTGTTAGTGCCTATAAGATTCATATATCTCCATAATGACATGATATTGTCCACGTTGGGCCTAAACCCTCATGGTTTTGTTTTTGGACTTTACCCAAAAGGTCTCATACCGATAGAAATATCTTTTTTATCTTATAAGCACATGATCTTTTTCATGTCTTACCAATGTGGGACTTTGATTTTATTCCTCATACTCCCAACATTCTAGCCACCTGCATCAACCTCATGCCCCTCAGTTCCCTCGAGTCCGCAACTCTTCATCCTTCACGTTAGCCTTCAGGTGCTTCCATCAGCTATGTCATGCTAACCGGGTCCTTTGCCAAGGTTCATTTGGACTTATGCCGCCAAGACCCATGCTTGGACTTTATGCCACCAAATCTACACCCTTGGACTTTCACATTGCCAAGATCCAATTGGACTTACACTGCTAAGACCCATGCTTGTACTTTACGCCACCAAACCTACCCTTGGACTTCCCAATTCCCAAAGTTCACTTGGATTTTATGCCGCTAACACTACATGCCTGGACTTATGCCATCAAGACTATATCTTTGGACTTTACCATTGCCAAGTACCCATGACTTGGACTTTCTTTGCCAAGACATTCTTGGACTTTCCAATTGCCAAGACCATGCTTGGACTTTCCATGCCAAAACCATGCTTGGATTTTCCATGCCAAGTATCCAAACTTGGGCTTCCGAGGTTGATTGCTCCAACAATCTCCCCCATATTACTTTGAATATCATAATCATCCACTAGTCATATGGTCAATATATAGTCAAACCATATAGTTAAACAATGGTCAAACACACTGTCAATCCATTGTCAAACATCAAAACTCTACTCGAGTTTAGTCAACATTGACCCTGGGTCTATTGCTCCAACAATCTCCCACTTTTTGATATTTGACAATACCTTTAAGTTAGGCTAATAATAACCTAAACATAACTGTTCTAATGTCAAAGAATAGTGAAGATTTACCTAACTTAAACCTCACTTCTCCTCCTTTGGCATACATCAAAAAGACTACTAAGGTTTTCAATTCCTCATCTCTCAAAGAGATCCTACATTCTCCCCCTTGGTCCAAAAACATTTAGGATGACTTCACTCTTCATAGTGATAAGTCTCATATCACTAAATGAGAGGTAATCCTCACTTCTCAAATTTCTCCCTTTGGTGAGCACAATGAGGGTTTCAAATCTTTCATTTCTCCCCCCTTTGAGGAATACTTATCTATGATCCCGTGATGGATAACCTCCCCCTAAAGGCTTACTCCCCCTTGGCCATTTCACCAACAATTTCCTTGGAGAGTTCCTAAGCCAATAAGAAATCTAAACCATTAAAAATAAGGGTAAAAGTTCAAACTAGAACTTTAACCTCCCTTAGAATTCGATACTCACCCTAAATAACTCTCCTAATCATTTACAATGATAATTTCATCCTTCCAATGATTTCCAAAGCATATCCTAGGGTTAGGAGATATTAGGGTACTTAATGATGCTGATAATTGGCTAAACAACCCTTATTCAGTCAATATCAGACACATCAATCAACTGATTTCAGCTACCAGTCGACTGCTCTTTAATAGCAGTCGACAAAACTCTGATTTTTCATAAATTAGAGTTTTCAATCGAATTTTAAAAATTCATAAGTAATTATACATATTCCTAAAAAATTTGAAATTTCATACGTACATTACTTACATGAAATACAAAGGGTGAAAAATAATTTTATATATAAATACCCATTAAATTGCAAGATTGATACAAAGTTCAAAAGCATTGATAACTTCAATGTTTTTCCTAACTTTGTATCAACATTCTTAATGATGATTGTTATCAAAAGATAGACTTCACTAAGGTTTTCTAAAATATTTTTAAAACATTTTCAAAACTTTATTTTTAACCATGGTCTTTGGGCTAGATATACATGACTTATACATTAGCTTTCCTCATGATTCATCAATGACATATTATGAGTTTGAGTTCACCTAGATGCAAGAACTATGCACCTTGAACTTAACCATTTTCCTAACATCTCACATGTGTCTAGGGTGTATCAATACACACATGTCAATTTAATATTTTTGTGAGATGTGAGTTTTTGTTCTTCCCTAATCTAGGGTCTCATGCATTTGTCTAGGCAACTCTATTTGATTCCCTTATCATGGGACTTCAAATCATGTCATTGTCCTTAATTTCATTTTAAATTATCTTAAATGCATGAATGATGATCATAGCATAAAAACATGCATAAATTAAAGCATAGCCAATAATCATGATGTCATGGCATAAAAATAGACCTAAATACAAACATGACATTAACTTAACATTTTCATGACATTTTATATGATTAATATGAAGTATGATGTAATGACGTGACAAGGCAAACAAGGCATGATAAATGTATAAAATACCAAGGTATAGAATACCTAAGTTTTAAATCAAATTGTCATTTTCTAAAGTTATATCAATTTTGCCTTAATACAAATTTTCCCTCAAGTGTGCCAAAAATCCAAAATGGCACACTTTTGACTCTAATCTAAATTGTGCCAATTTTGATTGACTTTTCAAACTTTTTAAATTCTATTGGCACATCCTAAAATCTTTTAGGATTAAAATTCTATCTCATTTCCAAGGTATCACATAACCTTGAAAATGTTCTAAATATTAGTGCAATCGACCCAGGTCACGATTGACCAGACACAAGTTTGACTCGAGTAGTATTTTGATGTTAGTGTTTTGATGTTTGACGATGAGTTGACCATTGTTTGACATGGGGTTGACCATATGATGGAGAAGTCCAAGTGGGACACTTGGCATTGAAAGTCCAAGTATAGATCTTGGCAATAGTAAAGTCCAAGTCTTGAGGACTTGGCATGGAAAGTCCAAGCTTGAGTCTTGGCAGTTGGAAAGTCCAACATGGAGTTGGCATGGAAAGTCCAAGCATGGGTCTTGGCAAGGGAAAGTCTAAGTCATAGGTACTTGGCATTTGGGAAGTCCAAGGATTGATTTTGGCGACGTAAAGTCCAAGGGTGGAGTCTTGGCAGCATAAGTCCAATAGTTGACGGCGTAAAGTCTAAGCGTGCGTTTTGGCGGCATAAGCCCAATGTACCTTGGTGGTATAGACCAGCTTAGCATGACAATAGCCGATGGAAGCATGTGAAGGCTAGCATATGGATGAACAAGTTATAGATGACTTGGAGGGATCCAATAGGCGTGAGGCTGATGGAGGTGGCTAGAAGGCTTAGGTCTAGGCTAAGGGTGGTCTAGCAAGTATAAGGGTATCATACTTGGGGTAAACCTCATGGTTGAGGTGTAGCAGCCAACTGAGGTTATGGACCAGTCGACTGGTCAAGTGTTTGACACTTGGCAGTCGAATCGACATTGAGCAGTCGACTGGGATTATGACCAGTCAACTATCGTGAATCGACTGGCGTTCGATTATGACAAGTGTCCTTGGCAATTGACTGCCGACATTAGGGGGCCGGTGGTCTTCGTGATCGCCATGGAGGATTAATTTCGATCGAGGACACGCAGACGATGTTTCGAGTCATTGCTAGGGTTTAGCAGTCGACTAGAGGCTATGAGCAGTCGACTGATGGGTCTAATCAATCTACTGATAGGTATCCGTTGGAACTTTTCCAGCATGGATTAAGTCATTGTGAGACAACGGCTACAGGAGCAGTCGACTGATGGGTATGAGCAGTCGACTGCTAGGTGGAAATTAGCCCGAGTTGTAGCTTTAAAAGGAGCACAAAGGGGAAGATTTTAGCAGCAATTTCTTAGGCGATTTGAGGTAATTTGCTAGTGCAAGTCAGAGTCTTCAAGTGCTGCTCAAGGATCAACCAAGCAAGCATTCAAAGTCATTATTGTAAAGTTTTCTTTACTTACATTTCATTATTGTCTTTGTATTTTCTTGTATTTTATTGTATTACTGTTATAATCTTTGTATGAGGTTTCTCCACCTCCGACGTGTTGTCGAGGAGTGTAGTGGTGGTGGTTTGCATCACTAGAGCTCGTTGAGCTCAACCCGTGGAGTAGGAACCCTAAGGTTTCGAACCATGTTATATCGATTGTGTATGTGTGTGCTTGTCTTGGGTTTATGTTTTTCCATTATTTTCGCTGCGTACTAATCAAATTGTAGCAAGCACGATCGAATTCCGTCAAGCAATGAAAAAGTGTCATTCACCCCCCCCCCTCTAGCGCTCACTGAAGTTTCAACAAGTGGTATCAGAGTCCGGTGGCTCTTAGAAGAAGAAGATGCTTCGATTCCAATAAGAGGAGCTCTTTTACGGATTAACAACCGGGAGCAAATGCACTAGAGGATGGAGTTGCCAAATGATGGTTTTGGGTGGAACATTAACACACCAATTCCATACACCTTCTATGGACGAGAAGGTTTTGAGCAATGGAGGACACGAGGAGAACTTCTTCATGATGGACTTTGAAGATTGGATGATCCTAGTGAAGTGATTTGAACTTCCATGATGTCCAAAAGGTGGATACCTCAAGAAGAAGAGATGGACCGAAGAGCAAGTCCAAGCCTTCAAAAGAAACAATAAGGTAATACAATTGATATTAAATTCATTACCTAACGATGTCGTGTCTAGGTTAGGTGAATTTCAAGATGCCAATGAGCTATGGGATAAATTGGCCAAGCTCCATGAAGATCCATCCGTGGCTCAAGTAGAGAGAGAGCCCGAAGAAGAAAGCTCATCCTCACAAGAAAGTGAGGATTCGGAGGTTGAAAGGTCATTAACATCCGAGGAAGAGGAAGAATTGGAGGAAATCTCCACCTCTAGTATTGAGGGGGAGAAGAGATCATTTATCCCGGAGCAAGAACAAGAAGAAGCATCTACCTCTGGGAGCCATAAAGAATTGGATCAAATTCTTCCGACTACCACCCTAGGTAACTCAAGTAATTTTGTTAAAAATAAATATCATATAATTTTCTTTGAGTGTAGGGAGAAAGGGAATTACAATAGAAAATGCCCAAAATTGGCCAAGGAGAAAGTACTAGCACCAAAAGTCAACAAAAATTCAAAGGATGCCGGAGTCCCCACTAGTAAGAGCAAGGAGCACGTGGTGTGCTTCAAGTGCAACCAACGGAAACACTATTGAAGTCAATGCCCTAGGGGTAGAAATCAAACCAAGGGGCAAGGAGGAGCTACACATGTAGGGGGAGCTTTAAAAGCAAATCCTAAGGTATATTTTAGTTATGCACCTACTAGTTTTCATGATAAAAATAAGCATGCTAGAAGTAATCTTGCTATTGTTCATGAAAGACATGCTAGAAATAATAGATTCTATTGTTTAGGTGCTAAGAGTTGTAATTTTGGGGCTAAGGAAAAATATAGATTAAATACTCCTAAAACAATTCTACCTAGGGAGTCAATTAGGAAGGTAGAAAACCATTTAAGCATTAACCCTAAGAAGGGTAGGCATGTGCCTAGAAGAAATGGTAATGCCCAAAGACTAAATGAAAAATAAAAAATTGGGCAATTAGAATTAGAAAATTAAACTTTGAGATCAAGGCTTGAGAAATTAGAAAAGACCCTTAGAAAGATGCAAAATCAAATTCAAGGGTCAAATAGTCAAAGCCTAGGATCAAGGAGTCAAAGCCTAGGGTCTAGGAAGCAAGGTTCACCTAAGGGCAAGAAAGGTTTGGGTCACAAACCTAATCCCAAGGAGATCTACTATAATGTTCTATTCGATTAGGGAACTCAACCTAGGTCTAGGAAAGCCAAGGTTAATAGGGAGGTCATCCCTAAGATTAACCATGGTAGGTACCTAGTGGCTAAGGTTTCAAAGAAACCTAGGGAAGCCACTAAGAAGGTTACAAGGAGAGTTACCCCTAGAGTTAACCTAGGAAAGACCCAAATAATCAAGGCTTCTAAGCCTAGGAGGGTCATTAGGAAGGTATCAAGAGAAGTCATCCCTAAGGAATACCTAGTTAACCCAAGGAGCTCCAATAGTTTTTGGGTTTCTAGGAGCGTTATCGATTCACACTAAGTGGGTTAGGTTGTGTCAACCTTGAATGGATGGGTAGTTAACTTAATCATATCTAAGTTGACACTTTAGGTAATTTCCAAGGTAATAGGGTACTTGGAAATAAGTATGAATTGTATATCCTAAAGGATTTTAGGATGTGCCAATATCTTTAAGAAGTGTTGAAAAATTGATTAAATTGGCACAATTAAGGTTTAGAGGTCATAGTGTGTTATTTTGTATTTTTGGCACACTTAAGAGATAAGTAGTAATATGGAAAAAATGAATTTAATCATAACAAATGACAATTAATACTAAAATTTAGGTATTTTTATACCTTTATTTTTATTTGACATACCTTGTTTGTCATTTTCATGTCATGATATCATATTTCTTTTTAATCATATAAAATGTCATGATCATGCTTAGGGTTATCTTTTAATGTCATGTATGTTTATATTAAATGATATGTCATGACATCATGATTATTAGCACTTGCTTATTTATGCTATCATTTATGTCATAATCATCATTCATGTGTTGGTGCAATAGGCCTAGGTCATGATTGACCAGACTCGAGTTTGACTTGAGCGAGATTTTGATGTTCGACAAAATATATGACAATGTGATTGTCATATGAAAGTTCAAGTCATGGGTATTTGGCATGGAAAGTCCAAGTGGGACACTTGGCAATGGGAAAGTCTAAGTTATGGGTACTTGGCATGGAAAGTCCAAGTGGGACACTTGGCAATGGGAAAGTTCAAGTCATGGGTACTTGGCATGGAAAGTCCAAGCATGAGTCTTGGCAAGGGAAAGTCCAAGCTTGAGTCTTGGCAATTGGAAAGTCCAAGCATGGGTCTTGGCAAGGGAAAGTCCAAGCTTGAGTCTTGCCAATTAGAAAGTTCAACATGGGTTAGCAAGGAAAGTCCAAGGGTTGATATTGGCGGCGTAAAGTCCAAGCGGTAGTCTTGGCAGCATAAGTCCAATGGTTTAGCGGCATAAAGTCCAAGTGTAGTCTTGATAGTGTAAGCCCAAATATACCTTGGTGGTATAGACAAGCTTGGCATGACAATAGCCGATAGAAGCACTTGAAGGCTAGCGTATGGATGAACAAGTCATGGATTACTTAGAGAGATCCAATAGGCATGAGACTGACAGAGGTGGCTAGAAAGCTTAGGTCTAGGCTAAGGGTTGTCTAGCAAGTATGAGGGCATCACACTTGGGGTTAAACCTCATCTTTGAGGTTTGTCAGGTGACTGGGGTTATGAATCATTTGATTGGTCAAGTGTTTTGACACTTGGTAGCCGAGTCGATTTGCATCAGTCGATTGGGATTATAATCAGTCGACTGATGGTAGTCGACTGGCATTAGACTACGGCCAAATAGCCTTGGTAGTCGACTGACAGCATTGGGCAGTCAACTGATGGCTTGAGCAGTCGATTGACATGGATGGCAGTCTACTGATGGTCAAGGTCGTGGACATAGAATGTTTCCGAGTTTACTGTTAGGGTTTGGCAGTTGAGTGGAGGCATGATCAGTCGACTGATTGGTATGATCAGTCGACTGATGGTCTATCAGTTGGAACTTATCCAATGTGGCTCGAGTCATTGTGGGACAACGGCTACAGGAGCAGTCGATTGATGGTCGCGATCAGTCGACTGATAGGCAGAATCCAGCCTTAATGCTGGTTATAAAAGCAGCTCATGGAGGAGGATTTGGCTATGGTTCTTTGAGGCGATTTGGAGGGGATTTGTTGCTGCAATTCAGACCTTCAAGGCTCTTCTCAAGCAACCAAAAACAAGCATTCAAGTTCACATTGTGTGAAGTTTTCTTTACTTGTATTTGTGTAGTTCACTTGTATTTGCTTGTATTTGTTTTTTATTGTTGTAAGAACCTTTGTACGAGGTTTCTCCGCCTCTGACTTGTTGTCGAGAAGGAGTGTTTTTTATTAGTGGTGGTATTGGCATCGCTAGAGCTCATTCGAACTCAATCCGTGGAGTAGAAACCCTAAGGTTCCGAACCACATTATATCGATTGTGTAATTGTGTGCTTGTGTTTTTGTTATTGCTTTATTATCTTTATTTTCGCTGCGCATAACAAGTTTTGTAGATGATCAAGCACGAACGATTTCCATCGAGCAACGAACGCGCTATTCACCCCTCTCTAGCGACGTACTGATTCCCAACATCATGCATTTAGGATTAATTAAAAATTGATGTAAGGACTATAACTTGATTTGAAGTCTCATGTATACCAGAATCAAATAGTGTTTCCTTAGAAAAATGCATGAGACATTAGTTTAGGATGAACAAAACCCACACCTCACATCACATTGACATGTGTGTGTATTCATACACCCTAAACACATGTAAGATGCTAGGAAATGTGTTAAGTTCATGGTGCATAGCTTTTACATCTAGATGAACTCAAACTTATCTTATACCATGGATGAATCATGAGGAAAGATTATGTACAATTCATGTGCATTAAGCCCATAGACCATGGTTCAATATAAGGTTTTAAAATCATTTTAAAATCATTTTGAAAAACCATGGTGCAGTCTATCTTTTGATAGAAGTCACCATTGAAGAAGTTGATACAAAATAGGTCAAAAACATTAAAGTTAACAATGGTTTTGAATTTTGTATCAATCTTAATATTTAATGGGTATTTTATTTTTCAAATATTTTTCACCCATAAAGATTGACTTAAGTATTATACATATGATTTTTCGTGATTTTTCGATTTATGTATAATTACTTATGATTTTTGAAATTTTAATTTCTGAACCTGATTTCTGCACTTGCAAAAAATCAGTCGATTGTCATGGATGGCAGTCGACTGGCGTCAAGGGCATTCAACTGTTGACTGACAAAGTCGACTGCCAGGCCTGATTTCGAGTAACAAAGTTTATTTAGCCTGGTTTCATCTATGTTAGGCTACCCTAACTGCTCCTGACCCTAGGATATGCTTTGGAAAGCATTATAAATGGTGAAAATCCATTTGATATGGATTAGGAGAGTTGTTTAGGGTGTGTATCAATTTTAAGGTGCATGAAAGTTCAAGGTTGAACTTTTGATCTTAATTTTGATGGTTTAGTGTTCCTATAGGCTTAGGGACTCTTCAAGGACATTGTTAGTGCAATGGTCAAGGGGGAGCAAACTTTTAAGGGGAGGTTATCCATCATGGGATGATGGATGTGTTTTTTCTGATAAGGGGGAGAATTTAGAGATTGGGAGAAGTGAGGATTGCCTCTCTTTAGTGATATGAAACTTTCACTAGGAAGAGTGAAGGCATCCTAGATGTGTTTAGACCAAGGGGGAGATTGTAAGATCACATTGGGATATGAGACATTGACACCCTTGGGGAGAGCCTTTTTGATGTATGTCAAAAAGAGGAAGAATTTTGGTAGAATTAATGGAGAATTGATGGAAGAATGTGAGAATTCCCAATTTGAACAATTGGGAGGATTGGTTTGAGTTAGTGTTCTAACTCAAAGATGTTGGTTTTTGTCAAACATCCAAAAGAAAGAGATTATTGGTGCAATCAGCCCAGGTCACGATTGACCAGACTCGAGTTTGACTCGAGTAGTGTTTTGATGTTTGACCATGAGTTGACCATTGTTTGACAATGAGTTGACTATATGGTTGACATGGAAGTGGGACACTTAGCATGGAAAGTCCAAACATGGGTCTTGACAATGGTAAAGTCCAAGTCTTGAGTACTTGGCATGGAAAGTCTAAGCTTGAGTCTTGGCAATTTGAAAGTCCAACATGGAGTTGGCATGGAAAGTCCAAGCATGGGTCTTGGCAAGGGGAAGTCCAAGTCATGGGTACTTGGCATTTGGAAAGTCTAAGGATTGATTTTGGCGGCGTAAAGTCCAAGGGTGGAGTATTGGCAGCATAAGTCCAATGGTTAGCAGCGTAAAGTCCAAGCGTGTGTCTTAGCAGCGTAAGCCCAATGTGCCTTAGCAGTATAGACCAGCTTAGCATGACAATAGCCGATGGAAGTGTTGGGATGTATACTGAAAAGTCTATCTTTTGTATGAACATCTTTATTTTGAAATAAGAATCACATGATCATTGTTTGCATATTTATGGTTATGCATATTGTCTAATACATTACATTGTAGATAACATGGTGTGTGGTGTCACACGGGAGATCATGTTATCGGCTCCTTATAAAGTATAAGTAAAGGCTCACAACCGAGATGGCTTTAGACAAACCATTGGTATGGTTGTAGTGTGATTTGGTATTGATTTGTCTTGACCATAGAATCACACTAGTACACTTTGTGTGTATTGAGCAGGACCGACTTAAAGGTGATTCGATTTATTGCTAACTACATAATCGAATCGGACCTTAGATATTATATTGTACATGCTCTTAATCCCGATATAATAACGGGCACATATACTTAGTATTCATTTCTTTGATTTACCAATGGGTGAGATTTATAGATTAAATCGATAGGCTCGGTAAGTTGGAAAATGATATTATTTATATGGTGTGCCATTGATTATAGGAGGAAATCGTGTCCTATATATTAGGATGATGATGTCCCCTTGAGGAGCTCATAAGGTTCATCATGTAAACCCTACAGGTGGACTTGGTCCGGCATGATGATAAGGTTAAGTGGTACTACTTATGGAGTTAGATATTGATTAATTAATGATCGGTAAATTAATTAATCGACAGACATTCGAGATCTTAAACACAGGGAGAAAAATGTACAAATAATATATGGAGCCCATATTAACTTATGGGGGTTGGTGATGTAGATCAATGATAATCCTTTAGTGGATTGGATTATCATTAATGGATCGGACTTTATGTGGGCTTGATCCATTGGGTGGCCAAGATCCAACTCCTCCTCATGGTCCCTATTATAGCCTATTAATACCTCATGAAGCCAAGATCCAATGGATGAAAACAAAACTCTAGATCCAACGGTAAAGATTAAATCTCTAGATTCGACGGTTGAGATTAAATCCCTAGAACCAATGGTGGAGATTAAAACAAGGCTTATCCCTAACTCTATAAAAGAAGGCTTTAGGGTGGGCGGCAACAAGGAATTCCAATTGAGATAGGATTAGGGTTTGGGAGGCTTAGGGTTTGAAGGCTTGGGCGGCACCAAATAAGGAAATTATTTCCTTTCTTCTTCTTCCTTGGTGGTCGGCGCCCATCTCTTTCTTCCCTCCCTTGGCCAGTGTCCAAACCTAGTCCTTCTCCTCTCCTTGGCCGGTGGAAACAAGGCTTAGGGTCTTCCCTTGGAGCTCTTGGCCGGCAACTATCTTCATCATCTTCTCCTTATTGGCCGACGGCAAGCACCTAGGTTGGTGTTTGTTAGTTGGCTAAAGGAAGGAGAAGGGTTTTGTTTCTTAGTCTTCCTCTTGTTCAAAGCAAGCAAGGAAGGAAGATTGGTGATCTAGAAGCTTCAACTTTTGGTAGATCATCGGCCACACGACGTCCAAAAGGAGGAAGGACATACAATAGAAGACCAAGAGGTATAACGTTTGTTTATATTCTTTTGTAAGTTGTCTATATTTATTCTTCAATTATATGAATGTTATATATTCTATTTTGTGGCTAAATATACTTGGACCCCGAATATAAACACAAAAGTCGGCGATCCGTACATTGTCTATTCCGCGGCTATTCGTAGAATAGAGGTTGGTGGCTTGAACAACAAGTTTGTTCAAGTGACTACTTTAATTTAATAGCACGACGATGAAACGGTTGCTTGGGTAATCCCTCTTGTCAAGGATAAATTTTTTTTATCCGGGGACATCGATGGGATCGCCATGAACAAGCGACCGAGTTGAAGTGGGAAGCGAAGTTTCCTACCTTCAAGTGGTATCAGAGCTTAGCTTCCGGGCAAAACGCTTCAAGTGGTATCAGAGCCACGGTTTCCAGTTTTGTGTGTTTAGGATTCGATTACTTTTATGCACTTTTCATATATTATATGTGTCGGATAATAGTAGGATATGCATATGTTAACTCTTTGGTTGCAGGCATAGGATCCAACTATTATGGCTTTATGTATGTATGTAATTGTATATTTTGTTGAATCCTCGGGGTTGACGAGACTAGTATTTAATTTTTATAATTAGATACAGCATTGTTTAGCCACTTTTTTTATTTTAGTTTACTTTCGATCTAGATTTCATGTACACTCCCTCGTGGAGTATATGATCGATGGATGTAAATTAAAATATTTTTTCTCGGCTCGGATCTCCGGATGGCTTGTACATGGCGTAGGGAGGAGCGGACGAGATGACGATACGACGAGAGACATATTGAAGATAAAAGCCATAATAGTTGGAAAATTTCTCAATTTCAAATTACTAAGTGGGAGAGGGATATTTTTATAAATTCTCACGGCCTCCATTACGATTTGACATGTGATGCAAACAAACTTGCGTGTCGGCTCTGAGTGCCTTCCTCCCTATCGGATGAGTTTGTTTGCGGATCACAATGTCGAATATGGTTATAGGAAATTATTAAGGAGCGTGTGTACTTCCCCATCGGAAGGCACATAACCCGAGATAATTACCTTGGTACCGAGTAATGGTGAACACTTAGATACAAATATAAGTATCCTCCCCATCGGAGTCACTGCTTTTATTTGTAGGGCCGAAGAGGAACAAACTATTAATTTTACTTGTCAAAAAGTTAGGTTGACAAGATAGTAAAATTAATGGGTAAAACCTCCTCTTACAAATGTAGAATTCGTATACGTCCACACTATCATGGCATACGATATTCTCGATGTTTTGAGGTGTTGGTTGATTTTAAAATTTTATTGTTTGAGGAATCAATAATTTTTTGAAATCTAATATTTTGATCTATGTGATTCTTAGGTTTTCTTTCAAAATGACTTTAACCCGCTTGTTGTGATACTAAAAGAAAATAAACTTACTGGACCCAACTATGTTGATTGGAAGAGGAATTTTGACATTGTCTTGACTGCTGAGGAATACAAATATGTACTTGATACTACTGGTCCTTTTTCTACCTAATTCTCAATAGAAGAGTTAGCAGGTGACCCGTGACCCGTTCCAAAACACCTGGTTCAGCCAAAGGGGAAAAGGAGAAACAGTTCGGGCGAGAGTTAGACGAAGCCATTGACACGGGCGAGAGCTATCGGAAATAATCGACACGGGCGCAAGTACCAGAGGTCATCGGCACGGACAAGTAGCGAGAGCCATCGGCACAGGCGAATGCTAGAAGCAAGGGACGCAGATGGAAAAGAGGCGGAAGGCACTTCGCTAACAGAGGAATAGGAACTGGTTCAACTAGGCAATTCCCGAAGCCAATGAGATGGAGGAAGGGTCAACTCAACCTAATCGACGCAAAAGAAGTTTGGTACGGGAAAAAGGAGAATTGGTTCGGTTTGAGGAGAAACCCTAAGGCTAGGTCACCTATGGTATAGGGGCCTAAGTTAACTTCACCCAAAGCAGAGGGGTGAGGGAGACAGTTTAACCTCGTTGCCTGAAAAGTAAAGGGAAAGGTGCTATGCAACGGCTTGGGGGGGGCCCCACGCAATATTCGGGGGAGTCCTCGTTCCTCATGTTTGTAACAGAATTATTCTCCAGGAGGAGGTGGTGGCCACGTGTACGATGGAGATAATCCGCGACGTTACGTTGAAGGAGGAGGGAAGATAAAAGGGAGAGAGGGAGGAAAGAGAAAAGGGGATGAATCCGAAATCATTGGCATCCAGTAAGAGGGAAGAGGAGAGGAGAGAAAAGGAAGAAGGATCTCGCCGGAGAAGGAGGACGGAGATCTGCTGTTTGTTAAGTCTCTTGTATTTTCCTCATCTTGTAACATCATTGTAAGAGGTCCTTTCTCCTCCACCTTCGAAAACTTGCTTTCTGTAAAGGAGGATCTTCATAGTGAAAATGCTTAGGCACCGCATCTGGTGAGAAACCTCACCCCTGTGGAGTAGGAATCCTTATTCTGAACCACGTTACATCTCGTGTCTGAATCTCGATTCTTTGGTGTGTCGGGTTTTCGCTTCGCCTACTTCATTTTCTTATTCTTTATCGATCACGGGAGAATACTCCGAGACCTCCCTCATCGCTTCATCGCCTTGAAAACGGAGCGAACGGATTTTTCCCCCGCACCCGCATCAATTGGCGCCGTCTGTGGGAACATTTGAGCTGGACGTTGAGATGCAACCCGAAGAAATGCAACAACCTGATATCTCTGCGGCGGAGGAGCGCCCCATCACCCTTCTACCATCGCAACTAAAGGCCTTAATGGATGATGCTATCACAGAAGCCCTCGCTAGAGAAAGGAGAAGGACCGGATATCTGCATCCGCACTCCGGGGAACCTTCTTCCAAAGATCCCCTCCCAGAAATGCCTCCTCCCTCTCGTACAGCCGCCCCTAGTGATGTGTTGCCTGGAGGCGGACTCGAGGGAAGAACACCCCAGAATACTATGCCCTTCACCCAAACGCGCCGGGAGGAACAGGGTGAAAGTCAATCCACCAGACCTCCAGAATTCTACGAGCCTAGTCCCTTCATGATGGACATTCTTTCGGAGCTCCCTCCATCCTACTTCCGAAATCCTCAGATCTGTAAGTACGATGGTTCGACGGATCCGGAAGAGCACATATCACAATTCGATGGAGCGGCCTCGCTTCACTGTTATACTGACGCTCTCAAGTGTCGAGTCTTCCGGACCACCCTGATTGGTTCGGCGCAAAAGTGGTTCACTACTCTGCCCCCGGGATCTATCACCTGTTTCGCTGACTTCCAGAGAATGTTCAGTCGAGAATTTGTCAGCTGTAAGGCGTATAAGCAAGATGCCTCTATGTTAATGCATATCACCCAGGGACCTTCAGAATCCCTTAGGGGGTATATCCATCGATTCACCTCAGCGGCTAGGGGAATCCCCGCAGCCCGATCTGAATCCTTCCGAGGTGCCATTCAGCACGGGCTGAAGGAGGGCCCCTTCCTTAGTTCCTTGCTGAGATAGCCTACGGATAGCTATGAAGAGCTACTGAGCCGTGCAGAGCAGTTCATCCGCGAAGAAGAAGGATTAAAGGTGATGAGAGCCGAGCGAACTGTCGCATAGATCCCAGCGAAAGGGCTCGTCCGCTGTTCCTCAAGCTCCCCTTGGCGGGAGTATACAAGACCTTTTTCGCACGAGGCTCGAGGCCTCGACCCAATGCTCTGAGGAGTTCGCCCGCCCGCCATTTGCAAATCATGGCCGCTGAAGTGCTTCCTCCTGTGAGGACTTAGAAAGAACGCGTGAAATGGAGTTTCTACGATCAACGGTCTCCACGACCCTTGGGACATAGAGGATCGCGTAATCCCCAGCCCGTTCTTTTGCCAATATCATACAGATGCGGTCCACAGTAATCGATGTTTCAAGCTACAAGAAGAACTAGATCGCCTCCATGTTGCATATCCGCAATTGAGGTATCAAGCCGGAGGGACGGCACGGCGAGGCCCCGAACCAATATCGCCGTCCGAGGCCGTATAATCAACAACCTCGGGTCACTTTCCCCCAAACGCCGTCCCGAGAGGTGGTCTCTCAAGAAGGTCCATCAGGTGAGGGCCCTTCCTCCACTTCAGATGACCTCCCCCCTCGGGGAGTTATCCATGTGATAGCCGGAGGACCTACTGACGGGGACTCTAACCGGGCACGGAAGTCATATGCCCGTCTTATGGAGAGTTTGGCCATCGTCATCGACCAGACTGTACAAGCGGCGCCGCCCGTTTCGTTCGGGCCAGAAGATCTGCAGGGTGTTCTGCTGCCTCATACAGACGCCTTGGTTATCCGTATATCCCTGGCTAATTATGAAGTGGCCCGGGTGCTAGTTGATTCGGGGAGCTCTGTCAACATCCTCTTCCAGGAGGCCTTCAGGCAGATGCAACTGGGAAATGCCCAGCTAGAAGATGTGTCCACTCCCCTTTTCGGATTCGCAGGGCACATGGTCCACCCGACGGGGCAGATTTCATTGCCTTTAACTCTGGGTGAAAAGCCCCGCCAAAAAACTAGTATAATCCCTTTCCTTATCGTGGATGCTCCATCCACTTATAACGCTATTCTTGGGCGCCCTTTCCTCACCCTTTTTCAGGCCGTGGCTTCTCCATACCACCGTGTGAAATTTCCGATGGGACAATTGGTGGGAGAAGTTCATGGAGAAGCGAAGGCCTCCGAGGCTGCTATGTGCAAATGGTTGAGACGATCAAAAGAAGGCCGAGCGAAGACCTAAAAGGCAAAGTGTCATCGCTACCGACGCGTCTGCGTCTGGAGGAATTTCCCCAAAGGTGATAAGATAGAGGAGGAGAAGCGGTGGAAATTGCTCGGGAAAGGCCACATGGATAGCACAACAGGTTGGATATCAAAGGAGAGTGGTGGCACAGCAAGGAGAATGAGGACATCTTCCAAGAGATGTGCATGATCTCACGGGTATCCATCCTCAAGTAGCGGAACACCACCTCAACATCATTAGAGGAGCTCGACCCTAACAATAGAAGAGGCGACATTTTGGACCCGAGAAAGACAAGATCATAGCTGAGGAGGTGGATAAGCTACTAAAAGCGGGCCATGTAAAGGAAATCCAGTTTCCCGAATGGGTTTCTAATGTAGTCTTGGTCCCCAAGCCTTCTGGGCAATGGAGGATGTGTATCGATTTCCGTGATTTGAATAAAGCATGCCCTAAAGACTGCTACCCCTTGCCTCGTATTGATCAATTGGTGGATTCTACTGTAGGATATGAAGTGGTTTCCCTAATGGATGCATATCAGGGATATCATCAAATACCTTTGGCCGAAGAGGATCGAAAGAGGGTTAGCTTTGTGACTGCAGGGGGATTATATGCCTATGTGGTCATGCCGTTCGGATTGAAGAACGCCGGGGCTACATATCAGCGCCTTATGGACAAAATTTTTGCAGAACAGAAAGGGAAGAATGTGGAGGTCTACGTGGATGACATCCTGGTCAAGTCGAAGGTCACTCGGGATTTAGTCAAGGACTTGAATGAAACCTTCGCTACGTTAAGGCGATTTAATATGAAGCTAAACCCTAACAAATGCTTGTTCGGGGTAAAAAGTGGCAAGTTCTTGGGGTACATTGTGACTGAGAAGGGGTTGCAAGCCAACCCCGAGAAGGTGAATGCCTTATGCAACATGAAATCGCCTACTAATCTGCAAGAGACCCAGAAGTTGGTGGGCAGGATTGTTTCTTTATCCCGGTTCATAGCCAGATCGGCGGACAAAGGGCTACCTTTCTTCAAGATCTTGCGCAAAGCTACTAAATTTCAGTGGGACGATCAATGTGAACAAGCTTTCCAGGAGTTGAAGAGATATCTGGCCGAACTCCCGTTACTGGCTAAACCAATACAGGGAGAACCACTATGGATGTATCGGCCGTCTCGGAAGAGCCGTTAGTTCGGTATTCTTGAAACAAGAAGGTTCTCACCGGAACCTATTTACTATACCCACCATATTCAAGGGGGAATTGCATTATACGGAGTTAGAGAAGCTGGCATATATCCTAGTGCCAGCAAACTGAGGCCATACTTTTTGGCTCATCCTATCACCGTTTTAACACACAGCGAATTGGGCAAGGTCGTCACTAAGCCAAATTTCTCGGGAAGGTTAGCCAAATGGGTGGTAGAGCTAAGCGAGTATGATATACATTACCAACCTCGCACGGTCATCAAGGCCCAGCACTCACGATTTCTAGCGAGGTACCTTGTGGTTCGGAAGAAGGTTCACTATGAAGGAGAGGGAATCAAAGGCATGGAATATATTCGTAGATGGCTCCTCGGGATCTACGAGTGTTGGTGTTGGTGTTCTATTAATTACCGGAGGTGAAGAAACTCGATTAGCCGTTACGAATATTGGGCATCTAATAATGAAGCGGAATATGAAGCTATCCTAGCGGGATTGCAGGCTGCTAAAGCGGTAGGGGCTTCTTCCATTGTGATCCACTCAGATTCCCAGTTGGTAATATCCCAACTTCAAGGTTCTTTTGCGGTTCGGGAGGAGAGGCTGCACAAGTACTTGAAAGCTTTTGAGAAAGAAAAAGCTCAATTTCATCAAGTCCTCTTGAAGCAAATCCCGCGGGAGCACAATGAGAAGGCAGATGAATTGGCTCGGATGGCTAGCGTTGTGGGAGGAATAAAATCATCGGAGACGATCCAAAGTGAATTCACACTTCCTTAGCAATATGCAACATAGAGGGAGACGCACCCGAATCAAGCCTAATTCTTGATTGGAGAACCGATATCATAGCTTATTTACGGCACGGGAAGATTCCTGAAGGGAAAATTGCGGCATCTACTTTAATACACCGAGCCAAACGGTTCATCCTCTTAAATGAAGACCTGTACAAGACCTCTTTCGGGCGACCCTTTTTAAAATGCCTAGGAAATGAGGATGCGGAATGGGTACTCCGGGAGATCCATGAAGGATGCTGCAGCAATCACTTAGGAGGGAGAGCTTTAGCAAGAAAGACCTTGTTGGCCGGATACTTTTGGCCTACTCTTCAACGAGATGCGGCTTGTATAGTGCAAAGTTGCATCGCTTGTCAGAAACATAGCAACCGTTCTGAGTGACTAGCCGAGTTAATGAAAGCTGTAGTTTCTTCCTGTCCTTTTGACCAATGGAGAATGGATATAGTGGGTCCGATGCCAACGGCACCTTTACAGAAGAGGTTCTTATTGGTCGCTGTGGATTATTTTTCCAAATGGGTGGAGGCCGAGCCCTTAGCCAAAATTACGGAGAATGCCGTAATACAGTTCTTATGGAGAAATATCATTTGTCGGTATGGTATCCCTCAGAAAATAGTCAGTGATAATGGGCGACAGTTCCAAGGGAAAAAGATTCAAGAATGGTGCCAAAGTCTCAACATTCAGCAAGCTTTCACTTCGGTAGCTCACCCTCAAGCGAATGGACAAGTGGAGGTAACTAACAGGATCCTCATTCAAGGATTAAAGACCAAGTTGGGTGCTCAGAGGGGGTGGAAGAGCTACCGAGGCGTCCTGTGGGCCTATCAACCACACCTAAGGCAATGGCGTAAGAGACTCCCTTTAGTTTGGTATATGGGGCGGAGGCCGTTATTCCGGTCGAAGTGTTGTTGGATAGCGCTCGGGTAAAAGCATACGAGCCAGATCAGAACCAACTTATCCGAAGCACCGAATTAGATCTGGTGGAGGAAAGGCGGGAGATGGCCCGGAGGCGAGCGAAATTTTACAAGCAGAGAGTTCAGCGAGCCTTTAATAAGAAAGTGGTGCCTCGGAGATTTCAAGAAGGAGATTGGGTTTTGCGTAAGGTCAATCCCGCTGGAGATCCTGGAAAGTTGGCTCCCAACTGGGAGGGACCCTACGAGATAACGCGCTGCGTAGCAGGGTCAGCATATTATCTGAAAGACGACCAAGGCAAAGAGCTTCCACGACCTTGGAACGCCCTTCATTTGAAGCTCTTTCACACTGTATGAGAAATATGAAATAGAAAAGGAGAGATTATGAAACTCAGAGGGGGTGTTTATTGAATTGATTATATTAATTGAATACCAAGTGCTCTCTAAATTTCATTAAGGGGTTATTTACAAGGGCAATACGGTATTACCAATG
Source organism: Wurfbainia villosa (assembly GCA_025175895.1). Taxonomy (NCBI): domain Eukaryota; kingdom Viridiplantae; phylum Streptophyta; class Magnoliopsida; order Zingiberales; family Zingiberaceae; genus Wurfbainia; species Wurfbainia villosa. The sequence continues at coordinate 78,069,231 of CM045994.1, read as the reverse complement.
AGTATTGAAGGAGAAACAGAAAAACAGAAAGGAAATCCCCGTTTCAAAATGAGATATTGTATTACAGCTTAAATCGTTCAGGAGGATAACGTTTGAATCCAGCCTCCCAATTTAAAGAAAATGAAGGATAAGTTGGAGGAGGCAATCCCTGGGCGGCATATTGTCTAACTGCATCATTAAACCCGTCCTGATAAGTGGCGCGCATTAAAATAACGAGTCGCTCCTGGCGGTTCGGGCGGTCAGGGCTTCGTTCTCGATGCTGCCTCTCGCACTTTTCTTATTGTTCGCGAAGATTTTGACGCACGTCCACATAGCGCCGTGACACCTCCATAATTGCGTCAGCCAGAGTGGAAACATCATCGGCTCGAGAACTTTGGTCCTGCTGCACAAGATGCGTCATCTCCATCATATTCCGACGCATAGAGGCCGAAATCCCTTCCACCGCTTCGGAATAAGATCTGGTCCGGACGAGTTCAGTGTTCATCCTCTGAAGGGAAGTCTCTTGCCTGCGTAGACGGGCATGAGCATGCGCCCGGGAATTTATAAGGGAGGAGTTTTCTTGTACCTCCTTACACAAGCGGGTGCGGAGGTCCCCTATCTTATCCTGTGCTCGTTGGTATTGAACTTGAAGGCGAGCGATGGTGTCCGTGTCCTGTTGCTTCCTCTTGAGGAGCTCTGCTACCTGCCCTTGAAGACGCAATAGCTCTTGAGCTGAGGATGATTCCGTGTCAAGAGAACTTGATGGGATTTCCTGCTGAGGGACAAGTGGCCCCGCCCCCGGACATGGTTGTTCCTTTAATACTGCGATAATGTCAGCATCTTTTTGAATTTGCTGGCGAGCTTCAGTTAATTGCTCCTGGCACAAGCGCAATTGTTGTGATAGAAGTTGTTCTCGGCTCACGAGCATTCGCCAGTCTTCCGTTCTTGCCGCTCCCATTCTTGAGCTTGGGTTCGGTATTGATGAAGGGAGCAACCCAATTCTTGATGATTGGTCAGGGCCTACATACCGGTTGAGGAGAAAAGAAATGGGTTAGTTAAACAAAGATGAGGAAATTGACTAAGAAAACGTGCAGTCCAAAGCATGCGCAGCCTTCCATCTGAGTCATCTCCTCTAAGTTCGAGAATCCAAGACTCACAGGAGAAAGGGAAGAAGATGGGACGGATGGCGTCGAAGGTGAATTTCACCCGCAAAGGGAGAATGGGCGGTATTCATTGGTGGAGAAGCGGAGAGAGGGAGGAGTCTCATTCAAAAGGCCCATGGAAGTGGTGGTCAAGGATGGCATATCCGAGATCGGGAGAATGGGCGTCACGTTTGTCTGGGAGGTGAAGTCGGAAGGAAAAATGGAAGGAGGCTGATCGGAGGAGGGTTCTGGAGAAGATGAGATGATGAGCACTGGGTCGGGGAAGCCTTCAATGGGGATTTTAGAAGTAGAAGGACCCTGGTTAGGGTCCACAGGAAGGGAAGGACTCTTCAGGCGATAAACAAAGGGGGAAGCTGGCGGTGAAGGAAGGTCAATTGCCATGGGTTCAGGAGAGGAATAGAGTAGGGAAAGAAGGCGGGGTGGTATAACCTCATCATAGGTGGCATGAGGGCATCTCCTTCGGATGCCTCCCAGTTCTGGGGAAGAAGAAGGCGATTTCTGAATATCGTTGATAGAAGGAGGCAAAGGGGGAAAGTTAGGGCTTGTACAGGTAGGAGGAAGTGAAGAGGGACTGATGACCCCGGCTTCCTTCGGGATGGGGGTAGCGAAAGTCACCGAAGGAGGAGAGGGAGAACGACGAGGTGATTCCTGTATGGTGGTGATCGAAGGAGGTGAAGAAGAAGAAGAAAGCTAGGGTGGACACCCGTTTGCGATTCGTGTAGTGGCCCGCTATTTCCTGGAAGAAGGTGGAATGCATCTCGGATATCTGAAAATAACGAAAGACGAGGAACCGGGAAGGAAAGATAGAAGAAACGAAATTTGACGGCGGAGGAGCAAACGAGTGAAGAAGAAGGAAACCAAAAGACGAGGGGATGAACGTAACAGAAGAAACGAAGGCGAAAGGGTCCCCTATAAAAGGAGGAAGAATGGGCTTACAGCTGTTAATGGGCTTCGCGTCGGTAGTGAAAGGGAAAGAAGGATTTATTTTTCCTAAATAGCCCATTATATATAAAATGCTATCCCCGCAGAGCAGAAGTTTATCCCCGTGTGGTGGTGGAACGGAAGAACCGAGACTCCTCGGTTACTATTTACTCTATATATGAAATGTTATCCCCGCAGAGCGGAAGTTTATCCCCGTATGGTGGTGGAACGGAAGAACCGAGATTCCTCGGTTACTACTTACTTTATATGCAAAATGCTATCCCCGCAGAGCGGAAGTTTATCCCCGTGTGGTGGTGGAACGGAAGAACCGAGACTCCTCGGTTACTATTTACTCTATATACAAAATGCTATCCCCGCAGAGCGGAAGTTTATCCCCGTTTGGTGGTGGAACGGAAGAACCGAGACTCCTCGGTTACTATTTACTCTATATACAAAATGCTATCCCCGCAGAGCGGAAGTTTATCCCCGTGTGGTGGTGGAACGGAAGAACCGAGATTCCTCGGTTACTACTTACTTTATATACAAAATGCTATCCCCGCAGAGCGGAAGTTTATCCCCGTGTGGTGGTGGAACGGAAGAACCGAGACTCCTCGGTTACTATTTACTCTATATACTAAATGCTATCCCCGCAGAGCGGAAGTTTATCCCCGTGTGGTGGTGGAACGGAAGAACCGAGACTCCTCGGTTACTATTTACTCTATATGCAATGTTATCCCATGCGAAGTTTATCCCGTGTGGTGGTGGAGCGGAAGAACCGAGACTCCTCGGTTATTATTTACTCTATATATGAAATGCTATCCCTGCAGAGCGGAAGTTTATCCCGTGTGGTGGTGGAGCGGAAGAAGAGACTCCTCGGTTACTATTTACTCTATATGAAATGCTATCCCTTGAGCGAAGTTTATTCCGTGTGGTGGTGGAGCGGAAGGCAGACTCCTCGGTTACTATTTACTCTATATATGAAATGCTATCCCGTAGAGCGAAGTTTATCCCCCTGTGGTGGTGGAACGGAAGAACCGAGACTCCTCGGTTACTATTTACTCTATATATGAAATGCTATCCCCGCAGAGCGGAAGTTTATCCCCGTGTGGTGGTCGAACGGAAGAACCGAGACTCCTCGGTTATTATTTACTCTATTTATGCAAATTGCTATCCCCTTGAGCGGAAGTTTATCCCGTGTGGTGGTGGAGCGGAAGAACCAGAGACTCTCGGTTACTATTTACTCTATATATGAAATGTTATCCCTTGAGCGAAGTTTATCCCGTGTGGTGGTGGAAGCGGAAGAGCAGAGACTCCTCGGTTACTATTTACTCTATATATGAAATGCTATCCCCTTGAGCGGAAGTTTATCCCCGTGGTGGTGGAGCGGAAGGCAGAGACT